>CM053789.1:104401049-105053549 GCA_028749045.1 Cupressus sempervirens | reverse complement strand
TACAGGAGCAAAAATCATGGAAGAAGAAATGGCATCCCTCAAAACCAAACTTCAAGATCTGGATGACAAAATTCTGGGTCTTAACTTTCAGCAGTCAGCCATGAGCCGAAACCATTCAGGAGATACTGGGTCCTCTTCTGGCAATTTCCGTGGACCAAAGCTTGATTTTCCACGCTTCGATGGTTCTGATCCGACTGGATGGATCTATAGGGCAGAGCAGTATTTCAGCTTGCATAATACTTTGGATAACCACAAAGTCCCCCTTGCATCTTTTCATTTGGAACATGAAGCTCTTCAATGGTTCCGTTGGTACATCAAGGCTAATGTAGGCCCAACATGGAGAGAATTGTGCACCCTCATTTTGGAGCGCTTTGGCCCTAGTTCCTTTGATGATTTCACAGGAGCACTCACTAAACTGCGTCAAACAGGCACTGTAAGAGAATACCAGACAGAGTTTGAAAAATTAGCTAATCACACAGAGGGCCTGTCTGATGAATTCTTCCGTAGTTGTTTTGTCAGTGGTCTGAAGGATGCACTTCACTCAGAAGTCAAAATGTTTCGACCTACTACAATGATGGAAGCCCTTGGGTTGGCTAAGTTAGCGGAAGACAAGATTAGTGCTCTACAACGCTCCAGATCTAATTTTGTTCCATTCAGAAATACAGGTTCTCACAACCCTCCAGTCATACCAGCTCCCAGAACTACTCCGATCAAGCACTTGTCTGAAACAGAGATGCGAGTCAGGCGAGACAAAGGGCTTTGTTATAATTGTGATGAGAAATGGTCTCGGGGCCATAGATGTGTTCAGCAAAAGCTCTATCTCTTGGATGTGGATTCTCCACCGGAACTGGAAGAATATGTAGATGCTCAGGAAACAGTGGATGATGAGGTTGAGCCTCACCAGCCTGAACCTCCTTCACCAGAAGCTCCACCAGAGATATCTGTCCATGCTTTGGCAGGAGTCACTACTCCACAAACCATGCGGGTCCAGGGTTTCTTCAAGAAGATCCCTCTTACTATACTCATTGCTTCTGGTAGCACTCATAACTTCATTGATCCACGCATAGCCAAACAGGCTGATTGCTTTCTCCATCCCTGCTCTAGCTTTGAAGTCATGATTGCCAATGGGGGCACTTTACCTTGTAAAGGGAAATGTCGCAATGTGCGTCTCTCTATTGGAGATTATAACATGTGCTCTGACATGTTTGCCTTACCCTTAGGTGGCTGTGATGTGGTTTTGGGTGCCCAATGGTTATGCACTCTTGGCCCCATTCTCTGGGATTTTGCTGAACTTTGGATGCAGTTTTCAGCCGAGGGGCACCAACACACTTTGAAAGGCTTACAACCAGGGTCTCTCAGCATCATCAGTTCACACCGTATGGAAAAACTTCTTAAGAAGAATTCACATGGTGTCATCGCTCAGCTCCATTCCATTCAGATGCAGCCATCAGCAGTCTCTAGCACTCCTGCCGATCTCCAACACATTTTGGACAAGTATTCTGGTGTATTTGTTGAACCTGTGGGATTACCTCCTTCTCGTCCAGAGGACCACCGTATTCAGCTCCTTCCTGGCAGTGTTCCGCCCAACATCAGGCCCTACCGCTACCCATTTCATCAGAAGACCGAAATCGAGATACTTGTCCGTGACTTACTGAAGCAAGGTATTATTCGCCCTATTACCAGTTCCTTTTCTTCTCCAGTTCTGCTTGTTCGCAAAAAAGATGGGTCATGGCGACTCTGCATTGATTTCCAAGCACTTAATCATCTCACTATAAAGGACAAGTTTCCCATTCCAGTTGTTGATGAACTTCTTGATGAACTTCATGGGGCTCATTTTTTCTCCAAGTTAGATCTTCGTTCTGGGTATCATCAAATTCGGGTTAATGAGGAGGATATACCTAAAACTGCCTTCCGCACACATGATGGTCACTATGAATTTTTAGTCATGCCCTTTGGCCTCACGAATGCTCCTTCAACATTTCAGGCAGTGATGAATAACATATTTCGACCATACCTCCGGAAATTCATTCTGGTCTTCTTTGATGATATCCTCATATATAGCAAAACTTGGGCTGAGCATCTCCATCATCTGGAGCTTGTCTTGCAACTTCTCTCTGATCATCAACTCTGTGCAAAACTATCTAAATGTGTGTTTGGCCAGGAGGAAGTGGAGTATCTCGGGCATATTGTTGCCCACCATGGAGTGCGGGTGGATCCTACAAAAATAGATGCCATGAAAACTTGGCCGCATCCTAAAACTCTCAAGAGCCTTCAGGGTTTTTTGGGGTTGACTGGCTACTACCGCAAGTTTGTCAAAGATTACGGGAAAATTGCAGCACCATTGACAGCTCTGATAAAAAAGGATGCCTTCTCCTGGACCCCTGTTGCTAAGACTGCATTTGAACAACTGAAACAGGCTATGTGCAGTACACCTGTTCTCGCGATGCCAGATTTTTCCAAACCCTTCACTATTGAGAGTGATGCTTGCGGCAATGGATTGGGTGTTGTTCTCCTACAAGATGACCATCCTATTGCGTTCATTAGCAAAGCCCTCTCTGGTAAGAATCTAGCCCTCTCTACTTATGAAAAAGAAATGATGGCTATTTTGCATGCTGTACAGAAGTGGCGGCCATACCTCTTAGGGAGTCATTTTTGCATAAGAACCGATCACCAAAGTCTGAAATACTTCCTGGAACAACGGGTATCCTCTCCTACACAACAGAAATGGGTCAGCAAACTCATGGGGTATGATTATGAGATCACCTACAAGAAGGGTAAGGAGAACATTGTGGCAGATGCTCTTTCTCGCACATTTGATAATCAAGCTTCCCTTTTCGCTATTTCTATGCCCATTCCCAATTGGTTAGCGTCTGTTCAGCAGGGCTATGACAGTGACTCTTCTTTATCTCAAATCATTCACCAGCTAGCCAATAATCCTTCTGCTATACCACATTACTCTTGGGATGGTGCTTCTCTTCGATACAAGGGTCGGCTAGTGCTTCCTCAGAACCCAGCTCTACATCAGGCTATTTTTTATGAACTCCATGCTTCTCCTTCAGCAGGGCACTTAGGCTTCCTCAAAACTTATGAGCGAGCAAGGAGAAACTTCTTTTGGAAAGGGATGAAGCAGACGATTCAACAGATGGTGGCTGAATGTGATACTTGCCAATGCCACAAGGGTGAAACGACCCTCCTTCCTGGCTTGCTCGAACCATTTCCCATCCCTACACGGATTTGGACTGATATTTCTATGGATTTCATTGAAGGGCTTCCTAAATCCGGTGGCAAGACAGTGATCTTGGTTGTGGTTGATCGTCTCTCGAAATATAGTCATTTTTGTGCCCTCAGCCACCCCTATACTGCCTCCTCTGTTGCACAAATCTTCATGGACCAGATATTTCGTCTTCATGGACTCCCTTCTTCCATTGTCTCGGATCGTGATGCAACTTTTACCAGTCATTTTTGGACTGAACTGTTTCAGAAAACTGGCACCAAACTGAAGATGAGTTCGGGCTATCACCCACAAACTGATGGTGAAACTGAAATTGTCAATAAATGCTTGGAAACTTATCTTCGTTGCTTCACTTCCGAACAGCAACATCAGTGGGCCAAGTGGCTCCCTTTAGCTGAATGGTGGTACAATACCTCTTACCACACTGCCTCTAAAATGACTCCATATGAAGCAGTCTATGGTCAGGCACCTCCAGTGCTCCTTCCCTACACTCCCAACAGCTCACCAGTCCAGGCAGTTGACATAGTTCTCCGCAGCAGGGATCAGATTCTTCGTACCTTACAGGATAATCTTCACATGGCCCGTAATCGGATGAAACAACAAGCAGATCAACACTGTTCTGAGCGCTCATTTCAAGTTGGGGATATAGTTTTTCTTCGTCTACAGCCATACAAACAATCCTCCCTAAAGCTGAAAGGGCGTCATAAGCTGGCCCCAAAATTTTATGGGCCTTATAAGGTTCTGCAGAAGATTGGTTCAGTTGCTTATAAACTGGAACTTCCTCCTTCTTCCCGCATTCATCCAGTCTTTCATGTTTCTTGTCTAAAGAAAGTTCTGGGTACCACTGTCAGAGCACAAACTACTCTCCCTGAAATGGATATGGAAGGATCCATTATCCTGGAGCCGGTGGCAATCATTGACCAGCGCACTCGCCAGCTTCGCTCTCGCTCCATCTCTGAGGTCTTGATTCAGTGGCATGGCATGCAACTAGAGGATGCTACCTGGGAACCCCTTCTTCAGATTCAACAACAATTTCCACACCTTAAGCTTTGAGGACAAAGCTTTTTTCTAAGGGAGAGGGGATGTTAGGAACCTGTGTGTTCCTTCTGTTTATTTTGTTAGAGTAGTGTTGTTGGACGCATATGCTTTGTAAGTCGTCCCGTGAGTATATTTTATTATCCCACATGCATAGGTAGTATTACTTTTCTAGATCGTACTCAGTATATAAGAATAGGTTGAGGCCCTTGATGGACACGGACGAATTTATTGTATTGAGCTTGCTCAAAGGAGGTTACCCCCTCGAAGTGGCCTGCGATCAGTAGATTCATTCTGAGTTCTGCTATCACTTTGTATTCTGTTATTTCGAGCATTCTCACGATATTGCTATAAGGAGGTTCATCACACCCTCTTGCTAGTTCTCCACTTCACATTTTATTTTAGGGGAGGAATGTTCTTCTGTAGATGCCAAAGAGCTCTCTTTAAGGACTTCCTTGGAAATTTTTATTAGCCTTACATTACCTGAGCTCATATTGGCTAAATTCTACTGTTTGTATTTTTCACTTCTTCATATGCTCCATGTGATAAGGAACTTGTAGTGTTGAGAAACACCTTTGAGAAATCTACTAAATTGCAAGGGTTATGATCTCCTTGGTTGGACTCCTAGATGGATTGATTCAGTGATGAACGAAAATCAAATAATAAGCAAGCATCTAGTATGCTCATAGGACAATGACAGAATACTAGCATGCATGTTCTCAATATATGTTTCTTACTGTTGTAGATGATTTATTTGAATTGGTTTTAGTCCCTATACATCATTGTAGTGCGCAATTTGGAATAACTTGAACTTCAATTAGCTCAAAATTGCTAATCAAAATGTAAGCATGGGTTTACAATAAAAATTGACTTGATGAGCGAACTCAAAGTCAACTTGGCAAGCATACTTGAACAGTCAACTTGGTGACATGACTTGGTGAGGTGACTTGGCGAGCCCACCTAGCGAGTGTACTTGAATAGTCAACTTGGTGAGCCGACCAAGTGAGCTGACATGGTGAGTGAGCCTAGAGAACCAACTTGGAGAGTTGGCCTAGGGGGCAGACTTGGTGAGTGAACTTAGAGAGTCGACTTGGTGAGCGTACTTCAATTGTCAGCTTGGCGAGCTCACTAGGGGAGTCAGCTTGACGATCTAAAATGGTGAGTGGGCTTAAAGTGGCAACTTGGTGGGGCAAGTTGGTTGGCCCACTTAGTGAGGCCACATAGAGACCCGACATGGTGAGCTAACTTGGTGAGCAAGCTCAATGAGTAGACCTAAAGGCTGACCTTGATGAGGCACTTTGGTGGGGTGACTTGATGACTAAACTCAAAGAGTCAACTTGGCAAGCATACTTGAATAGTTGACTTGATGGGGCAAGTTGGTGAGCCGACTTAGTGAGTCCACTTGGTGAGGCAAGATGGTGAGTTGACTTGGTGTGGTGACTTGGTGAGCTGACTTGGTGAGCGGACATAAATACTGACCTTGATGAGGTGCTTTGGTAGGGTGACTTGATGAGAAAACTTAAAGAGTCAACTTTGTGAGCGTACTCGAATAGTCACCTTAGTCACATGACTTGGTGGGCTGACTTGGCGATATGACCTAGCATGCATACTTGAATAGTAGACTTGGTGAGCTGACTAAAAGAGTCAACTCATTGAGGTGACTAGGTGGGAGTGACTTGGTCAGCTAACCTAGAGAGTTGACCTAGGGGATGGGCTTGGTGAGAAAACTTAAAGAGTAGACTTGGTGAGAAAACTTAAAGAGTCAACTTAGATCAAAATCTAGCTAAACTTTTGATGGATGCCTATAGCTTATCCCAAAGTTCTCATTTAGCAGTTATGAGATGATCAATCAAGAGGAAATAGTTGAGATCTTAGGGTGACACAATTTTCAGATGATCATATGAAATGAAATGGGTGTGTGAGTAGAATTAAAGAAACTAGAAAGACATTATGTATAGATGAAGGCATGAAATGGATGGTTTTGGAGCACTCAACATAGACACTCAACATTGTGTACATATGATCATTCGAGATCAAATGGGTATATGGGATTATATGCATAGTAAATAATAAAGGAGGGAATTGAACCCTCCCTAAGGCTCTCAGTTGTTGAGGTCCACTTCAAAAATGGCCCTTCCTATGGAATTTCCATCTAAAACCTTTCCAATGAGATAATGTGTTATGAGCTCTTCATCAGTGGGATGGAACGTGAATCCTATTAAAGGTTAAAATACACACTATTAAATGTGACCTTGGTAAAGGATTTAAATCACCCTATTAGGAGCAAGCCTTCTTAGAGGACTTTAGACCATTCACATGGAATGTCAACTAGTTAAAGAATTTAAAAATGACTATAAGGTCAACCTTAATCCAAAAGATTTATCCTAGACAAATATAATTATTAGGGAGTAATAGTAAGCCTTCTTGCTTAACATGTCATTGCAGACTCTTCTCTTCCTTAGGTTCTTGCACATGATAACCCTTTCTTCTAACAAGCCATTCCTATAAATAGGAAATTAATATATTTTTTGCACTCATTCTACATCATCTAATTTAGGGTTAGAAAAAATTAGGTAGGATACAATGAATCTACCACATATTTCATATCCCTTCTACAAACTTTTCCATCAATTCTCTTTGAATTAACCTCAAAAATAGTTTACCTTGAATTCTATTCCATTTTATCATTAGTCTTATCTTCCACCTAGTTCACACAATCGAAGAAAACAAACTTGTCTATTCAGATCCATCAAATTCATGATCTTTCAAACAATGGAGCTACTTGGTATTAACTTGCTTCTAATTCTCAGTACATACTATGTTGCTTGACATCCTCTGTGAAATCACTCAACATGAACTAAAGTTTAATAGTGCTCAACTTCAACTAAACTTCACTCAACATCCATTGTTTTTCTCAACATACACTAGAATAGAGTTTTACTTTGCTCAAACTAATTTTCTACTCAGCTTGCACAGACTTTTCTCAACACCTACTATCCACTCAGTAAAGCTTCGAAAATAAACTTTGTTTAACTTGTTCTTCAAAAATTTCTTAGTGTAACTATCCTTTGTAACATTAAGTAGATTATTAGTACATCATTTTAACACTATCTTAACTTATTCTTGTACTCCTTTACATAATCATAACTCAACCTTTCCTTTAGGTGCTATTATTATCTTTTGATCAAATCCTCTTCATCAATCAAATAAGTGATAGAGCTTAAATCATATAATTAGTTTTCTTACCAAAAAATAGTAAGTTTGACATTAGTGATAGTACTTAAATCATATAAGAGCCAATAAAGAAGAAAGGTAAGGCTATTATAACCAAATCTACAAAGACATCTACTGCAGTGTTTACTAGGAAGACATCAAGAAAGAAACTAAAGTTGGGTGAAGAAGTAGAGGATGTGATTTTCAAGAAGCCCCCACCAACCTTTTAGTAAAGATTAAAATAAATTAATTCAAGAGTTGACATAAAAAATTTTAGATCACTGAGGTATGAAATCAAAACTACAAAGGAGAAGCAACAAGTTGAAGACATGATCATGTCAAAGCTAGGTAAATGGAAATACTCTCAAGATCAACTTGTACAATAGATTCCTAACGAAGTAATGGAGAAAATTAAGCAAAGATGGGAGCATGCAAAGAAAATTGAAAAGGATATTTATGAAAAGACTCTAACGAAACTCATCGCAAGCTTAAATGACAAAGAAGTATAATATTCCATCAAGAAGAATGAAGAAAAAATTACTTTGAGATTTAACATTTGTATAATATTTGTCAATGTAATTGAACATGTGGTGAGGAATGCAACCAACACATGGAAGAACATCTATAATCTTCATAAGAAAAGTGATTTTTATGTTAATATCAGTGACAATGATGATGGGGAAGATGACAAGGAAAAGGAAAATGATGATGAAGAGGTAACCAATCATGACAATATAGATGATGATGAAAAAGAACAAGAAGCAAATGAGGGTTATCTTCCTGATATTCATAACATTAAAGAGGCTGACCCTGAAAAGATTGCAATACATCAAGTAGACTTGTGTACTATTCTAGGCTCATTGGAAACCTCTTGCAACGAGGTAACTTCTTTCTTCGGTAAAATCTATGACACATCCTTTTTTACCAAGGAAATTAAAGATAAACTTTTAAAAATTGATGAAGATCTAAAGGAAAATGCACACTAATTGTCACTTGACATGAGATATAGTTCTTCTCACTATACAAAGATCATATTTCTAACTAACAGGCAAGCAAAATTGCTAAGGGAAGAAGCTAGGATAAGAGCTACATTAGTAGATATACAAGGCATGACTCTCCCAAACATGGATGAATTGTAGAAACACATTTAACATGCTAAAACCTTCATCCATGAAAAAAATTCTCCATTTTTGACCACATGATAGAATTATTAGTTGAAGTTTAGATTGCATTGCATACATGCAAGGTGTTGCAAGAAAATTAGGACAAGAAATTGGCAACAACTCAAAAGGTATATTTTGATTTCTTGTCACATTTTGGTACTATTATATAGAATACACCTTTTTAATTTATCTCAAAAAGGGGGAGAAGATGGAAATGTATATAACATATAAAGCATATTGTAAATGGGGAAAAGATGTGATGCATAAAGGGGAGAAGATGAGAGGATGTATATAATATTAAATATATATGTATGGGTGACATCATCATATTATATACATGTACATATATTTAGATAAACATCTCTTACAAAAGAAATTTTGAAAAATCTCAAAAACAAAATACTTTAATGAGTTGAAGACACAAATGAGAGAATAAAGGTTATTTTGAACTTTTTGAGAATTCAGTTTTGGTTGATAAGTGTTAATACCAAAGGGGGAGATTGTTGACATTGTAGTCAAGTTTTTTTATAAGTGTCACACAAACACACACACACACACACACACACACACACACACACACACACACACACACACACACACATATTCAGACATATAGTATCTACCAAGCTTACTATATAGTTAACAATATTAGCCAAGTAATTCAAGATTTACAGAGTTCTACAATTGCTACTGAGTTCAAGGAACAATATTCAGTTTGCACTAAGAAATTTCTACCAAGTTGATGATTATTAGTGTAAACCAAGTCTCTTAGTGTTTATTGAGTTCCTTAGTGCAAACTAAGTTGTGTAGTGCTTAACAAGTTTGTATCTACAGTGATGTGAATCTAGTGTTGACCAAGCTACATAGTGTCAACCAAGTGGTTTAATTTATATTGAACTCATAGTGATAACATTCACCGAGCTATGTAGTGTGAATCAAGTGATTTAGTTTATATTCCAAGTTTCATAGTATTCACCAAGTCACAAATGCAAACCAAGTTCAGACTACTTGGAAGTGATTAGTATGGATTGAGCTTCTATGTCTATCGATTAAATGATCATGCCGAACATTAACAATGGATGCCGAGTATTAGAACCTCATTGAGTTTGTCTTTAGAACTTGAGTTCTTGTAGTTGGGCTGACTTTGTGTATTTTGGTGAAACTTCTATTGTAGTGGACATTGTTGAATTATAATTTGGATTAGTATATACGTAATAAATTGTATCACATCCAAAGATATACAAAAGAAAAAGAATTTAATAAGCAGAGAAGAGCAGAAGTGTCAAGTAAAAGGCTACACTATTATAAGGAGCAACAAAGATTTATCTATCACAACAAGGTGATCATTACACTCAAAGGTATCTTATTCAACAAATGATAGTTGTAGATTAGAGATCAACCACTAGTTCATCCTAACAGGAAAAATCATTAAATCCTTTTACAAGGTAGACTTGACATTATTTTTAAAATCTCTTTATCAAGTGCATACTTCATTGTATGTTTGTAAATCATTTTGCAAGGTGGACCTAATAGTCCTTATTGTCCCTACCATGACAGATCATCGAAACTGAGCATTGTAAGCCTTAATAGGCCAACTTTATGTTGTAGTACTAAAGCTTATGTGTCTCATCCCCACCCAAATTTTACTTTCTATTTGGAAGGTTTCTATGTCATGATATTGTGTGTCAAGGTGTTATGAATGTGTTAATAGTTTCAATTTTTCATGCATGTAATTAGATCAGAATACACATGAAGGATTAATTGGTAAATAAAGATTAAGTTTTATAAGTTAGCAATCCATCCCTTCCCTCTCACTAACTTAGCCAATCATATATTTCCAATAGAGGGATGGTTAATGATGAGGAGTATAAACTTTGGTACTAATTCCTCTAATATGGAAGAGACATTGTAACTCTTCTAGATTATAAAATAAGAACTTTTTTGGGGAATCATGGGATACAGGTGGAAGAGATGCTAAAATAGACATCGATGTTGTCAATCAAAAATAAAAGGTGCGAGGAGAGATGAAAAGTGTGGTATCATTTATGTTTCCTCTCCTTGCAAAACCAAGGGAATTCACAACTCAACAAATGTACTTGAAGTTTAAAAAGGGGTGGACAAACTAGTAGGCTTGGTGTGGGAGTTGATGAGATTGTGGTGTTCATGATAGTTGGCACCCCTATTGATGGAAACTAAAAATCTTATTGAGAATGAAGTAATATTTAATTAATTACCTAATGGTATTTTTGTAAATTCTTACTAGCTAGCCAGACAAGGGTTTTCACATCCAAACTTGGGGCAATGCCATCAATTGGTGTGGAACCATACTTAAACATTATTTTATCATCTGCATTTTTTATGAAATTTTTCCCAAATAAGTTTAGGAAATATTTTGGGCCACACCATTGAGTACAATTGATGATGCCACTTTAATGATGAATTAAAAATTTCTCTTTATCACTAGTTTAGTAATTCCTATTTTTTTTTCATTTATAATGGGGTTCTTTTAAATTATATTTCTGACATATTAGCATCTGTATACATTTTAAATCTAGTCAAGGTAGCTAGAAAAATGATGTAAATAAAGGAATTTTTAGGAAAAGCTATTTTATTAATCATTTGACCACTATTTTTATTTTTATCAAACACAACTTATACTAGCCCATTTATAAATATATGTACATTTCTCTCAAGTATTTCAAGATGGAAGTAACTAGGGATCCTTTGTCACTAGGTGACATGGGAGGCGAGAGGGATGCAATTGAACCCTCAAAGGTTAAAGATGACTGGTATAATAATGAAAGCTTATAGACATATATAATTGAGGGTGGATTGCTTCCTTTTATGTAGAACATGGATTGTTTTGATGAAATAATGTCACTACAATTGGATAATACTTGGAAGGACCTAAAATTTACTATTAATGACATCTTTTGAAATAAATGAGGGAGTGATTACATAGGCAAGTGACCTATCGATGGAAGGAAGTAAAAATAAGTGACATAGTAAGATGGTTGATGAAACTAGTATGAACACATTCTTGAAAAGGGAGTTGTAACACCCACACTCGTACCCTATTATAAACAACAAGGAATGAATATGATTAGGAGTTAATTAGGTCATGATTAACATTTTTGTTACTAACAATGATTTATGAGATCCAATTAGAGATTAATGTAGATTTTGATTATTATAAGGTTGATACCCTATCTAATAACATTAGGTTGATAAGATAGGACCACATAAAAAAAACACACAATATATTCAACCTAAGAACCTGGTCACGAGATTTAAGGTATTATCGACAAGGTAATTAGGAAAGCTAAATTAACATTCACTCTAGTAAGAACAACAAACAATGTAGGTTATAATGAAAATAAGACATATGGTTACATTCAAAAACTAGTTTTAAATTATGGAAATATTCTATCGGTCTGAGGAACTAACCCTAGAAACTCACACACAAGCCCCTCGTAATGTGATAAGGGATATTGCTAGGAATGTTGCTATATTTAACTCGACTAAAAGGATACTATCTAACAAGTCTGCACATCAATGATTTCCACTTAAGAAATATACTAGGATCCATTTAATTGCTTAAATGATTTAAGAGATATGACTTTAGTGTTTCATGGTTATGATAGATAAATATTGCGATACTGTTTAGAATGGTAATTTCGTTATGATCAAAAAGATAAATGTTGATAAACATATTTTGTTATTGCAATGTTTTGAATATTTTATGGAAATAATTAGATGAAAGTTAACTAAATATGTTAATGCAAATGAAGTGATATTGGATTATTTTTCACTTATCTACATGCGTTTCTATATTATTTCATTGGGCTACTGATGTTAAGTTGAGTTTGCAGGAAAGCAAAACCATGGAAATTATTTAGGGAAACAAGGTTCAAACATATGTGAACATAGTAAAGCCAAGGTGAATCTTTGGAAGATTCAAAACCTCATTTTACTGTGTTCATTTTGTAATGTGGATTGTTCATGCGTGTTATAAGTTTAAAGATCATTAGTAATTAGGGACATGTCATCGCGATGTGTAAAGTATTTTATGTGTGTGCGTCATTTGACACTTGTGTTGTCTATGTGTAAATGACATGTCATATAGGATTTTTTGGCATGAAGTCACTTAACCTAAACTTAATCCCATTATGAATTTAAGTTAATCCAACTTGGAGAGGGTTAGGAGGAGTCACCATCTTGTTGGCATTCGAATTCAAACTTGGTAGGAACTTTAGAGAGCCTAAATGTGATTCCCAAGTGTTAGTTTTGTGAAAATAAGTCATCCACATGGTAATAGTATAGGTAGGGAGTCTAAATATAACCATAAGTTGGTCTAGGGGACTTAGGAGACCCTCTAAACTAGTAATTTTCAAACCAATTTGAAAATCAGAGTGTCACATGACTTCTATCCTCATCCCACCACTTGGTTAAGTTCCTCCGTGTCTTGGGAAGAGCGTATTGTACTTTCTTGGGTGTTGAAACCATTTGGTATGGAAATTAAGATATGGAGTGAAAAATATTATTAAGGAATATAGTTATTAGGTGGGGTTAATAAATTTTGTAGGTGTTAAAATTTATGTGTAGTTTAACATTGGTTTTGGAAAATAAAGAAAAAAGTGTAAAGTAAGTTTAATTAGATTCAAGTGTTTTGGGTTCATGTTATGGGTAAGGGAAGAGAATGGGTCTCTTGTATTAAATGATTTTCTTTTGTTAAAATGTTTGTGTTTGATGTCTAGTGACAAATTCCAATAGTAGTTAGAGCATTTAAAGGTATAGATTAATTTTGAAGACAATTGTAGATGTTAATAGAGTGTTAGGATGCTATTAATAGAGTGATGGACTTTATGAACAAGTGATAAATTTTAGATTAGTACTTAATTATAAATAGTTAGTAAATAAAATAAAAGTAGTAATAATAAGTAGGTGAATAATTAAAAATATAGCACGTTTAACAATTACTCTGGTAACAATAACCTAAATAAATGATCTACATAACAACCTTAGTATGTACATGAATTTAATATGTAAAAGGATGTCAGAGTTAAGGGACACATTAAGTGGTATGTAGATCCTTAATAATAATGTTCAGGTTAAATGTATAATTTTTATTAGGATCAACTCTAAATATTATTATGATTAAATGTATTCAATTTGTTAATTATATAGAACTAGTGAATAAAATAATTTAAAAATAATACTAGTAATAATAAAAAACATAAATAATTGAGATAAAATATACTAAGGGGTATGTATGACAATTACATTTGAAATGAATTTCCTAACAAATAACCTAGATAATATCAAGATTATGTATACAATAATAAAATATGGAAGGATGTGAAGCATACATGACTCGTTATAGTGGAAGTAGCAGATTTTTAGATGCATCAAAATTATGGTACTAATAGGATGGTAACTGATAGGGGATTATATATATATATACATATATATATATATATATATATATATACATATATGTATACACACACACACACACACACACATATATATATATATATATGTATATATATATATATATATATATATGTATATATATATACATATATATATGTATACATATATATATGTATATATATATATGTATATATATAGATGTATATATATATATATATGTATATATGTATATATATGTATATATGTATATATATACATATATGTATACATATATATATGTATATATATATACATATATATACATATATATATGTATATATATGTATATATATATACATATATATATGTATATATATGTATATATATATACATATATATACATATATATGTATACATATATATGTATATTTATATACATATATATATGTATACATATATGTATATATATATATATATATATTTGTATGTATGTATGTATGTATGTATGTATATTTGTGTGTGTGTGTGTGTGGTGTACTGATAATAGATAACTTGTTAACGCCTTGTTGTAATGTAGAGCATCACATGTTGTACTCCTGTACTAGCTCCTGCTCAACACCCTAGTTATGTTTTGAAAACAGGATAAAATTTAAATGAAAATTTGATATGCTGCCATCTAACTAATAATTTGTCCCTAAACAATATTTTGGATACTAGAATATTAACCCTGACACCTAAGGCCTAGTTAGAATATCCAGGCACCTAGAAGTTGTTAGGTATGGCCTCCAATCTATGATCAAATTTAGCAATACCCTAATGATTCTCAAGAAACATGAATTGCAGATTTCAATCTCTATGTAGTTTGATGAGGCATATCCATTATACATGGGTACATGTGCATTTTTCTTTGATGAAATTTTCCATTTAATACGAAAAAAATTTGGTTTTGTTTTTCCTAGTTAAATTTAGGGCATGACATTGTTGTATCAAAGCCCTAGGTTATACAATGTTGGGCAATAATGAGCCCACAAATGAATGTACAATTGTAAGTTATAGAAATATCATAAGACCATATTGCAAGGAGATAGTCCTCCTAGAGAATCGACTCGTTATAAGTATTATTACGTAATTGACAATGAACTGAGCATCCTAAACGGATAGCCATAATTAGCCATGGTAACATTTTGGAATTATTAAGGATTAAGATATGATAATAAATTTATCTCAACCTCATCTAAATTCAATTATAAAAGGATCTCTATGTAACCCCTTCTTAATAGTTGTGAGACTTAATGATTCTTGATCTCGAAACATGCAAAAATATTTCCTCTTAAACCATACCAACATTTAGGATTGAATGGGTGGTAGCTCATCTTGAAGATGTTTAGGTATTGGTAAGAACTAAAAAACCCTTCTAAATGTGGACTTTGGTCCTTTAGGGAAAATTCTCTTAATTAGGATAAATGAGAATGATAAGAATAGAAACATATAGAATTGTGACAAGAAACCCTGACTTTATAGTATAGTGATGCAATGACTAATATGTTATACAATAAAGGGTAATATTTTCTACCATGACTATCTTGATATAGACTCCACAGTTTAAGTGATAGAAACCACATGTGAAGAATCCCATTTTTAAGATAAGTTTTCTAGTAAACAGGTAGGGGGACAATAAGGAACAATACATAAATACCAAAAAGGAACCATACACACATGAACAGATAATGTTGGATATAACTTGGTTCATCAATTCATTTACAATATATTCTTTCCATACAAAAGAGGACTTTTCACCCCCTGTGACACCATCATTTTAGGATGGGCAACATGACCATATATACTTACTATCTAGGGTAACCTATAAAACATTAAGGTTTTCAATATTGGCCAATGGAAACTTATAAGCCGAGTCTTCCCCTCAAAACATTGTCATTATTCAACAACATCTTGCAACTTGGTGACAACTATAGCTTCATCATCGACATTATGCTTGATTTGCACTATAACTCGAAAGATACAAATGCTCGACAAGACTTCATAGTTCTCACCACATCAACAATACCTTTAGGAATTCGAATCTACCACAAGATTGAATGGTAGGACCCCTCTTAATAGTTATCGATACACCTGAATGATGCTGGAAAGGTGTGATAGGTGTATAAGAGATACCCCATCAACTTTTCTAATAACATCCTCTGTCTTGTTTCTAGGTAAGTGGCATTGATTATAATATTGTTCTTATCCAAAGGGCCACTAGTGTAAATTGAGTGAAAATTTTGGCCCTAGACCACATCTAGCAATTATTCCCAGTAATGGGTATATAGGTAAGGAAACATAGGCAATTAAAGAATGAATTTCTAAAACTCGATAAATGATAAGCAATAGGGTGTGGATAACTCTCTTAACCTATTCTTAGGAAGGACTAGAAATACAAGGGAATCATTTTTGTATACCATTTATTTACAATGTAACTATAGGACAACCCTTCCTCTTCTTTCCATCAATAAGACCCTAGTACGACTGCAATGTTTTTGAGAATTTGAATTGTTATGAATTGTTGATATTATCTTTGATTTTTGCATATTTTGGTAATTTTGTGAAATGTTCATTTATGATGATTTCTTGGTATGGTGCCCTTTACCTTGGGACATGACTTGTTTTAGAAAAAGGTTTACCATTGTTACCACACTTATGTTTAATTGGTGATTTTATTTTGTTTTAAGTTATTTTATGAGGCATTTTTATGTAACTGCGTTATATTATGATTTATAAGTCAATCATATCAGGGAGAATTCTTGACAACCATCATGAGAAAATTTGAATACCATCCTTTTCATTATCATAAGATGCGAATTCATTCAACCCTATGAACATGCAAATACCTTAACCCTCAAACAAATAGACCCTAATAGCACACCATGCTAAGGACCTTAGGTAAAGGTACTGAAAGTGATAAGACTATAAGGGCTAGAAGCTAAAGGATGCACAATGCTATTTTTACTAATATCTAATAAGTATACCAAACCAATAGTGTAATGGCCAGATTTCTCAATTAAGATGCTACCAAAAGAACACCATAACCACCAAGTGTCTACAATTGAGGACTTGTAAGTGGATCTTGATGTTAAACGAAAACAAACGAATTCTTGCAATTTTACAAAAGATATCAACCTTCACTAATAAGTTAATTTTTGACTACAATCTTAAAATTAGTCAGTTTCAAGGTAAGTGAATAACTTAGAAACTAATAAGGAATAAATATAGTTGGTACGAACTAATGAAGAATATGATGAAATTAGTAAATGAATGGTTACCAAAACAAGACATAATATATAAGATCACAAGTTATCAACACAAAAAAAAAAAAAAAAAACCGAAAATAAGGATAACTAAGCGAGAGGAAGGAAATCAAGTAAGTATGCCAACTAAGGTATAACATATGAGGAGATAGGTAGACAAGTAACTCTGACCTGTAAATGGAAATGACATCGATTAAACAAGTTGGCAAAGGTAATGAGACTACACCACAAAAAGGAATAACCTAAGAACCAAAGAGGTATAATTACAAAAATAGCTATTGAATACATTATTTGTGATCAACCTTTCTTAACCACCAAGAGACTAGGAATGCTACAATGAGCCTAAACATTTTAGATATAAATGACAACCACCCTACCTATCTAAGAACAAGTTGCAAAAATATATTTTTATTAGGTATTGGTAGGTATCGTAACTTGGGATGATAACCAAAAAAATCAAATGGTGAGTTAATCAATTTTAAGAAAAATCATCCCTGTATGAGCTATGCGACAATGTTTTATAGTTTATAGCTTGAGTATATTTAAAACTGTTAGGAATTTGAGGTGATCTTAAGACAAGGTCCTAAGTGGAACACGTATGCCAAATCAAGGTAAAGTCTCTATATAGAAATTGTGTTGTAGATTATAGGAGACTTCTAGGAGGAACTCGATAGCTAGGAGGGGAGGATGTAAGGCACACACTCCTATCCTATTATAAACTATAAGGAATGAATATGATTAGGAGTTAATTAGGTCATGATTGACATTTTTCGTTATTAACAATAATTTATGAGATCTAGTTAGAGACAAATGTAGATATTTATTATTATAAGGTTGATACCCTATCCGATAACATTAGGTTGATAAGATAAGACCACATAAAAATGAGACTCAATATGTTCAAGCTAAGAACCTAGTCACGAGATTAAAGGTATGATTAACAAGGCAATTAGGAAATCTAAACTAACATTCACTATAGTGAGAACAAAAATTAATGTAGGTTATAATGGCAAAAAGAATATGGATACATTCAAAACTAGTTTTAAATTATGATGACATAATTATGGAAACATTCTAACAATCTAAGGAACTAACCCTAGACACTCACACACAAACCCATCGTAATGTGATAAAGGGATATTTCTAGGAATGTTGCTATGTTTAACTTGATTGAAAGGATACTAGCTAACAAGTCTTCATATCAATGATTTCCACATAAGACATATACTAGGATCCATTTAATTCCTTAAATGATTTAAGAGATATGACTTCAGTGTTTCATGGTTATGATGGACAAGTATTATGATAGTGTTTAGAATGGTAATTTTGTTATGATAAGAAAAACAAATGTTGATAAACATATTTTGATATTGCAATGTTTCGAATATTTTATGGAAATAATTAGATGGAAGTTAACTAAATATGTTAATGCAAATTAAGTGATATTGGATTGTTTTGCACTTATCTGGATGTATTAATATATTATTTCATTGGGCTACTAATGTTAATTTGAGTGTGCAGGAAAGATAAACCATGGAAATTATTTGGGGAAACAAGGTTAAAACCTATGTGAACATAGTAAAGCAAAGGTGAATCTTTGGAAGATTCAAAACCTCATTGTATTGTGTTGATTTCATAATGTGATTGTGCATTGGTGTTTTAAGTTTAAAGATCATGATTAATTAGCAACATATCATTGTGATGTGTAAAATATTTTATGTGTGCATGTAATTTGAAATTTGTGTTGTCTATGTGTAGATGACATGTCATATAGGATTTTTTGGCATGAAGTCTCTTAACCTAAACTTAATCCCATTATGAAATTAAGTTAACCCACCTTGAAGAGGGTTAGGAGGAGTCATTGTCTTGTTGGAATTCGAATTCAAACTTGGTAGTAACTTTAGAGAGCCTAAAAATGATTCCCAAGTGTTATTTTTGTGAAAATAAGTTACCCACATGGTAATAGTATAGGTTGGGGGTCTAAATATAATCATAAGTTGGTCTAGGGGATGTAGAAGATCCTCTAAAATAGTCATTTTCAAGCCAATTCGAAAATAAAAGTGTCACATGACTTCTCTCCTCATCCCACCACTTGGTTAAGTTGCTATTGGTAGAAAGGTACAATGGTGTAAAAGGGATAGGTGGGGATGGAAGTGGAGGTCTTTTTAGGGCACTTGTGCCAAACTTAGTGGTTGTTCACCCACTCTTTAATTGTAGAGACACTTATGGTTTGGAGAAAAGGGACATGGAAGAAAAGAAGGAAGCCCTTCATCACCATTTCTATAACCATAGCTTGGAAGGAGGTTAGTGCTTTATGCCATGTTTTCTTTGATCTCATGAAAGTTGAATAATTGAAATTGGAAGAGAGTTCTTGTAAGATTTATGTGTTTGCATTTGGTGAATGTAGTAGTTGTTGTGTATGTAAATGAGCATGTTGGATTTACTTGTATTTGATTTGGTTTCTTGATTTTGTTGTTGTGGATTGAATGTTGTGTTAGGTGTAAAGGCTTCACTCACCCTTGAAAGGGAAGAGAAGCTTTGGGTGAAGGGGTTAGTTGAGCTTTACATTGGAGTTGAGAAATCCTTCTCTTGGAAAGGGGATAGTTTTCATAGAGTATTGTCTCCATTTAAGCCATATGCCTTTCTATTCTTCTATGGGAGGCATAAGTGAGGATATGTGAACAGGAGTAAGTGTTGATAGCCTTGTTGAGGCATGTTTTATTGATAGCCTTGTTGTGGCATGTTTCTTGGAAGCATCATTGAAATATTGCAATTGCAAGATTTTTTGTTTCACAAGGATATGGAATTCTCCTCCTTGAAGATCCCACCTTCACCCAATGTTTATGATTCCATCTATGAATCATTATGCTAGCCTTAGTTGGGGATTGTAAATGTGTTGTTAAACTATGGTATTCATGTTGGTTCTTATAATTGTGATGTTGTTTGAATGTATCCCCATTAAGCCTTGTTTCCCCTAGTGCGGGGGTGGCCTCCTTGAGGCCTAGGTTGGGAGGTGAGCTTCCATGGTTCCAAGTTTGTGTGCATGTGTAATTTTTTGTGAAGATGGACCACTTGAGGATATTAGGGTTTGTTCTTGGCAATGTTGGAAATTGAGTGCGTGTGGAGATGCAAATCCTTCCTATCATTACAAATATATTGAAATGTCAATTCCCCATGGTTATTTTCATTTTGATGATAAGAGGCCTATTTTATCACTATATATTGTTGAAAATGTGTAAAGAAAATTTGAGAGATTGTATACAGTTCCTGCAAGGAATATGCATTGTAAGCTTTCATTTTTTGTGTTTGGATGCATTGTGTTAGATCATATAAATGAAAGATTTATCATTATAATTACATTAATGTAAAGATTTTATAGTGGTTACATCCCTTTTGATGTAGTTGATTTAATTCAATATATAAATGGTTGTATTGTAGATATGAATATGTTATGCATTTGGTTTGATGAAAGAAGGCTATTGTATTTTATTAGCTCATTGTTCATAAAAAAAATTCATTAATTTATTTGGGTTCTAGTTCTAATAAATCCCTAGATAGAATAACATCATTTGATTACCAATTCCTTTCTCTAAAATTTTCAAACTAGAAGCAGAAGGGAAATAACCATGGCATAATATATGTAGCCAAAATTATATGAGGAAGGAAATAGAGACAAGCTGTAGATGTACATTCTTGTCTAGAAATTGTATGGGAAGTGGAAATGTTTGACTCCCCATTACAGACCAATAAATTAATCCCCAAGAATATTCCCTAGGATCTTGACTCCTAATAAACCAAATAAAAATAATAGTGTTAACTTGAAAAAAAAATTATATTAATAAAATAATCCATGATGGTTAATGACTTTTGAGGGGACCTGAGTGTACTAGTGTTCCTTGAAAGAAAGGAAATAATAAATAAAGGTTAAACTTGTGTGTGTGTGTGTGTGTGTGTGGTGTAAAAACAATGGATAACATGTTAACACCTTGTTGTAATGTAGAGCATCACATGTGTGACTCACATACTAGCTCCTACTCAACACCCTAGTTATGTTCTAAAAACAAGATAAAATTTTAATGAAAATTTGATATGTTGCCATCTAACTAATAACTTATCCCTAAAAAATATTTTGGATACTAGAAAACTAACCCTGACACCTAAGGTCTAGTTAGAATATCCATGTACCTATAAATGCTAAGTATGACCTCCAATGCATGAGCAAATTTAGCGATAACCTAATGATTCTTAATAAACATGAATTGCATATTTCAACCTTTGTGTAGTTTAATAAGGCATATCCATTATACATGGGTACATGTGCATTTATCTTTGATGAACTTTTCCATTTGATACAAAAAAAAAAAAAAATTGGTTGTATTTTGCCCAGTTAAATTTAGGGCAATATAGGAGTGGTGAGCTTGCTTGAATAAGAAGTGGTTTCAATAGGTAAAATTTGATAGGGATATGGAACATTTTTTTCTTCTTGATTATGAAGTTTCTGACCCTAGAGGGCCACCATAGAGGAAGTTACTACTACCATTTCCCTTTGTTAAATCATTTTCCTTACCAACATTAAATTTTTCTCGCTTTATTTTTTCTTCAATATAAAGAAGCCTCATTCAATGATGTTCATAAGTGTAGAGGGTGTTTGAAACAATTGTTCAATTGTACATTGTCATTGAATTTGTACAAATACCTATATTAACCAAGCAATGGAGAGTTTACAATATTAACCTTATATTTCTCAGTATTGAACAAGTAGTTGGGTAAACATGATAGTTTAGTATTAACCAAAGAGTAGGTTAGTAAATGGTGTCCTTCTTGTAGTATTAATAGAGTGGTCAGGCATCGAAGGAATTTTAGTATTGATTGAGTGCTCAATCCTAGTGCTGATGGAGTGACAATAGAATGTAATTATCTTATATATTTAAATATTTGAGGGAGACTATTATGATATTAATTGATTTTTTAAAGGATATTAAACCTTTCTTGTCCTAGATTACGATATATAAGAAAGTTCAAGTCGTGAGAATAACATTCGTAAGTGAAATATGAAATAAAATATGGATACATGAATCAAGATAGAGAAGGAAAGTGTGAAAGATAAGCCTCATAGATTATTCTAATCAGAAGCCAAAGACAAAGATATGAACCTACAAAGGAAGTTGCTTCATAAATCTAGTCAAATTGTAGTTACCATCTAACTTTTGTAGCATTAAAGAAATCTGTTAATAGAGATAACTTAATAGTCATATTGAATATTCTCTAACAAGGTGACATTTCAAGATTGAAGTGTTTGAAGACCTCTAACAAGGTCACTCCTAATAAATTAATTTAAATCCTCTCACAAGGTCATACTTAACAATATGTCTTGTAACCTTTAATAGCCTTGGCTCCTAATAGGAATCACTTCATAAGAGTGAAAATTATTATGACTAGTTGCAAGGTTATTCTCCCAAATTGGGTTTCCATGTTAGTTCTTGGTATCATCTATGTTTATGTTATTTGATTATTCTTTATGTTTGTGGAACTAAGTTGCTAAAAATTTAAAGTGATTAATAATCATAAGATTTATTTGTTATTAGGATACTAGTAATATTTTAGTGTTAATTGAGTTGGAGAGTATTATATGATGAATGAAATTTTGTATTGGCATATATGGGACAAGGATTTGGTTTTGTAGTAATAGATTCACCTCTCCTCTTAATTACAATCTACATTTCTAACAATTAAAATTAGAGAATTTGGTGCTTGTAGGAAAGGTTTCAAGTACCTAAGCTAAAAATCAAGATGTCTTAGAGAATGGTGATTCCTAAGCTAGAGAAATATAATTTTTTAGCATAGAAATAGTTGATAAAACTACATCTATTAAGTATTAGTTGATGAAACTACTTGGAGAATAAATATGTACCACCAACCAAGCCTATGACTATGGAGAATATGAAAGAAGAAAAGGATCACAATATTATGATGATTGGTATTATATCCTCTTTGAACTATTCCAAGTTTTCCTAGCTCAAAGATAGTCCTATTGCATTTGATATATTGGAAAACATGTAGAAAGTCTATGGAGGTGATGAAAATGTGCAAAGATCCAAGGAAGAAATTTTAAGAGGTAAGTTTGATAAAATGAAAATGAAAGAAAGTGAGAACATTTTCCAATACAAGGAAATAATCAAAGTAAATGTGAGTACACTTAGAGCTACATCAAGGAAATTTGATAATGAAATAGTAGTCAGCAAGGTACTAAGAATACTTCTTCCTTCTTATGTATTTAGAGTTTCATGAATTAAAGAGGTGAGATGCACTCTTGCAAATGATATAACTTTTGCTCCACTTGTGGGAAGATTGACTAATTTGATTTAGATAACTTTGATAACTATGCTCCTACTTTGATCAATCCTGAATCTATATTCAAAGTCAAACTAACTCTTGGCAGAAAAAGAGGAAACTGAAAAGGAAAATAGGTTGATAGTGAAGAAGATGATGAGATAATTGAAGACCATGAATTCATTGAAGCCCATCTACCAAAAATTGTAGCAAAGGGGAAGGAAAATTAAGAGGTAAAATTCCATTGATCTTTTTCTCATGTGAAGAGGTTCATCATATTGCTCCAATATCTCTAAAAAAAAAGGTTAAAGATGAGAATTGATATAGAAATTTCAAAGGAAAGAAAGAATTCAAGAGCTACAAGGACTAAAAAAGAAAAATTTAAGAAATCTTGTTACATTGCTAAAGATTATGATAATGATGATGACGAAGAAGTCTATAGTGTTTTTAAGTTGGCAAAAATGTTAGATGGATCATAGATAGTGGTTGTTCTCATCACATAACTAATGAAGTTTGAAAATTACAAATACTATAATGTTGGAGGTATTATATTTTGAAACAAAAAACCATGTTATGTAAAATGAAAAAGAATCATAGCATTGTCTAAAGAAATTAAATGTGAAAATACCTACTAGGTTGAAAGTTCAAGACATAATCTTCTTAGTGTAGCATAAATGAAAAATATAGGATACAAGGTCTAGAATTCATGACTTACAAAGCTAAAAAATATTGGATGGAAAAGGAAACCTAGTTGAGACTAGAGATTAGACAAAAGTTAACTTTTTTTTTAATCTTGATCTCACTAAAAGTATGTGTTTTCTATCTCAAATAGACAAAAATTGAAGAAATTTGGCTATGGCATAAAATGATGTGTCATGTAAACTTTGATAACCTATTTATCATAAGGAGGAACAAAATTATTAAAGGAATACCTTATCTAGAAATCTACTATGGAGACATACATTTCACTCTATCTTTTGATGAATATTTTAGGATGATGACTATAATATTTTTAAAAAATAAGTCTGATACAAGAAAAAGTTCAAACTGTATTTGGGTAGAGTTGATAAAGAAATAGGCAAGAATCTAAAATGCCTAAGAACAGATAGAGGAGGAGAATTCAACTCAAATGAGTTCAATGAGCTTTGCATTTAAAGAGGAATTAAAAGACATGCACTTGAAGACTATAGAGAGTTTGTTTACCATGACAAGGAACCTCAAAATTTACTTCAAAAGGTTGAAGCCAATTAATAACTAAGTGTATCTATTAACTTACTTGAAGTATAACCCGAGTCATAGATAGTTCAACGTGAGTGCAAAAATAGATAGTGAAATCTGAGTCAAAAGCAGTGCAACCCAAGTTATAGCAAGATTAGAGAGAAGAGCATATTTTCAACGAAAAAATTAAAAGGTAGATTTTTTCTTAGTGAATTTGAACCTAGATTAGTAGAATATTCTTTAGAAAATTAAATTTTGATAGAGGTAATGAATGAAGAAATTGAGCAAATAGAAAATAATGAAACTTGATCGCTTGCACCTAGACCTAAGGATAAGAAAGGAGAAGTAATAAGAAACAAGGAAAGACTTGTGTGCAAAGGTTATTTTCAAGAAGAAGGTATTGACTATGGGAAAACATTTTCCCATGTTGCAAGACTTGAATGAGTCAAAATATTTCTAGCATATGTAGCACAAAAGGGATTTAAAGTATATTAGATGGATGTTAAATCATATTTCTTGAATAGAGTTTTGTAAGAACCCTACATTAAATATCCTAAAGATTTCATTAATCCAACAAAAAGAGATATGGTATTTAAACTTCACAAAGATTTATATGGATTAAAGTAAGCCCCTAGAGCATGGTATGAAAGACTACATGGATATTTGGTAAGAATTGGTTTTGAAAAGATAAATGACAATAGAAATTTTTATATCAAAGAAGGACCACAAGATAAGATATTGCCAACAAACATATTTGTAGATGATATTATTTGGAGGACATGAGATAGCATGCAAGTCATTTTTTGAATAAATGAGGATTTTTTTTTTTTAAGTTTTATGTTTGGAGAGATTAAATTCTTTGTGGGTCTAGAAGTTCATCAAATGAAGAATGACATTTTTTGTTGGAAATATCAGAGTAACTGAGAGGGTGGGTGAATCAATTACTACAAAAATAAATCTTAGATCGCTTAGATGTCAACAATCAAACTTAGACTGATAAAGGTGGTTAATGTGGAAGCTCAGTAAACAAATAGATAATGTTGTAATTTGGTAAACATAGAGTGTATGTGTTGTTTTAGTAGATCTAATACTATCAATAATTAACTAGCAAACATAAGAGAAACAACATGAACACATGAGACACTAAGATTTAACATGGTAACCCAATTTGGGAAAAACCACCAATGTAAATAGTTACTATTTTTCACTCTTTTAAAGTGAGCCCTATTAGGAGCCAACCTTGTTAAAGGTTACAAAACACATTGTTCGGAGTGACCCTATTAGAAGATTTAATCACCCTATTAGGAGTGGCCTTGCAAGAGGTCTTAAAATAATTCAATGGAATTTTAACCTTGTTAGAGGATTTACAACTGGCTATTAAACTAACTCTATTAAGAGATTTTAGATCACAACATCAATGGTTAGAAAGTAACAAGCAAATGACTTTATTATGATACAACTAAATTTTTGAATCCATAGATTTGTTCTGGTTAAAACTTAATCCTTCCTGATCAAATATTACTTTTCTAGTCCACAATGATACTTTCTTATCCTTCAAGTTCACTTCCACTATTTTGTTTTTTAATTCAATAAACACACTTGCACATACTTGAAATCACAACTTGACCTTTTATTTATATCATCCAGATTGTCAAGCCAGCTCAATACAAATAAAAGTGACCAATAATCATTACCATAGTCAGTTAGAACCAATACTTAAAATAATTAAGCCTCATATGCCAAAATAAAAAAATCCTTCAATTATTGACCCTGCTTAGTAGACATTGGTTCTAAAATGATTTCTTGTGTTAACCAACACAGGCCCGGTTAACTTTGCGAACTGCAAAAAATATTTGCCAACTAAGTGAACTCGTTGAATACTAATTTTATCCAAATTTTTCTTTGATTACTGAGTGAGCTTAGTTAACACTCTTTTCTACTGAAAATTCCTTTGATGCCCGAGTGAGCTTGGTAGATATTGCCTTTACATAGAGACAACTTGGAATGCTAATAGAAAAGGAAAATTGTCTTACTGACTAGGTGACCTTGGTAAGCACTAACTATTAGATGATATGACATTTGTGTAACATCAAAGATAACACACAATTAATAAATTGTATCCAAAAATCTCCCTCTTTGGCATTGATGGTAACACAACATGTTATAGCATAATGAAATTTGAGAATAAGACTCCCTCTGACAAAATTTTTCTCCCTCTTTGATTTTACACCAAAAACTTCTCCTTTATGCAATAATCTCCCTCTATAAAGGAATTACATAACTTCTCCCTTTTAGATTGACAAAAAAAAATTTCAAAAAGATATGACAGTAAACTTCTCCCTCTATGACAACACATGCCAAAGACAACACATGTCAAATTTGTAACAATGTACCTTGAGTACTAATTCATATGCAATATTCTCTTGAGTATGTTATATCAACTAATTGATCTTCAACTTGGTTCCTATTGATGCATCACAAAAATTTATTTATTGAACTTCAAATAGGGCAATGACCCCTAGCTTACCTCTTAGATACAAAAATGCATCCTTAGGTAATGGCTTGGTGAAGATGTCTCCAATCTATTCTTTTGTGTGGACATATTCCAATTTGATTTATTTTTCCTGCACCAGTTCTTTAATGAAATGATATTTTATAGCCATGTGCTTTTCTTTGGAATACATAATTGGGTTATTAGATATGTTAATTGTGCTAGTGTTATCACAATACATGACTACTGGTTCTTTGATTTCAACCTTCATTCCTTCCAGCAATTGTTTGAACCAAAAAATGTTAGAAAAATTTATTGTTGCTGCCACATACTCTGCTTCTGCTATGGATTGGGATGTGTAGTTTTGATTCTTCCTTGTCCAAGATACCTACCTTTTACCAAGAAAGAAAGATCCACCACTTGTGCTTTTTTTAGGATCAAGATTTCCTTCCCAATCAGCATCAGTAAAAACTTTTAGGTCTAGATTTCCTCCAAGTTTGTACCATAACCCGTACTCATCAGTGTTGGAATATTCAAATAGGAAGAATGCTTTTGAGAGGGGGGGGGTAGGGGGTGAATCAGAAGTACTATACTTTGACCATTAAAAATTTTTAACTGAAAGTAGATTGCGTTCATATAAACATATCAAACAATTATTAGAAACACATAAGCATCACCACCTAACACTTGAGATTTTGGTAACCTAGAAAACCTCTAGAAATAAGAAGGTAAAATTGGGGTGCGGATGATACCCACAAAATCACTATAGTAATAATGTTTGACCACTTCTGATGATCTGCCTTGTTAAAGGCTTTACACCGTATCAATAGTGACCTGGTTAAAGGATTTACAAACACTTTACATGAAGTGTCACCCTGTTAAAGGATTTAATCACCTATCTTAAGGATCTACAAAATAGTTGTTAAGCTAACCTATCACCATAGGGTTTTAATTCTAATACAATTGCTACAGAGTATTAGGTACAATAAACTTGATAGCTTACAATCCTTCAATTGCTGAATACAAGCACTTGATCTACTTTCTCTGATCTTGATCCTCTGAGATCTGATACTCTTTACTTTGAAATATTTTTCCTTTCACACCTTTGTACATCCACTTCTTTTTCTAATGAAATTTTTTCTTCCTTATAAAGAAATTTGAAGACTTAGGGTTAGGTATGGATCTATGATCCATATTGAATCTTTACTTCCCACTCATTCCTTGCACTTTTCTTATTGGTTGCATGCCTTCTCCATTTTTATTATTGGCTGCATGTAGATTGCATAGGAAATACAAAATATTCGATCTTATCATTTAATCCTTCGAGATTTGTCATATGTCGGCCATGAAAATGGTTTACATATGAATCAATGAAGTTACAAACTCATATGCACATTCTATGTTACTTGGCACATGCTGATTCTAGATGCTCAGCACTAATAACAAATTGGCTTACTCGGCTCCTGTTGCATTTATGTATTGCTCGGCATCATCTGTGACTTGGCACTTGAATATCACTCAGCACTTGTATTATTCTCAGCACCTAAAGTCATTTGGCACTTGAACTTCACTCGACACCTGATCTTCACTCGACACTTGAAGTCTACTCGACACCTGAAGATCACTCAGCACCTGAAGTCTTTCCTGACTTGGCTCATGTTGTGGCTTGACATACATGGTGTACTTGGATCTAATATAGAAAGTGGTTAGGTGTATTGGAACTCAAGTGTCAAAAACCATTATGAGGTTAACAATCTCCCCCTTTGACATGAGTGACAAAAACACTCAACTGACCTTATGACTACATTAACCAATCTACTTGATATATACAAAGGTTTAAAAACCTTTAATAAAAATTTGTGTAACTTACAATATATACCTAAAAATGATTGTAACTCCCCCTGAGTTGGTTGTTCCATTATTTGTATATCATGCTCCCCTTGGTTTACTTGGTTTTGTTTCCCCCATTCTCTCATCTCCCTCATGTATCTTATAATATCTCCCCCTTTTTTGACACTTATGTTAAAGGATTTTAAGGGTTAAGACCATATTTCACAAAAAATTTGTTGTTTACCTCCATAATCATCCTAAGAGCTACATCCCAATTGTTCAAAGCAATTTCCAGTGACTTGTGTTGGATGGCAGTCTCTGCAGCAAGATGAATAAGTCCATCTGAAGTAGAAAGATTAGGATCTTTCTTGAGAATAGTTTCTGCATAGACTTGTTCCTTATGGAGTATTTTCAAATGTGGGGTAATGGAGGACTGGAGTTGTATCAATTTTTCCTTGATATTGGCCTCATCTGCTGTTAATATAGCTATTTCTTTCTGAGTGTGAAGTGATTGAGAAAAATGCTTCTCACTTTGAGTTGGATCTTTCGGTAGCTGCATGCTTGAAATATTTAAATTTCTCTCCAAGCTCAATATCTTTTGGCTTGTCTCATGTGTGAAGTATGAAAAGTCACACAACTTTTTGTACAATGAGAATATATTCTCAAGTACCTTTTTCACTTTGTCTACCAGCTTTGCCAATTCAACCTGGGAAAGTGCAATTTGACTTGATATTTGCTCATTTACTTTTCCCTAGAATTTCCTTTTAGATCATGCTATAAGTTTTGCATTTGTCTCTTGGTCTTCATTTGTCACCTGGTCAACAATATCTAATAATTGCTCCATGATATGCTTTGACTCATCTGGTGACTGCAAACTGAAGGCATCCATAAAGATGTCCTTAATCTCATATAGTGTTTGCTTTTGTTTATACTCCTTCTTGAGCATCTCTTGTCTCTTTCTCCTATTAAGTGCTTCCTGCACCTCATTGATTTGATCAATGGTTATTGTTTTTGAGTCATAGCTTGGTATGACTATCTCCTCATCTAATTTAGGGTCGCCATAGTGAAGTACCCTTGCAACTTTTGTAGTAATAGATCCTGATGCAGATATTTGCAATGGCTATTGTGAAGGAGTTCCTGAGGTAGGCAAATTTATCAATGTTTGTATTGCCTCCTACTCTTTAGGGGTGTCCACTATTTTCTCCTCCTGCTATCTACTACATTGATCAATTATGGTAATCTTAGGAAGTGCACCTTGTGTTTGTGCTATAGGATCAGATGTAATAGTTTGTCCTATTTGTTCTGTTTCTCTTTCTACAGCTGCACTCAGCCTCTGTATTGTGGTGTCAACTATGCCTGATGAAATAACTCTTTGCATTTTAGGTTGACCACTAATAGCTATAGAGATGATGGAAGGTGGTTCTTGTGGATTCACCTTATCTCTAACTATGCTTTCTACTAGTTTTTGTAATTCATCCATACTGACCAATATTGGATCTATACACAATCTTGCTTGCTGTGTAGATTGGTCAAGGATTCTTTTGAGGTCTTCTGTAGTTAATGGATTGATGTTCTAACCAGAAGTGTCAAGAACATCTTTTATAGTTATAGTTTCTGTAGGTGTGATGGCTACATGAGGAGGGCTAGAGGGTGGAAATTGTGTGTCTTGCACACTCTACTCTGGTTGCTGCTCTTGCTCAGCTATTGCTGTTACATCTTATTTTTGTGTCTCTTCCTCCTATACATCTTTCTTTTCTTCTTCCTTCTTCTCTTATTATTCTTTCTTTTCTTCTTCTTCTTTCTTTTCTTCTTCTTTCTTTTCTTCTTCTCCTTTCTTTTCTTCTTCTTTCTTTTCTTCTTCTCCCTTCTCTACTACTATCTTCTCTTCTCTCCTTTTTCTTCTCTCTTCTGGTGGAGCAGTAGCTTCTTTCATGTATTCTTCTTCAAGAAAATATTCAATCCTTTTGTACAAATTTTCCCATGATTTTATTGTTCTTTGAACAATTTCTTCCATCTTGTTTTGGAGAATGAAGAATGCCATCTTCCATTTTCTTCCATTTTCAAACAAAAATGCCATCTATCTTCCACAAACAAGATGGAAAAAATTGCCATTTTCAAACAAAAATGCCATCTGTCTTCCACAATTTTAGACAGTTTATTCGGCAATTGTCCATCTAGTTCAAGAGAAGTGTACTTGAACTATGCCATCATTTCATAAACTGATTCATCTATCTTATTCTATTCTTCTTTAGTAAACTTATTTAAATCAACTTTATTTAAGTTGCTTAAATCACCATTTCCAATCTTTTTACATAAAGTATCAACTGAAAAATGGCTTACCTTTTTAGATTTATCTTCTTCATCAGTATCAGGTTGAGCCACATATTTTCTTCTTTTCCTCAACTCTTCCTATGTTTCCTTGATTGGTTTCTTCTTTGTAGCTTCCTCTTTAGCCTTTTAAGTGGAAGCCCTTGTTACAACTTGGGTTGTTGGCTTTTGAGGTGATGGCATGGCAAATTTCTTTGGTTTTTGATGAGCTAGAGGTTGTTCTGTTGCCTTTCTTTTCTTGACTTAGCTCTAGTTGGTGCTTCCTTGGCTTCTTCTTCCTCTACACCTTCCTCCTTGTCTTCACCTAGGCCTTGAGTTAATTCCATTGGGCCTTATTCTTGTTCATCTTCATCATCATCATTGTCATCTTCTTCTTCTTCTGCTTCAGCCTCAATTCCTTCACCAAATTTCTTCTTAATCCCCTTCAACAATTTTTCTTTCTTCTTTAATGTGGAGGTAGTCTTTAACTCCATATTTATCTTTGATCTTACCACATCATAAGTGCCAAAGTGTGGAGCACTTTTATCTATCTCTTCTACCAATAATGCAGTTATTGCTGTAGAAGCTTCATCTATATTGATTTCATATCCAAATGGCCTTAGCCATCTCACCCTTAGAATTACTACTTGAATATAGGTAAAATCAATGTCAACTAAGAAGCACAAATCATTAGTATTTTTTTCCACTAAGGAAACTGGTATTCTTGATCTTTGCTTCATGCATTTCTTGAAATCCTCAAAATAACTTGTCACCAAGGTATCAAAATTTTCTCCCATCTATTCTATATATTCATTTATTTGGGCAATGATAGTTCTATCATTCCTCCATGTAACTTTCTTGAAAGAGGGAAACTCATTCTGAACATAAAAGAATATACAAACTAGAATTGCTCCAAATTTGCATTGAGCACCCTTTGTGCTTCTTATGGCAACTAGGTTTTCAATAATCTATTGTAGTTGCAGTTCTACAAGATCATAAGTATGATCCTTTTTCACCAATTTGTAACCTACATCTATTGCAATACATGACACACTGTTGAGTCTACTGGATTGATAGAACTTATGGGCAATGACTCTAACAACAAACTCAACTAGAGGATCCTAAATGGTGTGAATTGTCATTCCTCTCTTATTCCATTGAGCACCAGTGTTCCTTTCAACAACCTCCTTTGATTCACTTCTCAAGGTTTTGAACTAATCTAGGGTAGGGTACCCAGTTACCTTATGTATGATTCTTTTGGTTAATTTGATGGGAATATCTTCCAATCATAGATTTCCACCACGAATTCTAGTTAACAGAAGTTTAACCCATTTTGTCTTGAATACGGTGGGAAAGCTCAAAACTCAGGTCAAACCCTTTCTTTCAACAATTTTGAATTCATCTTTTAAGACTCCATCCATGCACAATATCTCATATGTTTGCCTTATCTCCATATCTCCTAGGGCTCCTATCTTACAATTGTAGCATCTTCTCATGTCTTGAACCATTACAACCTTTGGGGGTGTTTGAGAGAGAGCTCTATCTGGGTCATTTTTGTCTGCAACTTCAGGAATGAGATGAAAATTAGGTTTCTTGACCTCATTGGACACTAACTGAACTTCAAATGACTCTTTGTCCTCAGTTTTCTTGGAGCTTGATGCCATTTATGCAAACTAGGGTTTCCTTTTAACGACATATGAAACTGCATAGCTTAGTACAAATGAAAATACCTCAAGATCGATGAAAATGTGTTGAGAGATGTTGCAATCTGCTATGAATATACTCTACTCTCTTTCTCTTCTTTTTTTCTTGATTGCAATGAGGAAAAATGATTGGAATTGTGATAATATACCCTATTTTCATCGCATTAAATACTCAACTGCCAACTCTGCTTCTGAAGGATTTTAACATTACTCAGCTTGTACTACATTTCCACTTTACTTGACTTTCATTGGAGTTAACCAACTGGACATTAGTTATCAACTCGATCGCTATTAGGAACTCGGCATGTGTTAGAGTTTAACTCGGCATCCAAAGATAGCTGGGCAATATCATTTAGATTTTGTCTTGACATCTTGTCTCATGCAGATTTATACTTTACATTTCTTCTTTGTCTTGGGACTGATGTGTGATATAACTTTGTATATCAGTCCCATATACTTCTCATGCTTAGTTTGATGAAGTGTGATCACTTGACCCATTGGGTGAAGTGATCCCTCCACTTAATGTGTTGCACACATCTTTCCTTTTCCAAGTCTTATTCATTTGCTCCCTTATCTTTTCGACATCAATCTTTTCTTTTCTTTTATTTTCTTCAGTCTTGGGTGCCTTTGACCTTGTAGGACAATTTCTGCTGGTATGACCAATTTTCAGACAATTGAAACATGTGGTTTGATTCAACCATCTTTTATAGTTCCCTTTTAAATGTGTTCTTATGTAGTTCTATGGTATATGTCCATATTCTTGACAATAATGATAGCTGTACCTGGTGTTGTAATCCCAATGATAGTGACTTTCATTTCCTTTTGACTTTGCTGGTTGATTTGATGTCCACATAGGCTTTGATCTGCATTCAAATGCTCTATGTCCATACTTCTTGCAATTATGATAATATCCATCAAATCTTTGAGTCCTTGTGACATTGGATCTACAATCTTATGTCATATGTCCTTGCATGTTGCACTTGTGATAGTAACTCTTGCTCTTGAGTGTATTTGGCTGATTGAATCTCCTACTCCTGCAAACATTAGTAGTATGCCCCTTCTTATTATAGTAATGACAAGTGAGTTTTGAATTCTTACCTATGTCATCTTTTTTTTCAACACTCTTTGATGATTCTCCAACTTCTGTGTTGTTGTATCCAAGTCTTGATGTATCATGGGTGGATCTTGGGGATTTTAGCCACTGTTCAAAATACTTGATGGTTTCACTTGACTTGTTGAGATTCTCTGCTACCTCTTTTTCTCTATTTAATTCATTCTACAATTGTTCATTCTGCATCTTCAAAGTAGAGATCTCAATATCTTTCATATTGAGTTCATGATGAAGGTTCATCATTTGGGCAAGTGTATCCATCTGCATGTTTGAGATCCTTGTTAATTCTGTACATTTTTCTTCAAGTTAGTTTGCAAGATTTCTTTTGTCATTTTCCATCATGACTCTATCCTCAACCGCTCTTTTATTTTGTTCAGTGATTTCACATAACATTATGGCCTATGATTCATGTTCCATCTTGAGAGATATTATCTCATCTGCTTGAACTTTTTTTTTCTCCATCAGTTTCTCTATTGCTGCATCAAACTCTTTAGTGTCTCCATTGGTAGTCAGTTTTGTGGTATAAATCTCCTTGTATTTTATATCATTTTCAGCTATGGCTATATCCTTCCTTCTTTTCAAGGATTTTCTTAGTTCATCTCTAGCTTCCTCTACCTTGTGTAGAGCCAGTTGCACATCAATTACTTGATTGTCTATAATCTTCCCAAGTTTGAAGACTTCCATCTTTTGTCCTTTTTCTCCAAGTTGTTAGACTTCTTTTTATGAGAACCAATAGCTCTGATACCAATTGTTGGAATATTCAAATAGGAAGAATGCTTCTGAGAGGGGGGGGGGGGTGAATTAGAAGTACTGTATTTTGACCATTAAAATTTTTTAACTGAAAGTAGATTGCATGTATATAAACATATCAAACAATTATGAGAAACACATAAGCATTACCACATAACACTTGAGATTGTGGTAACCTGGAAACGCTCCAAAAATAAGAAGGTAAAATAGGGGTGGAGATGATACCCACAAAATCACTACAATAATAATGTTTGACCACTTTTGATGATCTGCCCTGTTAAAGGCTTTACACTGTATCAATAGTGACCTGGTTAAAGGATTTACAAACACTTTACATGAAGTGTCACCCTGTTAAAGGATTTAATCACCTATCTTAAGGATCTACAAAATAGCTATTAAGCTAACCTATCACCATAGGGTTTTAATTCTAATAAAATTGCTACAAAGTATTGGGTACAATAAACTTGATAACTTACAATCCTTTGATTGTTGAATACAGGCACTTGATCTGCTTTCTTTGATCTTGATCCTCTGAGATCTGATACTCTTTACTCTAAAATAGTATTCCTTTCACACCTTTGTACATCCACTTCTTTTTCTACTGAGATTTTGTCTTCCTTATAAAGACATTCGAAGACTTAGGATTAGGTATGGATCTATGATCCATATTGAATCTTTGTTTCCCACTCATCCCTTGCACTTTTCTTATTGGTTGCATGCCTTATCCATTTTTATTATTGTTTGCATGTAGATTGCATAGGAAATACAAAATATTCGATCTTATCATTTAATCCTTTGAGATTCGTCATATGTCGGCCATGAAAATGGTTTACATATGAATCAATGAAGTTACAAACTCATATGTGCATTCTATGTTACTCGACACATGCTAAGTCTAGATGCTCGACACTAATAACAAAATGGCTTACTCAGCTCTTGTTGCATTTATATATTGCTCAGCATCATCTGTGACTTGGCACTTGAATATCACTCAGAACTTGTATCATGCTCAACACTAAAGTCATTTGGCACTTGAACTTCACTCGACACCTGATCTTCACTCGGCACCTGAAGGCTACTCAACACCTAAAGTCTTTCCTAACTCAGCTGATGTTGTGGCTTGGCATACATGGTGTACTCGGCTCCAATATAGAAAGTGGTTATGTGTATTGGCACTCAAGTGTCAAAAACCATTATGAGGTTAACAATCAGTACCTTTCAGATATCTTAAGATTCTTTTGATTTCCATCATGTTGTTTTCTCTGGGTTTTTCCAAGAATCTCGCCACTATTCCAACTACTAAGGTAATATTAGGCCTTATATGAACTACATACTATAATTTCCCAATCATTGATCTATATAAGGTCTGATCTACCTTTTTGGAATCATCATCTTTTGTAAGATTCAGTCCAATACACGAGGGTACCAACTGGTTTAGAATCTTCCTTTCCAAATTTCTTGAGTATTTCTTTTATATACTTAGATTGAGTGATATTGATACCATTTTTGTTCTTTTGAATCTACAATCTAGCAAAGAATTTTATTTCACCAAACATGGAAATCGCAAACTCTCTATTCATTTGTTCTAAAAATGCTTTGCATAGGTCATCATTTCCTTTAAATAGAGTATCATCAACAAATATTTCTACAACACAATCTTGTTATCTAGTCCTTGATGTACAAATTATTGTTATCATTTGTCCTTTGAAAACCAATCTGTATCAGGTAGTTATGTAGTCTTTCATACCATGCTCTAGGAGCTTGTTTGAGACCATATAGAGCTCTGTGTAATTTTTAGACCATGCTCCTTTTGTTAGGATCAACACAATCTTCTAGTTTTTAATGAAGACTTCTTCATCAAAAATCTCATTCAGGAATGCAAATTTAACATCCATCTAATACACCTTGAATCCTTTGTGAGCTATATGTGAAAGTAGGGTCCTAACATCTTCTAATTTTTCAATAGGGAAAAAGTTTCACCATAATCAATACCTTCTTCTTGAGAATAGCATTTGCATACTAATCTTGCTTTGTTTCTTAACACTTGACCATCTTCATTCAGCTTATTTCTAGATACCCATTTTATTCCAATCACATTTTTATCTTTAGGCCTAGGAACAAGAGTCCAAGTTTTGTTCTTTTCTATATGATCTATTTCTTCATTCATAGCCTCAATCCAACTTTCATTTTCCAATGAATCTTTAACACTTCTAGGTTCAAAATCAGCAAGTAAACATGTACCTTTTAATTTTCTTCCTATCATAGTACCTTCTGATTTATCTCCAATAATCTGATCAGGTGGATGATGCCTTCTAACATACTTGTCCAATACAAGTTCTTTGCCTTTTAAAAGAATTGTATTGTCTTCCTTTTCAATTTCAACTTGAGACTTAGGTAGTTCAGTCTATGGCTTGGGTCCTCCAAACTTGGTAGATGTTAACTTGTTAGCTTCAGTATGTGACTTAGGTATCTATGACTCGGTTTGTACTTCTTGCAACTTGCTAACTATGGAAGACTTAGGAGGTGAAGTCTCATTATTGTTATATGTGCCTAGCAATGTATCAAGTTCAAAGTAAACAAATCTTTTTTAATCTTTTGGTTCTTTCTTGCTTTCTTCTTTAGTCTTTTCTGCAAACTCATCAATTCTCACATGTGTACTTTCTCTGATCATATAAGTAGACAAATTGAAACATTCATATGCTTTAGTTTTGCAAGAATATCCTAAAAATATACCTTCATCACCTTTCACATTAGACTTTCCTTTCCTAGGTTCTTTCAAGATTTAACATTTACTGCCAAATACTTTCAAGTAACTATTTGTAGCCATACCATAGTTCCTATGGATTTTTATCTAAATCCTTCCTCAACCATACTTGGGTCAAAGTATAAACTACAGGGCTAATGGCTTCCTTCCTGTACTTAATAGCAATATTCTTTCAAATCATAAGGGTTCTTGCACAATCCATGATGGATCTATTTCTTCTTTCAGCTATTCCATTCCACTCAAGAGTACTAGGGGCTGATACTTTCCTTTTGGTTCCTCTCTTAATGCTGAATTTACTGAATTCATTGGAGATGAATTCACCACCTCTGTTTGATCTACTCCTTGTCATCACACCTTTATCTCTACTACTAATGATCTTCTCTAGTGGATGATTCTCTATCAAATTATTACTAGAAGTAGGATTAAATATATCAACTCTTAGCTTTGTTCTACATTCAAAAATATTTTCTTTCCTTTTCATTCCTTCATTCTATAAATCATTCTTATTCTCAAACAATACTTCATCATTTCTTGGTTTAGTAACAACAAAATTCTCATCATTAGATTTTTAGTCAACTATTTTTTCTTGTATACTAAATTTCTTAGTTCCTAGATTATAACATCTATAAGCTCTACTTTTCAATTAATCATTAAGAAACATGCCTTCATCACTTCTAGCATCAATTTTACAAGCATCATAATCTCTTTTGATATAACATTTTCTGCCCAAAATTCTAAAATACTTAACTATAGGTGAGTGACCAAACCATAGTTTATAAAGGGTCTTGTTTGCTTCTTTCTTGACTTACTCTTTGTTCATAGTGTATACTATCATATTCGCAACTTCTCTCCAAAAGATCTTAGATACATCATTGTTAGCTAACATAAAACTTGTTGCTTCTACTACTAACCTATTTCTTCTTTCTACAATGCCATTTTTTTCAAGAGTTATCTTAAACATTTAATCTTCATACCCAATTCATTCTCAAATCTATTCTTGAATATCTTGAACTTATCAAATGCCTCAATTTTTTCTTTAATAAATGCAACCAACATCATTCTAGAAAGTTCATCAACAATAATAGTTAAATACTTTCACTATAGAGTCCTTTAGTCTTTGTAAGACTACTAAGATTGGTTTGTACAGTGTCCAACTTTGCTATAGTACTAAACTTTATGTCAAGAAAATAAGCTTTCTTATGCTTTGCCAATACATGTTCCTTGCCAATACACTTTGAATTTCTTATGTGTTGCATATGCTAAGAATATCCGTACTGCTTCTATTCTTTCCATAGGAGCATAGGTTTCATCATAGTCTATTCCTTCTTGTTGTGAGTAACCTCTACATACCAGTCTTTCTTTGTTCCTTACAACATCACCTTGTTTAGTCATCTTGTTCTTGAATACCCATTTTGTTCCTATCACATTCTCATCTACTGGTCTAGAAACCAATTTCCTTGTCTCATTCTTTACTATCTGATCAAAGTCTTCTTTCATAGCTTGTTTCCAATAGTCATCTTTACATTCTTCATCTACATTCTTTGGTTCAACTTGAAATATCAAACATAGTTCTTCATTGATTCTGCTTCTTGTAATCACACCTTTGTCTCTACTTCTGATGATATGTTCAGGTGGATGATTCTTTGTCATATTCTTACTAGAAGTAGGAGTTGTCATCTCAACTCTTAGCTCTATTGAAGGTTCCAAGATTTGTTCTTTCATTAGGTTTCCTTCATTCTATCTATTAGTGTTACTCTCAAAGAATACTTCATCATTCCTTGGCTTAGTAATAATATTCTAAACATCAAAATTGTAGTCAACTATTATTACTTATATCTAAATATGCACTTTCAATAATAGTCTTAGTTTTTAGATTATAACATCTATAAGCCTTTCTTTTAAATAAATATCCAAGAAATGTACCTTCATCACTTCTAGCATCAAACTTAAAAATACCATCATCTCTTTGGATATAACATTTGCTACGAAAAATTCTAAAATATTTAACCATAGGTGAGAGAGAAAACCATAGTTCATGAGGGGTCTTTTTTGTGACTTTCCTAACTTGCACTTTGTTCATATTGTAGGTTGTTGTATTCATAGCTTCTCTACAAAACATCTTGGATACATCATTCTTAGCTAACATAGCTCTTGCTACTTCTATTATTGTCCTATTTCTTCTCTCTATAATGCCATTTTTTTTAGAGGATCTCAGAGCTAACAACTATCTTTTGATTCCATTAGCTTTAGAAAAGACATTAAATTCAATTAAATTAAACTCTCCTCCTCTATATGATCTTAAACATTTAATCTCCATACCTGATCCATTATCAACTATATTCTTGAATATCTTGAACTTATCAAATACCTTAGATTTTGTTGGTAAATAAATTTGTCCTTCTTCTTTTCCTCTTTTTATGTGCCCAAATTTATAACAAAGAACAACTTTACACAATAGTTAGGAAATGGTTTCTAAGAATATTTAGTTTCCCTCTGAACTGAGCTACAACTCTTTATGTAAATGATATTCAATGAATTATGCTTTATCTCTAATTCCTACTGCGGGGTATGCTCTTAACCCGAGAGTAGGAGAGGAAAACCAAATGAAGCCTAACTAGAACTTAATTCAGGCAAGAAAATTTCTCAATATCAAAACAGATCTATGTATCCACACTTCTTATGAATTCAAATGTCCATCCGAACAAGACTAAAATAAGTTGAAATCTAAATTTGAACTACAACTGATGAATCGGGAAAACTAACAGAATCCTTTCATCAAATAAAATATAATAATACTTATCACATCCATTTGAATTCTAGAAAATAGGGGAAAAGAAACTTTGTTCTTTCTTACTTCTCTATAATGTAGAAAGGAAATACTAACTAATTACAGTACCTAGTAGAATGGAAAATGATTGAAATGAAGTGCCATTCAACTGTCTCTACAACAGATAGTACTTCACACCAAAATATTTTGACCTTTGATTAACCATTAAATTTCATACATATAGGATTTGAGAGATGACCGTTATAATAGGAGTATTAATCAGTTCATCTTCTCAGATGACAAATGGAAGGATGCCAGTTTGTCAAATTTCAAAATTTGCAAAAAAATGCAACATTTACATCAAAGAATAGAAAGGGAGTGTTAAATAAGTCATTTAGACTTATTTCCCTTTTTAGTTTTTGCCCTATATGTTCTCGTAGCCACTATAATTGGGATCATCTCCTCCTGACTAGACACATGTACATTGGTGAATCTCAAGAGCCACGTTCAATGCTCCCGAGCTAACTCCTTTATTGCACCCAGCTGACTTGTTAACTCTCCAACTGCCACATGCACACATCAGTGTCTGCAACTCTACCACTCTATTTTGGCTGCTTGAAGTCATTCTAGATAGGTTACTCAAGTATGTGGATAAGTTATTCTTCATTACTTCTATCTCAATGGGAGCCTTTCCTTGCCCACTGCTTTTGTGAGTCAATGTGTAATCCTCACATGAGCTCAAATGCTCTGTCTTGGATCTTCTTCACCTTTTTCTTTGTTTCTTTGAGTCCTTCCTCTGCCTCTTGAATCATCTCCTACTTGAATTGCATGTTTTGAAGCCATTCGAATAGTGGTTCAGTTCCCTTCTTCAAAATCTTTGCTTCAACTACCTCTTTTGGCTTCATTTGGATGATCATATTTAGGAGAGAAATGCATTCATTGCACCTTGCCTTTTCTGTGGCCAAAGTGTTGTGATTAGAAGTGATGTTATCCTTCTCAATTTCTAACCAAAGGATAACATTCCCAATTTGATCAATCATAACAACTCCATTTGTACTGAGTTTCTCAATCCATTCTTTTCCAATTTGACCAAAATGCCTATCTTTCTGGAGCTGTGATATCAAGGCTTGTACATCTTTTGCTGAAGGATTTTCAATACTAGGCACACCAGTGATAGTTGCTAATGGAACAACTAATTGCCGGATGAATCTTCTTAACTCCTCTATTTCTACTTTCATTCTCACCTTTGATGACTTGAGATCCTCCAATTGCACTTCTATCACCTCATTACTCAATTTCCATAGGCCTACTTTTATATCATGTCTAGCTTCTCCAAGATCAATTGAGTGCAGAGTGAATTCTTCTGGTGTCATACCTTCAATTCTCCCTACCTTGTTTGGTTTTTCTACCTCCATAGTTAGTTTCCCTATTTCTATATCTCATCCCAATATTGACAAGGTCTTCTTCTTTTTAGTTTTTACTAATGCAGATCCTAAGCGAACCAGTTGAGATACAACATCCTTTGAAGGGAAATTTTCATCTTTCCTTTCCCTCTTCTTCTCCAAAGTATCCTCAAGCCAAGCCTCTATATTAATCACTTTAGAGGCTGTTCCAAGTGATTAAATGATGAAAATTTTCTTCTTTACTAGAGTCATTGTTGCTATAGTTGTAGAAAAGGGGGTCTTTGGATCTCAAGAAAGGAGTCGAGATGAGCTTGGAGCTTTCTCTTCTTCTTGAGCTTTCATGGTAGCTTCATCAGATTCAGTGGATTTGCTACTGCTGCTTTTATCATCTCCAATCTCTACTATTTCAATAGGAGAACCAACAGGCCTAAGAATAGGAGTGCTTACAGATGGAGTAGGGCTAGGACAGGGGGATAAGATAGGGGTAGCATGAAGAGATGGAGTTGGAGAAGCTTGAGGATATGGGGGAAGAGTAGCGTGTAAAGGTGAGACTGGAGCGGGAGATCCATCTTTTTGTTCCTTTGTTTCTTTTTTAGCTTCAGCTTGAGCTCCAATGACTCGTAGTGATCGCCCTTGACAGGTTGGGGTTATTGGATCATGCTTCTCCGAGGGCCGGTCACCTCCTCCTATAGATTGGGCTGGTCTTTGAGTAGCTGGGGCAGCAGCACTAGGAGTGGTACTTTTAGATGAAGCAGGAGTAGCTGTAGCTAGAGAAGCTTGAGTAGCTTTGCTTTTGCTTCAGCCTTTCTTAGTTGTCCATTCAACCCACTTCCCAATTCTTTTGATAATCCTTGCCATCATGACATCAAAATTTTCTTCTATGTCAACATATGGTTCATAGCTAATGGAAGTATTCCTCAATTTTGTCAAATATGTATTACTGTACATATTAAATGACCATCATCCTCCAGCCCTTCCACATCTAAATTTATTCCATACGTCTTTACCTGATCAATTGTAAATCATGCAAATGAACGATCTTGACTCTCCAGCTCATCCTTACAATCTACCCAATAATCCTCCATGGTTGTCACATGTTTGATTACACTTCCAATCTGGAGCACATCTTTGGCATACCATTAGGATCAAACAACGGCCTTACTGCTTCATACTCTTCCAATTTTTATTTACTTTCAAATGCTCTGAGTATATTCTTAGCATCTAATCTGGTTTGCAACTGTATGCTCCAACTTTTATAGGGAATTCATACCCTTTCTTCCTCAGGCTAGCATTCAACACGTTCACTTGTATTGCTTGCCTCATTATCTCCACGAGCATGATCATATCATGTCGATACTTGGGAAGCTTTAGTGGGAATCCGTCGAACGTTGTAGGACACAAATAAGAAAATGATGAGAATTAGATGAAGTAAATGTCGAATTGGCTAATGATCGCCATTTCTTCTAGACTGAATCTCTACTTTGGCCACCCTTGTAGTTCCCTACAAATCCTCATGGTGAATGCATCATTTACTTGAATATACTCTATATAACTATTCTGTAATTCCAAGCATGGATAAAACTCATAAATTTTTACATTATTAGGGAAATCCTAAATTCTATGGAGTCCCAACCACAATTTAAGAGAAGCCAACATGTATATCAAGAATGAGGACATATAAAAAGAATTATAAAACTTAGCTGCACTAAGAGCCCTAGAAAGTTGTTCACTGACCTCATGCGCCCAGTCAATATAATGTGTGTCTGAGCAAATAACTTGAACCAAAAAGAAGTACTACTCTACAAAATTAAAAGGTTCTACCTCACCTTTGAGTTGATGCAATAGAACAAAAATGTCAACAATTTTTGGTTTGAAGTCTGTGCCGAAAAGAGTTTTAGGGACTTTACTCTTAGCTCCCCTTGGCTTTTGAAACCAAGACTGCATGATCTCCCTCCTACAAACCATTTTCTTAAAAAAGTACTCGGACATGGCTCCACTCATTACCAAATCAGAGAACTCCTCCCATTTTGGAATCCGCAAGCAATTCACCACTGATTGTCGATCGATTGAAATCAACACTGTCTGATCAGGTAATAAAATCTGCCTTGTATCCAGGTTGCAATGATTGATGCATTCTAAAATCAACTCCAGGGCTTGTACTGCTACAGGGAACCCAACTACTTCTACTAATCTACTTCCCTAAAAAAATTTTGTTATGGGATGAATTGGCTCTGCTCTTAATCAACTTTGGAAATCTTACATATCATAGAAATGGAGTGAAGTATCCATGAAGGTCGACCACTCTGACCTAATTCCACCCAATCCATTGAAATTGGCAAATCTTGTTGCCATTTTATTTGATGTATGATAACAATAGTTCAAATAATTACAATTGATACAAGGAGCAAACTTTGTAACTCAAAAATTACTTGAAAGCACTATTTAGTACAATAGTATAACAGTGAAATGGAAGTTTGAAAATCTGTTACTTCCCTTTTTATGAAACAACATTAGATTTTCTTGTTGAATTTCATAAATTGTGCCACACGAGCAAAATTAAGGGTAAATCCGTTGGATTGGTTGATGTAAAGGTTATAACAAATTTATCTTTGTCTTTTCACTATTTCTGTTGGGTCAATGGTACCTCTCATTGATTACTAATTTACTTCCCATTTCATCCATATTTCAAAAAAACACAAATGGAGTACTTCCTTGGGAAAAATGTACGTAGATCAATTTTACTTGCAAAAACCTAATCAATCCACTAATTTTCTTCTATTTATTCACCCAAAATAATCTGCAACCAAATCACATACTTACCATGCTTACAAGAATGACCTTCTCTAAAGTGTAGAAAATGGCCTTCGAGGGTAGAAAACCCGTAGTAGAGAAGCAAATTTCTGATTTTCCCCTTAAGCTTTTGTTTTTACCTTTCAACCCTAAGCACTTTACTAAAAATGTTCGAGAAACACCAAAGAGGCTTCACGAATGAAAAATGGGGCCCGCTTAATACCTTTACCTTTCTATTTAGGCCTTTGCGGAAAGTTTACCTCCTGTTTTGAAGTCCACCAAAGGAGAAGCTACTTCTGAGTTTTCCACCAATTGCTTATTCTTTCCTTGCTTCAGCCTATAGATAGCATTTATGGATCGCTACGGAGTTTCACCTTTTGGGTGCGAAAGCCCGCGATGGAGAAGAGGAAACTTGTTTTTCTGCCAAAGCCCATTGTTTTACTTCCTTTGGCCTATTCACTTTATTTTAAGCTTCTGAAAAACACAAATCCCACTTTGAAAGTGATGGGTGGGGCCCATTGGCTTTCTCAATTCCTTTACATAGACCTTTCCAGAAAACTAATTACTGACTTCGAAGTCTGCCATGGAAAAGCTCTTTTCTGGTTTTTCGTCGATGTTTATCCCGATCATTTTCCAAGCTTTAAAATGGTTCTCGCTGTGAGATCATGAAATCACTAGAATGATCTTCTCTTAACATGATTCACTTTAATTGAAGGAAGCTTACAAATAGCATTTGCCAATCTTTGCAAAAATTTGCCTTTGGGGTGCAAAAACTTGCCAAGGAGAAGCCAGAACTTGATTTTCCACTGATTCAATTTTCTCTAACTCCAGATCAAATGAGCTACATGGAAATCAAAAGATGTAGCACAAATTGAGAATCTCCATTGAGGATGGCTCTAAACTACCCCTAAGACTCATGACAACCCAGAAATACCCACCTGGGCTAAATGATGATACGGGAGAAGGGAAAAGATAAAAACTCGATGGAGAAACTGAACACTTAAAGAAGAAAGACCTAGTTACCTAACTTCATAGAACATGACATTAGTTCACTCTCCACTTTGAAAAATTTGTATATGGTGAAAAGTGGGGCAACAACTGGCTTTGACTAGGGACTTGGGTAGAGTATGCCCAAGCAAAGGGACTTGGAATCTCTGGTTTCACAGAAGAAAAATAAATGGTGGCAACACAACAAAAACAAAACAAAAAAAGAAAGGAAAGGAAAAGATAAATCAGAAAGGGAAGGCTAACTAAGACACAAATGACACTAAGTGTAAGTATGGTACATTACAGGGGTTACCTATTTTCAATTTGAGACTTGGTAGAGCTTGAGATCTTGACCATTATAAGTCAAGGGTAGTACTTCACCATCTTCATATGCCAGTTTGAAAGAGTTGTTCTCAAATGCTTGTTGAATTCTGAATGGGCCATTTCATAGAGCATCAATCTTTTTATGCATTCCTTTCGGGACCTTTCTTTGGTCCCAAAGTAGCACACTGTCTCCTACCATGAATTTCCTCGGTCTTGTTCTTTTACCAAATAGATCCTTTACTCGCATTTGGTGTTGTGTGATATGATAAAAAATTTCCATCCTTTCTTCTTCTAGTTTACTTAGATACAGGATTCTCTTTTGTAGACCATCTTTATAGATATCATCTTCAATTACTATTCTAAGTTTTCTTGTGGTCAATTCCAATGGTAAAGGTAGATTATCTTTAGTTCCATAAACTAGATCAAAAGGAGATATTGTGATTGCCCTCTTAGGTGTCACTTTATCTGCCTAGAGCACCTCATGAATCTTTTTTTGCCAATTCTTCTGGTTATCTGACACCAATTTCTTTACAATATTGATCAAGTTCTTATTGCTAGATTTTACCTAGCCATTCCCTTGAGGAAAATAATTAGATGAATGGTTAACGGTGATCCCATACTCAAAATAGAAATCAATAATTTCAATTGAAGAAAAATAGGATGCATTATCCATCACTAACTTAATGGGAAGGCCAGACCTGACCAAAATGTTTTCTTTAATGAATTCACATACCACCTCAGAAGTAGTTTTCTTTGTAGCCTTAGCTTCTACACACTTGGTGAAGCAGTCGATTGTAGTTATGATATATTGATGACCAACAGTGGATGTAGGAGTAATTGGACCAATGAAATCAAGGCCCCATTGCGTAAAGGTTCCTTCAATGACAATAGGTGTTAGTGGTAGTGGGGCTAATTGAGGGCGTCCAGAAAACATTTTACACTTTTCACAATTTGCTACCCATGCATATGCATCTTTGAACATCCCTGGCCAGTAATAGCATTGCCTTAGTATTTTGAAAGCTGCAACTAAAGAAGAGAAGTGTCCTCCATAGACATCATCATGAAATTCTTTCAACAACTTTTCTTGCTGTGGCTTATCTACGCACCTCAGGAATGTACCATTAATAGCCTTTTTGAAAAGCTTGCCATCCCAAATCACATACTTGGCTACTTTTAATCTAAGCTCTCTTCTTTGTTTTGTATTCAAACCTTCTGGGAATTCACCATATGTCAAAAGGTAAGAAATGTTTTCGAACCATGAGTCATAGAGACCTACTGCTAGCACTAGTTGCTTCTCATTCAATTCTTCTAATTCTCTAGTAGTTTTGTTTTCTACAATTGCTCTGCATAGAGAATTTCCTCTTATCAGCTTGGTAGGTTTAATCTCAATTTCATATTCCTGTATCTTTGCGACCCGCACTCCTCTGACATTGAAACCTAATTTTTGTTGTGTTAGTACACTTTTTACTGATGTGTCTAGGAAAAAGACAACAGAGTGTGAATGTAAGATATAGAAATGGAAATTCTTAAGTGCTTTGACTATTGCATAAGCATGCTTTTCAATTTGTGAATGTTTTAGTTCATGATTTTACAAAGGTATGCTCATAAAAGAAATGGGAGCTTGCATTCCTTCATCATTCTCCTGCACAAGAATAGCTGATAATGTATGTTTCAAGGCATAGCAATAAATAATAAAATCTTGCTTGTAATTTGGATGACATAGCACAAGGGCATTAGCAACAGTAGTTTTTATACTCTGAAAAGCTCATTTTCCTTCTTCACTCCATTTGAAACTGGAATTTCCTTTCATCATATCTATTATATGCTTAGTAGTTTCTACAAAATTGAGAACAAACTTTCTAAGGAAATTCACCTAGCCAAAGAAAGATTTAACTCCTATTTTGTTTATAGGTAGGCTTAGTCTCTGAATGGCCTCTACTCTATCAGGATCAATTTTAATGCCTTCTTGTGACACTATATGTCCATCTAGTTTTCCTTCGATTACACAGAAAATTGACTTCTTTGAGTTGAGAGAAATCCCATGCCTTCTACATCTTTGTAACACTCTTCTCTAGTCCTCCATAAGGTCTTTCCTTTTTTTGCAGAACACGGTGAGATCATCTAGGTATATGACTATTATTCAATCTTTCATATCAACAAAGGTCTCACTCATACATCTTTCGAACGTAGCCCTAGCATTGATCAGTCTAAAAGGCATCTTGTGATATGCAAATGTACCCCAAGGAGTTGTGAACATTGTTTTATGTTTATCTTTCTTTTCTACTTTGACCTGGTTATATCCTAAAAAACCATCAAGCATAGACATCATCTCAGATCTTGCAACTATTTTTAACAAATGGTCCATGTTCGGGAGAGAAAAATTATCTTTGAGAGATTCCTAATTCAAACTATAGAAATCTACAAAAATCCTTATCTCTCCATTCTTCTTCCTGATAGGCACTATGTTGGCTATCTAGGTAGAGCGATGAATAGGATAAATGATGCTTGCTTTTGACATTTTATCAACTTCTCAGAAAATGGCATCCGTGATCTTCGGATTATAGTTTCTTTGCTTTTTCCGGAAGGGAACTACATCTAGCTTGAGAGGAATCTGATGTTTCACCTCTCCTACTTTCTAACTCTTTAGGTCTTCATAGCTCCAAGAAAAGACATCTTTATATTCTTTGAATAATTTCTTTACAGTTTCTCTCTCTTTGGGAGTACAACATTTTCCAATATTAATCATTTTAGGACCATGGATATCTCCAATGTTCAATCCTTCATATTCACTTGTGGTAGGTCCCTTTTCTATTCTTTTCTGCTTAACATAAGCATCATGTATGTTAAACAAATTTTCCAGAGCTACAAAATAAGGGGGAATAATATTTCTTTTTAGTTGGACCTCGCCACTTTTGTTATGTTCATTGTCTTCGTGAGACTCAGTTTCAAAACTAGCTTTGTCATTTTCAAGAAATAGCTGCAAACTTTTATCATCATTAAAGACTTGCCAAGATTCTATATTATCTAGGATGATAGATCAATATATAATTTCAATTTGATATTTTTAATCCTTAAAATCTGGATGTGGGAATAACAAGGAAGCAGAGACTACAAGTGAGTCAGCCTTTGTATTCATTTCTCTTGGCACAACTTTAATGGAGAAGGCATCTAAACCTTCTATCTCATCCCACACCCTATTCCTATAATTTTGTAGTTTATGATTCTTCACTGAGTACTGTCCTTTGATTTGTCTCATAATAAGCTATGCATCACCTTGTTCCTTTAAGACTTTTATCCTTCTTTCTTTTGCAGTGACTATCCCCAATATTAAAGCTTCATATTCTGTTGTATTGTTTGTATTACCAAACTCTAATTTGAAAGCCAAGGGCTTAGCTTCTCCTTCTGGGTATATCAATACTATGCCAGCTCTCGAGCTTGAGGAAGCACAACTTCCATCAAATTTGAGTGTCCAGATATCAGAAGCCTCTTTGTCTTCATCAGGCACCTTCTTAACCTAATTCTCATTCACTTGTTTACCGAAATCTTCCTTAGTAAATAACATATAACTATCGAATTCCAATTCCTAATATAGAATTTGAGCTTTGGGATCATCCAATTTCAAGACTATGAATTTTTCTTTTTCTTCAGGTTCTAACTTGACTTTCTTATTACCAATAGGTATCAAAGCTTAAGACTAGTCTAGCTTAATTTCTCCTCCTAAGTCTTGGCAAAAACTTCTACTTAAAAGGAGTCCATAACTTGCAAGAATATCAGCTACCAGAATGGTTAATAGGAGTTTCTTTTTTGGATATGAGGCTAGAGCTACTTGTGCATCTTTTATTTGTCCAAGCAGAGGGACTTTCTTGGCATCCATAGAATAAAATCTCCCATGCACTTTAGTAAGATTCAACCCCAAGGCTTTATCTATGGAATATGGAATAACATTATTTGATGCACCTGAATCTATTATGCAATTATTGAGTTTGCATCCATTAATATACAATGAAATATAAAAAGTTTTAGGCTTTTGTCTAGGGAAACTCACTAAAATAGTAGAGTCTTCTTGATTAGACAAGCCAGATGTTAAGATTTTATCTTCAATTTCAATCGTCACAGTATGATTCAAGTCTGAGGTACCCCCTTTATGTTTATCCACTAATCTCTTTAGCTCAGAGGGATGTGGCTTTAAATAATCAATAGTAGAAATTTGAACCTTTGAATCTTCATGAAATTGAATGAAATCAAAATATGTATGGTCTTTACCCATTTGCGGAGTGGATGTTTCCTAATCAGTATGCGCTTTACTCATAGAAGGACTAGAGCTATCTTTGTGAGTATGACTAGAGGTTTGATTCTTCAATCTTTATCCACAAGTAAGTACTTTGTACGAGGTTCCATCAATAGTTGCGTAACACTCACCTTTTGATTCAAAATTTGATTCATATTCTAAAAATAAATTTACAAAGTCACCATTTGAATAGAATTGGGTTCTGAACACGGAGCTACAATATTTAATTCATTAGTAGATAGAAATTACATCATACGAACAGTCTCCGGACAATTCTCACTGTAATAATCTGTGGTTAAATGAAAGATGTACATATTCCCCTTTTTTGGTGCTGCTTTGATTTGTAGAATAGGTTGTGAACCTATAAGAAACAGAAATCTACTTTCATTGCTTCTACCTAGTGAGTTTTGGTAATTTTGTTGATAAGAATTATTGAATCTGGGTAGCTGCTTTTTCATTTCTACTAACTCATTAGACAACTTTTGATTCATTTCTTCTGATGACATGGTGTTACTAAAACTCCCTTTTATTTGAAGTTCTCGTTTCCATTTTCCTGCAGAAATATGGTCATCTTCACATTCAATAGCTTTGTTCTGTGCGTCAGTTAGATCAGTAGGGCATGCTCTTCTCAGATCATAATTGATGTCTGGAGGCATAGCACTAATAAAGAAAGTTTTTAAATTTCCAGGCATGGGTCTATTAGTAGTAGGAATTCTGCTATTAATCTTATTGAAGTTGGCAATAAAATCTCTCATGCTCATAGTTGGTTGCTTCTTAATTGAAGTCAACTTCGTTAGCAAGGCATGTTTATCTTCCATAGTCTTGAATCTAGCTTCAAATTTAGTTGTCATCGTGTCCCAATCTATTATTGAACCATCAACTAAATGATAAAACTAGTCTACTGCATTATCTATAAGGGTTTCTACAAACAATCTTATAGCAATATCTTCATGTCCCACCACTAATATATGGGTAGCTACAAAGAATGCTTTAATGTGTTCATCTATTGTGACTTTCCCATCACCTGAGAATTTAGGGAAGTTCTTCGTTGAACTAGTTGGAATTTTATGATAAGCATTTAGTGCTAGCTTCCCTGTTGTCGCAGCCCATAGAGTAGCCATGATTGTTCTAGTAGTATATGGTGGAAAGTTAACAACTGGAGGTGTAGTAACTCTGTGAAGTGTTGGCCTCTTGACTTCTAATAGGGGAAGAGGGTCTACTCTGACTTTTACCTTTACCTTTTCATTTTGGAACTTCTAAGATAGGAAAACTAAGCTCTGTTAATTTATCAAAAGTGGAATCTTGCCCACCCTATTTCTTGGTACTTTTGAGGAACCTAAATTGTTCCAGGATGCTAAGTCTGATTTAACTCTAAGCTTACTGTCTTAATTGTCTTTCTTCTCTCTGGATATCTCTGCTTTGAATATCTCTTTCAAAAGCTTCAGCTCTTCTTTCTTCTTCCTCTAATATTTGGCTAGCATTCTGATAATGTTCAGTGTTCCTTTTGTACCTCCAAACAAATGTATTAAGGGATGAAATTATATCCTCTTGGTTGTCTTGAAAAAAAAGGTTAGGTTGCAACACTGGGATTATATTTTCATGAGGTAGAACCATTTTTCTTCATGATGTAGGCTTTTTGGTCAAGCAACTATTCATCTCCCCAGCGAAGTCGCCAAAAATATGTTGGTAAACAAATTTGTCCTTCTTCTTTTCCTCTTTTTATGTGCCCAAATTTATAACAAATAAAAACTTTACACAATAGTTGGGAAATAGATTCTAAGAATATTTAGTTTCCCTCTGAATTGAGCTACAACTCCCTATGTAAATGATATTCAATGAATTATGTTTTATCTCTAGTTCCTACTGTGGGGTATGCTCTTAACTAGAGAGCAGGAGAGGAAAACCAAATAAGCCTAACTAGAACTTAATACAGGTAAGAAAAAATCTCAATATTGAAATAGATCTATGTATCCACACTTCTTATGAATTCATAAGTCCATCCGAGCAAAACTAAAATAAGTTGAAATCTAAATCTGAACTACAACTGATGAATTGGGAAAACTAATAGAATCATTTCATCAAATTAAATATAACAATACTTATCACATCCATTTGAATTCTAGAAAACAAGGGAAAAGAAACTCTATTCTTTCTTAGTTCTCTGTAACGTAGAAAGGAAATACTAACTAATTATATTACCTACTAGAATGAAAAATGATTGAAACAAAGTGCCATTCAATTGTCTCTGCAACAAATATTACTTTACACCAAAATTTGTCAACCTTTGATTAACCATTAAATTTCATATATATAGGATTTGAGAGATGACTATTATAATAGGAGTATTTATCAGTTCATCTTCTTAGATGACAAATGGCAAGATGTCAGTTTGTTAGATTTCAAAATTTGCAAAAAAATGCAACATTTACATGAAAGAATAGAAAAGGAATGTTAAATAATTCATTTAGACTTCTTTCCCTTTCTATTTTTTCCCTTTATGTTCTGTTAGCCACTACAATTGGGATCATCTCCTCATGACTAGGCACATGTACATTGGTGAATCTCAAGAGACACTTTGAATGCTCCCGAGCTAACTCCTTTATTGCACCCAGCTGACTTGTTAACTCTCTAGCTGCCACATGCATGCATCCACATAGTGTCTGTGACTCTACCACTCTATTTTGACTTCTTCAAGTCATTCTAGATAGGTTATTCAAGTATGTGGAGAATTTATTCTGCATTACTTCTATCTCAATGGGAGCCTTTCCTTGCCCACTGCGTTGTGAGTCAGTGTGTAATCCTCGCATGAGCTCAAATGCTCTATCTTGGATCTTCTTGAAATGTCCCTTTACTGATTTTATATGATATTTCAAGCCTCTAATCAGATTTTTAAAAGTAGACAACCAATATTTCAAACATCCACCAATTTCTCAATAAACCACAAATCGGGTATGCCCGAAATAGTGCCAAAAACTTCACAGCTTCACATATTATTAATAAATCTGAAAGTGGAATTTTTTATAGAAATTTAAGCAGAATAACAGCCTAAAAAATAACATTTCTAGATCTGTATAACATTTACACAAAAGCTCCCAAACGGAGGATAAAAGCAATGCTCATCGAGCTCCCGAAAACAACACAGAATAGCTTGAAAATACCACAAAAACACTAATAATATATCATAGAAGTATAATCATGGCCAAATAAATATATTCAGCTCTATTTTAACATCTAAAATTCTGAAATATAGCAGCAACCCAAACTGATATTAAATACTCAATCGGAAACACCAAACTCTTACAAAAAACACACCCGAAAACCGACAAATTTGCATTGTTCAGCACAAAGGCAAACTCTACATGAGCATGCCCATGCAATGGCTTTAAAATATCTTCCTTAGCCTTCCTAGAAACCTACAAAATCCCATTCTTGGGTCTCCTTCTCCACAGGTTTCGCAACCTCTGAAGAACAACAAAGAAATGAGCAAAATCAAGTTATGGAATGAGCCCAAAATGCCTCCAAACCCCTTAAAAGAGGGCATAACCCTAACTCATGTCAAAGAGGGGTTAATAAAACATATTTTAATAATAATTTTCATTTATTAGTCCATTAGCTTCCAAATATTATCCTCTTTTTTCAAAACTTCACCTTTTTGTGCTTGCGTGCCTTAATAAAGATTATTATTTTTAATTATTTGAAAAGGGGACATGACAAGTCCTCCCCTTCCAAATATTTCTTGTCTTCAAGCAATGGCTGAACAATAAACCAATCAATCCACTTGGATCCCAAATGTAGTCGTGAACTATACTATTGTCAATTAACATAGGCTCTTGCAATATCCTTTGCAATATAACCAAGAGGAATCCATAATCAAACTGACAATTACTGCTCAACCAAACTCCAAAGTCACAACTTCCACAGTTAGAAACCCATGAGACACAAACTCTTAGAACATCAAAACCCAAGTAAAGTGGACAAATCAAACTGCCAACATAGCAAATACCATCAATGCATCCCACTGGCCTATACGGAATGTACAATCCAACTCTGCAACAATGGTGAATGCTCCTGAATGAAATTGTACCAAGTATGGAGAATCCACACACTGTACAACTCCTACAATCAACACAACTCTGCAGGTCACTGGCCACTATCTCATAACAATAACTCCCATGCACCCCTGATGGTGAAAAGCCATCACAAGATAAACAACAAGAAATTAAACCCAAACCAAATTTGCCTGCCATCAACTCCTCAACACAAGGATCAAATGCTAACTGATGTACATACCCTACAATATAATGTTGATAAAAAAACCAACCTCAGTCAACAACTCACCATGAACAAGTGATACAACCCACTGTGACTGATCACCAGCTAAGTCAGGATATGCCATAGCCAAAGGAGTAGAATCAATAACAACACCCGCTGAAGGATCACTCCAAAACTCCTGCTCTAAGTCATGTATTATCAAGCTATCAATTATAGAACCTATCGCCATGTCGTGCCCATCACAACTCTCATCCCGAGGTGTCAAACTATCCCATAACTGATGATAAGCACTAGGAACCAAAATAGATCTCCGTATCATCATCTCATCAACATGGTCATCAAAGGTGAATTGATGAGCATACTTCACAATGTAATGTTGATAGAATGCGCCAATCTTAGTCAATGGCTCAGACTGCAATCCAGATGTAACTAACTGCAATCAATCACTAACCAAGTTGGAACTGACTACTACTTCTGAAGACATTGCCAAGGGAGAGTATTACTAGCAGGAACCATGCCAACTATCAGCTTACCAACATCACACATGGTCTTTGATACAACATCTCTAATTTTTGTGCCATTAGTACTAGAGGTCACCACCATGTCAGGCATACCACAACAATTTGCTACAGCATCCAACTCAACTAAACCTGATTTTAGTGGGGATGAACCAATTATGCCAATGTTAGTATCAAGGATGGATGCATCCCCATCTCCACTATCTTTGACAATCTCAACCATGGACATCCTCAAATCACCAGACACCATAGCTTGTGACTGTACAAAATCTGGTAAAGACTGTAGTTGCTCTAACTCCATGGTCACCTTAGCCAAATGAAACTGTGACTCCTTGAAAGCCAATTGTGTACTCTCAAGAATCTCAAAAGTTACCTTAAGCTGCTGAGTAAGCTCACTCAGCTCATCTTCCTTGACCAAAAATGCATCATATGCTATACTACCCCACTCCATAAGATAATCTCTATTAGCTACCAACTGCATATAATCCTATCTCAGAATTTGAAAAGCCTCCCATAAAGAGTGGAACTCTGTGAAGGAAAGATAACTGCCTCCCTACTCATCACTAGTAGGAGAACCCCATCCATAAACTACTAACAATTGATGAACATCATCAAAATTTTGGCAAGCAATACCAATGTCTCGCTCACTAACTCTCAACTGACTAGACACATGATGGCATTGGCTAGACTGTATCCTACAAGCCTCCTCTGATGCACTATCTAAAGGAGTATCCTCAAGATTACTGGTCTCTAGAGTATTACCATCCATATCATGCGAATCAAATCCAAAGCTCATATCAACATACAAAGTATCAAAAACTATAGCACTACTATCCAACTCCTTTGTACCAAAAGAAACCACCAAGGAAACTAAGTCTTCAAAACTACCCACTGCATCCTCCTGGATGTCATCAATGCCAATATGATCCTGAGACTCATCTGTACATATTGCCAAATATGAAAGATTATCAACACATTCTAGCAAAAATGGTTGACTATATATATGAACAAAGCCAAACACTGATGTATAAAAACCAATACCAACAATTCCTTCATAGAGGGAGATTACTGAAAGAGGGAGAAGTTTCTATCTAAGAGGGAGAAGTATTATGTTGACATATTGTGCTGCACTATAAGAGAAAGACTTGTTTTCAAATTTCATTTTGCTATGACATGTTGTGTTGCCATCAATGCCAAAGAGGGAGATTGTTGGATACAATTGGTTAATTGAGTGTTGTCTTTGATGTTACACAAATGTCATATCAATCATCAGACAGAGTCTACTGAGCTCAGAAGGTAAGCATAGTAGTTTGCAGAGTCTACCGAGCGTTGCTGTATATTACATTGTAAAAATAGCTTCTATCGAGCAAACTTGGTTAATGAAGGAAATTCAGTACTTACCGAGCTCACTCGATGATGGAAGGAAACTGTGATAGAGTATTTACCGAGCTGGGAAGGTAAGCAAAGAAAAGTCAGTGTTTACCGAGCTGGGAAGGTAAGCAAAGAAAAGTTAATATTTACCGAGCTGGGAAGGAAAGTGAAGGAAAGTCAGTGTTTACCGAGTTCACTCGGTGTCCAAAGGGAATTTGGCAAAGACAGTTTCTACCAAGCTCACTCTGTCATCTATACTTACCGAGTTCTCCTGGCGATTGAAGGGTTGTTACGAAGTTCGCTGTATTAAACGAGCTCAGTCGATTAACACAGAAATTATTTTCTGAACAGTATTAATCGAGCAAGGTCGGCCTATAAAGGGATTTGTTAGTTTGTAATTTTAATTATTTCTAGCCGACTATTGTATTTATTTGATTATTGGTCAGTGATTTGAGCCGACTAAGATAATCTATAAGGTATTTATGAAAGGTCAAGTTATGAGTTCAAAAAAAAAAAAGAGAAGGAAGAGTTTATGGATGCATAAGAGTGCGAATGTATGGATATGGAATGAGTGAATATTGAACATATGAGCGAATGTTGAAGAAGTCTGATAAAGGATCAGATGCGTTGAAAGAGCTACAATGTTGTATGTGATCAGTAAGGATCCAATCAAGCATAACAGAGATCTACAATCAGCAAAGATAAGTTGCACATTATATCAGGTCACTTCATTGTTGCTTTCTAACCATTGTAACAGTGAACTCAAAATCTCTTAACAAAGTGGGTTTAATAGCCCTATTGTAAATCCTCTAACAAGGTGAAAGTTCAGCTGAATTATTCTAAAGACCTCTAGCAAGGCCACTCCTAACAGGGTGATTAAATCCTCTAACAGGGTCACACCTAACAGTGTGTTTTGTAACCTTTAACAGGGTTGGCTCCTAACAGGGCTCACTTCAGAAGAGTGAAAAACTGTAACTAGTTACATTGGTGGTTTTTTCCATATTAGGTTTCCATGTTAAATCTGGTGTCTCTAGTATTCATGATTGTTGAATTGTTTTGGTTATCAGTTCTTATTAGTATTTGTTGCATTATCAAGTTTCAGTAATCTATAACTAAGATCAAGATTTTAGACATCTAAGGGACTGTGAAATGTTTTTGTGTTAACTGATTCACCCCCTTCCCCTCTCAACTACTCCATTCTCATTTCTAACAATTGGTATCAGAGCAACTGGTGCTTGCAGGAAAGGATATCAAGGTTCTAAGCCAAAGATCAAGATGTCTTACAGAAGAGAAATTCCAAAACTTAACAGAGAAAACTTTTCAGCATGGCAAGAATTGATGAAACTTCATCTGGCTACTGTTGGTGATACTGGACTGAAATACCTTGAAGAAAAATATGAAGAACCTTCTGGCACATTGTCAGTTAATGATATTGCTGAAAAGAAGACTCACAATAATATGATGATAGACATAGCATCTTCTCTTAGCGATGAAGAATTTGATGACATTAAGGACTGCAAAACTGCCTTTGACATGTGGAACAAGCTAAATGAGATCTATGGAGGGGATGATAATGTAAGAAGACCAAAAGCAGAAAGTCTAAGAGGACAATTTGATCAAATGAAGATGAGAGAGGATGAAAACATTGCAAAGTATGTTGAAAAAGTTAAAGCATGCGTAAGTGCAATCAAGGAAGCTAGAGGTGACATCAAAGGAGAAACAGTTGTAAGCAAAGTTCTCAAAACCTTGCTTCCCATTTATGCAATCAGAGTCTCTGCAATACAAGATAGAAGGTGTGAAGCAAATCATAAGATAAATCTTGAGGCCATAGTCAGAAGACTAACTGCATTTGAACTAGATAACTTTGACAACTATGTTCCAGCCTCCAAAAACATTGAATCAGCATTTCAAGCCAAGCTCTCACTCAAAGAGAAAAGCAAAAAGAAGATAGAATCACAGTCAGAAAGTGAAAATGAATCAAGCCAAAGTTCAGATAGTGATCTCGAAGTGATTGAAGCTCTACTAGCCAGGAAATATTCTAGAGGCAGAGGAAAATACAAAGGTAAAGTTCCTCTAATCTGTTTTTCTTGTGATGAAATTGGTCATATTGTAGCAAGGTACTCAAACAAGAAAAAAAATGATGAAAAGAAATATCACAAATGGAATGTCAAGAAAGACTTTAAATCATCCAAGAAAAAAGGTAAGAAACCATGTTTCATGCCTGAAAATTCTAAGGATTCTGATAATAGTGAGGATGAAATTGTTTATATTGCTATTAAAGATAACTCTGATAGTGATGACGAAGATAAAATGGCTCTTATCTCTCATGTAAGTAAGAATGATACATGGATAATAGACAGTGGTTGCTCACATCATATGATTGGTGATAAAACTAAGTTTGATCAATTTGAAGACTATGATGGTGGCAGTGTGAGGTTTGGTAATGATGAACCTCATTTCATAAAAGGAAGAGGAAGAATTTGTCTATCCAAAGAACTTATATGTAATAATTCCTACTGGGTTGAAGGTCTCAAACATAATTATGTAAGTGTGGCATAGTTACTAAATACTAGATTCAAGATAGAATTCATGCATGGAAAGGCGAGACTATTGAATGAGCAAGGAAAACTGATAGGATCTGGCACCCAAACTAAAGGTAACTTGTTCTATCTAGAACTTGGTGAATGCTCATGTTTTATTGCTCAAATTGAAGAGAGTTGGTTATGGCATAAAAGATTGTGTCATGTCAATTTTGATAACTTTGTAAAAATAAGCAAATTCAAGAAAGTAAGAGGCATTCCTAACATCAAGAAACTTGATGTTGGTCTATGCAAGAATTGTCAGATTGGTAAAATGGGAAAAACTAGTTTTAAAGGTAAAAAATATCAGTCTAAAGATATATTAGAAATTGTGCATACTGATATATGTGGACCCATTGGAATATAAAGCTATACTGGAGAAAAGTTTTTCATTCTTTTTGTTGATGACTATTCAAGAATGATGACTGTCATGTATCTAAGGAATAAATCAGAAGCATTTGAGAAATTCGAATGGTATTTGGCAAGAGTTGAAAAAGAAACAGGGAAAAGGCTGAAATGTTTAAGGTCAGGCAGAGGTGGTGAATTCATTTCACATGAATTCAATAACTTATGCATTGAAAGAGGTATTAAAAGACAGGTTTCATCACCAGGAACTCCAGAATAAAATGGAATAGTTGAAAGAAGAAATAGATCCATTATGGATTGTGCAAGAACCCTGATGATAGAAAAAGACATTGCTATCAAATACTGGAAGGAAGCCATCAGCACTGTAGTTCATACCTTAAATCAAGTACAGATGAAAAAAGACTCATTCAAGGATCCCTATGAATTATGGTATGGCTACAAACCCAATGTAAGTTATCTAAAAGTATTTGGAAGCAAATGTTATATTTTGAAACAATCTAGAAAATGAAAATTTGATGTAAAAGGTGATGAAGGAATATTTTTAGGTTACTCTTGCAAAAGCAAAGCATATAGATGTTTAAATCTATCCACTCACAAAGTCATAGAAAGTGCACATGTGAAAGTTGATGAGTTTGCAGACAAATCAGAAGAAGAAAGCAAAAAGATACTTGAAGACTACAAGAGATTTGTTTACATTGAACTTGATACTATACCAAGTATACCATTCACTCAAGAATCCTCAACCCCTGAGTCTTCAGTAACTAAGTTGCAAATAGTTCAAACCTAGCCACAACAACATTCAGACACTACCGAGCAAGTGTCTACTGAGTCTGAAGCAACCGAGCTAGAACAACCTGAATATGAAATTGAAGCACAAGCAGATATCAATGAAACTCATTCAAGAGGTAAAGAACATGTATTAGCTAAATATGTCAGAAGACATCATACACCAGATCAGATCATTGGAGACAAATATGAAGGAACCCTGACAAGAAGCAAGTTGAAAACTACTTGTTTACTTGCTGATTTTGAACCTAGAAGTATTAAAGAAGCATTGGCAAATGATAGTTGGATTGAGGCAATGAATGAGGAAATAGAACAGATAGAGAAGATCAAGACATGGACTCTTGTACCCAGGCCTAAAGATAAGAATATAATTGGAACCAAGTGGGTATTCAGAAACAAGTTGATTGAAGATGGTAAGGTATCTAGAAACAAAGCTAGATTGGTATGCAAAGAATACTCCCAAGAAGAAGGCATAGATTATGGGGAAAATTTTTCTCCTATTGCAAGATTGGAAGGAGTCCAAACCTTACTTGCATATGCTACTCACAAAGGATTCAAAGTTTATCAGATGGATGTCAAGTCAGTATTCCTTAATGGAATACTGGATGAAGAGGTTTACATTGAACAACTTGAAGATTTTGTTGATCCAGAGAAAAGGGACATGGTTTGCAAATTACACAAGGCACTGTATGGTCTGAAAGAAGCCCCTAGAGCATGGTATGAAAGATTGCATAACTATCTTATTCAGATTGGTTTTCAAAGAACTAATGATAATAGTAGCTTGTATATAAAGGAAGGATCAGATAATAAGATTTTCTTGGCGGAAATATTTGTAGATGATATTGTTTTCACAGGGAATGATGATCTTTGCAAAGAATTTTCAGAACAAATGAACAAGGAATTTGAAATGTCTATGTTTGGTGAAATAAAATTCTTTGTTGGTCTTCAAATTCAACAAAATAAGAATGACATCTTTATTACTCAATCAAAATACATCAAGGAGATATTGAAAAAATTTGGTATGGAGGACTGCAAACCTATTGGAACTCCTATGTGTACTGGATTGAAACTTACCAAAGATGATGAATCCAAAGAAATAGACAAAAAATTGTATAGATCCATGATTGGAAAGTTGCAGTATGTAGTTCATACCAGGCCAGATATTGCTCTTGTAGTTGGTATTGTTGCAAGATTTTCAGAAAAACCAAGAGAAACTCACCTAATGGCAATTAAAAGAATAATGAGATATTTGAAAGGAACTGAAGATTATGGATTATGGTACAAATTTGGAGGTAATTTGGATTTGAAATTTTTAACTGATGCTGATTGGGTAGGGAATCTTGATGACAGAAAAAGCACAAGTGGAGTAGCATTCTTTCTTGGAAAGAGATTGGTTTCTTGGACAAGCAAAAAGTAGAATTGTACATCCCAATCTATAGCAGATGCAGAGTATGTTGCTGCAGCAGTAAACTATTCCAACATTGTTTGGTTTAAGCAGTTATTACAAGGAATGAAGATGGACATCAAAGAACCAGTTGTTATGTTCTGTGACAATACTAGTGCAATCAACATATCCAAGAATCCAGTGATGCATTCCAAGACGAAGCATATAGCAATAAAATATCATTTTGTCAGAGAATTGGTACAGGACAAGGAAATTAGATTGGAATATGTGCATACAAAGGAACAAATTGCTGACATATTCACAAAACCATTACCTAAGGATACATTCTTGTATGTCAGAGGAAAGTTAGGGGTCACTCCCCTATTTGAAGTTCACTAAAATAAAGTTTTAAGTGATGCATCAACCTATGCCCAATTGAAAATCTATCAAGTTGATGCAGTAGACTATTGAAGTCATTGCATATGAATCTGTATATAAGGTACATTGTAATCTAGTTGAGAGTACTTTTGGCATATGAGAAAAGCTTTTATTGTGTTGTATTGTCTTTGGCATGTGTTGTCAAAGAGGGAGAGTAAAACTGTAATATCTATTCTGAAATTTGTAAGCATTTGTAAAGGGAGAATAAAACTGTCATATCTTTCTGTTATACAATTCCTTCATAGAGGGAGATTACTGAAAGAGGGAGAAGTTTCTATCTAAGAGGGAGAAGTATTATGTTGACATATTGTGTTGCACTATAAGAGAAAGACTTGTTTTCAAATTTCATTTTGCTATGACATGTTGTGGTTCCATCAATGCCAAAGAGGGAGATTGTTGGATACAATTGGTTAATTGAGTGTTGTCTTTGATGTTACACAAATGTCATATCAATCATCAGACAGAGTCTACTAAGCTCAGAAGGTAAGCATAGTAGTTTGCAGAGTCTATCGAGCGTTGCTGTATATTACACTATAAAAATAGCTTTTACCGAGCTAACTTAGTTAACAAAGGATATTCAGTACTTACCAAGCTCACTCGGTGATGGAAGGAAAGTGTGACAGAGTATTTATTGAGCTGGGAAGGTAAGCAAAGAAAAGTCAGTGTTTACTGAGCTAGGAAGGTAAGCAAAGAAAAGTTAATGTTTACCGAGCTAGGAAGGAAAGCAAAGGAAAGTTAGTGTTTACCGAGTTCACTCGGTGTCCAAAGGGAATTTGGCAAAGATAGTTTCTACCAAGCTCACTCTGTCATCTATACTTACCGAGTTCTCCTGGTGATTGAAGGGTTGTCACGAAGTTTGCTATATTAACCGAGCTCAGTCAGTTAACACAGAAATTATTTTCTGAACAGTATTAACCGAGCAAGGTCAGCCTGTAAAGGGATTTTTTAGTTTGTAATTTTAATTATTTCTATCCGACTATTGTATTTGTTTGATTATTGGTCAGTGATTTGATCCGACTAAGATAATCTATAAGGTATTTATGAAAGGTCAAGTTATGAGTTAAAAAAAAAGAGAGAAGGAAGAGTTTTTGGATGCATAAGAGTGTGAATGTATGGATATGGAATGAGTGAATATTGAACATATGAGTGAATGTTGAAGAAGTGTGATAAAGGATCAGATGCATTGAAGGAGCTGCAAAGTTGTATGTGATCAGTAAGGATATAGTTAAGCATAACAAAGATCTACAATCAGCAAAGATAAGTTGCACATTATATCAGGTCACTTCATTGTTGCTTTCTAACCATTGTAACAGTGAACTCAAAATCTCTTAACAGAGTGGGTTTAAGCCCTATTGTAAATCCTCTAATAAGGTGATAGTTCAGTTGAATTGTTCTAAAGACCTCTATCAAGGCCACTCCTAACAGGGTGATTAAATCCTCTAACAGAGTCACACCTAACAGTGTGTTTTGTAACCTTTAACAGGGTTGGCTCCTAACAAGGCTCACTTCAGAAGAGTGAAAAACTGTCACTAGTTACATTGGTGGTTTTTCCCATATTGGGTTTCGACGTTAAATCTGGTGTCTCTAGTATTAATGATTGTTGAATTGTTTTGGTTATCAGTTCTTATTAGTATTTGCTGCATTATCAAGTTTCAGTAATCTGTAACTAAGATCAAGATTTCAGACATCTAAGGGACTGTGAAATGTTTTTGTGTTAACTGATTCACCCCCTCCCCCTCTCAGTTACTCCATTCTCATTTCCAACAGAACTCCCTTATGTCTACCCTGTCATGATGAGATAATGAAGCTGAAATACTATCTTTGTTCACCTTCAGCTAGCTAGACAAATCATGTGAAGTACTACCTGCCTCAACCTCATGTGATGAAGTATCTAACTGTGCCTGGTACTCTCTCTCAGCAAAGTCATGAATGCTTAATGTCTGCTCATCTCTACCAAGTATCTCACCATCATGCACAACAACATCCTCATAATCATCATCTAAATCCACTACCTCCTATGGCAGAGTAGAATCTGAGACCTCTACCTATCTATAAGCTAGTTTCTCAAACTCCTCATACAAGCTCTTGGTAATTGTGTCATCTATCTTGTGATTAAATCTGCCAAATAGAAATCCAATCAATTTATCCACCTTAGCTGGGTCGGACAACATGTCATTCATCATATGCTGGTGCTCAACCAAGTGTTCAGACATGTCATGGCTTATTTTCCTAATTTTATCTCGAATGTCTAAATAACCATCCTTTCTACTATTCTGACTCAAGATATCAATTGTCCAAGATCGTGTCCTCTGAGACTCTATACTATACATGTCCATTCTAGATAAAGTAGAGTGTAACCCCAATATGTTATAACTTCTTCAAATACCAAGAATCTTTATACATCAGATGTTTAACAATTTGTCAAACACTTTGCAAGCAAGGGGTCGTATGACTGATATAATTTTTTAGATTGCTTGGATGTCTTGGAAGAATTTCTTTGCCATCTCATCTAGATCAGCCATACTTTTTCCTTCCTTGGATTTTGTACTTTTACTTTCAACTAGAGGTTTGATCAAAATTTATTTATTCTTTTCTCACTACAAATATCCCTTTTCTCTTTCACTTAGTTGCATCCAACCATAAATTTTGGCATGCAGCTGATTAGAAGCAACATGCAACCACCAAATTCATCAAGAACTAACATGAAAATGATTAGAAGTAGCATGAAACCATAAATTTTGACATGTAGCTGATTAGAAGAAACATGCAACCACCAAATTCACCAAGAACTAACATGCAGATGATTAGAAGCAACATGCAACCATAAATTATGACATGCAAGATTTGGGTAGTTGTCAAAACTGACATGCAAACTTCTACAAATCCTCAGGCTGGCAAGATCATAGCTCTGATACCACTAAAGTGTCCCTTTACTCATTTTATATGGTATTCAAGCCTCTAATTAGATCTTTAAAATCAAACAACCAATATTTCAAAGATCCACCAATTTCTCAATAAACCCCAAATTGGGTATGCCCGAAATAGTGCCAAAAACTTCACAGCTTCACATATTATTAATAAATCTGAAAGTGGAAATTTTTATAGAAATTTCAGTAGCATAAAAGCATACAAAATGAAATTTCTAGATCTATATAACATTTACACAACAACTCCCAAATGGAGGATAAAAACAATGCTCATCGGGCTCCCAAAAATAACACAAAATAGCCCAAAAACACCACAAAAACACTAATAATCTATCACAGAAGTATGATCATGACAAAATAAATATATTAAGCTCTAATTTAACATCTAAAATTCTAAAATATAGCAGCAACCCAAACTGATATGAAATACTCAACCAGAAACACCAAACTCTTACAAAAAACACACCCGAAAACTCACAAATCTGCACTGTTCAGGACAAAGGCAAACTCTGCATGAGCATGCACATGGAATGACTTTAAAATCCTATCTTTAGCCTTCATAGAAACCTTCAAACTCTCATTCTTGAGTCTCCTTCTCCACAGGTTTGGCAGCCTATGAAGAACAACAAAGAAATGAGCAAAAGCAAGTTCTGGAATGAGCCCAAAATGCCTCCAAACCCCTTAAAAGAGGGCATAACCCTAACTCACATCCAAGAGGGGTTAATAAAACATAATTTAATAATAATTTTCATTTATTAGTCCATTAGCTTCCAAATATTGTCCCCTTTTTCCGAAACTTCACCTTTTTGGGCCTGCCTGCCTTAGTAAAGATTATTATTTTTAATTATTTGAAAAGGGGACATGAAACTTATTCACCTTTTCCTTTGTTTCTTTGAGTCCTTCCTCTACCTCTTGAATCATCTCCTACTTGAATTGCATTTTTTGAAGCCATTCGAATAGAGGCTCAGTTCCCTTCTTCAAAATCTTTGCTTCAACTACCTCTTTTTCCTTCATTTGGATGATTATATTTAGGAGAGAAATGCATTCATCACACCCTGCCTTCTCTATGGAAAATATGTTGTGACTATAAGTGATGTTATCCTTCTCAATTTCTAACTAAAGGATAACATTCCCAATTTGATCAATCATAGCAGCTCCATCTGTACTGAGCTTCTCAATCCATTCTTTTCCAATCTAACCAAAATGCCTATCTTTTTGGAGCTGTGATATGAAGGCTTGTATGTCTTCTGCTGAAGGATATTCAGTGGTAGGCACACTAGTGATAGTTTCCAATGGAACAACTAATCTCTGGATGAATCTTCTTAACTCCTCTATTTCTTCTTTCATTCTGATGTTTGATGACTTGAGATCCTCTAGTTGCTCTTCTATCACCTCATTACTCAATTTCCATAGGCCTACTTTTGTATCATGTCTAGCTTCTCCAAGATCAATTGAGTGCAGAGTGAAGTCTTCTGGTGTCATATCTTCAATTCTCCCTGCTTTGTTTGGTTTTGCTACCTCCATAGTTAGGTGCCCTGTTTCTAGATCTCATCCCAATATTGACAAGGTCTTCTACTTTTTAGTTTTTACTAAGGTAGATCCTGAGCGAACCGCTTGAGATACAACATCCTTTGAAGGGAAATTTTCATCTTTCCTTTTCCTTTTCTTCTCCAGAGTATCCTCAAGCCAAGACTTTCTATTAATCACTTTGGAGGCTGTTTGAAGTAATTCAATGCTGAACATTTTCTTCTTTACTAGCGTTGTTCTTGTTGTAGCTATAGAAAAGGGGGTCTTTGGATCTCAAGAAAGGAGCCGAGATGAGCCTGGAGCTTTCTTTTCTTCTTGAGCTTTCTTGGTAGCTTCATCAGATTTAGTGGATTCGCTACTACTACTTTTATCATCTCCAATCTCTATTATCTAAATAGGAGAACTAGCATGCTTAAGAATAGGAGCACTTACAGATGGAGTACAGCTACGATGGGGGGATAAGATAGGGGTAGCATAAAGAGATACATCTTTTTTTTCCTTTGTTTCTTTTTCAGCATCAACTTGAGCTCCAATTACTGGTAGTGATCACCCTTGACAGGTTGGGGTTATTGGAACATGCTTCTCTTGGGGCTGGTCACCTCCTCCCACAGATTGGGCTAGTATTTGACTAGCTGGGGCAATAGCACTAGGAGTGGCACTTTGAGATGAAGCAAGAGTAGCTATAGCTAGAGAAGCTTGAGTAGCTTTTCTTTTGCTTCTGCCTTCCTTAGCTGTCCATTCAACCCACTTCCCAATTCTTTCGATAATCCTTGCCATCATGACATCACAATTTTCTTCTATGTCAGCATATGGTTCAAAGCTAATGGGAGTATTCCCCAATTTTGTCAAATATGTATTACTCTACATATTTTGAATGTCATCCTCCAACTCTTTCACATCTAAGTTTATTCCATATGTCTTTACCTGATCAATTGTAAATCATGCAAAGGCACGATCTCGACTCTTCAGCTCATCCTTACAATCTACCCAATAATCCTCCATGGTTGTCACATGTTTGATTATGGTTCCAATTTGGAGCACATCTCTGGCATATCCATTAGGATCAAACAGGGGCCTTACTGCTTCATACTCTTCCAATTTGTATTTTCTTTTTAAATACTTGGAGTATATTATTAGCATCTGATCTGATTTTGCAACTGTATGCTCCAACTTTTATAGGGAGTTCATACCCTTTCTTCCTCTTGTTGGCACTCAACATGTTCACTTGTATTGCTTGTCTCACAATCTCCACGAGCACGATCATATCATCTAGATACCTCAGCAGCTTCAGTGCAAATCTATCAAATGCTGCAAGATGCAAATAAGAAAATGATGAGAACTAGATGAAGTAACTGCCAAATTGGCTAATGATCGCCACCACTTCTGGACCGAATATCTGCTCTAGGTGCCCTTGTAGTTCCCTATGAATCCTCATGGTGAATGCATCATTTTTTGAATGTATTCTACATAACTATTCTATAATTGCAAGCATGGATAAAACTTATAACTTTTTACATTATCTGGGAAATCCGCAATTCTAGGGAGTCCCAGCCACAATTGAAGAGAAGCCAACATGTATATTAAGAATGAGGATATATAAAAATAATTATAAAACTTAGCTGCATTGAGAGCCCTAGAAAGTTGTTCGCTAACCTCATGCGCCCAATCGATATACTATGTGTCTAAGCAAATAACTTGCACCAAAAATAAATATTGCTCTACAAAATTAAAAGCTTCTACCTAACCTTTGAGTCGATGCAATAGAACCAAAATGTCAACAATTTTTGGTTTGAGGTCCATGCCAAAAAGAGTTGTAGGGACTTTACTCTTAGCTCCCCTTGGCTTCTAAAACCAAGACTGCATGATCTCCCTTCTCCAAACCATTTTCTTGAAATAGTACTCGGACATGGCTCCACTCATTGTCAAATCAGAGAACTCCTTTCATTTTGGAATCCGCAAGCAATTCAACACTGATTCTTAATCGATTGAAATCAACACTATCTAATCAGGCAATAGAATCTTCCTTGTATCCGAGTTGTAATTATTGATGCATTCTAAAATCAACTTCGAGGCATGTACTACTATAGGGAACCCAACTTCTTCTACTAATCCACTTCCTTGAAATTTTTCTGTTATAGGATGAATTGGCTCTGCTCTTAATCTCCTTTAGAAATCTTGCATATCATAGAAACAGAGTGAAGTATCCGTGAAAGTTGACCACTCCAACCTAATTCCACCCAATCCATCAAAACTTGCAAATCTTGTTGCCATTTTAATTGATGTATGATAGAAATTAATCAAACAATTACAATTCATACAAGGAGCAAACTCTGTAACTCAAAAATTACTTGAAAGAACTATTTAGTACAACAGTATAATAGTGAAACAAGAGTTTGAAAATCTGTTACTTCCCTTTTTATAAAACAACATTAGATTTTCTCGTTGAATTTCATAAATTGCACCACATGAGAAAAATTAAGGGTAAATCCATTGGATTGGTGGATGTAAAGGTTCTAACGGATTCATCTTTGTCTTTTCACTATTTACATTGGCTCAACGGTAACTCTCATTAATTACCAATTTACTTCCTATTTCATCCATCTTTCGAAAAACATGAACATAGTACTTCCTTGGGAAAAATTTGCTTAGATCAATTGTACTTGCAAAAATCTAATCAATCCACTGATTTTCTTCTATTTATTAGCCCAAAATAATTTGCAACCAAATCACATACTTACCATTCTTGTAGGAATGACCTTCTCTGAAGTTGGAAAATGGCCTTTGAGGGTAGAAAACCCGCAACAGAGAAGCAAATTTCTGATTTCCCCCTTAAGCTTTTACTTTTACCTTTCAACCATAAGCACTTTACTAAAAACATTTAGGAAACACCAAAGAGGCTTCGCGAATGAAAAATGGGGCCCACTTAATACCTTTACCTATCTATTTAGGCCTTTGCGGAAAGTTTACATCTTGTTTTGAATTCTACCAAAGGAGAACCTACTTCTGAGCTTTTCGTTGATTGCTTATTCTTTCCTTGCTTCAGACTATAGATAGCATTTATGGATCACTATAGAGTTTCACCTTCTAGGTGCGAAAACCCGTGATGGAGAAGAGGAAACTTGTTTTTTTGCCAAAGCCCATTGTTTTACTTCCTTTGCCCTATTCACTTTACTTTAAGCTTCTAGAAAACACAAAACTGACTTTGAAAGTGAGGGGTGGGGCCCATTCGCTTTCTTATTTCCTTTGCATAGACCTTTTGGAAAACTAATTACTAACTTCGATGTCCGCCACGGAGAAGCTCTTTTCTAATTTTTTGCCGATGCTTATCCCGATGATTTTTCCAAGCTTTAAAATGGTTCTTGCTGTGAGATCATGACATCACTGGAATGATCTTCTCTTAACATGATTCACTTTACTTCAAGGAAGCTTACAAGTAGCATTTTCCAGTCTTTGTAGAAATTTTCCTTCGGGGTGTGAAAACCTGCCAAGGAGAAGCCAAAACTTGATTTTTTGCCGATTGAATTTTCTCTAACTCCAGATCAAATGAGCTACATGGAAATCAAAAGATGTAGCACAAATCAAGAATCTCCATCGAGGATGGTTCTAAAATACCCTTAAGACTCATGACAACCAAGAAATACCCACCCCGGCTAAAATGATGATATGAGAGAAGGGCAAAGATAAAAACCCGATGGAGAAACTCAGCACTTCAAAGAAGAAAGACCTAGTGACCCAACTTCATAGGACATGACATTAGTTCACTCTCCACTTTGCAAAATTTGTATATGTTGAAAAGTGGGGCAACAGATTTTTCCTTAAAAAATGCAACACAGGTCATTCTAGGAAAGCCATCAACTAAAATCATGAAATATTTTTCACCGTGGAATCCTTTAGTCTTCATAGGGCCACTAACATCTATTATACAATCCCAACTTTTTTGTACTAGTAAACTTGTTGCTAGAAAAAGAATATTTTTATGCTTTTCCAATAAACACTCCTTACAAATTGTGTTATTAGGCTTTACAATCTTAGACAAATCTCTAACTACAAACATATTGTGTACACCCTAAAATGGTCACCTAGATTATGGGCACCCATTATTCAATTTATCAAATTTCTAGAATCAATAGTTTGCAATATTTTATTAAATAAATTCAAATCAATCTCTTTGATTAAATTGTAATTAATTTAGTTATTTCAACATTTCTTAAGGTTTGATCATCTCATTCTAAGTCTTAATTAGTTAAAAGAAAATTTTTCTTTTAAGTAAATAAAATAAAATCCCGTTTTAATTAAATGAAAATCTCTCTTTTAATTAAGTACATAAATTTCCACTTAAATATCTCTTTGTCATGAAGAAAGGAAATAAATTAGATTAAAATTAAATAAATAAATCCTTTTTCTCTACACTTGAATGCACATATCTCTAAGTGAGATTCCTCTTTTTCCTCTTTCCACTTTCTTCTTAAACAATCCTCTTTTCTCATTGATGGAATTTTTTCTCACATGGAGAAAAATCTATTATCCCATATTGGTTGTGAGAAGCCTCCCACCTCCACATTTTCCTTTATAAGGATCCCTCTCCTTCTCATTTTCATATAGAGAGACATAGAGGAAATATAGAGATAGATATAGAGAGGCATAGAGAAATATAGAGAGACATATAAAGACACACACACATAGATATATATATATATATATATGGAGAGAGAGAGAGAGAGATTTCTATAGTATTGTTATGTTGCAATTTGAAAGAGAAATTTTGAAGGAGTTTGAGAATTAGGGTTTGGACATAAGAGCTCCATTGCAACTTCTCTCTTCTTGTCTTATTCTCTCTTGCATCCATCGATTCCATCATCATGTTTCATCCTTGTATTTTCATATTATCTTAGAAACTTATTTTTTTTCATAGATTAATATTTCTTTGTTATTTCCTTTCATGGCTAAGATTTCCTTTTCTTGAATTTCTTACATTGTTATCATTTATATTAGTTTGCATCTTCATTTGCATTAATATTTTGATCATTAAATCTCTTGTTTCATGGTGTACTTCCATAGGCACAAACTAGGTCAAACTGAGGGCCTCCATTACAAAACCTTGCACTACATGAATATAGAGCTATGAGTCACCATTTGAGATCTCATTCTCTAGTAATCTTGTATATAATGACTCATAGAAGTGTGTCAACATTTTAGCACACCCATTCTTTGGCACCCATCATGAGGAAACCCACCTTTGCTTGTTGGTTTTAAATATTTTTGGAGCTAACCCCCTTATGCAGATTTGTTTGGAGACAAAAAAATCTTAGATCTTAAAGATTTGATCATATCTCCCAAATGGCTTGGTGGGTTAGTTAATTTTTAAAAATTTTCTAAGCTATTTTCTATTTTTTCTTGATTTCTCATTAAAAATCATTTTAGGGCTCAAATTAGAAATTTTTGGAAAAAGTCTACATTTTTAGAAAGGTCTCTAAACTCTAAATAGTGTTGGTTCTTTGTATTATAGATCATATTAAGGCTCAATAATTTGATTTGCAAAAATGGGTATATTTTGACATATGGCTCCCTAGGGCACAAGTGAATAGATCTTTTCAAAATTCTATTTTTTTTGGAAAGCTCTTTAAATTTTGACATGATTTCATTTTGGCATTGAGGTTTTTGGATTTGAATTCATATCATATAAGTCCAATCTTGTTGAATAGGTCAAAAATCAATATTAAATAATAGGGTATTTAATGAATAGCTTGCATTTAATTTTCACATAGATCAATCCATGATGTGAGCTTTCACTTGGGTTATTTTTTGGTTACTATCACTCTTAAAAATTAGACTTTCAGATCTAACCCTAATTTTGCATAAGTTGGATATATATTGCATATCTTGTGTTTTCTTATTTTGCTTGTTTCTTTGTTTGTTGCAAGCGAACGTTCAAGCATAAATGAGAGGTACAATAGAGAAAAGATGTGTTGCAAGGATTGGTAGGAATTTTATTTTTAATCTCTATATAACATTTGGATTTGGAAATGAAATGAACCTTCTCATGTGTTTGGCATGAGTTCTTTTACATGCTTTCATAGTTTCACACTTCATTTGGTGCTCTAAAATTGGATCTAGATTTACTTTCATGCATATGTATTTTACATAGTAATTAGGCCCTATGAACACTAATTGTGGAGTTCTTGAGGGAATTTTCTTCATTCACTTACTGTACATGAGAATATCTTCATGGTGATAGATCCCCTTGTAGGAAGGGAAGGATTTTTGTTATTATCTCACTATTCAACTTGGTTTTTTCAACAACATCCATTAGTACTTTCTCTTTTGAGATTGGTGGTGTTTGTTGTTGGCTTTTACAAAAAATTGGTAAGGTAATTTAAACTTAGCATGTAAATGAATATTCTTTTCTATGTTTGGGTAAGGCAAAGAGGCTAGAGGAGTATGCTTTGTTCCCTTTTCGGCACATTAGAAACTTGGAAGCCTTAAAAAAAACCAAACCCCCATCTAGTAAAACTTTGTGAGTCTTCATTGATTAGAGATGGTTAATAGTAGTGGGCATTCTCTTTATTGGGTAAATCATGTGGAAGAAACCTCAAGTGCTAATAACTTTTTTTGAGGTGGTAGTATCAACTGCTATATAAATATCCTTGTGGGGGGAATCCTCATGGGTGTGGTATTTTTTGGGTTGTAAAATCTCCTCAGTATCTTTGATTGATTAAAGTCTCAGAATATGTCAAATCCTTAGTGCACTGAGATTAAATTTTGTACACTCTAGATTGCACCGAGATTGGATCTTGCACACTCTAGATTCAATGTCTTTTGAGTTCTCTGATAGTCAAAAGATAGTGTTTCAAACCATCAATAGAATGTACATCCTTAGTGTTAGTCATACCATCAAGAGTTATAGATCCAATATCCTTTCACATGACAAGCTGCATTGTTTCCACCTCTGACAATGCCTCCATCATAACTTTTGAAGTCAACAAACTTGTTCATGTCACTAGTCATGTGATGAGAACTACCACTATCAATTATCCAATTATATTTCTTTTCAACCTATGATTCCAACACCATTTTCTTCAAACTTTCCTCTTTAATAGCCAAAAATACTATTTCATCATCACTAACACTTACTTCCTAAAGAGATCAAATTTCCCAAATCCATTTCATAAATATATTGATTTGTTTGTGGATTCGATTGTGTAAATATTTGTATCATCAATGTTTTGAATCACACTAAATGATCCATCATCAGGATGAAAGAAAGCATGAGTTCTATCTCTTCTAGGTTTGAACTTTCCTTTCAAATTTCATTTATACTTTTCCTTTATACTCCTATCTTTCTGTCCTCATTAGGCCTTCTATTGCTAGCAAAATCTTCTCTAGCATTTGTGCTCCTTGATAGATTAGGTTGAATATTCAAGGCATTGAAAGTTTTCTCTATTCAAGAAAATTCTCTAGACCATCTAAGTTCATTATCAACTGCTTCAAGTCTCTAAAGTAATGTTTCCTTTGTGAAATATTTGGTACAATAGATCAACAACTGTATCATTTTAACTACTTGCTTAAAAGATGGTGTTAAACTCTTCAATATATTCTAGATCACTTGACCATCTTCCTTCACTTTGAGATTTAATATCTGTAGTAATTTTTTATATCCTACCTACATATGTTCTTATGGATTCATCTTCCATCATTTTAGCATCTTGAAATGCAAAAATCTAGCTTTTTCACCTCAATTTCCTAGAATGTTCATCACCTTAAAAAATGTTTCCCAAAGCTTTCAAAATCTCATGAGAAACATTAAGTGATTTTACCATGTTGTACTCTATTTCAGGAAGTGAAGAAGAAAGAACTTTCGGCAATAATTATCTTTTCCAAGTTTGTCGAGATACAATATCTCTGACCCATACACAAAAGATGTGTCTTCATTTTTTCATTCTAGCTACCATAAATTGTTTCAGCAAAATTTAGACTATCCTTTCTAAATATGTTCACCATGGATCTATTGTAAGCATGAATTCTCATGATATTGTAGATATGTTACTATCATGTTATATTACATTCATGGTTAAGTTTGTCATTGATGTTAACATAGCAATTTTCTATTGTATCTAACAGAAGAACAATGCAAAGATCAAATTGGTTTGAATGGCTAGTTGAATATTCTAACTATCCAAGGTTATGAAAAATACTTATGAGTATCTGGCATATGAAGTTAACATCGGAAGAAGAAATGATAATTTTTGAAGAAGTTATGTAGGTTTTGGTGATATTTGTTCTGAGATAGAGCTTACAAAGGTATGTTTTGGTAAACTTGTTATATCTCCTAGTAGAGTTGATATTTTGACAATTGAGGTTGATGACATGACGAAGACATGTTTCTAATAATGTGGCTAAGGTCACTCATCATAATATTGCGTGTACAAAAAGTCATTCAAGTTACAAAGTGGAAGATTTATGTTAGATCGCTCAGTGTAACACATTATTAATTGCTCCTATAATAATTAATTGAGAAGGTCTAAAAACTGACGTATCAAATTTTTTTATGGACTTAGTATAAAGGAAGCACATTTTCCTTTATCATATGACATGGTTCATGATTGATGATAAGAAGTAATAAGAGAAAAATCTAAAATTGAGTAGAGCACAATGAAAGTGAAGGAACTTCATTGTCAAGGTTTTGCTAAATGATCCAAGCTTTTTGACCTAGTATACAAGGTTTGATAGTGATTGGTTTAGTTGACAGAATAAAGGAAAGAAGAACATAATAGTAAATTACATGTTTGAGCAGTGAGCTCTTCTTATAATTGAAATTGCATGTTCGGCGAATGGGCTCATCTTGCATACATTATACCACAACTCCTAATAGGGTTGAAAACTCATAACAGGTTGTAATAGACTCCTAACAAGGTCCATCCTCTAATAAAGAATATTTATACGAGTACATAATATTTTGGGCATAATTCATAGTGGGGTTTTCCCTTTGATCAAGGGTTTCTCTAGTCAACATATCTAGTGTAATTGTCTATGTGCATATTATTGTGGTTTCTATTTACTTTGGTTGAATTATTAAGTTTTTTTTAAAGAAGATAAATGCATTAATGGTTGGATAACTTATTCAAAATACTCTCAATTATCTTGGTGAACTATTGTTTCTAAGAATTGGTATTTGAACATTGGGTCCTTAAAGATAAAGTTTAAAAAATTTAGGAGATCCATGGCAAGTATGTTTAGGAAAGATAGTTCTACATCTAACAAAAGAAATTTCAACACCCAAATGGTGGAAATTCTTGGTGAGTTATTAGTTTATGTAAGGAGAAGATTATTGAGTTTTTAGATCCCGAATCTTTCTATTATATATAGAAGAATAGAAGTTCAAGAAAAGATGAGTCCAAATCTAAAGAAGACATGAAGATAGAGGAAGGTATTGATCTACATACAAAGAGAGAACCAAAAGGTATGAAATTTTTTGTCTGTTGGACATGTAAGACATTTGGCCATTTTTCATCTAGATGTCCTAAAAGAATAATGAAAACTAGAAAGAGTTTTCTTTCTAATCAAGTTGAGGAATTTAAAGCTAGTGTGGAAATAGTATTGAATGACTGTGATAATGAGACAAGATTGGTTAATAAAGAAGAAGTAAAAGAAAAGACAACTTTGGTGACTATTAAGGAAAGTTAAAATGTGAGAATTAATGAGAAATTTAGGATACACTAGAGAAAAATTGATTACAATTTAGATGATGATGTTGTTACAAAGTGAAGGAATGATGATGTATTTCTTTAGACAAAAAATGGTTTGTAGAATGAAGGAGATACAAGGAAGGAGCAAAGCTCAAAACCTTTAGTAGAGGCAACAATTGAGATAACAACTCCTACTTTAGGAAAAAAATATGATAAAGAATCATCCATCCAAGAAAATCATCGAAAGAAAAGTCAATGAAGAACTTAATAATTGCAATCAAGTTGTTGGATGAAGTAGATACTACAAGATATAAGGATAGAAAGCAATAAACCTATTATTGTACATTGTGACAAAAAATGAATAGTAAATATGTCTAAGAATCAAGTGTTGCATTCAAAGACTAAGTGCATTCCAACTAAGTATCACATGTTGAGAGAGAAAGTTGTAAAAAAGGAAATTAGATTGGAGCATGTGAGCACTAAAGAGCAGATTACAAATATACTCACCAAGCCTCTACCCAAAGATACTTTTGAGTATTTGCAAGGTATGCTTGGAGTTATGCCCCTTCCTATATCAGAGTCAAACATGCAAGAGTGCATCAACCTACTATAACAAAGCATCACTGTTGTCTAGACAAAATGCTAATTCTTCTTGTATGGGGGAGTATATGTGATGGATAGGGTCATCTAGGACTCTTTTTCAAATTTTTTTTAACAATGTATTATTACGCTTTAAGAATCAGTTGTTATATATTTTGATTTCATAAAGTTGGTTGTTGAAACCTTTGACATTGATGTCAATGGGGGGGAAGTATTTACAATTAAACATCAATTAGGGAGATGTTCGACATGAAAAATAGCATGAAAAACATAATAGTAGGACAAGTTTGGCATGAGCAAAACACAAAATGATAGTTTAATAGAAAGAAATTGAGGTACATCAATGGGGGAGAATGATTTATGAAGAGGATTTGAAGAGATGACAAATAGTTTTTTGTTGGTATTCTTGGAACTAGATATTTTTCACCTATGTTGTCATCAATGCCAAATGGGGAGATTGTTCCAAGCATGAATGTTGATCATATGCCTATGGGGGAGTATTTTAGATGTGTTACTTTGATGGTATGTTACATTCATGACTAAGTTTGTATTTGATGTCAACATATAAATTTTCTATAGTATCTAATAGTAGAAAATGAGATAGATCAAGTTGGTACAAATGGCTAGTTGAGTATTCTAACTATCTAAAGTTATGAGAGATAGTTCCAAGTATCTAGTATATGCAGTTAACATCAAAAGAAGTAATGATAAGTCTAGAAGAATTTATGTAAGTTTTGGTGATGTTTTTTCTGAGATAGAGTTTACAGAGGCATGTTCTATAAAAATTGTTTTTATCTCTTAGTAGAGTTTATATTTTGAGAATTGAGGTAGATACCATAAAAAAGACATGTCATTGATGATGTGGCTAAGGTTGGTCATCATAATATTTTGTGTATGAAAATTTATTCAAGTTGCAAGGTGAAATATTTATGTTATCGCTAAGTGTAACATGTTCTTAATGTGGTCCTATAATAATTAATTGAGAAGGTCTAACAACCAACTCAAGGAATTTTTTTATGGGCTCAATATAAAGGAAGGAAATTTTCCTTTATCATATGACATGATTGATGATTGATGATAAGAAACACTAAGAGAGGAATGCAATGTTGGGAAGAGTAGAGTAGAAGTGAAGGAACCTCATTTGCATGGTTTGGTCAAATGATTTGAGGTATAATATTTGGATTGGAGGTTTGTGACCTAGTTTACAAGGTTTGACAGTGATTGGTTTGATTAACAAAACAAAGGAAAGTAGAACATAACAACAAATTACATTTTTTAGTAGTGAGCTCTTCCATTAGTAGATATTTCATGTGTGGGCAATGGGTTCAACTTGCATACATTATACTACAACACCTAACAGGGTTGGCACAATTCCTAATAGGGATTGAAAGTCTTCTAAAATGGTCCATCCTAAAATAAGTAATATTTATAGTAGTACATTTTCTTGTGGGCATAATTCCCACCAAGGTTTTCCCTCTAATCAAGGGTTTCCCTAGTCAACATATCTGATGTAATTGTTTATGTGCATCTTATTGTAGTTTTTTTTTACTTTGGTTGAGTGGTTAAGTTTGTTTAAATAATATAAGTGCATTAATGGTTGGATAAATGATTCACTCCCCCCTAGTTATCTTGGTGGACTATTGTCTCTAACAGGATCTTGCAAACTTGTTAAACTTTATCTTCGAGGGTCTAATGGTCTGATACCAATTGTTAGAAATAATAGTTCACCAAGATAACTCAGAGTTGGGGGGCAAGGGCATGAATTAGTTTTCCAATTAAAATATTTATCAACATTAATTATACTTAAACATTCAATAAAAGTAAACAACACCCATAACAAAATGCAGATACGTGATTGCACATGATTTGTTAATAAGGGAAACCCTTAATCAGAGGGAAAACCTTAGTGGGAATGATACACACAAAGATATACTAATATATATATTCCTTGTTAGAGGACGGACCTTATTAGGAGTCTATAAACATATTCATTACATAAGAATCCCTATTAGGAGTTGTACCAACCCTGTTAGAAGTTGTAGAAGGTAGAAGGACCCACTATACAAACAACTTCTAGGGCAAGACCATTGAACTTTTCTATCCACTTGATCTCTCAACTATTCCTTGTAGAATACTTGTTTGTACTATGATTTAATCATCTTTCATCTATCTTATCAATAAGAGCAATCACTATCAAACATTACAGATTAGGGCACAAACCTCACATCCAAATATCAAACCTTGGATCTCAAAATAAAATTGAATCCATATAAAAATTCCTTGAGTCAGATATTACACCTTCTTAATTAATTATTATAGGACCTCATTAAGGACATGTTATACTTAGTGATAACATTAATCTACCACCATATAACTTTAATAAATTTTTGTACATGTAATATTATGATGAGCGAGCTTAAACATGTCATCTCCAACATGTCTTCTACACACCTTTAACCTTTTTCCTCAAAATAACAACTCTACTAATACATATAACAATATTACTAGAGCATGCTTCTGTAAACTCTATCTCAAAAAAATCTTCACCAAAACTTGTACAACTTATTCAATACTCACTATCCTATGCTTTTGAGGTTAGCTGCATATATTAGACACTTAGTAGTATCTCCCTTTAATCTTGATTAGTGAAAATTCTCAACAATCTTTCTGGACCAACTTGATATTTAACGTTTTTCTTCTATCAGATACCATAGAAAATTGCTATGTTCACATCAATGAAAAAAAACCATGAATGTAACATATCATCATGATAATGATCTAATCCTATTTCTACAATACTCCACCATAGGAATATCATCAACATTCATGCTTTCAATAGGACATTGTTAGAAAATTACAATTGGAACAATTTTTTTTGTCATTGATGTTGAATCTATTGATAAGACATATTTCTACCTAATATAAATGTCATATATATTTGATTGATAAATACAATTTGAGAATTTGGTCATAAAAATAACACTTACAAGAAAGGTTGAGTTATGAAAAGGGAGTTATAATGGACATTTGATTAGATAGGATTTGATAAAGAAAAGTAGTTGTTTATGTCAAGAAAGATATGCCAAGTTGAGCAATCAAGTAAAATGATAAGGAATGTCAAGTAATGGTAGTGTAAATCAAGCAATAGTTAGTGTGAAGAAAAATAATTGTTGATTGAGAATTAACATCAACAAAACTAGATGGTTGATCCTAAGCCAAAAAATTTTATAGTGACTGAGTAATTTAATGATGACCAATTTTTAGAATTTAGAGATTGTTGAGTGATAATATGAGAATGAATTCAAGGAAATTGTGAGATGAAGACAACATAGTCAATTTTTTGGGAGATTTAAACTATGTTGAAGATAAGATTGATGAGTTGGATTTTTAAATTCAAAGAAAGGATTAGATAAAAACCTAACAGATTGATTTCTAAGAATTTTCTAGAGGATGATTAAAAAGATGGATAGATAAGATGAATTGAGTTTACCTTGATTGTAAACCCTAGGATCTATGGTGGTGATGGAAATGATAATGCAAGAATATCCAATTTAAACATGTACAAAGTTGAACAAACGAATTTAGGAGTGCAAGTGTTGTTGGAACAATTGATTAATTTTGCTTAAGCATTGAAGATAGTTTTATGTGGCTACCAAACATTCCTGAGTTTACCTAGTTCAAAATGTAGTATCTATTGAGTTCTCTTAGGAGCCAAAGGAAAGTCTATAGGAGATGAGTGTTAACCAAGCTCACTTAGTTAATGAAGGAAATGTTGGATGGAACCAGTTTCAACTAAGCTCACTCAAATACCAAAGGAACTTTGCATGTATACAATGTTAACCAAATTCACTTGATTAACATAGGATAATCATTTCTAAGTTAGTGTCTATTGAGAAGGGTCAGCTAGTGAAGGGTTTTGTTCTTTTAACATAGTAAGTTTAATAATTTATTTTTTGGTTGTAGCCGACTAAGAATATGAATATTATTTATTTTATGTTACATTCTAGCCAACTTGAAAATATGAAAGATATAAATATAAAGTCAAGTTGAGGATTAAAAGTGTTTGTGAATGGAAGATAATTGGAGATCTAATGATGCCAAGAGGATGTGAATTAGAAGGATAAGAAGAATATCCTTGAGAAGCTCAAAAGATATATTAGATCAAGAAGGATCGAGTATACAAGCCAAAATTGAGATCTGAAATCAACAATTTAGTTCTAGCAGAAATCAAGTCATGTCATTATTACTCTCTAATTATTGTAGCAATGATCTAAATATCTTAATAGAGTTGGCTTAATAGCTATTTGTAAATCCTCTAAAAAGGTGAGAGTTTGATTGAGTTTTCTAAAGACCTCTAATAAGGTCACTCCTAACAGGGTGATTAAATCCTCTAATAGGGTCACACATAATAGTTTTTTTTTAACCTTTAGCAAGGTTAGCTACTAACAAGGCTCACTTCATAAGAGTGAAAATAGGAACTAGTTGCAATTGGTAGTTTTTCGCAAATTAGGTTTCCAATTTGAATCTTAGGGTCAAATATATTCATGATATTTCTTTTATGTGTTTTAAACTGAGTTAAAGTAATAAGTAATTATAGATAACATCTTGAGATTTTCATAAGTTTTTGTTAAGAATTTTTAGTATTTACTAAGTTACAACATTTCTCAGTTTGCTGAGCATTAGCAAAATTAAGCTTTCACAAAAAAAAAAAAATTGTACTCACATCTAGAGCGATCTGAGATTTAGTTTTGTAGTAATTGATTCACCCCTATCCTCTGAGTTACTCCTCTTTTTGTGAATTACAATAGGAAAGGTAAACTTCTGGGGGGCAAGGGGTGGCGAATTAGTAGTTTAAAATTTCACCACACATCTATCTCATACATCCAATGAGTAATATATAAAGCATATCTATTTAAAACATGTAAATATAAATGAGTAATCATACACATATGATACCAGATATGATGACCCAAAAACCCTCCAAGTGAAAAGGTGAAACTAGGCTGGGGATGACACCCACAAATCTTCACTACTATAGTAATAAATTCTATTCAATGAAGGTTACAATATTTTGACCATGAAACATGATATACCCTATGAAAGGTCTGCCCTATTAAAGCCTTACAAAGACTGATAGGTCTCACCTTGTTAGAGGATTTCAACACCCTATTAGAAGTGTACCTTGTTAAGGGACTTTGAATTACAACTAATTAATCACTCTATTAAATGATTTGATACAACCTATTAGGACTACTCTATTAAGAGATTTTGACTAAAATTTCTTGTTAGATTGTCTCAGCATAGATCCTACAATTATCACTTGATTTCTTGATAAGATCACCTCTAAACAATTTCTTCTTGATCCTTATTGATCATATGTCTCTTTGTTATATACTTTTCTCTATCCTTTGTTCTACTCTAACTCATTCTACAATGTAGTTTCACTTTATAAATTATAAGCCACCATGAATGCTCTATTTGTGCATACAAACTTCTCCTTTTAGCTCCTTCAACACACTTGTAAATTTTAGGTTTTTTCCTCCTTAAGAAGATTATGGTATCTTAGAGTTAGCTATGAATCTACAATTGAGATTCATACATTTTGACGCTTAATCCTTCCTATTTTCTAATTGGCTGCATGTATTTACATAGGGAATCCAACAGGAGATTTTTCCTTATCTCCAAAATATCAAAATTCAATCTTAAGTCAGCTCAAAAATGGTTTATGTAGTTGTCTGTGCCTTTACAAAAAAATATGTCAAAACTATCTTACTCAACATCTGAAGACTGTAATGCTTGACATACACTAATCTAGCTACTATGACTCAATACCTATATCACTCAGCATCTACTATTTATTCATCTCCTATGTCACTCAACATATGCTATCTTCTCAACACTTGAGTGACTTGACACATCAGTGGCTCAACACTCACTATGACTTAGCATGGTCAATTATTTACATGTTGTTCTTGGCATGTTCTACTAGTTCAACATGAACTAAGGAAATGGCCTAAGTGTGTTAACACAAACCAATCTGAGATCAACAATCACCCATTTTGACATGAGTGTCAAAAACGCTTCAATATACACTATCATCCTTAATCTTATGGGCATAACATATCTCAACTTGGCTTACATACAAACCTTCATAACATTACAATTTTGTAATAACTTGTATACCTTAAAATTTGATAACTCCACCTAAGTTGATAGTTCTATTCTATAACCAAAATTATGTACTTCTTCCAAGTAAATGTGTCTCTACTGATAGAGTTTGATTTCATGTTTTTTTTTGCTGATATAAATGCATCCCTTATTTCATTTTCCCCCTTTGCTCTATTTCTCCCCCAAAAATATGTCTCCCCCTTTTTGGCACTTATGCAAATGGGCTATACACTTATTGTGTGTTTGTCTAGAAAAGATTTATGCATATCCAATATCATCTGAAGGGCTACATCCCAGTTATCACATGTTACATCCAATTATTTTATTTGGATTGAAAGCTCAACAACAAGGTGAACTAGACCATCTAAGGTAGAAAGATTGTGGTCTTTCTTCACTAGGGTTTCAGCATAGCCTAGTTGCTTGTGCAAAATTTCCATATGAGGGGTGAGAGATGCCTGAATGCTAGTTATTTTGAATCTTATGTTAGCCTCATCTTCTATTAATAAAGCTAACTAACTCTAGATTTAAAGAAATGTTTTGAAATGTTTCTCACTCTGAGCTGGATTCATTGGTAGTTTTGCACCTGACATAGTTATTTGGCTCTCCAAACTTAGAATGTGACTTTTGGTCTCCTAGGTGAAGAGTGAGGATTACATTGTTTAGTGTACAATGAAAATATGTTCTCAAGTACCTTCTTCACATCCTCAACCTTAGTTGGCAATGCAACTTGTGTTAGTGATATATCACTAGATATTTTCTCATTCACTTTGTTTTGGAAATTTGTTTCTAACCATTCAAGTAATTTGGCATTTGTATCTAAATCCTCACTACTGACCTTTTCCAATATGTCTATCAATTGTTCCATTAGTGGCTTGGTCTCATCAAGAGTTCACAGACTAAATGCATCTAAAAATAAGTCTTTAATATCCTGTATTGCTTGCTTCTCCCTATGTTCTCTCTTAAACATTTCTTGATGCTTTTTCCTTTTTAGGGCTTGCTGAAGAATGCCCATTTGTTATATGGTTATGGTATTATATTCATACTTGGGTAGAATAATTACTTTATCAAGGCTCATATCTCCGTATTGAACTACTCTTTTAGCCTTTGATGAACTTGGGCTCAGCACTAAGATCTATAGTGGAGTAGAATCTATGCTCATCTTCTTAAGAATATGACTTGATGCAATGCTAGATACTGGTAAGGTTACTAGGGCTTGGATGGTAGATTTCTCCTTGAGTTGTTGCGTCAACTCACTCTCTTTAGGCTTTCCTTGTTTTTCCATAATGAGTTGACTTGCATCTTGTCCTTGTGTTGTAGGTGAAAATAGGTCTATCTAACCTATTTTTTGTTGTTCTACAATAGTAGCACATGCTTCCACTCTTTTCTTCTCTACACTATCAATATTTACAATTGTATCAACCTTATTGAATGCATCTTCTGACATTTGGACCAAAGCTTGTATATTGATGACTGGAGGGTTGATAGAAGGTGGTCCTTGTGGATTCACATTTTCCCTTGTAACATCAGTCATTGACTTTTGTAGCCCATCCATATTAACCAATATAGGATTATCCAAAAGTTTGGCCTACAATGTAGATTGATCTAAAATATTCTTCAAATCATCTACATTAAGGGGATTGATGTTGTGAGCTGATATATCAAAAAAATCCTTGACATTTACTATTGTAGTAGTCTTAGTTGTGACATGTGGAGGACTTGACACTTGTGTGTCTTGCACACTCTATTCTTCTAGCTTCTTTGGCTTAAAAGTTTCCTTGTCATCTACTTGCATTTATGTTCCTTCCTCAAAAGTGTTATCTTTGTCATCATATTCTTCATCATCCTTGAACTCAATGGGTTCTTTCTCACCTTCCTCTATTTTAATCAACCCATAAGTGAGTTTCCATATCTGTGTGGAATTTTTGACTACATCTTCAAAATTATTTTGTAAAATGCTAAAGGCTCTGTATTTAGGTGTAAACCTAACTGCATATTTCTTTACAACCTTAGCAATTTGTGCCTTAGTTAATTTAAGCATCACTTAGACTAGTGTGGTCTCCCTAATTTTTCTTTTTGAGTTTAGACAATAGTGTCATTTTCACTCAACTATGTCATATAGACTCTTTGGCATTGAGTTGGCAATTTCTCTTAGGGTTATCTTGAATTTTTCCATCATGGAATATATTGCTTCTTCTACTTGATTTTTCTCCAGTGCACCAAATTTATCAAAATCAACATGACTAAATCCTAATAGATCTACATTATTCTTAACATTTTCATATAATTTTTCAAGATCTAAAAGAGGATTATGACTCACCACCTTGAACTAGCTGATGTCATCTAACTCTATTTTCTCCTCATCAGATTCTAATTGTGCAACATACTTCCTTCTTGGTCTCTTTTGCTTTTGACCTCCTTCTTCTGCTTGTTTGGTCTTTTCCTTGTCCTTTTGCATAGTTGTATATGTGTTAGATCTTGTAGTAGGTGTAGTGGGCTTGGGCTGACTTAGTTTGAGAATTTTCTTGGTCCTTGCCACAAGTTGTGTCTTGGCCTTCATCTTCTTTGCCTTGGTAGGAGTAGGTGCTTCCTTGTCTTCTTCTCCCTTACCACCATTAGTCTCCTCCTCTTCTTGTTCTTCTCCTATGCCTTATGTCAGAGGTAGAGGTACTTGTGCCTGTGTTTCTTCTTCCCCTTTATCCTCCTCCTCTTCTTCTTCTTCCTCCTTGACACCCTCTCCAAACTTAGATTTTAACTTCTTCACTATCTTCTCCTTTTTCTTCAAAGGTAAAGTAGTCTTCAATTCCATGGTAATATTGGACTTTACCATCTAATAATTTCCAAAAAAAATTGCATTTTTATCTGCCTCTTGTGCCAGTAAAGTTGCTATAGTTGTAGATGCTTCATCCACATTTGTTCCATATCCTAAGGGTCTCAACCATCTTATCTTTTGCATAGTAGCTTGTATATATGTATAATCATCATCCATAAGAAAAATACATCATTATAGTATTTCTCAGCAAAAGATACTAGTAGTCTCAATTTTTCCCTCATTGACTTCTTGAAGTCTTTAAAATAACTTGTCATCAAAGATTCAAAATTCTCTCCCAAATACTCAATATACTCACCAATCTATACAACTATTGATCTATTTGTTTTCCATCCCAAAATTCCAAATGAGGGGAATGTGTTTTGTACATAAGAGAATATCCTAATTAATATAGAGCCAAATTTTCATTGTGCGCTATTGGTTTTCCTGATTACTCCAAGATTCTCCATCAATTGTTGCAATTGTAGCTCTATTAGTTCATACATATGATCTTTCTTGACAATCTTGTATCCAACATCCATAGCTATGCAAGGAACACTATTCAATATACTATATTGATAGAACTTGTGTGATATAACCCTTACAAAAAGGTTTATTAGAGGTTCCATGATTGTGTCTATTGTCATGCCTCTCTTGTTTCACATAGCTCCAATATTCTTTTAAATCACTTCATTTGAATCACTTCTCAGTGTCTTAGGCTAATATAGGGTTGGGTAACAAGTAACCCTATGGATTATTCTCCTATTAATTTTAATAGGTCCATTTTCCAGATAATTAATCATCATGATTTCAGTTAAGCACTATCCTGATCCACTCTATCTTGAATTCATTAAAATAACATAGGACTTGTGTTAATCCCTTCCTCTCAATTATTTTCAAATCTTCTTTCAAAACATCATTATCATAGAGTTTGGTGTATGCTTCCCTCATTTCCATATCCCCAACACTTCATATCTTACAGTTGTAACGATTTCTCAAATCTTGTACCATTATCACATTTTGTGGAATTATCAACAATGCACCAGAAGGGTCTTCATTATAAGTAATGTTAGGAATAGCTTTGAAAATGGGTTGCTTGACTTCATTACTTACTAATTTAACATTCAAAACTTCCTTTCCCTCTACATTCTTTGAACTTGATGTCATAATGCAAAACTAGGGTTTAGGAAATTTAAACTACATAGCTTCACTCTTCATAAATACCTTATGAAATTTGACAAATTGGTATGAGATCACTACTAGAATATTTTGCAACTTCTTGGAATGGATTTCTAGATTGCCTTTCTCTCTACTTACTCTTCCTAAAATTTGAAATGATGAAAATATGAGCTAAAACTGATCAAATACACTTTGAAAACCTTGTAATTAGTTTGAATTGCTTACACAACTATAAGCTCAGCATCAACCAATTTCAATCTCACTTGACATCAACTGACATCTCCATCACTTGGAAACCACTATGAGCTTGACATCAAGTAGCTAGTCTGATAGTTTGACATCTTCTAACATTCCACTCAACACACTAGAAATTTTGTATACTTTTCAACAACATGAAAAACTCAAAGATTTATCTTGAATTCCTAAAATCATCTTTCATCTTTATTCATGCTAATATAGTCTTTACAATACTAAATTCCATTGGAACTAATTTATGATATAACTTTTAGATATCAGTCCCACATACCTTTTGATTGCCTGGTTTGATGAGGTTTAATTAGATGACCCATTGGGTGAAGTGATCCTTTCTTAGTTTGATGTGCTGCAATCATATTTCTTTTCCCATTTCTTTTTCATCTCATCTCTGATGTGTTCAACATTTGTCTTGCCTTTTCCTTTTTCAAATTTACAACTTGGTGTTTCTAACTTTATTGGAAAATACCTACTAATATGACCATTCTTCAAATAGCTAAAACATGTGGTTTGACTCAACCACCTTGGTTAATTACCTATGATGTGTCCTAATGCAATTTTCAAGAACATTTCCATATTCTTGACAATAATGACAACTATATCATGTATTATAATCCCAATTATAAGAGATTCCACTATTCCTTACCTTTTCTTTTCTATTTGATGACCATATGGGCTTGGATTTGCATTCAAAATCTCTATGCCCATACTGTCATGTCCCCTTTTCAAATAATTAAAAATAATAAACTTTGCTAAGGCAAGCAGACTCCAAAAATGTGAAGTTTCGGCAAAAGGGGCTAATATTTGGAAACCAATGGACTAATAAATAAAAATTATTATTAAATTATATTTTATTAACCCCTCTTGGACGTGAGTTAGGGTTATGCCCTCTTTTAAGGGGTTTTGGAGGCATTTTGGACTGATTCTAGAACTTGATTTTTGCTTATTTCTTTGTTATTCTTCAGAGGCTGCCAAACCTATAGAGAAGGAGACCCAAGAATAGAAGTTTTTAGGTTTCTAGGAAGGCTAAGGATGGGATTTTGAAGCCATTCCATGTGCATGCTCATGCAAAGTTTTCCTTTGTGCTGAACAGTGCAAATTTGTGATTTATCAGGTGTGTTTTTTTGTAAGAGTTTGGTGTTTTCGATTGAGTATTTCATATAAGTTTGGGTTGCTGCTGTATTACAGAATTTTTAGATGTTAAAATAGTGCTAAATATATGTATTTGGATGTGATTATACTTCTGTGATAGATTATTAGTGTTTTTGTGGTGTTTCCGGGCTATTCTATGTTGTTTTCGGGAGCCCGATGAGCATTGTTTTTATCCTCCGTTTGGGAGCTATTGTGTAAATGTTATAAAGATATGAAAATGTCATTTTTTAGGCTATTATGCTGCTGAAATTTCTATAAAAATTTCTACTTTCAGATTTACTAATAATATGTGAAGCTATGAAGTTTTTGGCACTATTTTCGGCATAGCCGATTTGGGATTTATGGAGAAATTGGTGGAGCTTTGAAAGATTGGTTGTTTGATCTTAAAGATCTGATTAGAGGTTTGAAATATCATATAAAATCAGAAAAGGGACATTTCAGTGGTATCAGCGCTATGACATTGCTAGCCTGAGGGTTTGTAGAAGTTTGCATGTCAGTTTTGACAACTACCCAAATCTTGCATGTCATAATTTATGGTTGCATGTTTCTTCTAATCAGTTGCATGTCAAAATTTATGGTTGCATGCTACTTCTAATCATTTGCATGCTTTTTCTTGGTGAATTTGGTGGTTGCATGTTGCTTCTAATCAGCTGCATGTCAAAATTTATGGTCGCATGCAACTAAGTGAAAGAGAAAAAAGATATTTCTAGCGAGAAAAGAATAAAGAAATTTTGATCAAACCTCCAGTTGAAAGTAAAAGTAAAAAATCCAAGGAAGGGAAAAGTATGGCTGATCTAGATGAGATGGCAAAGAAATTCTTCCAAGACATCCAAAATACTCATAAGCAAACAGTAGATAGTTTGGTAGAAACTAGAGAGGCTTTGTGAATATTGACAGAAAAACTACAAGGAGTTGCATCTATTAATGAGAAAGGGAGCACTTCAGAGGAGTCAAAATTTTTAAAATCCACACCATCTAAATCAACCAAAACCATTTTCTTGCCTACAGATGAGCCACTAGTACCAAATCTAGCTATTAATCTCATGGAAGAGGTTACAGGTAACTTGATTGCATTAAGAGCTACTTACAACGGCTTAGATGATGACTTTCGCAGTTCGGTTCCTTTTAGAGAATATGTGGATATGATGAACAGTTTGATGCCCAAAAAAACAAATAGGAGGGAGCATGACAGAAATGGAAGAGAGCTCAAAAATAAAATAAGCAAGTTTATAGCACCTACTTTTGATGGAACAAATAAAATTTCAGCTAGAGCATGGCTACAAAAATTATAGACTTTCTTCACACTTTACCCCATGAAGGAGAGTGATGTTGTTCAATTTGCAAGTCTACACTTGGAAGATGTAGCCTATGATTGGTGGTATCACGGAATGACTACTCAAGGTCATGATCAGGTAACTACATTTGATGATTTTAGTCAAAGAGTGATAAATAGATTTGACCTCAAGGATGATGAAGAGTACTTTAAAGAATTTTCAAAGTTGAAGCAAACCAAATCAGTTAAGGAGTATATAGAAGAGTTTCAAAAAGTTGCTGTTATGGTACCTGATATCAGTGAAAAGAGGATTGTTTATCTTTTTCTTAATGGTTTAGAAGATTCTGCTAAGGGTTTGGTTAAGGCTTTCTCACCCTCAACCTTACAGGAGGCCATCAAAAGAAGCTTGCAACTTGAAACTTGTGTGCCTACCAGTCACTAATAAAAAACCCCCAAATCTTTGGCAACATAAGGGAAATTTTTAGAAAAAGACTTTCCCAATACTACCACCAAAAGATGTGATAAATGTGGCAAAAAAGAAGGTAGGTGAAGAGACTAGGAGTGAATTACGAAAGAAAAAGCTTTGTTTTACTTGTAGAGAACCATGGGTTCCAGGGCATAGATGTTTGGGGAAAGATCAAGTGAACTATATTGAAGTTGCTTCAGAATCTGATTCAGATGAGCATGAGGAATTTCATGACACTAAGGAGGAGGTTAAAGAAGAGAAAGAAAAAGAAATCAGCAAGGATGACACTTTAGCAGCATTATCAGGAGTCCCAAGATACGATTCCTTTTGAATTCGAGGGGTACTAGCAGGGCAAAGGTTGACAGTTCTTCTTGATAGTGGGGCAACTCACAACTTTATTGATGAGGGATTTTTCATGAAAAGAGGGCTTAAAGTAGAGGATTTTGAGGGATTCAATGTTACTGTAGCTAATGGATTCACTATGCCTTGCACACGGGTGGTGAAACAACTCAAAATGACCTTAGGAGATTATGAGTTATGTGATGACTTCTATGTGGTTGGTATTGGGGAGATAGATCTTGTATTAGGTGTTCAATGGTTGCACTCTATTGGAGGCTATTACATGAACCATCAAACTATGGAGTTTAAATTTCATTCCAATGGGAAAGAAGTCATATTGAGAGGCTTATCAAAGGGAGCACCTAAGGCAGTCTCTACAAAGAGGATGGAGAGGACTTTTCGAAGAGGACAAGTAGCATGGGCAGAAGGAGTCATGATCCATCCAACAAGCTCTCCAAAGAATCAAGGTAATTTCTATTTTGAAATTCAAAGTATTCTTGATAAGCATAGTATAGTTTTCAATGACTTGCATCTAGGATTACCACCAGATAGAGGTTTTGAGCATGTTATAGAGTTAGAACAGGGTGCCAAACTAGTTATAACAACCCCATACCACCATCCAAGATGTTATAAGGAAGAAACTGAAAAAACTATTAAAGAACTCCTAGACATGGGATTCATAAGGCCTAGCTCTAGTCCATTTGCATCATCTGTGGTACTTGTCAAGAAAAAGGATGGTACAATGAGAATGTGTATAGACTACAGGACTCTAAACAAGAAGACCATAAAAAATAGTTATCCCATACCACACATAGATGAACTCATTGATGAGTTACATGGTGCTGTATACTTCTCAAAAATTGACTTAAGATCAGGGTACCATCAAATCCGAATGAGTGAAGATGTGGAAAAGACTACTTTCAGATGTCACTATGGGCACTTCAAATTTCTTGTTATGCCATTTGGCCTCACTAATGCACCTGCAACTTTCCAATCTTGTATGAATAAGGTATTCATCCAACATCTTCAAAAATTTGTTTTGGTATTTTTTGATGATATCTTGATTTACAGTAAAACATGGGAAGAGCATCTAAAGCACATAGACACTATTTTGGGAATCTTGGAGCAGAAATCCTTCTATGCTAAGCTATCTAAATGTGAGTTTGGTTTGACAGAGATCCTATATTTGGGACATATTATAAGTTCTAAAGGAGTACAGGTTGATCAACAAAAAATTCAAGCAATTTTGGATTGGCCTCCACCTACTAATCTTACACAATTGAGAGGTTTCTTCGGGTTGTGTAGTTACTATAGGAGATTTGCCAAGGGATTTTCTCAGCTTGCTGCCCCCTTGACTGATTTGACAAAGAAAGGAGCTTTGGTTTGGATAGAAGGGGCACAAAAAGAATTTGATAAGCTTAAGGAGGTAATGAGTTCATGCCCTGTGCTTGCAATTCCAAATTTCTCTTTACCTTTTGTTGTTGAATGTGATGCTTCTAGAGAAGGTATAGGGGCTATCCTAACTCAAAGAGGACATCCAATAACATTTGAGAGTAGAAAATTAAATCAATCAGAGAAAGGTTACTCCATCTATGATAAGGAAATATTGGCAATCATGCATGTACTTCATAAGTTTAGACAATATTTGGTATGTGGGAGATTCATTGTAAAGACAGACCATAATAGCCTTAGGTTCTTCTTGAACCAAAGGGATTTGAATGATCATAAAAAAAAATGGGTAAGGAAATTGCAAGCTTATGATTTTGATATTGAATACATGAAAGGGAAGAATAATGTGGTTGCTGATGCTCTCTCAAGAAAGCCCACTTTGTGTTTCTTAACATCTATCTCTGCTAATTGGAAAGTCTCCAAAATTTCAGAGTATGCTAAAGATTCCTTTGCCACCAAGATTTTGGATAAGTTAGTGGATGATAACAGGTACAAGGTTGTTGATGAATTGATTTATTACAAGAATAGGATCTTCTTAGTGTCAGGATCAAAAACTAAAGAGAGGATATTGAGGGGCTTTCATGACACACCTTTGGTTGGTCATTAGGGATACTTCAAGATATACAGGAAAATTCGAGAGCAGTTTTCATGGAAAGGTATGAAGTAGGATGTCCTTAAATACATTAAGGAATGTATGGTATGCCAACAAAGCAAGAGTGAGCAAAATTTTCCTACAGGGTTGTTGCAGCCACTTCATAGTCCCGAAAAAAATGGGAAAGTATTTCCATGGACTTCATCACTGGGTTGCCCAAGGTTCAAGGTAAGGATTGCATATATGTGGTGGTAGATAGACTAACTAAGTATAGACATTTCTTTCCTATCACATCTGATTTCAAGGCATCACAAGTGGCTGAGTTGTTCTTTAAGAAAAATTTTAGATTACATGGCTTGCCTAGAAACATTTTTAGTGACCGAGATAGTAGATTCCTCAGCTCTTTTTGGAAGGAGATCTTTCATTTGGAAGGAATTGAACTCACTCCCAGTACTAGCTATCACCCTCAAACATATGGACAAACTGAGATAGTTAATAAATGGATTGAGGGATATTTGAGGAACTATGTTTCAAATCAACAACATGCTTGGGTGAAATGGTTACACCTAGGGGAGTATTGTTACAATACATCTCATCACATGTCTATTGGTATGCCTCCTTTTCATGCTCTTTATGGTTATGATGTCCTTTCCTTTGTTGATCTAATACTTTTCAATAGTAGAGTACCTGCAGCAAGTGATTTCGTCAAGCAAAGCCAAGACATAATAAGGTCTCTCAAGGATAATCTACAACATGCACAGAACCAAAAAAAGTTATATGCTGATAGGAAAAGGATTGAAAGATCTTTTGAGGTGGGATATTTGGTATTTTTTAGGTTGTAGCCATATAAGCAAAGCACCTTGAAGAGGAGTGGGGTAGAGAAACTCAAGCCAAGGTTCTATGGGCCTTATAAGATCATCAAGAAGGTAGGAGAGGTAGCTTATGAATTGGAGCTCCCACCAAACAGCAAAATACATAATATTTTCCATGTATCTTGCTTGAAGAAGGTTCTAGGCCAGCAAACCATAGTATCTATAGAATTAACACCTCTTGATGATGAAGGAAAATTAGTTCTGATACCTGAGGAGATTTTGGATGCAAGAGAGAAAAGATTGAGAAACAGGAGCATCATAAAGCATTTGGTCGAATGAAAAGGATTACCACTAGAGGATACAACTTGGGAAGGAGCACATATTCTTGAGAATTCCAACCTTCATTTCTTGAGGACAAGCAATATTTGGGAAGGGAGGACTTTTCATGTCCCCTTTTCAAATAATTAAAAATAATAAACTTTGCTAAGGCAGGCAGGCTCCAAAAAGCTGAAGTTTCAGAAAAAGGGGCTAATATTTGGAAAGAAATGGACTAATAAATAAAAATTATTATTAAATTATATTTTATTAACCCCTCGTGGATGTGAGTTAGGGTTATGCCCTCTTTTAAGGGGTTTTGGAGGCATTTTGGACTGATTCCAGAACTTGATTTTTGCTCATTTCTTTGTTATTCTTCAGAGGCTGCCAAACCTATGGAGAAGGAGACCCAAGAATGGGAGTTTGTAGGTTTTTAGGAAGGCTAAGGATGGGATTTTGAAGCCATTCCATGTGCATGCTCATGCAGAGTTTTCCTTTGTGCTGAACAGTGCAGATTTGTGATTTTTTGGGTGTGTTTTTTGTAAGAGTTTGGTGTTTCCGGTTGATTATTTCATATCAGTTTGGGTTGCTGCTATATTATATACTTTTAAATGTTAAAATAGAGCTGAATATATTTATTTGGACATGATTATACTTCTTTGATAGATTATTAGTGTTTTTGTGGTGTTTTCGGGCTATTCTATGTTGTTTTGGGGAGCTCGATGAGCATTGTTTTTATCCTCCGTTTGGGAGTTGTTGTGTAAATGTTATAAAAATCTGAAAATTTCATTTTGTAGGCTGTTATTCTGCTGAAATTTCTATAAAAATTTCCACTTTCAGATTTACTAATAATATGTGAAGCTGTAAAGTTTTTGGCACTATTTTCGGCATACCCGATTTGGGGTTTATTGAGAAATTGGTGGATCTTTGAAAGATTGGTTGTTTCATCTTAAAGATCTGATTAGAGGTTTTAAATATCATATAAAATTAGAAAAAGGACATTTCACATACTTCTAATAGCTGTAACAATATCTTTCAAATCTTTGTGTATGCATGGTCTTGGTTCTGCATTCATGTGCTTGATAACCTTTCTTGTTGCACTTATGATAGTGAATCACATAGATAGTCTTAAAATTATAATTTGTAGCCTCCATATTGCACACATTAGTAGTATTTCCTTTCATACCATAGTTATGAAAAATATGTTTGGATTTCTTACCCTTTTTTCCCTCTTTAGCACTTTTGAATGACTCTCCTTCAGTGCATGTGTATCCCAGTCTAGATGTATCATTGTTAGATCTAGGGGATCTCAGTAATTGCTAAAAGTATTTTATGGCTTCATTTTTCTTGCTAAAACTTCTAGAAAATTCCTTTTGTCTCTTTATATCACTCTACAATTGCTCATTTTTCAGTTTCAATGTCGTTATCTCAATGTCCTTAACATTAAATTCATAGTTGGAATTCATCATGTGACATAGAGTATCAATTTGCATGTTAAATTATTGGTTAGCTCTGTTGACCTCTCTTCAAGTCTTTTGGCCAAAATTCTTTTTTTTTCTTCAATCATGGCATTGTCTTCCATAGCTTTCTTGTTTTTTTTTCCAGTTACCTTGCATAGTAGTATGGCTTCTGATTCTTGCTCTAACTTGTGTTTTCTAATTTCCTCAGTTTGGACTCTATTCTTTTCCATCATATTTGTAACTAATGCATCAAATTCATTAGAGTCACCATTGGAAAATATCTTGGTAGTTTCAATCTCTTTGTATTAATAGTGTGTCATTTTTTGCAATAGCGTTTTATTTCCTTCTATTCAAGGACTTCTTTAGTTCTTCTCTTGTTTCATCCAATTGATGTAAAATGAGTTGTATCTGAATTTCTTGATTATGAATAATCTTTTCAATTTGTATATATCCATTTCAAGATCTTTCCTTAAAGCTCCAAAGCTTCTCTTTCATAGAACAAGGCTCTAATGCCAATTGTTAGAATTACAATAGGAAAGGTAAACTTCTTGGGAGGTGAATTAGGAGTTTAAACTTGGACCCAAAAAGATTTCATCACAAATTCATTTTATACATTAAATAAATAATATATAAATCATATACATCTAAATAATGTAAACACAAATAAGTAATCATACACATATGCCACTAGATATGATTACCCCGAAACTATCCAAGTGAGAAGGTAAAATAGGGGTGGGGATGACAGCCACAAATCTTCACTATTGCAGTAATAAAGTGTACACAATAAAGGTTACTATGTTTTTACCATGAAACAATATCTACCCTAAGAAAGGTCTACATTTTTAAAGGCCAACAAACATTTTTAGGTCTCACCTTATTAGAGGATTTCAACATACTATTAGAAGTGTGCCTAATTAATGGACTTTGACTTAAAACTAAGTAAGCACCCTATTAAAGGATTTCATACAACCTATTAGGACTACTTTGTTAAGATATTTTGGCTGAAATCATCTATTAGAATGTCTCAGCACAGATCCTACAATTAGCACTTAATTGCTTGATAATAGATCACCTCTAAACAATGTCTTCTAGATCCTTCTAGATTAGATATCACTTTTTTGTATCCTTTTCTGTATCCTCTATTATGCTCTAACTAATTTTGCAATGTAGTTGTACTTCACAACTTCTAAGACACCATGAATGCTCTATTTGCACATGAAAACTAATCCTTTTAGCTCCTTCAAAACTCTTGGAAAGTTAAGGATTTTTCATCCTTAAGAAGACTACGATGTTTGAGGTTTAGGTATGAATCTATAGTTGAGATTCATCCATTTTGATGGTTATTCCTTCATATTTTTTGATTGGTTGCATGTAATTGCATAGGGGATCCAACTAGAGATTTTTCCTTATCCCCAAAATATCGAAACTCAATTTGAAGTCAAACAAAAAATGCTTTACATAGTTGTTTGTGCCTTTACAAACAAATATATCAAAATTATCTTACTCAACATCTGAAATCTCTAATGCTTTACATACACTAATCTAGCTATTGTGACTTAGCACCTGTATTGCTCAACATCCACTATTTACTTGGATCCTATGCCACTTGGCATATATTATTTTCTCAACACTCACTATGACTCAGCATGGTTTATTATTTACATGTTGTTCTCAACATGTTCTACTAGTTCTACATGAACTAAGTAAATGACCTAATTGTGTTGACACTCACTTATCAAAACCAATATGAGATCAACACTCTTAAATTTCCAATAATTGGTATCAAATCTTTTGGTTCTTTTAGAGAAAGTTTCAAGGACCTAAGCTAAAGATCACAATGTCTTATAGAAGAGAGATTCCCAAGTTGAATAGAGACAATTTTGCACTATGGAAAGGACTTATGAGATTACATTTGGTGACTAAAATTGAATTAGGTTGTAATTATTTTGATGTTGAATGAAAGACTTCCATTGGAACATTATCAGTTGAAGACATTTCTAAAAAGAAAAATTATAACATCATGATGATTGATATTGCATCTGCTCTTAGTTATGTTAAATTTAATAAATTAAAATTTTGCAAAATAGCTCATCCCATGTGGACCAAACTGAAAGACATTTATGGAGGAGATGAGAATGTAAGAAGAGTTAAAGTAGAAATTATAAAAGGTCAATTTGATTAGATGAAAATGAGAGAAGATCAAAACATTACAAAATATGTGAAAAGAATCAAAGCAAGTGTAAGTGCAATCAAAGCATCTGGAGGAGAGAGTGATGAAAAAATAGTTGTAAGCAAGGTACTAAAAACCCTTGCTTCTATTTATGCAATTAGTGTATTTTTTATTAAAGAGATGATATGTAATCTAAATAATGAAATATATTTATATACTCTAGTTAAAAGATTGACAACTTTTGAGTTGGATAACTATGACAACTATGTTCCTAGTGCCAAAGGTATTGAGTTTTCATTTGAAGCCAAACTCTCACTCAAGAAAAAGAGAAGGAAATCAAAGGCCAATCAATAGGAAGTGAAGTAGAAATAAAAGAAATTTTTGGTACTATTTTTGAAGTTTTTCAAGGCTTACTTGCAAAGAAATACCTAAAGGAATAGGGGCAGACAAAGGCAAGATTACTCTATTCTTCTTTTCTTGTGAAGAAATTGGTCACATTGTTGCTAGGTTTCCAAATAGAGAAAAAAAAGAATGAGAAAAAAAGAAACAAGTACAAAGGTGATAAGAAATTCAAGAACTACAAGGAAAAAGGTAAGAAATCTTATTTTATGGCTAAATATTATGATAATAGTGAAGATGAAATGGTATATATTTTTATAAAAGATGAATTTGATGATGAAAGAGATGAGATGGCACTTATCTCTCATGTTAGCAAAAATGATACTTGGATTATTGATAGTGGTTTATCACATCATATGACTAGAGATAAAAAAAAATTTGAGAACATGGAATGCTATGATGGTGGTAGTATAAGCTTTGGAAACAATGAACCTTGTTGCATAAAAGGAAAAGAATGTATTTCTTTGACCAATAGAATTATATGTAATTCTTATTGAGTTGAATGACTAAAGCATAATCTACTAAGTCTGGCACATCTAAATAACATTGGATTCCAGGTAGAATTTATAAATGGGAAACCCAAATCACTAGATGAGAAAGGAAATCTGGTTGGATCTGGAAAATAAACAAAAGGTAATCTATTTTAACTTGATCTTAGTGAAAGTTCATGTCTTATTGCTCAAGTAGAAGAAAGTTGGTTGTGGCACAAAAGATTATGTCATTTAAACTTTGATAATCTAGTTAAGATAAGAAAACATAAAAAAGTAAGAGGTATTCCTAGCTTGAAGAAACTTAATATGGGTCTATGAAATTTTTTTCCAATTGGTAACATGGGAAAGACTAGTTTCAAAAGCAAGAACTATCATTTTGAAGATGTCTTAGAGCTTAGGCATACAAACTTATGTGGACCTATTGGAATAAAGAGTTATAGTGGAGATAAGTTTTTCATTCTTTTTGTTGATGATTATTCTAGAATGATGACTATAATGTATCTAAAAGAAAAATTAGAAGCTTTTAAAAAATTCAAGTGGTATTTGGCAAGAGTAGAAAAAGAAACTGGAAAGAAATTGAAACGATTGAGATTAGACAAAGGTGGTGAATTAATCTCTAATGAATTCAATGAATTATGCATTGAAAAGGGAATTAAAAGATCACTATCAAGCCCTGGTACACTAGAGTAGAATGGTATAGCTAAAAGAAGGAATAGATCCATCATGGATTGTGCAAGAACATTAATGATAAAAAAGAATGTTGCAATAAAATACTTGAAGGAAGCTATCAACACTACAGTTCATACCTTGAATAGAGTAAAACTAAAGAATGATTCAAATCAAACCCCCTATGAGCTATGGTATGGCTACAAATCTAATGTAAGTTACTTTAAAGTATTTGGTAGAAAATGTTACATCTTGAAAGAATCTAGAAAAAGAAAATTTGATATCAAAGGTGATGAAGACATACTTCTAGGATACTCCTGTAGAACTAAACCATACAAATGTTTGAATTTGTCTACTCATTAAATCATAGAAAGTGCACATTTGAGAATTGATGAGTTTGTAGAAAAGAGTGAACAAGAAAGCAAAAAAGAGCATGAAGATTATAGATGATTTGTTTACTATTAACCTGACACCCTACCAAATCTATCTAAAAGAAAGGAGGCTTCACCTCCCAAGTCCCCAAAATCTCCAATAGATACCAAGTTATAGATAATGCAACCCAAGTCACAATAAAAGGCTACCAAGCTAGAGAAAATTGAGTCTGATGGACCCAAGTCATAGACAATGGGACCAAAGCTTGATACTAAAGTTTATCGTGAAATTAGTGAAACTCATTCCAAATCTAAACAACCTATGTTAGCAAGATATGTTAGAAGGCATCATGCACCTGATTAAATCATTAGAGATAAATCAAATGGAACAATGACAAGAAGCAAATTGAATGGTACATGTTTACTTGCTGAATTTGAACCTAGAAATGTTAAAGATGCTTTGGATAATGAAAGTTAGATTGAAGCAATGAATGAAAAAATAGAACAAATAGAGAATAACAAAACTTGGACTGTTTTTCCTAGACCCAAGGATAAAAATGTAATTGGAACAAAGTGGGTGTTCATAAATAATCTAAATGAAGATGGAAAAGTTTCCAGAAATAAATAAAGGTCAGTATGTAAAGGCTATTCTCAAGAAGAATGTATTGATTATGATGAAACCTTTTCTTCCATTGCAAGACTAGAAGGTGTTAGAACTTTACTAGCATATGCAACTCATAGAGGATTTAAATTTTATCAAATGGATGTAAAATCTGCATTTTTTAGTGGAATTATTGATGAGGAAGTCTACATTGAATAGACTAAAGGTTTTGTAAAGCCTAGTAAAAATGAAATGGTCTCCAAGTTACACAAGAAATTTTTTGGTCTCAAGCAAGCTACTAGAGCTTGGTATGAAAGACTTCATAACTACTTGATACAGATTGGTTTTCAAACAAAAAATCATAATAGTAGTATGTATATCAAAGAAGGACTAGACAAAAAGATTGTGCTAGTGGATATATTTGCATATAGTACTTTATCTACAGGAAATGATGACTTGTATAAGGAATTTTTAGAAGAAATGAGTAAAGAATTTGAGATGTTTATGTTTGGAGAACTAAAATTCCTTGTTAGATTGCAGATTTAGTAGAAGAAAGATGGTACCTATATTACTCAATCTAAATATATCAAGATGATATTAAAGAAATTTGGAATGGAGGATTCAAGACTAGTTGGAACTCCTATGTCTACTGAATATAAGCTTTCCAAAAATGATAATTCTGAAGGGGTAGATTAGAGTACATATAGATCAATTATTGGATAATTGTAGTATGTAGTGGATACAAGGCCTGATATTACATTAGCAGTCAGTATGGTGGTAAGACTCTCAAAAAATCCCAAAGAAAATCACTTGATGGCAATCAAAAGAATCATGAGATATCTGAAAAGTACTGAAGAATATGGTCTATGTTACAAAATAGGAGGCGATTTGGACTTAGAAATATTCACAAATGTTAACTAGGTAGGAAGTATTGATTATAAGAAAGGCACCAGCGGTGGAGCAATATTTCTTGGTAAGAGACTAGTGCCTTGGACAAGCAAGAGATAGAATTATAAATCTTAATGCATAGTAGAGGTGGAATATGTTGCAGCAATAGTCAATTATTCTAATATTGTTTGGTTCAATTAACATGTATGAAGATATAAATCAAGGATCTAGTAGTTATATACTATGATAACACTAGTGTAGTCAATATATGAAAGAATCCAGTGATGCATACCAAAACAAAGAACAATATCATAAAATATCATTTCTTGAGAGAATTGGTACAAGATAAAGAAGTTAGTTTGGTATATGTAAAAACTTATGAACAAAGTGTAGACATATTCACCAAGCCATAACCTAAGGATGCAATTCTATTATAAAAGGTAAGCTAGGAGTTATTACTCTATCTAAAGCTAACTTAATGAAGTTTAGTGATGCATCAACCAAAGCCTGTTGAAGATCGTTCATGTTAGATTGTGGTGACTAATTAGAAAAGTGTTGTACATACTTCATAAATTCTTTGTGGAATTTTTTTTTTGGGTCACGACCAATGTTGTAGTTGACATATGGCCAACATATGGCCAACATGTTGTAACCCTAAAAAAACATAAAATACTTGTATAAAAGTGCTTAGGATTAGGTATTTTCATTAAGTTGTGATGCGAAATTGGATCTTGTGGTGATACTGAGCTATATGGGATAACAAATTGTAATCAGGTTGTAATCACTGGATCATAATAATATCAGAATTGATGTTTGGTGGACATAGCCCAAGGATTGGGTGAACCACATTAAATCTTGGTGTCTTGTGTTCTTTTCTATGTGATCTATTATTTTCTATTATTGGTTATATTTGCATGTAATTGTTATTTACATCCGTGGTTTAATCCTAACAATTTAGTTGGTGCAATATTAACAAGGGCATTGATTGTGAATGACTCTATTCTTGAGGTACATTAAAATTTACTAATTAATGTGTTTAGCATGAGATTTCAAAGAGGGAGAATTTTTGGTGTCATATCTCATAGAGAAACTTGTCAAAAAGGGAGAATGGACTTCGTAGAATTTCTACTAGACAAAAGCTTTCTAATAAAGGACAAAAATGAAGGGAGAAAGAGTCCACACTAACGGAGGGAGTTCTCATGGATGAGAATCAAAATGAAATTAAGGATATGTTCCTTACTTTATTCTTGCTCCTAAATTTCATTATGTTATGACATGTTGTGTTTCCATCAATACTAAAGAGGGAGATGGTTGGAACAATTGATTAATTGTGTATTGTCTTTGATGTTACACAAAATATCATATCTTTACCAATCAGTGCATGCCAAGATCAGTTGGGCATTGAAGATATCTTTCTATGGCTACCAAGCATTCTTAAGTTTTCCTAGTTTAGAAGGTAGTATCTAGTGAGTTCACTTGGGTGCCAAAGGAAAGTCTATAGAGGATGAGTGATAACTGATCTCACTAAGTTAACAAAGGAAATGTTGAATGGAACAAGTATTAACCAAGATCACTTGGTTACCAAAGGAACTTTGCATGTATATAGTGTCAACTGAGTTCACTTGGTTAACATAGGAAATCATTTCTAAGTTAGTGTCTATCAAGCAAGGTCGACTAATGAAAGATTTTCTTGTTTTGGTAGATTAAGTTCAATTATTTTATCTATTGGTTCTTGTTGACTGACAAGATGAATATTATTTATTTTAAGTTATGTTCTAGTTAACATGACAACATGAAAGATATAAATATAAAGTCAAGTTAATGACTGGAAGTGTGTGAATAGAAGAGAATTTAGGATCTAATGATGCCAAGAGGAAGCAAATTAGAAGCATAAGAAGAATATCCTTGAGAAGCTAAAAAGATATATTCAATTAAGAAGGATCTTATGTACAAGGTAGAATTGAGATATGAAATCAGCAATTTAGTTAAATCAAAAATTAGGTCATTTCATTGTTACTCTCTAATCATTGTAGTAGTGATCTAAATCTCATAACAAAGTTATCTTAATAGCTATTTGTAAATCCTCTAACAAGGTGGCACTTCTATTGAATTGTCTAAAGACCTCTAACAAGGAAACTCCTAATATGGTGATTAAATCCCCTAATAGGGTCACACCTAATAGTATGCTTTTTAACATTTTAACAAGGTTGGCTCCTAATAGGGCTCACTTCAAAAGAGTGAAAAGAAATAAATAGCTGTAATTGGTAATTTTTATGAAATTGGGTTTTCATGTTAAATCTTGCTATCAATGTGTTCGTGCTATTTATTTTATGTGTTTGCAACCAAGTTAATGTAATAAGTAATCACAGATCAACACTGCTGATTAGGAAGTACTTCAATCCTGTGGCTCAAGCTTTGTACTTCACCCTCTACAAAAATTTTGGGAATAATGAAGGGGAATACATCCAGGGTTCAATTGTTCTTATTATGGATCAAACATTAAAATTTGGAATGAGTAGTATCTTTGATTTTTCCACTTTCCTTGTAGAAGAGATTCATAATGGTCTGATAGGAATATCTCAAGGAAAGGTAAATAAACCCTTTTGTTGTTACTCCATGCTGATGCAAATATGTCTTTTTAAGGGAGTTACCTTTTTCTCTAAGGGAATGGAGTTAGAATAAACAAAGGATGGTGAGGACTTACCACTCTAGTTATGGAGTGTTGACATGACTTGCGAAGCCAAGAATGCCAGTTATGTAAGATTTCATAGATATTTTGCATCTAGGCTTAGATTGCTTTTGAGAGGACTAAATACCATGCAAAATGACTATGGGTCAATCACAATTGGGGGGATATAATGCCATATAATGTTTCTATAGTAATTAGAGTGTATGGTTTTTTGGAAAAACCTCATGTTCTACCCTTCCATGTGCCTTTGAAGATAAGGATAACATAATTGTTGTCTCAGATTAGAACTATTGAAGAAAGAGACATGATTGGTAAAGGTAAAGGTACTTTCTTTCCTGTTGTCACTCTTACTCATGAATTTGTCTTTGTAAGTAAGGGGTCGAGAAACCTCAATTTATTTTTGAATAGATACAATACGGCAGAATCTAATGCAAGGTATATTGATCTAGAGAGACTCTATGATCTTCTAAGAGAGAGGACAAAAGGACAAAACATTACATAGAAAGTATACTTCCCTAAAGATATTATCATAAATATCTTCTTGTTATAGGAGTACAAAGTTAGGAAGGAGAAATGGATAGTTTTTAGTAAATTTTTTGAATTCATTAATGCTTTTGACCCTTAATATAATTCTTTAAAAGAAAAAAAATATTGGGAGACCAGAATGCATGTATTAATGAATAATTTGGTTTCAATGATGCAAACCAGGAATGAGAAGAGGGATACATATGTTAAAGCCTATCCTAATAGAGTACTAGAGGTGGAGGGAAGAATAAATAGTAGGATGATATTTTCTCCAAGTTAATACACATTGTAGAAAAGGGAAAGATACATTGTGGTTCAAAACATACGATAGGTTCCCACTCACAAAAGGCCAAGACTAGAGAGCCCACCTACAAGTAGTGCACCAAAAGTTAGAAACTAGAAAAAGGATCCTTTTTTTGTGTGGAAGAATAGTCCCCAACCCAAACACCAATCTGGATAGAAGATAAAGAATCTTTAAGAGAGAAATTAAGAAAAATGAGTGGGAAAGGGGATATAGTCGTTACTTTTGTAGACATGGAAAGAAGAGTGCCTCAAGAACATCCTATGCCCTCCTTGGACCTCATAATTTCTAACTATTAAGGTAAGGAGATACATCCAATAATTTCTCAAGCCTCACAAAAATTCATAGATGATGAGAATTTTTTTTTAAATAAGGCTTTTGAATATTTTTTGTGGAGAATGAAAATAGGAAATTTTGAGAAAATATGTAAGAAAATAAAGGTAGAACAACCCGACAAACCAGATTCTGACATTTAGGAAGATGTAAGATCTAAATTTTTGAGCAATTTTATTGAGTTAACACTTGAGGTCAAAAGGCAATTACTAAGGGAGTCATGAGTTTTAAGTTTTCTTGAGTGGGACATAGCTAATGCTATGATTTTTGATTCAATAAGAAAGGAGAAGAATGTGTAGTATAAGATAGAGGAAGAAATATTACAAGCACATAGGGGAATCAAATTTAGTAATGATCATCAAGCCATGGTTATTTGGTCAATTAAGAAAAGGGATAAGACCATAATAGAGGAAATTTCTAGTGTAGAACATATTGGTGCTCTCATTGTATATAGGGCCAATGAAGTGGGTAGTCAACAAATTACTAGAATGGCTAAAGAAATACTAGAGTTTGGGGATGCGGTGTATGGGAAAGAACAAAGTAGGTTCTTAGAACTCAATGCCAAATTTCAAGAAGTACTGAAGGCATATGAGGAAAGAATAAATCAAATACAATTAATTGAAAATCAAATATCCCAAATGGATAAACAACCTGGAAAAAGGAAGATGGGAGAATCTAATAAAGAAAGAATTGTATATCCTCAGCCACTAATTGAGCCATTTAAGTCTACTCCCATTATTGAAATACCAAACACCCTATGGAGTCCTGAATTCTATACTGCAAAGGACTTTGAAGAAGAAAGAGACAAACTATGGGAAATGCATATAGAATTGAATAATCAGTATGAAGAAAAGCTTTGGCAAGATATTATGTATTTGGTAGATAGAATTTAGTGGCCAAAATTTTATGACTAGTTGTTAAGAATTATAGATATATGGGATGAAATAATAAAAGATGAAAATAGTTTGAGGCCCATTGTGCAGAAGTGGACTGAAAGAAATAATGACATTACTATTATGTGCATATCTATCATCTAGTTACCATGTCATCAAATAGAAAAGATTTTTGAGCTACTTAACAGGCTAGAGGATTTTGATAGCAAATGGGTTTCTATTCAAAGGAGAATAATAATAAAAAAATTCCAAGTACTTAGCTGAAAAGTTTGACCTTTTTCCTAGTACTCTTAAAAAGGTTGATAAAAGAAAAGAAAATGAAGAATAGAACAAGTAATTAGATGAAATATTATGTCAAGGAATGAATAATTTCGTAAATGAAAAGGGGCATATAGTATGGGCAATGACTAATGAAGGGCTAGTCAAAGTGAATTTTTTCTACAATGTTATCAACAATGACCTCATTGAAATAGAAACAATTGGAAATTTTATTTAAAAAAAAGTGCAGAGGGAAATCCTAAATTTTGACTGGCCTAATGAATTAAATAAATGCTTTAGTGATATTGATGGAATTTCCATAGTAATAGGAAGAATGTTGGTAAGTATGAGATCTAGTAAGAGCTATTGATAGTGTTAGTTGTAATGTAATCAATTAGATCTAGGAATTGAATAAACCCTGAATCCCCAATGGATAAGGAACTGATCTAATTATTTCAATTTGCATATGGAAAGGTCATAGATAAGCATCAGGTTGGAATTCATAATCAACTTTATTTTACTATTCAAGGGGTCAACACTCATTTGCATTTGATCTTTGAGTCTTAGTTAGCTACTATTTGTTAAGAAATATTTTCAAACCTTAGGAGAATAATGACAAAATGTATTGTTAAGGGATGTTTGCTATTGTGAATTGTTAAGTAAATTTATGTGTGTGACATTATATTGAAAATTCTTCCATCCCTTAGGTATACCCACATTGGTTCTATAGAGCCTAAAGAGTAGAAAACCAATCTTGGTTTTGTTGGATTTGGATCCAAATGAAAGGCATACATGATTGTTAATGGGAAGTAGCTAATCCTTAGGTTTTTTAATTCCTTTTATCTTGGTATTGAGCATTTTTTTGCTCAACAATTGAGAAACACCAAAAAAATGGTGACTCTACCAGGGAATTGGCTTAATACATGTTTCTAAATAGAATGAATTGTAGTTTCTTTGGTCAAAGTGTGTACATGTATGTTAATTATGGTAGTAAGGCTTGTCGTTCTAATGGACTTTTTAGTGTCAAACCTTGAGAATTTAAAGAAAGAGAGAAGATCAGAAGTACCATAGACTTATAATGACATGTACAACCCTTATGAAGTGTTTTAACTATCAAGTGAGAGTTATAGTCATGTGTTTTTTGTGATTGGTTCCTTTTTGTTGCAAAAGTATTTTTAGTTCCCTTGTGTCTTCCCCTTGAAATCAAAAACTATCTTGTTATTATCTTTTCCCTAGAATAGGTTGGCAACTCAATCAAGGTTTTGAAGCTAGTGCTTATGAAATAATAATTTCCCTCTTTATGGATGATAGAAGGAAGAATACAAGGGCTTACACAAGGGCCAATCCTAATATACTCTTATACACTGATCTACCACAAGGTGGTAGGAAGAACCAAGACAAGAATAAAGTAGATCTGAATCCCACTTGGAAACCCAAAAGTAGTGCATCAGTATACCCTAAAATTCAACCAATGGTAGGAAGGGAATCCTCTTCGTTAAGTTATGATTCAGAAACACTCTTGGGAGGGATATTTAGTACCCCAATGCAAGAAGATCATGTTTATCATGATAAGAATGTATCCTTTGTATGAGATACATTTGATAGATCAGAAATGAACTATAGGTTAGGATAAGGGAATGCTATGAAATATCATAGAACACTCCCATTTGAGGAAACAAATCTTATAGATCTTGATGATCCCGTTGATTCAAAAGAAACTTTTGTAGATCCTAAGGAAGTATGGTTAGTGATAAAGGTCTTGAAGAAATGGGTTACAAAATAGGATACCAAACATATTCGTTTGGAGAAAGAAAGGGAACAAGCTACCTTGAATGCTATTTTTGAAAGAGATAATTTGCTTAGGAGAATGATTGTTTTGAAAGAACAAAACAAGTAATTGGAGGAAATTACCATAATCATTCATGCTGATGTATTTGTGAATATAGATAGCTTAAGGTCTAAGGTTCTAGAACAAGAAAAGCTTACAAACCAGAAGCAAGAACCCATTATTTCTCAAGTCCAAGTCTATAAACCCATTCAAGTAGATCCTATGAAACCTCCTGTCAGACCAATAGATAAAGGGAAGGGTAAAGCTATAGGAATCCAAATAAATGAACACCAAGTTTTACCAAGCTAAACTATAAACCCCTCCCGTGTCTAAATTGGATCTTGATTTAGAAAAGGCTAGGAAGGAGAAAGAAGATTTGGAAAAGGAGCTTGAAAAGGTTGAGAATGAACCTCAAGTAGCAAAAACTATTAGGAAAATTCAATTTATCAAGTCCAATTTTGCTTTAGTTTCTTGGCCCAACTTGTTTACTCAAATTTCCACTTCTATACCTAATTTTGGGCCACTAATATCTAGCCAAGTTATGTTTTAATCTACCCCTACTTCTTCATTCACCACTATAATTTAGATCCCTAATGTCAAAATACAGCCATCTCTAAATATTACTCAAAATCAAGCCAATATAGCAAGCACATCTAATACTATTAGTTTTCAAAGGAAACCTATATAAATGGAAAATTTTAGGAAAATATCATTTTTAGGGATTCCAAGTTTTCATCATCCTATATCCTTTGATCTAAGAGATAAAGTTGTTAGGTTCTCTAAAAATAATGTTGTCACTAGTGAAGAACATTTCAGAGCTTTCATTGATATGTTGAATGAATTTGAAGTGGAGCATGAAAATGTGGTGATGAAATTCTTTGTGCATTCATTAATAGAAGATGATAAGGATTGGTTTAGAAGATTACTAGATGATTGCATCAGTTCTTGGAGTGATATGGAAAAATTGTTCAAAGAACAATACAATGATAATACTAATTCTTGTTTCATGTTGAATGATTTCAATAATATTAAGAAGAACCCTAATGAATCTACATTTGATTTCAATTTCAAGTTCCAGAAGGGGATGTACAAGTATTTTTGGGTAATGAAGTTGAATGAAGATGTTTACCTCAAAATATACTTCAATGCTTTTGATAGCAAGATGGAATATGAGTTGAGAAATAAATAGCCTAAAACTTTGAGGGATGATTTCAAGATTGTAGTAAATATTGAAAATAATAGAAAAGCATCTAGCAAGTTAGGAAGAAGAGATGACCTAAAGCTTTTCAATCCTAAGAATAACAAGAAAGAAAGTGATAAGGTTCAAATAGGAAAGAAGTTTGAAGAACCCACAATGAGTCAAATATTAGACTTGTTAAAGAAGATGAATCCACCAACTTTCAATCCAAATAAACCAAATGTTGGTGATAAGAAATTATCAAATAAAAACCATTTCAACAGACAACCAAGAATGTAGAATTACCCCTATACTACTCAATAGAAGGATGGTAAACTAATCCCCAACTAGAGCCAAAATATAAACAATAAGGGTACACCAGATCCTCTATAGAGAAACTATGTGAACATGAATGATGATATACCATGGTGCATCATATGTCAACCTCCTCACTCTACATATTATTGAGCTATTACCCAATCATTTTCTTCAAATCATTGTACAAAAAATGAGGAGGCAGAAGAAGAAAAGAGCCATGATGATGTAAGCTGTAATATGGTAAGCTTCTTTGATGATTACCTAGATTCTAATTTAGAGGAACATGAATGATGTCATTAGTCAGAGACTTACCAACTGCATCATCAACAAGTATTCTCAAAGGATGAAGACTATGATAAAGACAAGGTATGTAATATATATTCAAATTTTGAAAATATAAATTTAAGAATGCCTTCTAAAGAAGAGATTGACAAAATCACGATAGAAATGATTTTTGAAGTACAAAGTAACTACACTTTAAGGAATTGGACAATTGGAAACGATATTGGTAAATCCTCTGGTATATTCATCATAGATATTACATACATGATGAAGGAGGACAACAAAAAAAATCAGGCAAACACAACAAGGCTAAAGATAGTAAGGCCAAGAAGTGGGAGCCTAAAAAGAAAGTGAAATTTCAAACAAGTGATATACCTAAAATAGTAGTGCAAGAAAATAGTTTAGCATCTAATTTAGCTAAGTAGATTGTACTAACTACTAATCAAAGGACTTCAACTCCCGGTATTCTTGTAAAGCATACTATATCTAGGCCTATTGGTATGATATCCATGTTGTCAAAAATCAATATTAAAAGTACCTCTATTTGAATTATTTAGAATTTATGAGCACAAGTGTAAAGATTTATCATGGTTGGGTGGGATAGGAAATGATGGTAGTATAGTCGAATCAAAAACTACTAAATAATCCCTAGTAGAAGAGGATAATGGTATTATCTCACGAATCCCACAATTTTTCTGGATGATTTATCAATAGCCTACATCGAAGATATTGACCCATTCTTTCTTAGTTTCATTATAAAAGGAAACACTTTAAAGAACTGCATGATAGACTCAAGAGCTTCTAACATCATCATGCCCTTTAAAGTTATGGAAGCTTTAGGTCTGAAGGTAGATGTAGGGGTATGAATGCTAGAGAATTCCCTATCATAGGTACTAATAATGCATTGCCATTCAAATTAGTGGCATATCCTAAGGTAGGACTGACTATGTCAATCCTTATGGTTGACATTCCCCCACATTATAGTATGTTAATTTCTATAAAATAGAGTGCTACTATGGGAAGTAGCCTGCAGTGTGATTTCTCTTATGGAACTTTTCATATAGGAGAAAAGGTTGTTAGATTAAATAGGGAACCAAGGGTCAACAAAATTTTGGGAGAAGAAATTGATAAGGATTTAACTTGTTTCTTAGACACTGGTGTGAATTCTTTCAGGATGATTCAAGAGGTTATGAAATTGCCTACAATAATTGAATATGAAGTGGAGTGTTGCATGGATTCACCAGTCTTGTGGACCATGTACTTTGATGGAGCTAGTTCCAAATAGGATTCAAGAGCAGAGGTCATTTTTGTATCACCTGAGAAGAATACTTTTACATACTCATTTACTCTGAATTTTTCTTGTACCAACAATGTAACAGAGTATGAAGCCTTGCTATTAGGATTGAAAGTTGCTACCCACCACAGAATAAAAAAATTTCATGTTATAGGTGATTCTAAATTATTTATCTCCAAAATAAAAGGAACCTATGCCTCAAAAAAGAAAAGGTTAAAATAGGATATGAATGTAGAATGTAGTCTGGGACCAGATAGAAATTTTTTATGCATTTGGTATTTCATGGGGGGATAGAAGGTAGAATAAAATGGCAGATTTACTAGAAAATGTAGCAACTAACCTCAAGGAAATGTCATTTGCTAGAATCTCACAAATGGAAGTTCAAAACAAGCTATTAGTACCTAACAATATTGAGAACTGGCAAGTGTTTGAAGATGATAAAGATATTTTAAACTTTATGTTAAGTGAAGATAAATATCATGGTCAAGAAATGGATTGTAGTAATTTGATTGAAACCATTAATGGTAAGGAAACTATTTTTGGTCAAGAGATTGTGTAGTTGAAATCCAACAACGTACCCAAGGGGTTAGTCATTTTGGAGAATATTTTTGATAATCAAGATAGAGTAAAATCTAGGACTAGGGATCCAAAGCCTCAAGAATTAGAGGAAATAAATCTTGGTACTAGTGAGGCTCCCAAGAAGGTTTATATTGACCAAAACTTTCCTGTTGAAATTAAAATACATCTAATTAGTTTGTAGAAAAAGTATAGGCATGTTTTTGCATGGTCATATGATTACCTTAAGGCTTGTAGAGAAGACCTATTTCAACATGTCATACAACTAAAGGATAATGTAAAACCTTTTAGACATAAGCAAAGACCAATCAATCTAGCCCCTAAAATGCAAGAGCAATTGATGAAATTAAGGGATGGGGGAATAATTAAGCCAATTAGACATTCCACATGGGTCTCAAATTCGGTACCTATCTAGAAGAAGAATGGAGATATAAGGCTATGTGTAGATTTGAAAAACTTGAATATTTCATCTTTAAAGGATAACTATGGGTTACCAAATATGGAAGCTATGGTTCAATAAGTAACTATTTCTAAGCTAATATACATGATGAATGGGTTTTCAAGATACAATCAAGTCCTTGTGAAAGAAACTGAACAATTCAAGACAACTTTTACAACCCCATGGGGAACTTATGTGTATTTGAGGATATCATTTGGTTTGATCAATGTTGGTGCCACTTCTCAAATAGCTATGGATGTAGAATTCCATGACTATATTGAAAAGTTTATGGCAGTATATCAAGATGACCTTAAAACATACTCTAAGAAAGCAGGTGATCATTGTAATAATCTTGAAAACATATTTATTAAACCATTGGAATATGGGGTATCTTTAAATCCGAAGAAATGTACATTTGAGGTAACTGAAGGAAAATTATTAAGATACATAGTATCAAAGGATGGAGTGAAAATACATCCTAAAAGAGCGATATCTATTGACAAGGTACCCAAGCCAAAAAAATGTAAAAGGAATCCAATCTTTCTTTGGGCAAGAAAATTTCCTAAGGAGATTTGTTACTAATTTTTCTGAGATTAGTAGGCCCATTTAAAAAATTGTAAAGAAAGAAGCCATTATCAATAGGCCTTCACTAGCATTCCAAGAAATCAAAACTACCATAAAAAATGCTCCAATCCTTAAGACTCCTAATTACACAAAACCAATGCATATATTCTAATTTGCATCTTTCCATGTTGTAGCTACAGTTTTTTTATAGAAGAATGAAGAAGAATTTGAACAACCTATTGCCTTTTTCAATAAGTCATTATAGCCTACTGAACTAAAATATGAGACAAATGAGAAGAAAGCATATGCTTTGGTGAAGGTTGTCAAGGCTTTTAGGTGTTATTTGGTAGGAGCCATTGTCATTACATTTGTACCTAGTGTACCTCTCAAGGACATGTTTTCTTAGCAAGAAGTATTAGGTAGGAGATGTAGATGGATCAACATGATCCATGAATTCAATATTGACATTGAGATCACCAAATTGGTAAGAGGCCAAGGATTAGCCAAGCTTATGACTCAAACTAATTTAGATTCTAATTAGATTAATACAACAATAGATGATTTGAAATCAGGCTTATGTGATATGGACCATTGTGAATGGTAGACCAATGTCATTCATTGTCTGCAACATATGGAAGCCCCTTCCCATTTGACTGAGAATGAAAAAGAAGTACCAAGATACAAGCTATTAGATATATTATTGTCCAGAATGAATTATGGTGGAGGAACTTTGATGGAGTGCTATTCAAATGTGCTGATCAGGAGAAGTTAAAAGAAATATTAAAGGAAATGCATTATGGAGTCTATGAAGGACATTACATGGCCAAGACCACTGCACACAAGGTGATGAGGGCTATATTTTGGTGGCCTTATCTCTTTAAGGATGCTCAGGTAATGACCAAAAAAATGTGATGCCTATTAGAGATTCGTAGGTAAATTAGTTTTTTTAGGAAATAATCTTTTAAAACTAGTGGAAGTTCAAGCACAATTCCAACAATGGGGAATGGATTTTATAGGTGATATCTCTCCCAAATCTAGTACTGGTTATTCTTGAATATTAGTTTCTACTAATTACTTTACAAAATGGGTCGAGGTAATCCCTACAAGAAATGCAACTAGTAAGGTCATCAATAATTTCTTGCTAAATAACATCATTTCAAGGTCTGGTTGTCCTCAAAGAATTGTGACACACAATGCAATGTATTTCAGATATGATGAATTCATAAAGTTTTGTGATAAATATGGGATTACAAGATTAGCAGCCTTAACCTATCATTTGCAAGAAAATGGACAAGATGAGTCCACAAATAATATCTTATTGAAGGTAATAAAAAAGGACATTAGATGAAAATAAGAAAGCCTAGGATTCTAAGTTGTAGTTAGCAATATGGACTGATAGGGTGACTATAAAGAAGGAAATAGGAGTAGCACCCTTTGATATTGTGTATGGAATTCAGGTAAGGATGCCTTAGAACAATTTAGTGGGATTCTATAACTACATCCAAAATTACGATGGAGATATTATTGATGACATGCATGAAATATTTAATGAGCTGGAAGGATTGATTGAAACCAAAAGAGAAGCATTTATCAGAAATCAAAAGTTGCAATTATAGGTTAAGACATTGTATGACAGAAGAACAGTGAGTAAGAAGTTTGAATTTGAAGATTTGGTCCTCATGTGGAATGAAAGAATTAAGGATAAGGGAAAACATGGAAAATTTGATCCTATATGGTTGGGCCCTTATCTAATTGAAGCTTCATGGGGAGAGGATTCTTATTTGTTGAATGATTTATCAGGAAATATTCTTGAGCTGGCAGTTCATGGATAGTTCGTAAAGAGGTATTTTTTTTAAAATACTCTTTTTATCTATGAACAATAATTTTAGGGTTTTTGTATATTTGTATATCCTTTGTGTCTATGTACAATTCTTTCCTATTGCTATTGTTCTCTCAAAGTTGTTAAGTTTTAAGGAAAGTTAGGTTTGTGGTCTACTTCTCCTAGGGATTCTAGGCTCTCATTTGAATCCAGTGTTTTTAATGTCCCTAGATAGATCCACTATTAGCCTGGTCTTTTGTATTTGTCAAATGATCGCCCCATTCTTAAAGAAAAGGGTCATTTAGTTAAACTGGCAATCCTTAGTCTAAACCCTAATCCAAATTTCCTGAGTCGTAAACTAAAACCCTCCCTACTTTTCAAAGAGGTTAGCATTTTCAAAATAGCATAGGAATATTGTTTACCCTAAGTTTTTGTTGCATAAAAGATGACTTTAGGGTATGTGCAGGATCATGGTCAACCAATCTATGCTCTTAGGTGGCACTAAAAAAAATTAGAAAATCAGGGTTATGTCAGCTTCACGTGCAATTTTCTACTTGTTATTAACTTTATATAAAAAAGTCAAGAGAAAAGAATCTCTACCAAATTGAATCTAGTTTCTAAACTACTAGGACTTATCTAAAAATAAATAAATAAATTGATTGGTCAAAATTTTGAATTTTAATGCAATATTTCAAAAAATTTAGAACAAAAATAAGAAGTAGATGTATGTTTGACCATGTAATCAAAATCAAATGATAATATTTTTTAATAATATTCTAGATATAAGTAGTAGACTCATGCCTTGATGTGACACACATTTTTGGGTATTTTTATTGTAAATAAATAATAATTAATTAATTTTTGACTTTACAATTTTTGGAATATAAAAAACTCTCGTGTCAGACCACCTTAACTAATTCAAAACTCTACAAAATTCAATTTTTCAATTTTTTCCCTTATAGTAGAAGAAACATAGAATGTGATGCATCTTTTGGATTTAAAAAATGTTGTACCATTTGAAAGTTATACTTCTTTTTCAACTAGTATGTTAGTTAACACTTTATACATATCGCCATTAGAAAACAAGTATTAATTACTTAGTTAACTCATAATTTTACAAACCTTATATTTATGGAAAGATTAGAACATTCTTAAGAAACCCTTTTCATTTCATCAAATTTTGGTGAAAAAAAAGTTGTCGGCTACATGTGTGAAGTAAAAATCATAGAAAAATAGACCAAAACCACCTTTTTAGGATGTTTTTAAAGTTGACCATATAGGTTTGGTACCAAAGGATATAGTAGACCTTATAAAGATATTAATTGTTTTCATTTAGTATCAAGGTGGGTGGGAAAAAAGTTGGATTAAATTTTGAAATGGTTCGAGATATTTCAAAACTACAGATTTTTTAGATCACCACTTTATCGCGCGCCATGATCTTGCACATACCCCCTTTTTTTTCTTTTTCTTTTTTTTCGTATTTTTGACCTCTTATTTTCTAAGCCTGCCTTAAACTTGGTCATGGTTCCTTTGCACTAATATGAAATCTTCTAAGCTTAAAGGGGTGATTTTTGTCAACTGTACTCTAAGTAAGATCGATGGATAGCACTTACTCATAATATGGAGTTATGAGCTTTGTAAGTAATGTGGGGAAGTTTTTTTGAGACATGTAGCTATTGCTGATGTGAGACCCTATTCACACTACAAAATTTTGACATTGTCCATGTGCCTATAACCTCATTGGTCACTTCTTTCCAAATGGGTCAATCTTTTCATGGTTCTAGTGCACTATTGCTCTTTTTTAGATCAACAATCAGTGCTTTACTACAATATAGAGTTGATTAAAGTTTAAATAATGTGAGCAAGCACTATGCTAGCACCTATCCAACATGACAAGTGGTGAAATTTCATGAGTAGATCTCAAATGTTTTTCTTACCTACCATTGATCTAAAGGTAGATCGACGGTTGGCACTTACCTGCATTGTCAAGATGCATGATTTTTAGATAAAGTGGGCAAGTTCCTTTTGGAAACATGTCCATGGTGATGTCAGCACTACATTCTATTAGATGAGTCATTGCTAGTGATAGTTGTTCCATATTTTTATTACAGGTGTCATACATTCATTGGCTAAATTTTTTGATGTGGTACCCCATGACATCTTTTTGATCGACCATTGATTTTTGGTCAATCAATGGACATCGCTTTCCCGCTTGATGAAATTGCACGAATTTTAAGTGAAGTGGAGAATCACCTTAATGTGTTTCATGCTATTAAAAGGTTTAGACTATTCTATCATTTATCTTTGGAATATCAATGGCCAATGCTTACCCTTATTGTGAAGATGATTGAAAATTAGATAAAGTGGGGTAGTTTCAACATGACACATAGTAGATGGTGATGTCATGGACCCACCTTTTTAGAAGGTAATAATGAAGTCTCTATTGTGGTGCTTGTCAGATTGTGTTAGTTCAAAAAGATATTTTCTATTGGTCAAACAAGTTGACTATGTGTTATGGAGATACAAGATTTTGTGACCATCGATCTAAGCAAGATCAAAGGTCAATGCTTGCCTGCATTATCATGTTGCAAGAATTTTAAATAATGTGGGGAAGTGCCAATAGTGATATAGATATGTTGATTTGTGTCTGGTTAGAAAATGGTGTTTTAATTTTCCTAACCATGGATCTAAAGGTAGATCTATGGTTGGCACTTACCCACATTGTCAAGATACAATAATTTTAAGCAATGCAGGGAATCACCTATTTGACACATGTATGGGATCTCCAAAGCTGTAAAGCAATTTTCTTTTTAAGACAAATTTGTTTGATGTTGTGAGATTGACAAATAAAATTCAAAAATGAGCATGACACGAAGGAATTGGTTAAAATAAGTTAATATAGTGAAGAACTCATTCGTGTGATCTTAATACTCAAGTATAATACATGCATCCACCATTATTGAATTATACAATCATAAAACATTTTTAGAGCACAAGGGTTTTCAGAGCTAGAGCACAAAATTCTACTAAGTTTTTAGTAAAATATAGAAAATTTCAAAGAGAAAGAAGGATAATTCAGTGGGTGAGTAATTTGTAACTCTTGAAATTAAGCAATTAGATTTCTATGAAGTTGAAGTTCTCAGAAGATGCCTCCACAAAAGGAATTCTCTAGTCATACTGATTATCTAAAGAGGCTTGTCCATGATGATTTTCTTCAGCAATTTACCTCATCTATAAATAAAAAAAACAATAGGTAGGGATTTTATTCCAAAGGACCCTAGGTTGGTTGTAGCTAAGGGTTTCTATGACAAAGCCAATTACTTAAGAGATGCCTAGGTTTTTGTGGGAGGTTTACAATTATTCAAAAAATGATTTGTTGAGAGAAACCTAGATACCCTATGAGTAACATCTAGGAATTTGATATTGGAAAATTAGTAGTCCCTAGGGTTTTCTTTGATAGTGATCTATTAGATGACTTAGCTAAAAAGTGTCATGCCATAACTTTTCATGCCATGACTTACCTTTTGAACTAAAGGTAAGGAAGGTGGCTCTACAATTGTTAACCTGGAACATGGAAGTAAGATAAAGGAGAAAAGTTATCCTATTCAGAAAATCTGGATTCTAGTTTTCTATGAGAAGATCATAGTTGCTAACTATAGGATGCAAGCTACTAGGAAATGTTATAGATAAGGGACCTTAAGGTGAAGCATTATGATGTGTGAGTATAACTTGACTTGTCAGAGCAATGGGAAGATTAAGTTTTATCCTTTCATCATTTTATTTCCATTCATATTGGGTTAAGATTTCCCCTCTTAATTAATATTCAATTATTATTATAATTTGGAACACCTATACCTACTTATTTAAGTATGTACTCATTACTCCATAGTTAATAATATGAGTACATAAAATGGACTAATAATATTACATTGCATATAATATTCGATCAATTGTCAAATAAACTATTGTCAATTTCATTTCCACCTATACTACTCTTAGCAATTAAACTTAAAAAATACAATCTATATACATACACCACGTTTAATTTTTGTTTTCAAAATATCCTGGATATTTAATTATATTCTAAAATTTAAATAATTAAAATTCCAAACTAATTTAAATGAGTCATAGCCAATTATACATTTTGTTTTCATAATTGTTCATAAAACCCCATCCTAATACTATCTTATTACTACCCTACTACCTAAGCATTCTATGGATTATGAAATGCACATATATATTTATGAGAGGAGTGAGCCCCCTAATAAATCTGACATCATCAACATATCCAATCTGTAAACTATAATGACAAGCCTCAAGAGCAATACCTGCCACATATATACTAAGAATCTCCCATTGCAAAAGGTAATATCAAATATATAAGCAATGAACTCACAACATCTCAAAGAAATGAACTCAAGTAGTATCAAGAACATCCACAATACATAAAGCAATATCCTACAAGAATAAATTTCATAACAAGTATCCAATGCTCTTCCAAGTTCTCCACAACCAACAGAGGAAAGAGATAAATAAATAACCATGTCATCTCTCACATGAAATACATGAGCACAAACTAGTGATCACAATCTCTAACCAATCTCAAATCCAATGTATGAAAAAACCAAAATCCAGGAAGAGAACCAAGACCAAAGAGAAACCATGCAAATCATAACCTGTATCATGTCTTTCTACACACATCTCTAGATGTAAACTATGCAAGTATGATCTCGTCCATAAAACCCCAACCAAGAAGCCTCAACAATACCCAATACATACCATATAACTAATCATGGGTGTAAGCCTCTCATGAGAAGATCAAACTCATAAACCAAACCATTCCTAATCTAAAAAATATGCCCAATATAAAACCATCTCCCAAATGCAACCAACATAACAACATATGCAAATGGATATAAGCATTGTTAAAACATCTATCAAATGAACCCTCCAGAACTAACTCATGTACCATAGCTCAAGATCCATATCCATGAAGGACAAACAAAAATATAATGCACTTGAGAGAAATAGTGGGATATACATCTCAAGTAGAAAAAACTGCCAATTAGACCATGAGTGGGTAATGAGAATGCTCATCAAGATATCCAACTCTCCAACCAAGACTTAACTAAGAACAATCTTGTCTCAAGTCCATATCAGGTGAATACCCCTCAAACTTCTTGCTGAAACTAACCAACTATCCAAACAAATACTTCTCTAATCCAAGAGAAATCAGTGTCACCATTATCTTTAAGTATCCATTAGCACATGCAACCAATCAATCCATGCCAACTCTAAATGAAACACAAAAATATCATGAAGTATTTAGCTTATGATAAATGTACTCAATACAAAGAAACTAAACCAAGACCAATGTCAAAGTTCCAATCATGGGCTCAAGAACATAAACATCAAAACATGATCTAACCATCTCAACCAAAGAGATAACATGCTCCATATTAACATACTATAACATATCACAACTCTAAATGTGTATTGAGAATATATCATGACATAAAAATGAAACATCATAACTCCAAGGATAACATGTCAAATGAAAGCCTAAACCACACCCTTACCAAGAACCCCATTAGTCCTCAAGAAGCAACCATCTCCATACACTATGAAGAAAACCATCTCCACATACCATGAAGAACCATCTCCACATACCATGAAGATAACCAAAAACTCTATGAGGCATCAAGATATGACCATATTCACACACCATGAAGATAACCAAGTGCACTATACAAATGTCAAAGATGCTTCTGTAGCAATAGGATCTAAGACAAACCTCCACCATCTGCAAACAATCAATAAATATATCAATACCAACAAATCCCACTCAACTATGATACCAAGTCACCTATGGCATCATAAAATCTATCTCTTACATGAAGATCCTCTAGGTTTATACTTACACAACTAAAGTAATAGTACCAAGTGAAACCAAGATCTTCAAACCAAGAAGATACAAGCCAAAAGAGGAACTAATCCTACAATACAACCTCATCACTATCATAAGCTCCACTAAATCATGTTTCCAAGCTATCAATTACATCATGATGAAAAAAAATTGTCTAACCATAAGAATCAACTAAGGAATCATAAATCAAATAAATCAAATTTTACATCATGAGCTCCTCAAAAGAAACCAAATAACCATGATCCTCAACAAAGAAGATATACCATCATAACCAAATTAGGAATCCAAACCAATGAACATCAAGGATGTACCTATATATCTAATAATGTCATGCTAAAATCCATGACACCATGGTGACATCCATGAACCAAGCAATAGACTCTCAATGTGTCCAACCTATCAACATAAAATAGTCAACCACAATCCTCCACCATGACTGTACCTGGTAACAACATCTCATCCCTTCTGCATAAAGAAAAATAAAAAAATCATGCAACTTAGGGCATAGACGACCCAAATCTAAGCCACCAATTTGAATATGCATCAATAATAAAATATCAATGGGAAAAGACAACCCATATCTAAGCCATAAATGCAACTATAAGTATAGACCGCTTACAACACTGCACAACTTGTAGACCCAAAAAGTCATCATACATATCCAAATCAAACAGTTATAAACATATCATTATGAGACCAACCTAAAATATGATTTGAGTATATAATGACATCAAATCTTAAATCTCCAAAATATGCAATGTCATAAAGTCACAATGCTACCATCGTAAATATATAGCATAAACTGTTTAGGTCAATATACCACAAATAAAGCATGTTAAACCTGCACCAAATCTAAACCAATGTGTAGAGATCTCCAATAAATTTTCATTGACTACTCAAAGTCCAAAATTTGACTCTATATTTCTAAGTTATGCCGTAATCTATGCTCAAAATAAATAACATCTATCTTTCAAGCTCTCAAAACCTGACAAAATGTCAAAATCATAGAATGAAATCTACATCAAGTTGTAGTGCTTTGAATTAGCTTTCCAACCCTATAAGAAGTCTAAAATCCAATATTCTAAGTGAAAGTTATGGTCATTTTACCAAGACAATATTTTTACCATTTTCAATGCAATTCTTTTTGTGATAAAAATTCTAACAAGATTAAATTTGATGGCCATCATGGGCTGAAACTAAAAAACCCTTTCATTTTCTTTGAAGATGGAAAAACTAGGACATATTATCTATGAAAATTTATGGAAATGTTTACCTAGATCCAATGGTGAGGTCTTTTTTTACCCACAAGATCATTTTTACAAGATACACCTAAATTTTTTATTTAAATGAAACATTCAAAAAAAAAATTGTCCAACAATTTCACATGCCCAAAATCTACCAATATCTCATCACAACAACAAAATCAAAACCCTGGGATTTGCAATAAACAACTCAAATATATTTCCCTTTCTTTTATCCTCTCATGCATTCTCATGGATTCAATCTAAGGTTACATTAATAAAACCATAGCTCTAATACCACATGTAAGGAAACTCGCAATAAAGAATATAACTATTTCCACATAAACCATAATACATCTAAAAAATATATAGAATTAAAACCCACATACAAGAGAATAGACAACATATCCACAAAAATTGTGACACAAGATATACCCTAGGAAACCCTCATTGAGGGAAAAACCCAGCCTCCAAAAGTATCCATCGCCATGTATTATTCAACAAAAAGCACCATTTCAATACAACCATGGAAGCCTTCAAAGCCATAGACACAACCAAGCAATCCATGTGAACAAGCATGAATCCACACATCCCATGTCATGCTTCCAACCTTCACAAATTCTTTCTGGGCTAACCTATCAAGCCTTTTCCGACTTGACTCATTCCCTTTTGTCGTCTCTTAAAACAACTACCCTTGTGGCTGCTTATATAGTAGCAAGTCCCATAGAACCACCAAGTGGTACTACATAAACCATGTGCTAAATCTATGTGATACCTAAACCATTGACCCCACATTTAATATTGGAATTTTAATTCTTTTCCCCTATATTAAATAATTACATGAAATATTATCATAATGTTACAATACAACTCATTAGTATATCCCATCAGAATCTTTACATGTTGCATACCCATCTAGTTTCAACATTGCATAATAAAATAATACAATATAATTATATTATGCAATGTGTGCAACACTCATTGTCTCAATAGTATGGGATATGTCAATGATTTTTAGGGATGTGTGTTAGGGGTTTGTGAGATTCCCTAATATATAAGGCATTGATGAGCTACATGATCAAAATGTTATGTTGTCATATCATGGTTTTGTTAAAAATCAACATCATTAACCAAATATATTTTGCTTTTAATGTTGAAGGAACTGAAAAGTGTTGCCCTCACTTTCCTTATCAAGTTCTTAGGTCATTTTATTAGTTATTTCATGTCTAGGATCTTTGCATAAGTGTTGGAAGATTAAGGGTTTTACCTTCTTTCTTAGATTCAAGTGTATGTTTCAGCATTGGTACCATATAAATGAATATTAGGTACACCCACCTAGGTCTTGTAGATCTTGAAGTAGAAAAAGGGTCTAGTCATATAGTTGTCTCAATGTCACAAAGTGTATGTTGTAGATGGGAAGTAGTTGCCACTAGATGTATCATGTTCTCATCAGGATAATTTGAAACTGTGAGGTTTCAAAACACCAACAAACCTCATTCCTTACTAACCATGCCCAACTACAACTAACAATTAGAGTTTTTTGACTATCCTAGTCCTAAAGGAATTGCGATTACCATTGTATCCATAACCTTTTACTTCTTGAATCTTGTAGGAAATGATATCCTATACTCTTCACCTATAGTCTTAATTTCCTTTTTCGACCACTAGAACTACCATTTTCATCCTAGCCAGTAGCATTGGCAGTAGTAGTGACACTTGATTTACATTGAATATGGATGTTAGGAAAAAGGTGTAGTTGGAATTGAAGATGATACAAATGATGTTAAAAGGGACTTACCATTTTTTCGTGAACCTAATGGGTCATCTCCAATGACTTTATTATGAGCAACTTTTGGTGTGGGATTTGGATAGTGAGCTCCTTCACCTATTGGACCCAACCCATGATCATTTGAATAGCTTAGTTTTTTTATTATCACTACCTCTTTGTCATAATTTTTTTCTTGTCTTCCAATTGAGAACAATATATGGTAAAGGAGATGTACTTGTATTTTGAGGAATGGAACTAGTGTTAGTGAATATAGGTTGGGGAGTGGAACATAGTCTAATGGAAGTAGGATCCACAAAACCTCATATTAATTATCATCATCCTAAACATTGACTTGTTGTGTTGTTTCTTCATCTAGATTCTCATTATCCCATAATTCACTAAATATTTTATCCTCTTCCAAATCATTAAAATCTACAAAGGTCTTTGGATCACTGAGATTCTTCCTCATTTCCCAAACATTAGTATTTTTTCTTTGAGGCCAATGTTCAGCTCCATAGTCTTCATTTATGGTATCTAGTATAGATTTTTTTGTTGGATGATTTACTTTCCTGTAGAAATTGTAGGATGTCTTGGGCTATACTTTTCCTTTCTTTGTATAATTATGTAGTCTTTTTTCATAATTCCTCAATTAAAATATTTTTTTCATTAGAGTATTTCTCCATCTCTTTTTTGACCCCTTCCCAAGAGTCTATGTTTTACAATTTTTCAATCAAAAAAAAAATCTCATGTTGACATTTTCTTGTGAATTTCCTACTATGTATAGTATTTTTACCAATTATGTTTAAAGGATCATACTACTACTAACTCATAAAATAAAATTTAAAAACTATATAAAATAGTGTGACCCTTTGAATGCTTTTCTCTCAAATGTGAACCTTTTGCATGAGAAAGAGAAGGAAGGACATATGGTTTTCTTTTGTTGAACATCGAAGAGTATATGTGTGCTCTACATTTTTCATACATATACCAATGAATAAACCATCTCTGTCATGTGTATTATAAGTTTGCAGGGTTCTACTATTGAACATTAAAACCTTAATACAATTTTCTTCCATGATGTACCAGTTAGGCAATTGAATTCCACTTCCTAGTTGAATGCAATCTTTACAAAGCAGAAGAAAACTAGGAATTGAAGTTCCTATAATTTTATGATAGATAGGTGATAAAAATAATTTTTCAAAATTGTAATAGTCCCTTTCATTACTCATCCTTATTGGAGGTCTCCATTCATTTATCATCTTTTGAACACTACCCACAAGCTTGTTTATTTAAATTATTTGACAATGTCTTGATAAGAGAAGATAAACATAAGTAGGTCATGAATCTAAACGTCTTATGTGAACCTAAAATTGTTATTGCATGTGATAAAAAATGTGCTCAGTAAAATTATATCTTACAAGTTGTTTTTTTTATCATGAATTTTAAAAATTATTTTTAGACTATTGGCTCTTACTTTTTTGTTACCTTCCAATCCCAAACACATTGCTACCAAGAATATACTATCCTGAACCCATTCCACAAAAAAAGAAAAATAATGAGGTCAATGGTGACAAGAAAATTTTTATACATCTACTAATCCTCTAATATATGAATCTTTTCTATCAGCTTGTAAGTTCTTTTGACAGGTTTTCTAAATCAATGTAGGTTGAGTTTTGTGCTTCATACCCTAGGTTCAATAGACTACAAATTTTACTATGAGTCATCAAAAAAAATACCTCACATGTATTTTAATTGATAATTGCCTTTTTATTTTCATCATAGTTTTTGGCATAGATCATGAAAATCTTTCAACAAGGAAATATTGGAGGTAATGCCACGTGGGTCATTCTAGTTATCCACATTGCAAATCCATTTATCTTAGACCCTATCATGGTGTTATATATTTAATATTAGTTGACTCTTGTTGTGGATTATTCCACTTATTTTTAATTGTGAATCTAATTTCTATGATACTCCTCCCATAGATAACAAGATCATAAATGTCATGGAATTCATTAATGAAACCTACCATTTCAACCTATTTGTGGAACTCTATTATTTGTTTCCCCTATACTTTAACTTGTGTTGCACTACCACTCCTCTTGTATGTTTTCATCATTGTTGAAATTTTAAAATAATTATACATGGTTAAATATTAAAATTTACAAGTGTGATAAAAAATTAAACCCTAGATTGTAATTCTATTATTTTACTTGGCAAGTTGGATAGTTGCTAGAATGCAAGGAAAACTTTAAGAAACTCCCATGCCAACCCCCAAGAAAAAGTATAAAATCATGGAAAACCATAGATTGTAATTCTATTATTTTACTTGGCAAGTTGGATAGCTAATAGAATACAGGGAAAACCTTAAGAAAGTCCCATGCCACCCCCCAAGAAAAAGTATAAAATCCTGGCAAATCCTACATTATTTTGGGTAGAAAAAACTAATTTGTACTAGATTTATTTTTTAGTTTGGAAGGAAAAGTATCATTTTATCTTGAATTTTTTTTATTTGTATAAAAATTCTATAAAATACTAGTGAATTATTATGGAGACTAAATTATTATCAGACTTTAAGGTTAAATTTTTTGCACTTTTATCACTCAAATTTCCCTTCAAATTAAAAATGGTGGTTTGGGAAAAATGCCCCTAAGATGATATAGATGGGAAGGACCCCTTATGGGATGTAGGTGGAATTCCTCTAATGCATTCCACGTCATAGTATAGGGTGGGGTTGAGAGGCAAGCACCTATAGGAGTTTTTGGGGCCAACGCCCCTAAAATCTCAATTAATGTTATAATATTAGTAAGGTGTCTTACTTATTTTTATATCATCTAACACATAATAATCTAATTTTTATCACCTTTGGATGATCCTGTATCAAAGACCTAAGTTCTATCTTGGAGCAAAATTTTAAAGGATACAAGTTTTTGCATAAAGTCTCCAAAATAGAGACATGTGCCCATTGTTAAATGCATTTCAGGCCAAAGTCTAAATAGACAAAAGATTCCATAAAAATCATCTACAATAGATTTACATGTAAAATATATATACTTAACTTGTTCCCTAACCTTAAATCTTGACAAAATATTAGCAAATATGGTTACCTATTAAGATAAGATTTAGAAATTGGAGTTGAAAATATGTAATTTACCATGTGGGAAGACTTGATTATATTTGCGAAGTCATCACTAAAATACAAATAATTTTTTATAACTATTTGTGATTACCTTATGCATGAGACCCCATTTTTATAAAGGGTAGGTAATATGGGCACCCCGAAAGTGCATATTTATTAGCCAAATTATGGGTCCCTGATAAATGAATTATCCAATTAGATAATATTAGCCACTAGAGTTATTTATTCTAGAATGCAATAATTTACACATACAATGCATGAGTGATTCAAAATGAAATCCTAAATTCTACAATTGATAGTACACTTACAATTAAAAAATGTGGTAGGAAAAATGTGTTCAAGATTTTACCAAGAAAAATAAAACTCAAATTGAGAACTATGAGTAGTCTTAGAAGATAAAGATATCATGTTGTGACTTGAAAATAATAACCCCTTATTGTTGCTCCAAAAATTTTACTGAATCTTGGTATAACTCAAAAACATGGATCTAAGATTGAATAATGAAAAGAAAACTTTACAATCTACACAAAGGGAAAATTTTAGAAATTGTAAAATTGTGAGACTGTGTTTGATATTATTTTTTTGTTACTTTTACAATTGGACATTATACAAATTGTACTCTTTTGAAACATGCCATGTATTTAACACTAAATTTTATAATTATTCCTCTTTGAAGAGTCTACGACTTCTTTTTGAAGACTTATTTTCCAAGCACATTTGGAAAAAAAGTCAAGTGTTGCTGAAATTTTCCTAAAATACATCTCAAGTTGTTGATCAAATGGTGGTTAGTTTGTGGCCTCTGTTATAGACAATAAATTGTACAGATGTTGCATAATTGCATGCAACTATTATATTTACTATATCATAATGAATAGCCATTAGTCACACTTGATACATGTATACCACAGGTCTTCCCTCCAAGGGCATCTAGGAAATAAAGTCAAGTGTTTTCAAAATTGACCTAAAGTACATCTCGAGTTGTTGATCTTTTTTTATCCAATGGTGGTAAGTGTGTCCCCTTTTTTGTACACTACAAATGATATAGATTTCATGTCACCATTGGTCCCTATGATTTTTACCACATCAAACTCAATATGGATAATGATAAGTTATGCTCGCACTAGTGGTTGGACACATGTGACATTTATAGAAAGGCTTTGAAAAAATTATATTTATTTTCCCTAGCTTCTTGGAATACATTGTATGTCATTGACTTGTTTTTGAAGTATTAATTAGAAGCCAATAAAGATGAGGGATGGTCCCAAGTAACAAAAGGGCTAAAAAATCAACCATAGGTAACCCCCAAGTTATCTACCCTATGCCATCTTTAAACTTCAAAAAACAAAATATGTCCATCCTAATTAATGGTACTATTAGTCCTTATTGTAATATACATAACATATTATAAAATTGACCAATAGCTCCTAAACAAAATGCTTCTATTAATTAACATAAACATAAAAGCTAAAACCCCATGGGGTACCAAATTCATAGTAATGAGCATAAAAACCACACAACAATAAATTTATTTATTTATTTTTTTAAAAAAACACAAAAACTAGGGCTAGCTACCCTCTTTCTACCCTTGGTTGTCCTCCTTCTTTCCCTCAATAACATCCTTGTCTACATCCTCCCCATCCACCTTAACCAGTTTGTCCAGGATGGCCTTTAGTTAGTCCTCCAATAGAAATCCATAGATGGATAGGGTGGTCTCTATAGCTTTAATTAGGTTCTTCTCCTCATTATTAACCTAAAAGAAGTATAAGGTTGTGGTCATAGATTGCATGACCTTGGTGGAAAGCTCCACCAAAGTTTTGAATCTATAGTAGATACCAGTTTGATTATCAATCAGGTCCTTCATAGACTATTCGAACCTTTCTAGTTTGGAATTACTATAGTTGTGCTTCCCTTTCATCCTAGTATCTTTTTTTGTTTCTTTCTTACAAGAAGTGATATCCTCCCCCCCACTCCTAGCTAGGGTAGCCTCTAGGGTGTTAGAGATATTGGAAGGGTTAACAGGGTTGGGGCAAACTTGGGTGTTCCTATGACAATCTTTTCTTTCTCATAGGTTTGAAATCACTATCAAAAGACTCAAAGGTGGAATCATGCTTGGGGTGACTTAAACTTATCTAACTAGCCAGGGTAGCCTCTATGGTGTTAGAGATATTGGAAGGGTTAAGAGGGTTGGGGGCAAACTTGTGTTCCTACGGAAATCTTTTCTTTCTCGTAGGTTTGACATCATTATCAGAAGACTCAGAGGTGCTTGGGGTGACTAAATTTATCTGACTAAAGACATTTACTACTTTTTTTAGTTCTTTGTGTACCCTTCCTATTGTCTAAATCTTACTCTATGAGGCTGATTTGAACCGTAGGGTCCATTTTGATTTTTAGGCCAAGGGTTTTGTTGAACTTCTTGTCGCTAGGGCTAGGGCTTGGGTCCAAGGAGACTTGGGGGGTGAAAGTGGCCAAATGGTTAACCAAAAGAGTTAGGTCTTGGGATAGGTATTGGATATACAACTTTTTCATACACCCCTGATGGATAAGGTAGAAATTTTTACCCTCCTCATGTTTCCTCTTGGCCTTGAAAATACAATCTTCTAGCAAATGCAATAATAGAAATGGGAAGGAAATGTTTTCAAGAATACTAAAGTGATTCAAAATAGTGAAGTGGTAATAATAGATTACCTAAAAGTGGTACTCCAAGGTGATATACCATATAAACACATAGTAGATGACATCCCAAGGCTTAGGGAGGGCTTCCTTTGAAAACAATTTGTGCATTCGTATTGATTCTTCCTTGAGTTTGAATAATTTGTGCAAAAGGGCTTCCTCATTAACCTTAGCCTAGCTCCACCATTTCTTTCTCTCCATGGTAAATTCTCTAACTCTCACAATTGTTTCCTTTGATATCTCAAATCCATACCATTGACTATCACCTTACTATCCTTCAAAGTCTAGAAGAATTCCATCAGGATAATCTCATCATGCTTCACCATAGCCTCCATATATGGTAAAAGGCCACCTTCTTGGAAGTAGACCATCATCACCTCACTGCCACAGATACCTTCCTCCACACCTGTTGGTTCAATGTGATCACTAACACCCATGTCTTCTCCAATTTTGACCACAAATTCTTCAAAAGACATAGCCTTGTTGTAGGTTTGACAGTTATCATATATAAAATGAAAAGACTCAAAAATTAAAAATTAAAAGGCATTGCATAGTCATCATAACTCCACAAGGTTTCTCAAAAAACATAAATCAAACCTCCCTAGCATGTGTGAGTGATCTCTTTCCATCAATAAATGACTGATGCCAGTTTTATTTTGTGAAAGAATTCAACAATTTGTCATTTTGATTATTAGTAGGTCACTCTCTATATCTCACTAAATCCCCCCTTTGTGTCCCTTTTTGGTAGTAATCAATACTCATGGAAGTTCAAACATCAATACATATTACCATACAATCTTTCCAAACAATCCCTTTGTGGAGCACATTGTCCGTAGGCCCATGCATAAAATTAAAGCTTGCTACATGTTTTGATTATTCATATGTAATTTTTGAAAGTACACTCCCTTTCCATCACCACTTGCATTGATGATGGCTACATTCTAATGTCCTCACATTCCACTAATCTCTTGACACCATGGCCAAATTTTCCTAGCTCATCTGCCATGTCATTCCCTTCCCAATATAAGTGCACCACTTAGATCTCATGGTAATCTTCCATCAACCTTCAGATTTACTCAATTGTGATTTTAATTGACCAGTGGCTCTAATCTTCTCCCTTAGAAGCCTTAATGATAAGCATATTGATTCCCCAAGCTCTTTTGCAATTGTTAACCCCCACAAGAATGCCACAACTTTAACTCCATTGTTAGAGCCTCCTCTATAGTTACCAACATAGGTGACCACCATATCTCCCATACTAGTATGAAGGAAACCTCCCATTGTAGTGCTTCCCATCATGGCCAAACCATCAAAGCTTAGTTTAAAAAAAGAGAAAGTGAATGGGAGCTACACCATCTTCTTCTTTGCCTTTTGAATTGTCAAATTGTGCCACAATTGATCCAACAATCCAAATTGAAGCCTATTTCATATCTAGTCCACCCGGGGGGTTTTGGGGGGATTCCAATGCTAGATCCTATTGCATTCTTTTATGAGCCTGATAACTTGTTGGGCCACCTCCAAACTAGTAGTGGTTTGTTCCCTAAAGATCATATTGTTCCTTTCCTTCTAGATATGTCAAGTAACATATGGGGGGATAATCAACAACAATTTTTTGAGATATGGGTGCACATCTAGACTATTCCAATGAATAAATTACTTCAATCCAATCTCCATACACCGATGGACCTCCCATAGGGAAATCTCTTTTCTCCACACAAATATGGAAAAGGGGTAGTGGATAAGAAGTTGTGTAATAGATTCCACATCTTAGAGACATAAAATAAAAAAGTTAGCAAGGTGATACCTTCTATATTGGAGGTTATCCATAGTGAGTATTAACCAATGTAAAGTTTCACACCAAAAGAATTCTATCTTTGGTAGGATCTAGGGGTGCAAAGATTTTATCCAATTGGCCTGGGTCACCTCTTCCCCCATGCAATAGAGATAAGAAGACTTAACTACAAACTCCCCTAAGAGTGTGAGTTTCCACACCAATAAGTCATCAACTAGATCAAGGGGGATCCTATAGGTATGGAGAAGGTCATGTAGCTCCTAAGAAAGCCCGAACTCCATAGGATAAAAGTTCTAGAAAGTAACCCATTGTCTTTCAAGGGTGATGAAGTTTTGAATCTGAGGGCCATACATTCTAGTATACTTCTTATGCAAAGTTAAAAAATTAGTATAATTGAGAGGGTTATCATGAATCCATTGATCCTCCCATAAGTCAATAGAACTACCATTTGCATAATCTAGTAATACCATTTTTTGAGATCTTGGTGTTGGAATTACAATAGGAAAGGTAAACTTCTAACAGGGGCAGGGGGGGTGGCTAAGTGAATCAGTGCTTCGAACTTAGACCCATAAAATATTCACCATACATCCATCTCACATAGTCAATAAGTAAATTGAAAAAACATCTAAATCATCTAAACAAATAAACATTCACACATATATGACACTAGATATGATTACCCATAAACCCTCCCATGAGAAGGTAAAAATGGGGTGGGGATGACACCAAAAAATCTTCACTACTGCAATAATAAAGTGTATCCAATGAGGGCTACAATATTTGATCATGAAACATGATCTAACCTATGAAAGGTTTACCCTATTAAATGCTTACAAAGATTGTTAAGTCTTACCTATTAAAATATTTCAACACCCCATTAAAAGTGTGCCTTGTTAAATTAATTAACTCACAATAAAGTAAGAACCTTGTTAAAGGATTTCAATACAACTTGTTAGGACTACTTTGTTAAGAGATTTAATAGATTCACTTGTTAGAATGTCTCAACATTGATCCTATGGTTAGCACTTTGTTGCTTGATGATAGATCACCTTTAAATTGATGTATTCTTCATCCTTCTTGATTTGATGTCTCTTTGTTGTTCACTATTTCCTTCCTCTATTCTCCTTTAACTGATTCTATAATGCAATTTTAGATCATAATACCTTGGTCACCATGAATATCCTAGTTTGCACATGAAAAATTCTCCTTGATCATTCATACATTCCCTTTCACACACATAGAAAGCTTAGGGTATGTCCTCCTTAAGAATACCTAGATGACTTAGGATTAGGTATGAATCAATGGCTATGATTCACCCATTTTACCACTTAAACCTTCCCTTTACTTGATTTCATGCATGTAATTCATAAAGATTCAAACTTAAGATTCATCCAAGTATCACAAAAATATCATAATTCAACCTGTAACTTGGCTCAAAAATGATTTACATAGTAGTTTGTACCAATATAAACAACTATGACAAAACTATGTTACTCAGCATTTGAAGTCTCTGATGCTTGGCATATACTAATTTCAATACTCAGATTCAACATCTAAATGACTTGACATGCATTGCTTACTTAGCTCCTAAATCACTCGACATATACTATCTTCTTGGCGGGTGAATGACTCGGCACATGGGTGACTCAACACTCACTATTGACTCGGCATGCTCTAACTTATACATGTTGTGCTTAACATATACTACTAGTTTGGCATGAACTAAGTAAATGACTTAAGTGTGTAGACACTCACTTGTCAGAACCAATTTGAGATAAAAAAATATCCCCCTTTTACATGAGTTTCAAAAACACTTGGGCATGCATTAATACTTTATTTTTTACGAGCATAACATAACTCTTATTCAGCTTCTATATAAAATTTCAAAATATCAAAATTTTGTAACAACTTATATCTCAAAATCTTATAACTCCCCTTGAGTATATGGTTCTATAACCAAAATGCGACTCCTATTAAGTAGATGTTCCTCAATTGATACTCTTTCACTTATTGTTCTTTTCTTTCCCTCCCATGCTTGCACCCCCATGCTCTTACTCCCCTTTAGCTTATCTCTTTCTCCCCAGTAGCTGAGCTCTTTATCTCCCATTTTGATACTGATGTCAATGGATTATACACTATTATTGTGTTTTTCTAAGAAAGATTTATGGACCTCAAGAATATTCTTAAGACCAACATCCCAATTTTCACAAGCTACCTCCAAAGACTTAATTTGGATGGCTAGCTTGGCAGTAAGGTGAACTAGGCTATCTAATGTAGAAAGATTGGGATCTTTCTTCATAAGAGCTTCTACATAGCCTAACTCCTTATTCAAAATATCCATGTGAGGAGTCAACATTGATTGGATGCTTATCATTTTGGCCCTTATGTTGGCTTCATCCACAAATAGTGTTGCTAACTAACTTTAGGTTTGCAATAGGGTCCTGAAGTGTTTCTCACTTTGAACTAGATTCATGGTCAATTTAGCTCCAGATGACTAAATTTGACTTTCCAATCTTAGGATGTGATACATTATTTCTTGTGTGAAGAGTTTTGGATTACACAATTTTGTGTATAGTGAGAAAATTTTCTCAAGTACCTTGTTTACACTGCCTATCTTAGTTGCCAGTGCAACTTGTTTAAGTTCTATATCACTAGATATCTTCTCATTCACTTTATGTTGAAACTTTTTCTCTAAACATTCTAATAATTTTCATTAGCATTAAGGTTCGCATCACTTGCCTTTTCCACTATATTAGTTAATTTTTCAATATGTGTCTTTTTTTTAAATCTGAATTAGGTAGATTGAATGCATGCAAGAATATTTCTTCAATATCAAGAAAATCTTGCTCCTACCTATGCTCCCTTCTGAGTAGTTCTTGATGTTTCTGTCTAGCCAAGGTTTCTTGAAGTATATCCATCTACTCAATTATTATTGTTGCAAGATCAAATTGAGGCAATATAATTTATTCATCTAGACTTACATCTCCATAAGTTATTACCTCTTCCACCTTTGATGAACTTGGACTCACTGGCAAGAATTACAAAGGTGTTTCATACATGCTCAACCTTTGAAGAGTGTGACTAGAAGGAGTGCCAAATGTTGGTAAAGTTAGCAGTGCTTGAATGTTTTCTTGCTCCTTTGTCTTGGGTGTCAACTTAGTCTCTTCAGGCTTGTCCTTCTTTGCCTAATTGCTTTGAATTGCACCTTGAACTTGTACTTGAGGTGTAGATTAATCTATTTGACCTGTTTCACTATGTGTCTCCACCTTATATTCTCCAATTGTCTCAATCTTTTCTATTGCATCCTTGGTTATAGTTTCCAAGATTGGAGTGACACTTGTGTGTGTACTAACACTACTGACTTGAGGAGTGATGGTAGGTGGTTCATGTCTTTTTTCCTCCTCCCTTGTAGTTTTAGTCACTAGTTTATGAAGTTCATCTACACTAACCAATATAGGGTTGTCACAAAATTTAGCCTATAGTATAGATTGATCAAGTATCTTTTTCATGTCTTCCTCTATCAGGGGATTGATTTTTTGAGTAGTGAGATCAAAAACATCCTTTACTATGATAGCTTCAGTATTTGCACTTGTTATTTGTGGAGGGCTAACATTCAAAATTGTGCATCTTGTACACTTTGTTCCTATTGTTGCTCTTTCTCGGCTATTTCCTGGTCAATTACATTCATTTTAATACCTTCCTCAACTGTGCCTCATTATTTTTATCATCTTCATCATCTTTAACCTCAATAGGATCTCATTCTCCTACTTTAATTATAGCTAGCCCCTATGTAAATTCCCACATCTATGTAGTCTTCTTTATAATATCTTCAATATTGTCTTTAGTATATTGAATTCTCTATATTTAGGAACAAATATAACATCATATTTATTTATGGCATTAGCTATCTATTCCTTGATAAGTTCAAGCATAACTTGAGCAAGGGTAGTTCCTCCAATTCGCCCTTTTAAGTTCAAACAATAATGTCATTTTTTCTCAATTCTTTCATATAGGCTTTTGGGTATGGAGTTGGCAATCTCTAAAGGGCCTTTCTTTAAATTAGCCATCATGGCATATATTGCCTCCTCCACTTGATTCTTTTCAACTTTTCCAAGATTTTCAAAATCAATCTGAGAAAATCTTGATAAATCTACATTATTTCTAACATTCTCACATAGGTTGTCTAGATCTGAAGATGGATTATGACTTGCCACTTTGAATTAGCTATTGTCATTAGATTCAGTTCTTTCCTCATCAGTTTCAGCCTGAGCAATATATTTTCTTCTTTGTCTTTTTTGTGTTCCTTGTTCTATCTCTATAGGCTTAGCTTTCTCTTAATCCTTTTGTGTAATGACATGTGTGCTTACCCTTGTAGTAGGTGTTGTAGGTTTTGGCTAGCTTGGTGTGGAAACCTTCTTAGGTCTTGTCACTACTTGTGTCTTAGAAATTATTTTCTTCTGATCAGTAGGAATAGCTGCTTCCTCACCTTTTTCTTCCTCATTACCTTCTACAATCTCTTTTTCTTCATCTTACTGATCTTCACACTTTCCTTCTATCAATGCAAGTGGTGCTTGAATCTGAGTGTCTTCTTCCTTTTCATCTTCCTTCTTGGCACCTTCACCAAGTTTAACTTTTATTTTCTTTAACAATTTCTCCTTCTTTTTGATGATATAGGTTGTCTTCAACTCCATAGCAATCTTAGACTTGGTCATCTCATAGTTACCAAATGCTTTGGCATCTTTGTCTACTTCTATAAGTAATGTTTTTATTGCTACAGAGGCCAAATCAATATTAGTTTCATAGCCTATTGGCCTCAACCATCTTACACTTGGAATTGTTGCTTGTACAAATGTGTAATCAACATCAACTAGGAAAAAAACATCATCATAGTTTTTTTCCAATTATGACACTAGAATCTTTAATCTCTTTTTCATGGATTGCTTGAAGTCCTCAGAATAACTACTCATTACTGACTCAATGTTTTCACCTAATTGTTCAATTAACTCTCCTATTTGAGCTACAATAGATCTATTTTTCTTCCATGTGATAGTACCAAATGTAGGAATTGTGCTCTAAACATAAACGAAGATAATATGAAAATAGATCTGAATTTACACAAAGCACTCTTTGCTTTTCTTATTGCTCCAAGGTTTTTAATCAATTTTTGTAACTGTAGCTTAGTAAGATCACATGTATGATCCTTCTTCACAATCTTGGAACTCATATATTCTACAATGTAGGGTATACTATTCAATCTACTTGACTGATGAAACTTGTGTGTAATTACCCTTATTGTGAAATCTATTAGGGGATCTATGATGGTTTCTATGGTCATTCCTCTCTTATTCCACATAGTTGTCATGTTCTTTTCATTGAATTTTGTGGACTCACTTCTCTTATAATTTAGCCAATCTAGGGTTGGATACCCTATGGATTATTCTCTATGAGGTTTTGATTGGCCCATTGTCTAACCACACTAAACTATCATGAATTCTACTCAAAATAATCTTGATACATTCAATTTTGAAAATGTTAGGGAAATCTAGGACATGAGTTAACCCTTTCTCTTCTACAATTTTGAATTCTTCCCTTAATACAACATTTTCACATAGTTTTCCATATACTTCTCTAATTTCCATGTCACCAATACTACCAATCTTACAATTATAATATTTTTTGACATCCTATGTCATTAAAAAAATTGATGGTATAGAAGATAATACACTGGAGGGATCTTGTTTATATGACATGTCTAGAATGGCCTTGAAAATAGGTTGATCTACCTCATTCCTAACCAAGTAAAAATTTAAGAACTCTTTCCCTCTATACCTTTTTCTTTCAAAAAACTAGATTCCATTTCACAAAACTAGGATTTACAAAATTAGAAATAGCATAGCTCAACACACAATAAATACCTTGCAAAATCTGATGAAATAATGTTGAATAGCTATTCAAATCTCCTATAAACACTTTAGATGAAATTTCTAGATCAACTTTAGCTCCTCTTGTTCTCTCCCAATTTTAAATGATGTTAAATGAGTAGAAATTGATCCAATACCCCTTTTGAAATACTACAATTAATGCTAAGTGCTTACACACCTCTAATCTCGGCATTAACTAATTTCTTGCTCACTCAGGTTTCCACTATTCTTTCTATTTGTTTGGCAATTTTTATGAGCTCAGCAATGACTAGCCAATCTGTTGACTCGGCATCCTCTAGCATTTTACTCAACAATCATAGGAAACATTTCAAGCATGGTATTAATATGAAAAACTTAAAGATTTTTCTTTAATCCTAATAAAACTTTGCATCTTTATTCATGATTATGTAATCTTTTCCTAACTAAATCCTTTGGAACTGATGTATGATATAACTTTTGAATATCAATCCCACATACCTCTTGATTGCTTAGTTTGATGAGTGTAATCACCTTACCCATTAAATGAAGTGATTCCTTCTCCACTTGATATATTGTGATCCTCTTTTTTCTTCCATGTCTTATTCATCTCATTGCTGACATTTTCAATAGTTGCCTTTCCTTTTCCTTTATTGAACTCATAACTTGATATCTTTGACCTTGTTGGACAATATTGGCCAATGGGACCAGTCTTCAAACAACTAAAACATGTGATTTGACTCAACCACCTTTTGTAGTGACTTCTGAAGTGTGTTCTTATATAGTTCTCAAAAATATGTCAATACTCTTGATAATAGTGACAAATATACCTAGTATTAGTTCCAATTGTAAATCTTCCCATTATTCTTTACCTTTGTTTGCCTATTTGATGACCATATGGGCTTGGATCTACATTTAAAATCTCTATGCCCATACTTTTGATAGCTATAAAAATATCCTTCAAATCTTTGAGTGTGCATGGTCTTAGGGCATTCATGTGCCTGATGGCCTTATTTTTTGCACTTATGATAGTGACCCATGCTCTTTTGCTTAATATTATAATTTACAATCTTTCTTCTACATATATTGGTAGTATGTCCTTTCTTACCACAGTTATGACAAGTAGGTCTAGAATTATTACCTTTGTTGCTCCTTTCTTCAAGAAAATTGGGTGATTCTCCTTCCTCAATACCTGTGTATCCTAGTCTAGATGTATCATTATTGGATCTAGGGGATCCCATCAATTTTTTAAAGTACTTGATGGCTTCACTAGGTTTATTGAAACTTTTAGCAAACTTTTTTTCCCCTTTTCAGGTCATTATTCAACTGTTCATTCTATAACTTCAATGTTTCTATCTAAATGTACTTGACATTCATTTCATAGTTGGTATTCATCATTTGACTCAAAGATCCAATTGTATGTTAGCAATCCTAGTTATCTCTAATGATTTTTCTTCCACTCTACTAGTCAAAACTCGTTTTTCATCTTATATCATGGCTTTGTCTTCCATAGCTTTCTTTTTCTATTCAGTCACCTCACATAGTAGTTTGGCTTATAATTCTTTCTCTAACTTGAGATTTCTGATTTCTTCAGCTTGGGCTCCATTCTTTTCCATTAGATTTTCAATTGTTGCATCAAATTCATTTGAGTCTCTGTTTACAAATAGCTTAGTAGTGTCCATTTCTCTATATTGTGTGTCATTATCCTCAATGCAAATTTTGTTCCTTCTCATCAATGACTTGTTTAGATCTTCTCTTGCTTTGTTTACTTTATGTAGAATGAGTTGTATTTCAATTCCCTTATTCTCAATGATCTTTCCTAACTTGTAGACTTCCATTTTCAAGATCTTTCATCAAAGTTGAAAAGCTTCTCTTTTAGAGAACTAGGCTCTAATACCAATTGTTGGAATTATAATAGAAAAGGTAAACTTCTTGGGCGGTGGGGGGTGGGGGTTGGTGGTGAATAACTGCTTCAAACTTTGACCCATAAAATATACACTGCGCATCCATCTCACATATTCAATAACTAAACTAAAATAACATCTAAAGCATGTAAAAAAAAAAGAATTCACACATATATGACACAAGATATGATTATCTAGAAACCCTCCAATGAGAAGGTAAAACTAGGGTGGGGATGAAACCCACAAATTTTCACTATTGTAGTAATAAAGTGTATCTAATGAAGGTTACAATGTTTGATCATGAAATATGATCTACCCTATGAAAGGTCTACCCTGTTAAAGGCTTAAAAAGACTATTAGGTCTTGAGTTTTTAAAGGAGTTCAACACCTTGTTAAAAGTGTGCCTTGTCAAAGGACTTTAGCTCACAATAAACTAAGCACCTTGTTAAAGGACTTCAACATAGGCTGTTAGAACTACTCTATTAAGAGATTTATCTAATTCAGTTGTTAGAATGTCTCAACATTGATCTTGCAGTTAGCACTTTGTTTCTTGATGACAAATCACCTATAAACTAATGTATTCTTGATTCTTCTTGATCAAATGTCTCTCTATTGTTCACTATTTCCTTCCTCTATTCTCCTTTAACTACTTTTGGAATGCAATTTCAGATCATAATACCTTGGTCACCATGAATGTTTTGGTTTGCATATTCAAAAATCTCCTTGATCATTCATACATTCCCTTAGACACTCTTTGAAAGTTTAGGGTTTTTCCTCCTTAAGAAGACCTAGGTGACTTAGGATAAGTATGAATCAATGGATGTGATTCACCCATTTTTGCACTTAAAGATTCCCTTTACCTGATTGGATGCATGTAATTCATAGAGATTCCAACTTAAAATTCATTCTTATCACCAAAATATCATAATTCAATCTATAAGTCAGCTCAAAAATTGTTTACATAGTACTTTTTCCCAAAACAAAAATGTATTGCAAAACTATGTTACTCAGAATCTAAAGTCTCTAATGCTTGGCATATACTAATTTCAATATTGTGCATCAGTATCTAAATGACTCAACATGCACTACTTACTTGGCTCCTAAATGACTTGGCATATACTCTCTACTTGGCACTTGAATAACTTGGCACATGAGTGACTCAGCACTCATTGTTGACTCGACATACTCTAAATTATACATGTTGTGCTCAACATATACTACTTGTTTGATATGAACTAAGTAAATGACATAAGTGTATAGATAGTACTCACTTGTCAAAACTAATCTGAGATCAACACTTAGAGCCTTAGGGTAAATCATGTACCCAAGGGAAGTGGTGGGGAGAAAATATTTTGAGATATTTTAGCTTAATAATGTTACACCAACTGCCTTGAGATCTCACCAATTTCAAGTTGATTTTGGTCAATAAGGCCTTATTAAAGTGTAAGAGATTTTGGTCCATAGACTTTCTCCCACTTTACCAAATTCATTCTTGACTTCTCTTTATTGTCAAAATGTAAGAAGTTTCATTGGATTTTGTTAGTAATATCTCTGAACCTACTCAAGATTTTTAAAATAGATAAGAAATACACTAGAATACCTTGTAGGGAGGCGGAGGTAAGCTGGACTTTCCCAACATTACTCAATATTTTTCCTTTTGAGCCTACTAGCAGTTTTTGGAATTGTTCAATTGAGCCATTCCAAATTTGATTGGGGACTTCCTTTATTGTGAGTGATAGACAAAGATATGTATTAGGGAGGGATGCCTCCTAGCATCCAAGAATACTTGTCACCTATTCTCTCAAACTTGCAAAGGTGTTAAAGAAAAATACTTTACATTTCCAGTAATTTATGCATTGACCAGACAGAGGCACATACTGATTCAATATGTCTTCTCATTCTCTAACTTCATGGATGGTGGAGATTCCAAATAAGAAGGTATCATCTACAAACTACTATATGATTTTTGGGGGGCATCGGGAGGTAGGTTTAATTCCCTTAATTCTATCAAAGTTAGACAAAGGTAATAATTTTTTTCTTACCACTTCTACTACAATAATAAAAAGGTAGGGAGATAGGGGTCACATTAGTGAAGACCTTGGGAGGAAGAGAAGAAATTGCCAAGGGATCCATTAATGATCACCAAGAAATTATAAAAGGTAAAAATATTTTTTATAATACTATTAACCTTCTCATTAATGCCAAGTTTGCCAAGAATATAAAAGAGGAATTTACACCTGACCTTATCATATGATTTGGAAATGTCCACTTTAAGTGTCATACCTAGGTTCTTAGACCTTTCCATATAGTTTATTAACTCATGGGTAATTTTAACCACATCAAGAATCTACCTCCCAGGTATGAAGCCATTTTGAAATGGGACAACAAATTTTTCTAGGACTGGCTTGATATGATTCACCAATACCTAAGAAAGAGCCTTATAAATCGTGTTACAAAGGCTATGGGCTCTGAAGTATTCCAATCTCTAAGGGTCCTCCATCTTAGGAATGAGAATAATGAAGGTTTAGTTAAGTTTCTTTAGTATCTTTCCTATCCTAAAAAGGTCATGAGCAACATGGATAATATCATACTTGAAAATCTCCCATATTTCCTTGAAGAAAGAAGGAGGAAACCCATAAAGACCAAGAGCTTTATATTGATCCATATTGAAGATAGCCATTTTGACTTCCTCTTCTTTGACCTTGCACATCATCTTCTCATTCATTTGATCATTAATCACTAGTTAAAAAAACCTTAGGATATCACTTTGTATGTTGCATTATTTTGTGCAAGTTACATTTGGAGAGCTTCCAACTTTTTTCAATAACCTTATTTTCCTTGGATAAAATCCTAAATGAGGATTTTCTCTAATCACTCGCCTCTATTTTGATTCTGTCAAGTTTTCTAGCAGTAAAAAACATGGTCATGCAATACAATCTCTGAATTCTTTATATGAATGCCACATGATCTCATATCTAAAAGACCTTTTTCTAGTATCCTTTTGTGTCTAGGAGAGAAGCAACATCGAATGATCCAAGATGGTCCTTGGATACACCTTTAGGGAGGTGTTTTGGAGAATGTCCCATCCTAAAGAGATTAGAGCTTAGTCTAACCTAACTTGAATCAAGTTTTTCCCTAGTCTATTACTAGATGAGGCGAAGTAGAACATTCAAGATCTATATCGATTAGATCATTTCTTCTTAGAAATTCCTCCAAGTCCTACATGCTATCCAAAAAAACTCCAATTCCCGCAATTTCTTCAAACGGTAAAATGGGGTGTTAAAGTCTCCCATTCACAAAAAATTTCCTTATCTTATGGAATCAGCCATAGTGGTAGCCTCATTCTAGACAAAAAACCTAACATTATGAGTGTTAGGGGCACAAAAAATAAAAGTAGTCCAACTGCCAAATTGGGTGGTGAAATTTGCAGCAACAAAAATGGATGTTGATGGAAACATCCATGCCCATAGCCCTATAAGCATTCCACATCTAAGCAATGCCACCAAAAGCTATATTAGAATTACTATAGGTATAATTACCACCTATTCACATATAATTAGCCACTGGTAAAAAGACTTGCAAGTGTTAAGTTCAATGATCTTCTATTTAATTTTGTACTACTTCCTAGGGCTATTTAGCCCTCTCATAGTCCTAGATATGATCTTCATCTTTTATGGTTCTCGGATTCCTTCAAGGTTTTCTATTTCCCTTGTGCAATATCCTTTTTTGTTTCTTTTTGATAGATGTTTTGGGTTGGAGGTCTCCCTATCATCATAGTTGATCCGATAGCTACCCTATTCCCCCATCTAATCTTTCACTTTGGCACCATCCATTCAACTATATTGCTTAGGAAATCAAGGCTTGGGCCCTTAGAATTAGGGGAAAAGACTTCCATAATACCAAGAAGGGAGACCCCAAAGATTCCATTAGCAAGTTGTAGGCTAGGCCCCAAGTCAAGGAGTAGGCTATAGTAGCTCCTAACCCCTTCAGTAACCACTACTTTGTCTAATAAACCATCACCCAGATGTAGCTTTTTTAGCATCTGCATGTCAACAATCTCCCCCTCTTCATGAGTAGAAACATTCATTAAATAAATCATATCCTAACCTTGCACAACAACTTTCTCTTTCACCAAATCCTTTGTGCTCTCACTCATGCAAGGGATTCCATATAGCTAAGGCTCCCCATAGAATTTTGGTTGCAACCACTTGATTTCATTTTTTCCAAGGTTGTGGGTAGTATAGCCTTTTCAAAAAAAATTGAGCTTACAACTACCTCCACAACTAGGGATGAGACCTTGTTCTTTAGTTTTTCACACTTCAAACACTCCATACAAATATGGACAAAGCTATTACATTTCTAATACAAAGGAGAAACATTCTCATTAACCAACGGTTGTGACTAGATTCCCCATTTAGAATTTAGATCCACCAAGGTTGGTAAAGGTTTTTTCATTCCCATATTCACACCTAGATCCTAGCAAAACCTAGATTTATTTTTGAGCTAGTCATCAAATCCATTTTTATGAACTACCCAAAGCAGGTACGAATCCATCTAAAAACACACTCATCCCAGAATTCCAAGAGGAGCCCAAGTAAGTGGATTCAGATTAGGGAAAATCTATAAAGGTCACTCTTTGGGTTAAAACCTAGTTTCCATTTGGCCAACATCAAGTGATATTTTCCAAAGTTGTAAGATCTAGCCATGATCACATCATTATCCTTTTTAGTCATCAAACTAAACAAGAAGAGGGCCTTAGTCATTGTAGGGATGGAAATAGAGCTCGTAATTTTCCACTTTACCAAGCACCATTTTCTGAACATATCCACCATAGGTTAGAAAGAGACAAACATTCCTACAAGGCACAAGGTAAACCCTGAGGAAATCGAGTCTACCACAGAATTGGGTAGGTCATTGATTTTTTGTAATGTAATGGTTGTCATGTTCGATTTAAATTTAATATAATAATAACCATTAAGTTTTGAATAAGTATAAAATTAAAAAATCATTCATAAGATGGATAAAATTTATTATGAATATTAATAAGTGTCATTGCCCGTGTAATGGCATAGTACTTGCCTTCATTATAATAATCACAATAATAACCAAATTATATTTCATAGAACTATAATTAAATCTATAATTGAGATTAATCGATTTGTTGATTAGGATTTGGATATTAAGACAATCATAATTAGTTATATAAACAAACATTCATTACTGTAATTAGTAAGTAAAAACATAATTGGTACTAATCATGAGATAAATAGTAATATACATATTTCAATTTGATATATTATTTAAGATATATATAATAAGATAAATAATGTTATAGATATTCGATATATTATATATAATTTATTTTTTGTAAATTTAAGCTATTTAATTCTCATATTTGAAATCAAATTGATAAAACAAAAAATAACCCTTACAAATGTAAGCTTTTAATTTTAAAAGAATTTAATAACAATAACCCTTTTTTTCAATAAAAGGAAAATGCCTATTTATATTAATATTAAATTTATCTACATTTTTTCTTTATTTAAAGTGCAGGAATTGAGGGGAAAAAGAATAAGGAAGATAACCCATACAGTTGCCTGGTTAGGGACTTGAAGAAGGCATACCTTCTTTACATCAAAAAATCAACTTATAAATTTATATTGAAAGAGGCCTACCTATTATCAATATTACATAATTGGCCTTTCTATACAAACTGAAGGAGGCATTCCTCATTTTACAAGATTAAGCCTTTAGGAAGATTAGAATAACACTCCATATTACTAGATCAAAGAAATGATTGAAACCCGTATTACAATTTGAGCTTCCATGGTCCATCATTCACTTAATGTTAGAAAAGAAAATCTCAAAATGCCAAAATCACACCTAAATTCATAGTATCTACTAACCAGGTAAAATAAGAAACAATCTTAGAGAAACCAGTAAACCTCTATCTTACTAAGTTAACTATTTGTCCAAAAATTGAAGTTTGTTCAAAAAAATTTAAATTTTTTGAACTATATATTAACCATATAACAAAATTTAATATCTTAGAAGAACCAATAAACCATTTTCATACAAGGTTACCTACCTGTACATAAATTTAAGTATCATTTTAAAGCTAAACTTTATACATTTGAAAAATTTTAAAATTTTAAACTAGTTCTTTAATAAAAGATATCTAAAAATTAAATATTTACAAAGTAAGCACCTTGCTCCCTATATTATTTTTTAATATCATGAATGGTTGCATCTACAAGTGCTCATGTAGAATGCCCTCATCTTCAAAGTAGGATTCAAGCCAATCTTCCTTGATAGAGTCAAAAATAGCAAAGAAAAATACAAGGAAGTGGACATTCCTTTCATGGATAGACCTATCCACCCAAAAAAAAGCAAAGCACTTCATAAAAGTAATTGGGTAGGTAGTAATTGAATCACCCTAATTATATAAGACACCATAGTTTATAGCTAGAGACATTGTAAGGTCATCCCTTATGTTAACCATAATTGTGTCTAGGTCACCTAGAAGTTCTTCATGGAACAATTCTCTACATAAGTTGGCTATGAGGTCACATTCTGAAATAGTGATGAACATTACCTCAATGTATGTATTCGAAAATAATCTATTGGGACAATTATGTAGTGTAAGGTAAGAGAATCCCCAAAGGAGATGTCCTAGCCCCCAACAAATAACCATACAATGAAACACAAATATAATAGAAGATTTGATACCAAATCACAACTCTTTATTCATAAAATAATTGATTACATGCAATGTGTCACGTTGTAAGGCCTTCTTGGTTATAGCCAAATACAAAGAAAGTATTAGTTCTACAAGATCCCTCATATTCTAATCTAGACCCTAGCTAGTCTAGATCCAGACTTTGGTAGAAACCTCCAAGGAAGATATAAACTTGTTCTTGCAAGGCCACCAAGAAATCTCCTTGTTTCCCAAGCCTGAACTACTAGCCCTTCTCTAAATTCACCCAACATCTAAGTGTAAACTACCTCACATTTAGTGGTCTATCCACTCACTTAGGAAAACTTCACTCACTCAGCTACTCCATCTTCCATGCTCTTCTCCAAGTTGTATCCCACACTCTCTATGACTCACTCCATTGAATCAATTCCTTAAGACTCTACAAGAACCCATACTTATACCCAACTAAGCCACAAGTGGGCCTAGCCCATTACAAATTAAAATAAATCCTTACATTAAATATATGCATAAGCCACAAGTAAGCTACAACACTCATTAAATACCCACAACCCAAATTAAATACCTTTTCCCCTCTTTTCTTCATTTAAAATTATTTATTTATTATTTTTCTTCTAATTTTTGTCACTTTTTCTCCCCTCCACAATTTTTTATTTTTATTTTTAAAATTCTTCTCCTTCTTTGTTTTGAAAAAATAAAAAATAAAATAAATAATTCCCCTTTTCCTACATCAGACAATTGATGTATTGGATAGGAAACTACAATGTCACATGTAGGATTATTATGCTTAGATTAAGTCAATTGGGATACTTGTTGTTGCAAAGTGGTGATGCTTTGAATCAAGCTACTAGTGGTGGGATTAGAAGATTAAATACTAGACATGGATAAATTAGAGGTGTTAATAAATTTCTCCTATGAAGCATAGGGAATAAGCAAAGATTTTGGTGGAGGATTGAAAGGTGTGGGAAGAGGACTAGAATATGTGAAAGGTTAAAAAACATATGAGGGAAGTGAAGAAGGTATAGAAGTAGGAGGAATACTCATGGAAATTGAAGGGTTATAAGTCATCATGAGAGATGGAACATATGTAGGAATGCTAGAAATGGAAGTTAAAAGAGGGTTGGAAGGTTCAACAGTTGCAAAAGGAGGAGTGTATCCTAAATCATGGACACATTTTTTAAAGGCTTAGCATGAGTATTAATGAGGTGAGATATACCACATAAAATTAAAATGTTATTTTCATTATGATTAACAATTTTCTTACTATCCTCAATAGTTGCAACACTATCAAGATTTTGATTCTCTTACTCAAGTCAATTTTCCAACTTATCAATTTAATGAGAATTATTGTCAACTTGGGAAGGAGGAACTCTTAAGGCTTCATATTCATCATGGAAAGAATGAGAAGAGCTATTCTCCATGACAAGATTGAGATCTTGGTGAAAATGTTAGTTTGGTCCTAGGAAGGAAAGAAGAATCATGACCAAAAGATCCCATGAGTCTATGACTTCTCATCATGAGAATGTTATATGTTGGACTCAATGTGATAAAGCTCATAGAACAAGAGGAAACAAAAGAAGATTCTAATAATGTCTAACCACAAAAAATATGTAAAAAATATCAATGTAACAAGAAGCATAAAATATAGAGAGATATAACTTCATAGGATAACCAAATCTAACTCCACAAATCATGCAAAGAGAGGAATGCAAAAGGAAGAACTATAACTCCAAAGAAACAAGAATGGAATAAATTGGGTTCACTAAAATGATAAATAGTGAGGTCGATACAAAGAGAAATCAAGAGATCTAACTCCAAAATCCAATATTCGAGATGGTTTAGGTTCACCAAGATGTTTAATAGTAAAAATGATAAAAAAAAAAAGAAATGGAAAGATAGAAGGATCTAACTCTGAGATCAAATAGGGCTAAAAAAAATGTTTTGTTGGGGGGGGGGGGGAATGGAAGACATGAATTTAATAATTTAACAAGATCAAATAAATTTACTATCTAGTCACTACACTTATACATTTAATACAAGAGAAAGAGGAACCTCCAAACATAACTATTAATATAACTGCAATGTTCCTTTTCCAACTTTACTATTTGTCCTAGTCTGTAGGGAGTATTATTTAATTTGTACAGTGGAGTAGGATGTCATAGAGTGGAATGGATATTCACATATAGATGAATTGAATTTTGTATAGTAATTTTGTTGGATGGAAGATGGAAGTTGAAATATGGGAGTTGGAAGTAAGGTGGCAAGTGGAAGTTGGAAGATGGAAGTTGGCAGATGGAAGTTGGTGGATGGAAGTTGGTAGATGGAAGATGATAGATTTAAGATGGTAAATGGAAGATGGAGATGGAAGATGGAAGATGAAATTTGGATGGAGGGAGGAGTATAGATGGAAGGAGGAGTATGGATGGAGGGATTAGTATGAGAGATGGAGGGATGAGTACAGATGGAGGGATGAGTAGAGATGGAGGGAGGTAGTATGAAAGATGGAGGATGGAGTATTGATGGAGCTTTGGAGTACTACAAATGGAGGGGGATGTATAGATGGAGGGAGGAGCATGGATGGAGGAAGGAGCATAGATGGAGGGTAGAGTATGAATGGAGGGAGGTAGTATGATAGTTGGAGAGAGGAGTATAGATGGAGGTCACAAGATGGAAGATGGTGGAAGGAGTATAAGGGGTACAAAGGGATGAAGGAAGAACTATGGAGAGAAGAGTATGCAAGGTATTGTATTGGAAAAAGAATACAAACTCATATACAAGTAATATTAGAATACAACACCATCAAGTAAATGGCAAGCATTGATACATATTGAATACCGATATTTTCCAATTAATACTCACAAACAAAGATGGTGGTCCGATTAGCTAGATCTAAGAAAAGTATTTTAGAAAATGGAATAGGGTGAGGATTGAGTCCCATTGAAACTAGAAATCCAAGTAGGGAAGATATTTCACTTTTGAAATGGTGAACAATAGAGAACTTCAAAAGGAATTTGCAGTACAAAAAAAACAATCCAATTTGCATACCAACTATTACCTACAAGCCATGATTAAATAGCCATGGAGGAAACCTTTCTGAGGTTGTACAAAGATAGCTGATGACAACACTTAGCAATGGAAACTAAAATTTAAAATAGGTTCGAGATATATTAAATCAATCGGAACCACAAATACAAATATTAACTTGGGCTTATATTAATTAATTAAAGTATCAAATTAAAGGTCCTTTTATATTATTTAAATTCTAGGACTAGTTAATTAATTAATTAAATTAAATTATTACATTAAAAATATTGGGGATAGGATGATTCTTCGCTGCCCAAATATTGGTTTCCCTTAAGCTATCTATCACCTAATGAAACACTAATAGATCCATGGTCCCAAATCAAACACACAGGAAAGACAATGAAATGACATCAATTCTCCACAACACCACATTGCTATCCAACTTCTGCTACACCATTCTAATATTAACATTATCATATCTTGAGTCAGTAGGATCCCAAACGAAACATGCAAGTGAAATGAGTAAATTATCATCAAACCTCCCTTGCATCTTACTGTCGTTAGGCATCAGTTGTGCCACTCTGATATAAATATTGTCATATTTTTCACCAGGATCCTAATGACACAAATTGATGAGATCTTTCATGTCATTATGTACAAAAATCTCTTTGGGTATGTTCATGTACACAAATGTTGATGCTAGCACAAACTTACCCACTAACACAACCACAATGATCACTTTTATATTCCTGACAGATGAAACCTTGATGAAGAGTGCTTCAATGGTGAGAATGTCGATGAAGGGGGCTCAACTATGAGAACCTCAATAGCATGAGCTTTAGTGAAAGGTGTCATGATGATGGGAGCCTCAGCAAAGAGTACCTCAAAAAAGGGAACCTTGGTAGAAAAAACCTCAATGGAGAGTACCTTAGTAGGAAACAAAATTTTAGCTATAGATAAAACCTCAATGGCATGCAGAACCTCAGTTGAAGCCTCAATGATGGATAGGCCTTAATAGTGAGCAATATCTCAATGGTGAAAAATGAAGTTATTGAAACCAATGTAGCCACAATGATAGACACACAATAATGATGGAAACAACTATGATGCCATCAACATATACAACTACAATGATAGATACACTCTTGATGATGAATATAGACTTGATGTTGGTGATGGACACAATGAGGTTGAAAGGTCCAACAACATGATGAACATGATTATGGACTTGGCAATAGACATGGCTATAGTGAAAACAATCTACACAATGAAGATAACACTCATGACTATGATGGTGGTATCAGACATGGCAATGGACACAATGACGATGATGGATATTGTGATGATGACAACAATAGACATAATGATGGTGACAAACTCAAAAATAGGCATAAACTTAGTGTCGGTGATAGATATGACAATGATGGATACAAACTTGATGAGGGACATGAACTTAGCATCAGACACGGTGGTAATAAACATGAACTCGACGATGGACAAAAACTTAACGATGGACACAAACTCAATGTTGGTGATGGACATGATGATGACAAACATGTACTTGGCATTGGTGATGGACATGAAAATAAAAAAACTTGAACTCAACCATGGACACAGATTTAGTGTCTAGTGATGGACATGATGGTGATGGATATGATGGTGACAAACACAATGATGGTAACAGACACAAACTTGATGATAGACATAGAATCAACATTGGTGACAAACATGACGGTGATGAACATGATGGTGACAGACATAATGATGGTGATGGATATAAAACCTTAGTGACAGATAAGACCATAATGATGAACATAGCTTCAGTGATAGACAAAAAGCTTCGACAATAGGCACAACTTCTATGATGGACACAACATTGGCAATTGTTGGAACTTCCTCAACATATAGTGCCTTAGTGATAGGCACAACTTCAGTGATAGGCACAACTTGATTTGTCCATGTCTTTATAAGATCTGTGTAAGTAGCCTCTTCATTTTTTTTGGTGTTCTTCCCATGTTGGTGTAGTAGAAAGATTTAGAAAATCCTCTTGGAGTGGGCTTGTAATCATGCCTTCATTCTCCTCATGTAAAGTATCACCCTTACCATTGTCATCCATTTTCAACCACTTGTGGAAATGAGATATTAGTTTTTCTTCACAATGCTTGAAAATATTGCTGACCAATCTATATGTTGCTATAGTGGGAATAAATTCTAGATTATGAATAGCCCATAACATAGATGTAATGGGTTGGGATATCTCATCTATCTCTTCAATGCATGAAATCATAAGACTCTCCATAGTAATTGAAAACTTAGTATCATGGTCTTCCTTCATGGTGACCAAGGAGTAATGAAACATATTATGTACCAAATTTTTCAATTCAAGATCTAAGAGAAAGTTACTTACTTTGACATTTGCACAATTCTCCAATATTGTAGGTCTCCTACCAAAAGGGTCACTACTAAAATCATTGAGACTCTCAAAGTTGTCAACTATCAATTGCAATATCTCTATCATAGTATTATCATCATATGGTGCTTTAGGAGCTGAAATTCTCAAAACCTCACTAAGAGATGTTACAACCACCAATCTTTTATCCTTGTTAGGGTGTCTCAAAAGCCTATGTTGACTTAAGGCCTCCTTAATTGGTGAGAGGATTCACTATATAAATCTTGAAGGTAATTGGTTCACCTAACACAAACAAACATCCAATATATCTAATGGAAGATCAATACCCTCATTGAGCTCTTTGCCAATCTTTTGTAGTGTCTTCAATTGCCACTCTTCATTGCTATCCAATGCCATAGTGTGATCCAAATACCAAAATCTCTCAATCATCCCAGGAGGCTAGCAAGACCACTAGCTTTGATACCATTGTAATGTTCATTTTCCAACTTTACCATTCGTCGAAGTTTATAGGGGGGAATGTTTAATTTGTATAGTGGACTAGGATATCGTAGAGTGAAATGAATATACCTGTACAAAGGAATGGAATGTTGTACAATAATTTGGTACGATAGAAGATGAAAGTTGGAAGTAAGGTGCTAGGTGGAAGTGGTAGATGGAAGATGACAAATGGAAGATGGTAGATGGAAGATGGAGATGGAAGATGGCAGACGGAAGTTGGAAGATGGAAGATGAAATTTGGATGGAGGGAGGAGTACAGATGGAAGGAGGAGTATAGATGGAGGGAGATGTATGGTAGATGGAGGGAGGAGTATGGATGGAGGGAGGTAGTATGAAAGATAGAGGGAGGAGCATGGATAGAGGTTGGTAGTATGACAGATGGAAGGGGAGGTACGGATGTAGGGAGAAGTATGGATGGAGGGAGGTAGTATGATAGTTGGAGGGAGGATTATGGATGGAGGTTGGCAGATGGAAGATGGAGATGAAGGTTGCAAGATGGAAGATCGTGGAAGGAGTACAAGGAGTATGGAGGGATGGAGGAAGAAGTACGGAGAGTAGAGTACGCAAGATATTGTATTGGAAAAAGAATACAAACTCATATACAAGTAATATTAGAATACAACACCATCAAGTAAATGATAAGCATGAATAGATATTGAATACTGATATTCTCCAATTAATACTCACCGAAAAAGATGGTGAAGAAAACAATCCAAATCGCATACCAACTACTACCTATAAGTCGTGCTTAAATACTCATGGAGGAAACCTTTTCGAGGGTGTACACAGATAGCCTACAGCAACACTTACCAATGGAAACTAAAAATTAAAATAGGTCAAAGTTATATTAAATCAATTAGAACCACAAATACAACTATTAACTTGGGCCCATAATAATTAATTAAAGTAACTAATTAAAGGTCCTTTTATATTATTTAAATTAAGAGATGAGTTAATTAATTAATTAATTAAATTTAATTATTACATTAACAATATTGGGGACATGACAATAACCCAATTTAGATTAGAAAAGCCAAATTAGGTTGAAGGGATGTTAATGCTAAACTCATATTATATCAAGGAAGTTAAAAAATCAAGCCCTCTTTCAGGAAATGTGAATGTAAATTGAACAAATTTGATTAAATGACAAGAGTAAAATAGATCTAGGAGATATGTATATACAATCAATCAATTTAAGATATGGAAATATATCTTTGCTAAAAGATCAAATAAAGGGTGGAAAACTTACCTTGAAATATACAAGAGAAAATTATTTTTCACTCTTAAAAGCATGGATATGCACATGTGACTACAATTCTGACTATGGTTCTACGATCAAGATAGAAATCTCAAAAAACCCTATAAATCCTAGGCCTCCAAGTGCAAGTTGTCTAAAAGAGAACCTACCAATAGGCTTTCAAAAGTTGGACATGTTTCCAAGTTACTGTAACAAAATTAACCTAGGTTCTCCTGAAAGCCTTTAGAGAGTAGTTTTTATATCCAAGTTGAAAATTTTATATCCTTCTTCTTTATACAAGAAAAAAAATTGTTTATTAGGAGAGGGATTATCTTTTTCAAGCCCTCTATTGAGGAATAAAACTTGAAATGAAATAAATTGTAAAGCATGTAGGGAATAAAGACAATTGTAAATAAAAACCTTGAATGATGAAACCCTTGTTAATAAGGATTTTGCAATGCTGGAATGTTGTAGATGTTGAATCTTCAATGAAGGATGTAGGAAATCTCCACAAATAATTGATCTACCAAAACCAAATAATAAGTTCATGGATGTAAATGTGCACCAAATAATAAGAAGATAAATGCCACAATGTAAATCTCCTACCTTGATGGCAAAAAAATGGTAGATCCTGAAATGGAAATGCTCACAAAAGATTCTTGAATGTTGAAAAGAGGTCAAGAATTTCCTTGAAAAATCCTTGAATGCTTGAATGAATGCTCAAACTCATGTGTGATTACTTAGGCATGCAAATAGTTATCTTGTGATGTTAAAATGAGGTGCCTCTTTTATACTAGTTTTGGGCACGAAGATAAAGCAAGCTGACAAGGTCACATAATTTTCAACCCGAGATAAAAAGAAGTCCTAGAATCTAAAAAATGGTCATGGTGAGGGTCGATATTAGTCAACCTATATTACTATAGGTCAACTTGAGTTGAACTATATGGGTATAGGTCAACTTAGGTCATCTTATAATAGGGTTATCTTGAGAATGGTTAATCCTAAGGCGTCATTAAGTACATAGATAAAAATGGAAGAAAATGAATTGAATGAGAAAAGAGATGATTTAGAAGAAATTCATCTATGGTACTCTAAAATCACTAAAGGGTGGGATATAAAAGGTATTAAATGATGGGTGATTCCATTTTAAGATGATAAAATTACTCTCAAGAGATATGAGAATATAGAGATGTTTGATCCTAAGAAAGATGGAAGAGTATTATTATGATATTATACACAAAGAAAAATCTACAAATGTGTAAATAAGAAAACTTAAAAGATACTAGAAGTGAAAATGTGGGTAATGTTAGTAAGCTGATAGCTTCCCTTAATCTTAATGCCACTACATATATGGTTAATCTGACCTTTGTCATCTTGTTATGAGCAGTGCTAACATTCTCTTTATCAGATCCATCTCTTCATGGTAAAAATGTAAAACCTAATAATAGTAGGGAGAAGTCTGAGGAGAATTCACTACTATTTTTTTGGAGAGCAAAGATTCAAGGCACCGTAACCTCTGCTAAAGTCAATAAATTTGTAGCAATGAATTTATTTCATCCAACCTTAGCTGATTTTGCTGATTGAAATGGAAATGACACTGACCAGACTTGCAACAGATATGGGAAATAATATCAAACAACTGACAAGCAATTTCCCTTCCTGATTGAGACATGAGATGGTCATTTCTCTTTCTATGGTGGGTGATTTTTGAGTTTTTATGGAATTGAAGTAAAAGTAATCATCGTGTAGGATAAAAATGATGTAGAAAATCCAAAAAAATAAAAAGTGAAAAATGAAAGCCTTCTTTCTCAAATTAATAGATGTGAACAATAGAATTCATTTTAACAATTTAATTGTAAAAAAATGGAACAAGTTCATCATTCAACATAGACTACACCATAGTGACATAAACGGAGTTAGTGTTGGAAATTAAACATCATACGCCTGCAAGTTGTGCTCAAGCCCCACACCCATCTACCCTATCAGGTCACTGTAGGCATCCATGAATGGAAGGCATTTATTTTTGGTAGGTGAGAGTTTGAAATTTGAATGTTGAGAGGGAAAGGAAGAATATGACGAAAGGAATGTTTATTCACTCATTATTCTAAGAGTTTGCAGATCAAGCAGATCAGAGAGAAGTTACAGAGCTGAGCTGAGAAGGAAGGAAGAAGGAAGTTTGTGCCTGCAGTTGCACATGTTTCCTTGTTCACTCTATAAGTTTGTTGTTGTTTGGATTTTTCTTGTTGAAGTAGTGATTGCTCCAGGCACCATTGTATGAAGCCATTAGAGTTGCAGGTTTTAAAGTTTATTGAAGTTTGAAGTATTATCAGTTTAGGGTTTTCTGGTTGAAGCCAAATGCTCCCAAATTTTGTAATAGTTTAGTGAAAGATTGAATAGAAAGAAAGAAAGCATACTTGAATCTATTGATCTTCCCTTTTATGTTGCATTTGAGTAATTTGTTTGAAAGCTTAAAGCTTTGGCTCTCTAGTTTTAATGGTGAAACATTCACATTGAAATCTCTTAAATTATAATTTCTAAGTTAGAGCCGAGCTCACTCGGCATCTATTATTGCCGAGCATTTCTTTTGGAGCCAAGCATACTTGACATCTATTGCTATCGAGCTCCTCTTTGTGCCAAGTTCACTCGACACCTGTTGCCTATCACTCAAGACCATCAAGTGCCAAGCAAGTGCCAAGTAAATCTAGCACTCGGCACCTTCCTGTGTTGAGCACTTTTCTTCAAGTGCCGAGCAACCTGCCACTCGGCACCATCAAGTGCCGAGTAAAATTGGCACTTGGCACCTTTATGTGCCGAGCACTTTTGCAAGAGCTGTGTAAAGTTTTTAGGGTTAGGGTTTTGAGATTAAGTTTGAGCTTAATTGAGATTTCTCACATGGTATCAGAGCTTTGAGGCCCCACATCCAAAGTGAGTTAGGGCATTTGTTTTTTCTTGGGATATTTATCGTGGCAGGAGATGCAAGAAAGATATGGCAGAAGCCACCATCATTTAATGGACAGAATTATGATACATTTGCAAATAAAATGAAAACTATTATGGTTTCAAATGATTTGTGGGAGTTTGTAGTTAATGGATTCAATGATGTGACTAACCCATTTCAGTATCCTACCCTCACAAATGCAAAGAAGACTCATTTGAAAGAGTCAAGGAGGAAGGATGCTAAGGCATTAAGTTTGATTGAAGCAGCAATGACAGAGACTATATTCTCAAAGATTGCAGCAAAAAATTATGAAAAGGAAGCATAGGATATACTCGAGACAAACTTCAAAGGGACTGATAAAGTCTATACTATAAAGCTACAGAACATAAGGAGGAAGTTTTAGAAAGTTCAGATGAAGGAGAATGAATCAGTTGCAGACTTCAGTTCAAGAACTTCCAATGTAATTAATTAGTTGAATTCAAATGGACAAGACTATCAAGAGTAGAGGATAGTGGAAAAGATATTGAGGAGTTTACCTCATAAATATGACAATTTGGTCATGACCATAGAACAGGAAAAAGACCTCACTATTTTGACAATGGATGAGTTAATAGGTACACTTCAAACCCATGAGCACATGATCAACAGATCTACTTCTTCATCTTCCCAAGAGCAAGCATTCAAGGCTCAGTCAAATCCAAGAGGAAGGGGGAGAGGAAGAAATGGCTCAGGAAGGAACTCCAGAGGTAGAGGCTGAGGTAATGGAAGACAAAGGAATGCTACAGCAAAAAGCTCAGGAAGAGCAGATGGAGCATGTAGCTCACAAAATACTTCAAGAGGAGGTAAGAAAAAGCACAACTCAAATAAGAGTAATGTAGAATGCTACTACTATCATAAATATGGGCATTATGCAAATCAATGTTGGAAGAAGCAGAATGATCAGTCAGGACAAGCAAATGTGGCTAATGTGAACATGGGTAATGGACCCAATGTTCTTGCCTTCATCATGTGTAATGTTGGTGAAGAAGGAAGCCCTAACGTTTGGTACCTTGATAGTGGATGTAGCAACCACATGAGTGGTAATGAAACCTTGTTTTCATTCATTAACAAGAGTTTCAAATCGGAAATTAAGATAGGTAATAATGGAACCCTACCAGTTGTGGGCAAAGGATCTATTATGGTCCACACCAAGAAAAGTGAGAAAAGGGAAATACAAAATGTGTATTTCACCCCTGGTATAAAGCACAATTTGATGAGCATTGGTCAGCTCATTCAAAATGGATACAAAGTACTGATGGAGAATGATATGTGTGTCATTCAAGAAAAGGATGGGAGAAAGAACCTACTTGCAGTAGTTCAAATGAACAAAAACAAAATATTTTCCTTGAAGATAGAGACATGTTTCTCATCTCAAGTTTGTGTTGCAACTCACACACAATCAGCTCTAAGGAGTGTGATTGAAGACCCCTCATGGCTATAGCACCTCAGGTATGGTCATCTTGGCTATGCTGGTTTAAATTTGTTGTCAAATAAAAGAATGGTAGAAGGTTTGCCACGTGTAGAAAATTCTTGTGACAAGTGTGAGGCTTGTATTGTGGGTAAGCAACATAGGCTTCCCATTAATTCTGGAAATTCTAGGAGGGCTAGATATCTATTAGAGTTAGTGCATACTGACCTAGTCGGTCCTATGCAAGTTACTTCCATTGGGGGGAGTACTTATTTTATGATATTTATTGATGATTTCAGTCATAGGACATGTGTGTATTTCTTAAAGAACAAATCTGAAGCATTTGATAAATTTGTAGAATTTAAAGCCTAGGCTGAAAAAGAATGTAGACACTATATCAAGGTCTTAAAATCAGATAGAGGAGGGGAGTATACCTCCAATTCTTTTCTAAACTTTTGCAGGAAACATGGCATTAAGAAAGAGCTCATAGCCAGCTATACACCACAATAGAATGGAGTGGTTGAAAGAAAGAACAGAACCATTGTTGAGATGGCAAGGAGCATGATGAAAGAGAAAGGTCTCCCAACTGAATTTTGGGGAGAGGCTGTGGCAACAACAATTTACCCAATTAACAGGTGTCCTACAAATGCAGTCCGTGACAGAATTCCAATGGAAGCTTGGTCATGAATAAGATGGATAGTTGAACACTTAAGGGTGTTCAGATGTGTAGCATATTCACATGTGCCTAAAGAGAAAAGGAAAAAATTTGATGAAAAAGATGTGAAATGCATTTTCACAGGGTATAGCCTAGAATCAAAGGCATACAGATTGTATGATCCATTGAACAACAAGATGATGCTTTCAAGAGATGTAGAATTTCTTGAAAATCAATCTTGGTATGGACAAATTGATGAGTCACCAAGCATTTCAAGTAAAGTGCCAATTATGAGTGAAGAAGATGCTGATGAACAGCAAGAAGAAGGAGCAAATAGAAAAAAAAGCTAGTAGGTTCAGACATTACCGAGCTCCTCTAGGAATGACCGAGTGCCAGTGCCGAGTACCAGTGAACACCGAGCTAGTTGGCAAAGCAACAACAACAAAGATTCTAATCCCATGCTCTCCTCCTTGTTACCAAGAAATACCAAGAGTCTTAGGGAGATATACCAAGATGAAAGGTATGAAAATTATGATGAGAGTGTTAATTTTGCATTATTTTCTCATAGTGATCCAGTAAATTTTGAGGAAGCTATTAAGGAGAAGAAATGGTGTAATGCCATGGATGAGGAAATAGATGCCATAGAAAGAAATAAGACATGGGAGCTAACTGAATTGCCTCCAAAGAAGCAAGTGATTGGAGTGAAATGGGTCTATAAGACCAAATGTAATGCTTAAGGCAAGATTGATAGGCATAAGGCAAGGCTAGTAGTGATGCAGGAGCATCCAGAGGTATAAGGGCAATCCTGTGTCACCCAAAAAAATGTACCTAGACTTAGTTTCTATTTCATGTGTTTTCATTTTTGGATACTCATTTGGGTCAAATAAAGGTTCCAACTCTCACAGTTCCACTATTAGTGTGCATGTAAATCTTGAAAAAATAGGAGGATATAATTGAGCCATCATTTTGGTGAACTAGAAGGTGTGAATTGGCTAGATGAATGTAATCATGATTTAGAGCATTCCAAAAAAAGAATCAGGTCAAAAGGCCCCACGGTTTGAAAGTTATTGCAATTTTTCGGATTTTGGAGAGCTCCTAAGAATGCTTCAAAGTCAGGTTAGGGGCATTAAATGACCTCAAAAAGGTTCAAAAAATGGGGGATGAGCGATGCTTGTCCATAGGGCTATAGAAAGCTTCAAGAGCTTTCTAAAAATGTAAACAGTTCATCAATCAGAGCTACGGTTCAAAAGTTATGCCTCCCAAAAGTTTGATTACCATTTCTGGATTCTTCTAGATTTATGTCCACTTCTAATGCAGCTTTTGGAACCTTCTATTTGGTTGGTGGATGCCTACTAGCACTTTCTAGAATATACTCCTAGTCCTTAACCCTCTGGGGTCTATTTAAGGAGATTTATGGCATTGTAAAAGGCAGTTCGGGGTGGAGTTTGAGAGGAGGTACTGAAAGGAGAAATTATCTCCAGATTTATGCTATTGGAAGCCCTTAGGGCATGTTTTGAAGTTTATTTTCTCTATACTGTTTGTACTAGCTTATTTTCTCAGTTAATATAATTTCCCCTTTTCTGTTGTGTCCATTTTGTTCTTGGGTTGTGTCTCCATCAAGTGGTATCAGAGCGAGTTTTCCTAACTGTGTAGACAGAGCACCGACTATGAGGCAATTTGCACTAGGACTGTGTGGTTGTGGGTTTGAGTTAGAAGATGCCTCCATGAAGAGAACATGGAAGAAGGGCTAGAGCTATTAATCCTGAGGAGGTTAGAGCCCTCCAAAGGTAGGTACAAGCATTGCAGGAGGAGCTCCATAGAGGAGCAAATCTTGCCGCAGGTGACGACAGTGAGGATGACAATGAAGAAGAAGTAATGGGACTAGAAGGGGAATTTGACAGGGAAGTTCTGAATCATGCAGAGGAAAGGCTTTTTAGGGCCATTACTAAGTTTGGGAAAAGACCTACAATTGAAGTGGGTGTATTTTCAGGAAATCTGAAACCAGATGAGTTGATCGATTGGATCAATGAACTGGAAGAATACTTTGAGTATGAGGATATCAAGGACCCAGATAGGGTTAAGTTTGCAAAGGCCAAACTAAAAGGCCATGCCAAAATCTAGTGGCAAGAGGTTCAATTAGAAAGAAATAGAAGAGGAAAGGAGAAGATCACAATGTGGGATCGCATGGTGGACAAATTGAAGAAGCAGTTCATTCCTGTGTACTACGAGCTTGATTTGTTTAAGAAGATGCATGGGTTAAAGCAAGCAAGAAGATCAGTCCAAGAATATATAGAGGAGTTTTACCAAATCTTGATTAGAGCAGGGCATGCAGAAAAAAATAAGGAGAAGGTTGCTCGTTATATCAGTGGGTTGCGACCTAGCATCCAGGAGGAATTAATTTTGGTAAGAATGACCAGTGTTGAAGAGGCATACTAGTTTGCCCTACAAGTTGAAGAGAAGCTGAATAAAAGGTTTGAAGGAAGACAAAGAGGGTGTGATCAAGGAGGAAGGGGAAAGTGGTAGGTCATCTGGAGGCCACAATGAAACCCAAAAGAAAAATGAAGATGAGGGTACTAGCAGGAACCAGAGGAATGAGGATTTTAACCGCTCCTGTGACCAAGATTTTGGAAATCAGAGAGGAAGAGGTAGAGGACGTGGACAAGGAAGAGGAGGCTTTCATGGTACCTATTTCCATTGCAATGAAGAAGGTCATCATGCCTTTGAATGCCCTCAAAGACAAGAAAGGACAGATAGGAGAGTTGAGGGCCAAGCTAGGGTTGCTCATGTGGATGAGGATGCACAATCATCACATTCAGAGGATGCAGAAAGAGTAGAGACCTTGGTAAATTAAAGAGTCTTACTAAGTGGCAAGATTGAACCAGGACAATGGAGGAGTTTGTTCCGTACCAGATGCAAGTGTGAGGATAAATGTTGTGACGTGATTATTGATGGTGGTAGCACTGATAACTTGGTATCAGAAGAGATGGTCTCTAAGCTGAAGCTCAAGAAGGAGAAACATCCCTAGCCCTATCGGATTGCTTTGGTAAAAGATGATCATAAGGTCCTGGTAAGTGAACAATGTTTAGTAAAATTCAAAATTGGGAGTTACCATGATGAAGTTCTCTGTGATGTTATTCTGATGGATGTTTGCCATCTATTGTTGGGTAGACCATGGCAGTTTGATAGGCATGCAATACATGATGGTCATGCAAACACATACTCTCTAACAAAGGATGGAGTTTTCCACAAATTGAAGCCCATGAATAAGGAAGGTAAAAAGGTATGTAGCAGTGCTAGGATTTGTCTTGTTGATGGAAGGAAGTTTTTAGATGGCATGAAACATCAGCGTATGTGTTATGCTTTGATTCCTAGGAAAGATAAAGAAGGTAGTAGTGAAATACCACTTGAATTTTTAGATTTACTAGGTGAGTTTCGAGATATTATCTCTGATAATGTTCCAGATGGATTGCCACCAGTAAGGAAAATTAGTCATTAGATAGATCTGATTCCAGGAGCTAGTTTGCCTAACAAGGCTGCTCACAGGATGACTCCTACTGAAACAAAGGAGCTAAATAGACAGGTTCAGGAGTTGTTGAGAAACGGCTTGATTTGGGAGAGCCTAAGTCCATGTGCAGTACCTGCAGTACTCCCACTAAAGAGGGATGGAGAGTGGAGGATGTGTACAGATTCTCAAGCTATAAATAGGATAACCATCAAGTACCAGTTTCCTTTGCCAAGGATGGATGATCTTATGGACTGCTTGAGTGGAGCTCAGTACTTCATAAAGATAGATCTAAAGAGTGGTTATCATCAAATATGGATATGAGAAGGAGATGAGTGGAAAATAGCCTTCAAGACCAAGGAGGGTCTTTATGAGTGGTTAGTCATGCCCTTTGGATTGGCGAATGCCCCAAGCACCTTCATGCAGCTCATGAATGAGGTACTTAAGAAGTTCTTGGGAAAATTTGTTATTGTTTATTTGGATGATATTTTAATTTTTAGAAAGACTTTGGAAGAACGTTTGCTGCATATTCATAGTGTCCTTGAAAGGCTAAGGGAAGAGAAACTATTAATTAATCTGAAGAGCTGTATCTTTGCAAAAAGGGAGTTAGTCTATTTGGGGTTTGTTATATCACTTGAAGGTATCAAATTGGATCCAGAGAAGGTAGAAGCCATCTTGGAATGGCCTACTCCAAGGTCTGCTACTGAGGTAAGATCATTTCATGGTCTAGTTAGTTTTTACAGGAAGTTTATTAAGAATTTCAGTGGCATATGTGCACCCCTAACTGATACAATAAGAGGGGATAGAAAAGAGTTCAAATGGACTGCAGCAGCTGCAAGAAGTTTTGAATTGCTGAAGAAGAAGGTGACAGAACAGCCTGTGTTGGCACTTCTAGATTTTTGAAAAGTGTTCCAGGTGGATTGTGATGCTAGTGGCAGTGCTATTGGGGCTATATTAAGCCAAGAAGGTAAGCCTATTGGATATTTTAGTAAAAATTTGAATGATGCGAAGAAGAAGTATTTTGTTTAGGATCAGGAGTTCTATGCAATAGTCCAGGCCTTAAAGAAATGGAGGCATTATTTATTGCCAAAGGAATTTGTTTTGTATACTGATCATCAGGCATTACAGTACCTAAATAGCCAAGCTAAATTGAATCAGAGGCATATGAAGTGGGTAGAGTTCTTGCAGAGCTATACATTTGTGTTGAAGCATAGAAGTGGAAAATCTAACAGGGTTGCAGATGCACTAAGTAGGAGATAGTTGTTGCTTACAATAATGCAGGTTGAAGTAGTTGGGTTTGATGAACTCAAGAATTTATACCCCGAGGATCTTGATTTTGCTGAAGCATGGAAAGCTTGTAAAGAACTTGTTGTTGTAGATAGAACCAAGTGGTTAGACTATTTGATTCAGGAGTGCATGTTGTTCAAGGGTAGTCAATTGTGCATTCCAAGGAGTTCTATGAGGGAAAATCTAATTAAGGAGAAACACAGTGGAGACATGGTAGGCCACTTTGGTCGAGATAAGACCATTTCCATTCTTAGAGAACATTATTTTTGGCCTCAGATTTCACAGGATGTGAAGAAGTTTGTATAGAGTTGCCAGGTAGGTCAAGTTGCCAAAGGATTTAGCCACAATACTGGACTGTATCAGCCATTACCTATTCCATTAAAGCCATGGGAGGACATAAGTATGGATTTTTTTCTTAGATTGCCAAGGACACAAAGGGGTAATGACTCAATATTTGTGGTGGTTGATAGGTTCTCCAAAATGGCACATTTCATTCCATGCCACAAAACTCATGATGCTGTCCATATTGCAGACTTGTTCTTCAAAAAGGTGGTAAGACTACATGGTCTCCCAAGGAGTATGGTTTCTAACAGAGATACTAAATTTGTGGGGTATTTCTGGAGGACATTGTGGAAGAAGTTGAGAATAGACCTAAAAATTAGTTCCACGCATCACCCGCAGACTGACGGCCAAATAGAAGTGGTAAACAGAAGTTTGGGCAATTTGCTGAGATGTTTAGTTGGGGATAAGCCCAAGGGATGGGATTTGATTCTACCACAAGTAGAGTTTTCTTATAATAACTCTATAAATAGGAGTACTAGAAAATCACCATTCCAAATTGTATATGGGAGTAGCCCAAGGAGTGCACCAGAGTTGAGGAAGATAGAACAAGGGGAGAGGACAAGTGTTGAAGCTGAGGAATTTGCTGAACATATCAAGCGTCTACATGAGGAGGTTCAAGCACACATTACCAAGATGAATCAAGAGTATAAAGCTAGGGCTGATCAAAGGAGAAGACATAAGGAATTCCAAGAATGAGATTTAGTCATGGTGCACTTACGAAAAGAAAGATTTCCAGCTGGTACTTACAACAAGCTGAAAATAAAGAAATTTGGCTCCTAAAAAATTCTAAAGAAACATGACTCAAGAAATGCATATGAGGTGGAGCTGGCAGAAGGTATCCACATTTCTCTTATTTTCAACATTGTAGACTTAACAGAGTATCATGATGATGGTGCAGATGACGAGCCAGTGTTAGAGCCATGTCCAATTCTTGCTTCTAAGAAGGAGGAGATAGAAGACATTCTAGATCATTGTGTGGGTAGGAGTACAAGAAATACACAGTATGAAGAGTATTTGGTGAAGTGGAAAGGACAGCCGATTGAGGACTCAACTTGGATTTCAGCAGCTGAGGTTTCCCATCTAGGATTTCCTCTACTATTCATAAAGTGATAGGGTCACTTTTCAATCTACCCTGGGTGTCTGATGCAAGAGCATCCAAAGGTATAAGGGCAATCCTGTGTCACCCAAAAAAATGTACCTAGACTTAGTTTCTTTTTCATGTGTTTTCATTTTTGGATACTCATTTGGGTCAAATAAAGGTTCCAACTCTCACAGTTCCACTATCAGTGTTCATGTAAATCCTGAAAAAATAGGAGGATGTAATTGAGCCATCATTTTGGTGAACTAGAAGGTGTGAATTGGGCAGATGAATGTAATCGTGATTTAGAGCATTCCAGAAAAAGAATCAGGTCAAAAGGCCCCACGGTTTGAAAGTTATTGCAATTTTTCAAGTTTTGGAGAGCTCCTAAGAATGCTTCAAAGTTAGGTTAGGGGCATTAAATAACCTCGAAAAGGGTCAAAAAATGGGGGATGAGTGAAGCTGGTCCATAGGGCTATAAAGAGCTTCAAGAGCTTTTCGAAAATGTAAACGGTTCGTCAATCGGAGCTACGGTTCAAAAGTTATGCCTCCCAGAAGTTCGGTTACCATTTTTGGATTCTTCTAGATTTACGTCCACTTCTAACGTAGCTTCTAGAACCTTCTATTTCTTTGGTGGATGCCTACTAGCACTTTCTAGAATGTACTCTTAGTCCTTAACCCTCTAGAGTCTATTTAAGAACATTTTTGGCATTGTAAAAGGCAGTTCGGGGTGGAGTTTGAGAGGAGGTACTGAAAGGAGAAATTATCTCCAGATTTATGCTATTGTAAGCCCTTAGGGCATGTTTTGAAGTTTATTTTCTCTGTACTGTTTGTACTAGCTTATTTTCTCAGTTAATATAATTTCCCCTTTTATGTTGTGTCCATTCTGTTCTTGGGTTGTGTCACCATCAAGTAGTCAAGGGCTACAAATAGCAGTATGGAAGAGATTATGATGAGACCTATGCCCCGATTGCAAGAATGGAAACTGTGCATGCTATCATATCAGTTGCAGCCCAGCACAAGTGGAAGGTATATCAAACAGATGTGAAGTCTGCCTTCCTAAATGGTGTATTGAAAGAAGTAGTATATGTGGAGTAGCCACCTGGTTATGAAGTTGCAGGTGAAGAACATAAAGTATATAGATTGAAGAGAGCTCTCTATGGACTCAAGCAAGCTCCAAGGGCATGGGACAATAGGATTGACTCATATTTGATGAGCAATGGCTTTAGCAAAAGCAATGGTGAGCCCACTCTTTACATCAAGGCAAAATATGGCAATGTATTGATTGTTGTCTTGTATGTAGATGACTTGATTTTTACTGGTGATGATAAGGCTCTAATTGGTGAGTTCAAAGAGGCCACGAAAAGTGAATTTGAAATGATAGACCTAGGTCTCTTGAAATACTTTCTAGGCATAGAAGTAAAACAAATGCATGATGGCATCTTCATCTCTCAAGAAAAGTATGCAGCGCAGATTTTGGAGAGATTTAAAATGTAGAATAGTAAGGCATCCCCCACACCAATAGCAATAGGTTTGAAGTTGAGCAAGGAAGACTCTAGAAAGAGAGTGGATCCAACACTATACAAGAGTATGGTTGGAAGTTTAATGCATTTGACTGCAACTCGGCTAGACCTAATGCATGCAGTAAGTCTGATTTCCAAATTTATGGAAACAAAAAAGGATTCTCATTGGCAAGCGGGAAAGAGGATCCTAAGGTATGTGAAAGGTACCAGGGGATTTGGAATTTTGTATAATACAAATGATGATTTCAAGTTGGTTGGTTACATAGATAGTGATTGGGCTGGAAGTTTAGATGATAGGAAGAGTACTTCTAGATACATGTTTCATATGGGATTGGGTGCATTTTCATGGTCATCCAAGAAGCAACCTATTGTTGCTCAATCTACAGCAGAGGCTGAACACATAGCAGCAAATGCAGTAGCATGTCAACCAATTTGGCTAAGGAGGATCTTGACAGATTTGAATGAAAGGCAAGAGGATGGAACCACACTTTATTGTGACAACATCTCATCAATTGCATTGTACAAGAATCCAGTCTTCCATGGGAGAAGCAAGCATATTGAGATTAGATATCACTTCATTAGAGAGTTGGTGGAGAATGGGGATATCAAAATGAATTTTTGCAAGTCAGAGCAGCAGCTAGCAAATATTTTCACCAAGCCATTAGGCATTGGATCTTTTGTACACTTAAGAGAGAGTCTTGATGTAGTTGATTTGGATAAGTTGTGATCATTGTATGTTTGGCTAGAGACAAAGGGGGAGTGTTGAAAATTAAACGTCATACGCCTGCAGATTGTCTTCAAGCCCCACACCCATCTACCCTGTCAGGTCATCGCAGGCATCCATGAACGGCAGGAATTTATTTTTGGTAGGTGAGAGTTTGAAATTTGAGCGTTGAGAGGGAAAGGAGGAATATGACAAAAGGAATGTTTATTCATTCATTCATTTTAAGAGTTTGCAGATCAAGCAGAAGAGAGAAGTTACAGAGCTGAGCTGAGAAGGAAGGAAGAAGGAAGTTTGTGCCTATAGTTGCACATGTTTTCTTGTTCACTTTGTAAGTTTGTTGTTGTTTGGATTTGTCTTGTTGAAGAATTGATTGCTCCAGGCACCATTGTATGTGAGTTGCAAGTTTTAAAGTTTATTGAAGTTTGAAGTATTATTAGTTTAGGGTTATTTTAGGATTTTTTGGTTGAAGCCGAATGCTCCCAGATTTTGTAATAGTTTAGTGAAAGATTGAATAGAAAGCAAGTGAGCATACATGAATCTATTGATCTTCCCTTGTATGTTGCATTTGAGTAATTTTTTTGAAAGCTCAAAGCTTTGACTCTCTGGTTTTAATGGTGAAACATTCACATTGAAATCTCTTAAGTTATAATTTCTCAATTCGAGCCAAGCTCACTCGATATCTATTGCTGCTGAGCATTTCTTTTGGAACCGAGCATACTAGGCATCTATTGCTACTGAGCTCCTCTTTGTGTCGAGTTCACTCGGCACCTATTGCTTGTCACTTGGCACCATCAAGTGCTGAGCAAGTGCCGAGTAAATCTGGCACTCGGCACCTTCCTGTGCTGGGCACTTTTGTTCAAGTGCTGAGCAACCTGGCACTCAACACCATCAAGTGCCGAGTAAAACTGGAACTCGGCACCTTTATGTGCCGAGCACTTTTGCAAGAGCTGTGTAAAATTTTTAGGGTTAGGGTTGTGAGATTAAGTTTGAGTTTAATTGAGATTTCTAATAGTTAGAACATTCAAAATCCTAATTGACAAGGAGGATAAAACAGTTGCACTACAAAAGTATACAGAAGAAGAGAAGAATTAGTCAAAGGACTATGGTTTGATTAGACTAGTTGTTAGCAAACTCAATTAGACTAGTTGTTAGGCGGGTCCCATAAGCTACTTTGACCTGATGAAAATTATTAAAATCCTTCAAAATCCTTAATTCATTCATTCATAATAGCCAGTTGCTGCAATATTCACATACACGTACAATCTGATGTGTAGTAAAACAAACCTTAGATTACATACAATTTCCAACATATTTTCAATAACAAATAAGGCCACACACAATAAAGAAATAGCATTGCAGACCCTTTCAAGGGGAAGGAGAAGATTATTCAGGTAGTTGATTAACCACGTTTAACTGTTTAAAATCCTTTCAACCACTTTCCGACTCCCTTGCTTTGAAACAACATCCTGACAATTTCCATTACATAAACTATTAATAATTATGATTTTATTTAACTAGTTCAATAATGAACCAACAATACAAACATGCGCTTATTGATCTGCCTTGCAATGTTCATGCCATAATCATGAACTTAGACCCAGAAGATTAAACTGCTAAAGTATAACTGAGGCTAAAGGCCGGTTCCTTTTAAGTTATATGATAAGATAAAACCTAAATAATAGTCATATGAACATCAAAGTACTCAGAAGAAACACGGGAAAAAAAGCATGGGACGAAAATAGCTGCCAAAACTGATATGAATAGGCAATATATATTCATAAAGATGGGAAAGGGGGCTCTTAGGATAAGGCCAAGGACGTTCAGCTTGCCCAAGAGCTAGGTATGAGAATGAAAATCTCAATGTTCTTTGCGTTACAAAAAGATCCAGTGAAAAATCACAGTATGGAAAGGGAGAAATGTGTAGAGTATACTGGATGTGATAATTAGATGATGCGGTTATTAATGGCAAAGGAATTGTAGGAATTTAGTAGGAATCTATTTAGTATAAAAAGTATACTATACTTATTTTTTTATAGCTTGGGCCATTTTTTGATATGGCCCTTTTCATCCATATTGGCAACTAAAACCATAATGTCATGAAAAAATCTCAGAATCTCTGACAGCTAATTTGGACTACACAAGTCATATAACAAGACAAGGTAAAGCCGTAACCGGTACAGTGGGGCAATTCAACAAAGAAGAAAAAAAACCCTAAAATGCTGGGAACTTGAGCGCCAACTAGCTCCTACAGCTATTCAAATATCAAATAAAACCTGTAAACTAAACAGGCTAAAACTGGAAAGAAACGAATGGTAATGTATAGACTTGATGTCAACACCACCCTTGAAGACATATCTGGTGACATTATCATGAACCCAACTCCTTGCAGCTGTACGGGACTTGTTTAATGTTTTCAGCATCTCATCTGGAATAACCAACATGACATTTATGTGGGTTCCAGTGAGAGCTTGTAAAACAAGGGGATCCACATCAAATAGCTTCACTTCACTAATATTGTTTACCTGAAGAACATTGACAACAATGGAAGGTGACAATCTGTGGGATGATTGTGTGCCCCAGTTTATACCCAAGCCTAAGCCCTCTGCTCCAACTGAGGTTACCATTCGATGGAGGGATACCCAAATGAAGAATAACGAGCATTTCAGAAAACATTTAGTTGATGCCATCTTTTAGTCCAATGAATGCTTGCATTAATTAGCAAAGAAGTTGTGAGTTATTATCATTTGGCTGCTGGAATATGAATAGCTATTCTGAAATACTTATTCTAAAATAGAAAATGGGAGTACATATTCTTATTTTCTACTTGTTTCAGCCAGAATTTAATGGGAAATTGATAGACCCAAAAATTAATTTTGTATTCCAGTCCAAATTAAGAATTCAAAATTTTAAGAATTTACATATGCCTATTCTGCTTGTATTGTGGTTGCCAAACGAATGAATAAATAAGTGATAAATGTAAGGTTAGTTTTGTTGTGAAGGAATTTAAGGAGAATGAGTGATAATTAGATGGCACTGACAATAGGGAGATTCTGACGGGGATATTATTTGCACGGAGGTCACGAGCTGGGCTGTAGGAAAAGCACCAGTTTTTTTTGAATTTTCAAATGGGAACGACAGTTTTGTTACAGTGAAAGTTTTTCGGTATTCAAAAACTTTTATTTGGATTAGAAATTTAAAAGATGGATTACATTGAAAGTAGGGTTTTTTAATATGTTGTGGCCCATCTTCTATAAACTTTTGTTCACTTTAAAAAATAAAAGATAAATATCTGAAATTTTATATAATATTTTATTTTAGTTTTTGTTGGCATAAATGTTTTAGAAGTTGGAGAAGGTCAAAAGTTAGTTTTGTCTAAAGACACAAATAAATTAATTATATATATGAGTAATAAATTAATTATGTATCTTTTATTATCATTATACATTCATTAATTTGATCAATAAGATTAAAGTACTTTACTACTTCCAAGTTCAATCAAAAGGTTCACTTTTAAGAACATATTTAAAAAATGGACAAAATACTATTTATTGAAGATTTCATTAGCCCTCATTAATTTAGGCAAGAAGCCAAATGGAAACATAAATTAGATCAAAATTAAAAGATCAAACTATTAGAAATAAATTTGCACAAATATGTTGAATGAAAAGCCTGTGGCATATTCATGTGAATTAAATGTTCATTAGTCACTGTATTTATCTCAAGAATTCTTTTACCAAAAAATGTGTCCATTCATATACAGCCAACTAGAATGTACTATGCCCATCTCACTGTGTTTAGAAGTCTAAAAAAATGTTGTTGCCAGAGTTGAAAGAATAGACGAGTTCAAAGAACAAAAAAATCAAATATGTATCTTCTCTTTCTATATTGCTTTTTTTGAAGACCCGCTTGAATATCGCTTTTATTCTTCTATTCTTAGGTTTTCCCTTTTCCCTAGCTTGTGGTTTGTGCGTATTTCTCATGCTTTCTATATATTTCCACAAGGGTTTATTTTCCTGAATACTTAAAGTTGTTTGATGTCTTTCCTCATGCTTTGAGTTTCACTTTTGATCATGGTGGGGTTCATCTGCACAAACAACAATTCTTTTACTTCTTTTTCCGTGGACATATAACTTGTGTGTTCCATGGTTTCAATTTATTTTCTGCAGTCTAACTTTTGATCTTATTTAATGTCGTACTAAGCAAGTTGAATGTAAATTATTTTAAATCAGCAAATTGATTCCAAATAGTGTGATTTCATGCAAGAAACCTGATTTTAAAGCTTACTGAGTCACCCTGGTGACATTTTATTTCAACGGTTTGTACTGCAACAAGTTGTCCAAGTACATACATATTTTAAGATTTATTATTTTCTGTAGTCTATTAATATATCTTGTTCTTGTATGACATTTTACAGGGCATTACTTTGTTTCTTAATTAAAGTAAAAGACAAATTGGTCAACTATCAGTAGAAAATCATCGAAACTAATCTAACTCCTATTGTCGCTTGAAACAAAAACAAAGTTCGAAACCATCATTATGAAAGTATCAGCAAACTTAAACAAAATGCCTGTTATCAACTAAAGAAACTATAGAAAACCATTAACAAAGGCATGAGAGCCTTGCAACCTAACAAGTCCTGAGACTAGCAGATTAACAGCATAAAAAGAAAAAGGAGAGAACCCTTAAGATTATTGGCCTCTTTCCTTCCAAGGAGGATGTTCGCCCAATCTTTAGCCAGGAAGTCAAAAAGCATCTTAGAGTCCACCTTAGATAGGTCCCCTTTAGCATCCTTAAGCAAACACAGAGTGGTAGCAGCCACATGAGTAACTTTTAGCGTGAACTTGGTCGACAGGTGCATTTATATTACTTTGTTATCAGCTAAAATATTTGGTATGCTTTATTTTGAACTTAGTGTGCTCTGGTTGTATTTGTCAACAATTGCTATGCAAATTAAAAATGTAAGAAACTCGCTCATTTGTAGCTTACTACAGTTGTTCATTAAGAAAAAATAATTATATTACATGGTTATGTTTAATAGTAAACATCTGACCCTCTTTCATGGAAATTGCCATGTGAGGTAAACTTCCTAGTTGTGGCTCATTCAAATACTTCGCCTCTTGAAACAAGAAGCTCACTCTTCAATGTTAATTTTTCTAATTTTCATAAATATGGTGTATATGATCAAATTAAAACATTATTTCCTTGACTTATTTTATTATAGTAAGGGCCTTATGCATTATGTAGACTCATTGGCAGGTTGGTTAGATTAGAGACTACGATGGTTCTTGGCACTATTTTTTGTCATTGAAGCCCTAGGATGCCTTGCATATGGATTCATTTATACTCTATTTAGATTGGGTTTGAATGATGGTTTCTATTTTCTTTTGGGCACTTTTTTAACATTACGCATGACTTTCCTTTGACATTTTATCCTATATTCTGATCTCTATTAAGAATGCTTGTGCTCTTTAGGGCCTGAGGTTTTGAAAGATGTATTACTTTATGGATTCAAACATCATTAGTGCCAGAATAAAGTCTTTTGTCCTCTTGTATGTCATTTTCCTCATATTTAAATGGACTTTTACAACACTTTAGTGTTGGCTTGTACCAATTTTATGTGTATATTTGGGTTTCTCATTAGTGCTAGATATGATGTCTTTGTTGAAAATTTTGTCATATTAATTCCCTACCTTCTGACTATTCTACATTCGTATATAGGTTTTGTCTGCTAGTTAATATATTAGTCCTAAGCATTGATTTCTTTTAGTTTTTGAATGGAGCTCATTGCTAGCATTTTTTAGTTTTGCTAGTTGTTGTTCAGTGAATATTTGTATCATTATTTTTCTAACCATTATGAACACTTCTAAATATGTATTCCTTTGCACTCCTATGCTTCAAAATGTTCACATAACTACAATTCTATCTACAAAAGATTGAACAAGGCTTAGAACCCAGTATACACAAACAATAACAAATTCCTATTTTCTAGACTTACTTTTCAGTTTATACCATTTCAATGGTACTCTAGCAACTTCATCATTTGAAACAAGAAGCTAACTCTTCAATGTTTATTTTTCTAATTTTCCTTATTGTCAGGTTTCTAACACTAAAATGTGCATTTGAAACTCTTTGCCATAACTACAGTCCATAGGTCTGAACTAATCATTTTATGGCTCTTATAGACAACACTATTTGATCTTCCTTCTTCATACTAGGAAAAATGTATGTTCACATGACATACTTATTAGTTTATGCTGTTAAATCTTTTCACCACATTGCTAAAGTAGAAAGCTTCAAATTTGTTCATTCAAGTGTCATCTAAGTCATTCTTAGGCATATCTATAGTAACCTTAATAAGTTTCTTTGCTTCAACTTTCTAAATGTAATGCAACAACAAAATCAAGTTTGTCTTAGGTTGACCATCATAATTAGTAAAGAACCTATAATGATATTTTAGAAGAAGAGAATTCTCACTTGTCCTTTATAAATAAAAATAAAATTTACAACATATATCTTCACCAAAAAAAAATGAGAATGAAAATGGCAAGTGATTTCATTAGTAAGATATACATATGAAGGTTATGACCTAAATAAGAACAATTATCTTCAACTTCATGAGTGGGTTTTATTTAAGAAATTTCCTTTGTTTTTTCCTGAGAGGTCTCACTTAAATGAAAATTTCAAAATGCACATGCATTTATTCTTGGACATCTCTCAAAGGTTGTATTTCTTGACTATGATAAGTCGTTCACTTAGCTTTGTAGCTTTGTGTTGCAGCAATCACCATTTCCTTAGAATGTTTATCTCTTACATCATCTTTTCACTCAAGTTACACTATATTGTAACCCTAGAAATTGAAGCAATGAATTTGTAACTATGATTTTATCTCTTTTATAAAGACTTTTCTCCTATATTGTTTCATCAATGCTAACATAATGATTTTGTTGTTTCCTATTTTACACCAATATACAATCACAATAAAAGGAAGGAAGATTTGAATGATGTTTACTACTAGAAATTAGAAGTTTTGATGTATCTTTTGCACTAAAATTTAAGACAAGATCTCATCGTAGAATTTAATTGGTATGTTGATCCATTCTAATTTCTTCCATTAATTAATCATTAATAATGACTACAAACTATCTTAGGTTCAAATTTGTGACTTAATGTTAGGTCTATATATAAAGGGAAGTGCATTGCACTGTAACCATTTTGTAGATATTAATATGCATGTTTCAAGAATAGGACAACCTATTTTTCCATAAGAAAGGTTTGAAGTTACTACTATTATAGCATTTTGTTTGCAGTTTATTTGCTGAATGTAACTTTGAGAAAAGAGGGGTAAAAATTTATTAAGACAGAAAATAATACAACAAGGAGAGCTCAACAAGGAGCTCGATCCTGAGCAACAAGAGCATCAAATTCTTGCAACATCTCAAAGGACATTGGCCTCCTATCCCTAATATTCCAACCCGGATCATGACTAGAAGCCCATTTGGCTAAACAATCAGCAGCTCTGTTCCATTCACGAGGAATATACATGAACCTAATGAACTGAAAAGAGCTAGAGAAGAGAATAATATACTTAACAATAGTGGTCAGCTGCCAACTAACATCCTCAAGCTCCTACAAAGAAAGCATGTTCACCACCACCTGGGAATCAGACTCACAGATAATCTTACTCCATCCCCGCAAGCAACACTATTCCACAGCATATAAAATAGCCCGAGCTTCCATGAGATTGTTAGTGTAATCACCATTATGAACTGAGAAGAAAAATTTAACATCCCCATAACTACAATGAGCCACTCCCCCAATACCAGTAGGGCCAGGATTCCCACAAGAAGAACCATCAGTGTTAATTTTCAGAACTCTATAGGGAGGAGGAGTCCAATGCCCATCCCGATTAACTCGACCCTTCCTCTGATGGTGAAGTTGCCTGGACACAAAAGGAAACCTTTCAGCTACAAACCCATCCTGAAGATGAAAATTGAGGTGATTATAGATAGCAAGATCAATTGAATCCATACCCACCATCAAGCTCACACTTCACGTGAATAGTTTCCTGAAGAGAATGTGATATCTTCCACCAAAGATGCAAAACACCAAGCCGAACATCTTGGAATATGTGACGATTCCTCTCCAACTAGATATGCCAAAGCATGAAAGATGGGCTAGCAATCCAAGTAGCATGGAGAGAAGAAGACTTGGAGGGAGCACTGCCCAAGCGGGCCCAAAACTCAGGCAAAGAGGAAGCATGCCTACAAGAGCAACCCCAAGCGCTCCACCAAAGGTGCCATATCTGAGTAGAATAGGAGCAATGGAAAAATAGATGGGAGACAGACTCCTCTCCATTACCACACAAAATACAATAAGAGGGGCCCTGTAATCCCTGTTTACAAATATTATCCCAGGTAAGACAACGGTTGTGAGGCACTAGCCACATGAAAAAATTGCACTTGGACCAAGAAACTTTATTCCAAACTTTCTTCCACCAAGGGACCTCAGCATCCCCAAATAATTGTCTAGTTATCTCCTGATACCCAGTAAAGACATGATATTTATCAGACAAGGTACCACCCCAAGCCAAAACATTTGGACCAACGAAAGAGGAACACTCTCTAGAAGCTAGAATTTGAGAAAGGTCTTGACGATCCCTATCTATACCTCCAAGAGGCCAATCAGAAGAATGCTTCCATCTGTAACCAACAACAGGTCCCAATTGATAAGGAGTCTTGTAATGAGCCACTTTATCCCATCCAGCGGCAAGAAAAGAGTCACAAAGAGACTAAAGATGAGGGTACATGAATAAAATGGAAGGGAATCCATCCCAAGAATTAGAAAAAAACAAAGCCTGAGAACCTCCTTTACATATCTAGAACAGACCCCTCTTCACCAACATCGCACCTGTCTTCAAAGTATGCCAAACCATGGAGCCACGACCTTCAAGAGGAAGTGCAGAAATAGAGCAAGGATCAGCACTATGAAAATATTTATGAGTGATAATATGAGCCCAAAGTTGATGTTATCTAGAGCACCATCACCAATAAAGTTTAGCAGCCAAAGCTTGACTACTCAAGATAGCAGATTGAAGACCAAGACCACCCTCCTTTTTAGGCCTACAAATAGTTGACCAATTAACCAAACTCCATTTAGTACTACACAAATTACCACTCCAAAGGAATTGTTGGGAAAGAGCATCAAACTCTTTGAGAAAGTAAATAGGAGTAGCCTAAACCATGCTTCTATAAGTAGGAAGAGCTTGGATAACAGCTTGAAGAAGAGTAACCCGAGTAGCAGTAGAAAGCAATCTATGAGTCCAATGATTTACCTTATCCTGAAGTTTGGTAATCAAATTTTGCCAGAAGAGACGTGGCTGCCTAGAAACAGCAATAGGAATGCCAAGATAAGTCAAAGGAAGTGACCCAATTTGAAACCGTAGGATACCAACAATGTTGTGTTGAATACAATCAGGAGTGTTAAAAAAGTAAATGGAAGATTTGTGCTCATTAACTTTCTGGCCTGAAGCTGCCAAATAAACGTCCAAAGCATGTCGAAAGGCTTCAACTTCCTTGATCTTAGCAAGACCTACAAGAGCAAAATCATCAACAAATTGAAGATGGGAAAGAGAAGGTAAGTCATTACCCCACCGCCAGCCTTGAATAGAATTCTGGGACACCTGATACTTAATGAATCTGTCCAAGCCTTCAACCATGATGATCAATAGATATGGGGAGAGAGGGTCACCCTGGCGGAGGCCTCTAGAAGCATGAAATAGTTGAGAAGGTTGACCATTAATAAGAATAGAAAAAGAGGCAGAAGTAACACAGCTCATAGTCCAACTCACCCAGTCAGAGCTAAATTCAAAAGAAAGAAGAATAGTCCTTAGGAAACTCCATTTAATTCTATTGTAGGTCTTAGCCATATCCAACTTAACAAACATTTCTCTCTCCCTTGAAGTAGTCGTAGAGTGAATAGCCTCAGTAGCAATAAGCACCCCATCCAAAATTTGTCTGCCAGCAACAAAACCACCTTGTTTTTCTGAGATAATAATGGGAAGCCACCTTTTTAGTCTCTTAGCAATCAACTTAGTAATAACTTTGTAAACCACATTACATAAGGCAATTGGTCTAAAAAACTCCAATTGATTAGCACCCTCTCTCTTAGGAATAAGAGTCAAGAATGTAGAGTTCAAAGCTTGAAGCATCTACTTGCTAGCATAGGATTCCTTAACCACCTCCAACAAATCATGATTAATGATGTCCCAAAATTCTTGAAAGAATTCAACTGGAAAGCCATCAGGACCAGGAGCCTTCCCCTTAGGCATGCCAAAGACCACCTCCTCCAGCTCTTCCAAAGAGATTGGACGCATGAGATAATCATTCATTTCCTGAGTGATAAGGGAAGGAATATAGGACAAAATAATATTTTTTTCATTATCAGCAGGAGGAGAGTACTTAGAGAAGAGGGTAGAGAAGTACCAAGTAGCCTCCTGGAACAAAGCTAGCAAGGAATTTAGTTGGATACCTTGAGCATTAACCAAAGAAGAGATAGTGCTCTAATCACCTTCCTAGAGCATGTTTATCGTACAGGTAAAGTGAATGAACGCATACGAACAATAGAACAGAATAGCAGAACAATATTTGCAATAGTAGATGAATGATTCCTTATTTACAGTGATCCCAGACGGGATATAAATACTACCACCGAACCTTCCCGAAGGAGTCCGTCAGCCACAACATTACATCTGCTACAAACTATTTACCCATCGGCTACAAAATACAAAACACCGACGACAGTCAATCCGTTGGCTACAGAATACAAAACACCGACGACCATCATTCCGTCGGCTATAGAAACACTACCGGAACTATCTAGTCAGCTGACACCATCCCAACCAAAAAGAAAAGTCATCTCCGAATGAAAATTACAACATATCTAAGACAAATTAACAAACAAAATATATCTTCAGAGTGACTACAACAAGAAAAATTTGCTTCTATCACATCACTTCCACATTCATCCCGTTACATCTGTAGCCTCTGCTAACACAATACTGTCTCCTCAAGCTGACCTTGATCGCCACCTGTGCTGCTTTCTCTGTTTTCAATTCCATGATACCCTGAGCCAAGTGTCACTGTACTGACTCCAACTGGATGATTAGCTCCTCCCGAGTTCTCTACGCATCCACCAAGACAGCCTCCCAGCCAACACCTACTCCAAGTGCCTCTGGTACACAAGAAGTCCATGCCTATAGCAACTTCAACTCTTCTCCACTGGTCAAACTCCCATGACTGATATCCGCCACAACTGGGGGTCCAGGGGGCAACACTCCTGGCGAGGTCGAGGGGCAGCACCCCTACGGGGTACAGGGGCAACGCCCCGGCTGTGCTCCCTATCGCAGTATAGGGCGGGGTCGAGGGGCAACACCCCTCGCTGCCAAGACCAAATTAGCACTTTGCAACCCACACAGAAATGCACAGAACACACCATTTCTATCATTTTTTGCTGACTCTACACTCTTTCTGGCAACCACCGATGCATCCCCTTCCCTTTGGCACCATCTGTAAGTCATTCTGAAGAACTTCAATCTGTCATCATTTTTTTTTTTTGTAACTGCTTCGTCTACAATCCACCACAAATCCCTTTGCACATAGAAATTCTTCTCCTTCCCTACACAGATTCCATCTTGGCTCCTTCAATTTTACTGTACTACCGCTAAACTCAAAAGCGCCCAAACTAAATATGCCATATTTTTCCCACTCCTCACAAAACCCTGAGCTTCTCCTTCTGGCAGAACAAGCACTCTTCTTTATGTCTCTATTTCTCCGCAGAGAAATCTGGCTAGAGGAGGGAATGGAGTCTAGCGAAAATGTTTTTTAATTCGCGGCCTATCCTTTTTTTACTCGCAGCCAGTCTTTTTTACCCACGGCCTAAGTGGTGGAGGAATAATTGTTTTATGCCCACAGACAAACTGCCCGCGGGGCTTATATTAACCCATGGACAAACTATCCGTGGGCCATTCATTTTGATGTCCACAGATAGGCTATTGCCCGCGGGGCCTTTGTCTTCGCTCGCAGGACGTATTTTCATGCCCGTGGACAGGCTGTTGCCCGTGGGGTCTTTTCACCCACGGACAGACTCTACCCTTGGGGCTTTTTCACTCGCCGATAGACTCTACCTTTTGGGTCCTCTTTCCTTGTTGTAGTATAGTGGTGAGTATTCCCGCCTGTCACGCGGGTGACCCGGGTTTGTTCCCTGGAAACGGCGCCAAATGTTTACCGTATAGGTAAAGTGAATGAACTCATACAGACAATAGAACATAATAGCAGAACGATATTCACAATAGTAGATGAATGATTCCTTATTTACAATGATCCCAGACGGGATATAAATACTACTATCAAACCTTCCCGTAGGAGTCCGTTGGCCACAACATTACATCCGCTACAAACTATTTACCCATCAGCTACAAAATACAAAACATCGACCACAGTCAATTTGTCGGCTATAGAATACAAAAAACCGACGACCATCATTTTGTTGGCTACAAAAACACCGTCGAAACTATCCAATCAGCTAACAGAGGCAATCAACTCTAGCCTTTTGCTTCCAAAAAATTTCCTCTCGAATTTCTCATTCTTGTAGAGCTCTAGAAGAAAGGGATTTAGCCTTGCCAAGATCCTCTAAGAAACCTCGATCTCTAATCTTTCTTGTGATGACATCAAGATATTCTTGAGCAAGCCTCTTCATAAAGTGAAGGTTCCCAAAGCATTGCCTATTCCATAGCCTAAGCTACCTTTTAACATATTGAAGCCTTTTAGAAAATGAGAACATTGTAGTACCATATGTAGGAGCGCCATCTTTCCACCAACAAAAAAAAAAATTAGGAAGAGAGGAGTCACGAAGCCACATCAACTGGAACTTAAAAGGAGGATGCTTCAGAACACAAGCCCCTATAGAAGAAAATTTGGTTGGACAATGATCTAAACCCGTCTAATCAAGGATTTTTGAAAAGATAGTAAGGGTGCCACTAACCCAGACGCAAGAAAAAAGAAATCTATCTAGACGTTCTGAGATAGCAGGAACACCAGTCTTGCGATTATTCCAAGTATAGAGACCTTTAGAAGGCTTAACATTAGAGAGATGCAAAAGAGATATGTGTTATCGAAGAAGAGTAGAAGAAGGCCCCAATCTCACCAAACCACCATGCTTCTCCTCTAGACTTAAAACTGAATTGAAGTCCCCTGCTAACACCCAAGGATGATAAGGATGACAATTTCTAACATATTGAATATGTTTCCAAAGTTATGAATAACCTTTTGTCTACGGATGCTATTCAACCCCCTAACATTCCATGAGAGAATAATCATCATTGGGTAGAATTGGAAAAATGAGAATCCAAAGGTTTCGTTGAACCAGACTCAATCAATATATCTCCTGTGATTTTAATCTTCTGTTGGTCTATTTTGCACCCACTCCTTAGAGGAGGAGTAAAAAAAACCCACTTAAAGGGTTGAGGCATCAACCCCAAGGGGAGAGGAGATCCCTTGTCCTTACCTGATGGTAGCACATCCTTAACCAAGTCAGCCAGAACAACATCATTATCCTCCAACACCGCAGGAGTCACTAGAGCCTCTGTCATAAGAGCTACAGGGACCTCACAGTTCTGATATACTACAACTTGGGATGCCCCACAAGCGTCATTAGGAACGGATCCCTCATCTAGGAAAATTTGATCAAAAGAGATAGGAGGAGGAATACCCTCCTCTAGAACCATACTATCTAGCACCTCAAAGTGGTTAAAACTTGAATCAGATAATCTTTCTTTCAAAGGCCTCTTTTGACCACGTCCCTTAGCTCGAGGGCGAATAGGGGTAAATCCATCCTTATCCTACATTTGAGCCTTACCCTTACCTGTAGCATCTTGCAGATTTATCCCCTTGGTAGTATTAGCCATCTGAGATTGTCCTTTCCCTGTAGTATCTGCCAAACCACTAGCATTGCCAGCTGTAGAACCATCCACTCCTTTGAAAGTTGAGTTATGGGGCACTGACGCTGTCAATGACCATACTCATGACAAATTCGACAGCAAAAAGGGAGGGATTCATAATCTAACTACTGCACCCAAGAAGAAGCCCCAAGACAAATTTCCAAAGAATTTGGTAATGGGTTATTCAAATTAATTTCAACACAAATTCTAGCATAAGAAATAACCTTTTTATTGAGGGATTGATGTGTGATCATAGTCGGCTTCCCCAACAAAGCAACAATTTGTCAAAAGATGTCTTCACGCCAAAATTCCAAGGGAAGGCGAGGCAAGCGAACCCAAACTGACACTGTTGAAGGGAGATCCTCAACAGAATTAAATCTTGAATGCCAGAGTTTGGAAAATAACCCCACATGGTTGTAGAAATAAGGGCCTCCTTCAAAAACATGATCATGATCAGCCATGCAAGAGAATACAACAAAAAATAACTATTCCCTGCCAACATAATCTCCATATCGCCTTCCACCTACCATGAGCGGTGGATCCATGCCTCAAGAGCGGATAGGGAAATTCGGATTCCAAAAAATTTGCATATCAAGCATGCTTGGTCCAATATTCAATGTCCTCCATTACAGCCGTTGGAGGAATAACCAGAACAGGGAGATCATGGCTATGCGGAAAACAACCATTAACTTTTTTCAACTTGGAGCTCTCCCCTGAATAAAACGATTTAGATCGCATTGCATGCATAGTTGGAGTAGAACCATCTGTTCTCACCAATTCAGAAGAAATCCCAGGCCCTGCCATGCAAACAATAAAAACTCCAATCCAAAATTGACTGTAGAAGATTTCCAAAAACACCCACGCAAACTATGTCCAGCAGCTAGCAATCCAAAAATCGTGGCCAAAAAGTATTGGTAACATTATCTTAGCAAGTTCTCCATGCCATATCCGAATGTAACTTTAAGATGCTTGAATGTGGAATGTCTGTAAAATGTACCTCTACTATACTATATTTTCTTACAATTATACTCTACAGTGTGCAACCGGTAATTGGTCCCATCTGCAAAAAAAATCATGCGTTGAGGTTTAAACTCAAAGAGACTTGATAAAAATCTATAGTGTTCACATTTAATGCTAGAGATCGATTTCTTAAAAAAGCATAAAAGGTTTTCTGAAGTTTGATTTTTTCATTTATTCTAAAAAATCATGTATATATTGATTTTGGATTTGCAGTTTGTCATAGGCATTTTTCGGAATTCCATTGGTTCTACTTATTACGTGGTATTTTGTACTATTAATGGCTTCATGTGCATTTTTATCTCTATTACAGCTACTAGGTATCCGTAGGATGTTAACATTTGCTAATATTTCCTCCACAAGAATGTTCAATCTTTAACAAAAGTATTGTGGTTATATGACCAATTGTCATACCCGTCTTCCTGTCCAGTTTGACTTCTCTGCTCATGTTTTGTTTATTTTAACCCTTTGCTAATTTCACCTCACCTATGGTATCTGTGGATTATCATTCGGGAACATTTCTTTGTTCTCTTACTAAGTTGCGTCAATGTTCCTTTAAAGATTATGGCTCCTATAACTGGTTCTTACAGTATTTGTTTCTTTTTCATTCATCATGAGGGATTTGATCATCATTCTTTGAAGTTTTCAACAAACGGTTTGTAACCTTTTACAAATTCTCACTGATAGATCCAGTATAAACTTGAACATGAATGTTCTTTGTATACATGCCACAACTGCTAGTTTCTACTTCAGAATTTATTTAATTTTTACTTCTTGTGTAATTCTCCAAAGGATGGGTTTTCTCAATTCTAAAGTAAATATGAAAAAAATGATTTTTTTTCCCCCTTTACTCTATAATGGAGATCAGCTGTGATTATTTTTCCATAATTTTGATCAAAGACAATTAAGAATGCTGACTGTAAAATATATACACTCAAAAGACCTTCATAACTGTATCCTATTGATGCTTGATTCTTTTGTATGAAGCATGGCATCATTGTGGATACTGGTGTAAAAAGACTACGGAAAGAAGAAATTTTTCATTACAAAATTTGTGTGGCTTTCTGTCTTTAGCATGGATTCTTACTTTGTTTGTGCATTTGAAGCCTTTTCACGTGTGGCTATGACTGAGTCTCCTTTAAATAAAAAAATTTTGTCTTCCCAAATACAAGGTTTTATTGATGTTCTTATTTTCATCTATAAAAATTGAATATCTTCTTCTCTAAACAAAAACTTTAAAAATTTATTGACTATATACGATGCCCATGTTGTGCTCTTTGAAGGCTACTTGAAACTTCATGGATATTTAGATACTTATGCCCTCTCAAATATTACTGTGTTAACAAGATTTCGAGTCTCTACAAACTTTGGTAGTTGTGATAATTTAAGAACCTTTTCTCTTCTAATGTCACCCATAAACTTCCGGTTATAAAGCCTGACATTTTAATGTTAAATAAACATTTACTTTATTTATCCGTACCTGATCTGTTCTTATTTTGTTGCTTGAATCGTTTGCCTATGGTCAAAACTATGACTATGTCTAAATACATTCTTTTAATACCATGATTTTCAACTTTGTTGTTTCATTCTGAAGCTTTGGTTGTCAATTGTGAACTCATTTCACAACTCAAACATTTTCAATCTGTTTGTAGAAAAATAACATATTACGATTTCAAGATAATTACTTCAATAAACTTGAGTATGTTGTAGTAAGACTTATTCCCTCTTTCATCATGTTCCCTCTTTTATCACAAATATATAAAATTGACACAATTTTTTTTCTTCTAAATATCATGTCATCTTGGGCTGCCATAGTTACGCTTCCTTGGATTGAATCACATGCTTCATTCATAACTCAAACTCCTATTTTTTTTCTATGGATTATGTTGATGGAAGCCTAATAGACTTATAAAGACAACATTACTTCCTTTTCTTAATAATGTTTAATTTTAAAGCTGAATTTTATTTCTATTGTTTACCATGAGTCTAAATCGAAGGCAGATAGCAATCCTATGAAATTGAACAGTCGTATTAAAATGAGCATTTTTTCTAATTGAACTACTTTGATAAGGAAGGTAGCCTCATTTAAAAACAAATATGAAATCTGAATTCTTAGCCTGATAAAACATTCCTTTTATGATTAATTGTAATTTCCATTCTGATTTTTTCTATTTTAGAGATCATGTTGAATTTATTTTCTTTTCATATTGTAGCTATGCTTGCTCTGTCATACTATAAAAAACTATGTCTTATCTTAACATACAACCATCTTTGAATCACTTGAATGTTTGAGCATACCTCATAGCTTTAATTGAATTTTAAATTTCAATATTTTTTACTCATGCATCAACTGCTCTAGGTATAGGTACAATGTTGAACTTTGAATAAACTCCTAATTCCAAATCCTTTAAGATTCACATGCTTTGCTTTGTTGCATGTCAATGCACTTTACTCTATGAATTGGAAAATACAAAAGAGTTTGGATTGCATCTTTTTTCTCCTTCTACTATTGTCACTCTCTTTCATCTAGCCTTAACAGTAAATAAAATTTGTAATCATCAGCATGTAAATTCTATGCAAGAATTGTCTCTATATTCTATATATATAGTATGTAATAAACAAGTTGATCATCCCAATTGTTATCTCTATAAGTGTTTTATGATTTATAGTTGCATATGACTTGATAACGCTACTAAATGTTTTGATTTCTTATTGTAGCATTATCTTTATGATTGTTATCCTTTCATAATCTTATGTTAATATCATGACTTCTTCACTTTAGTTGCTCCATATAAAATAATTGCCACACTCTAAAACATAGCAATTATGCAATATTTCAGCTGTATTAAAAAATCAGAAATAGTTTCCTTTAGAAAATAGCACATATCTTCAATATTCTTCACATTCTACTAATTTTTTTTTCTAAAGACCTAAATAACCCTATTCTAGACATAACCCAGAAAGAAAATTCCTTGATTCATCTACATTCCTCTAGAAATCAAGATGCAAGATGACTATTTCTTGACGTTGTCCCTTATGTTGGGAGTTTGAATTTACCAATTTTCTCAAGTAGGCGACTTACAAAATTTTCAGCTATAAGCACTTACTTAATTCTAATACTTCACCCATTTTCTTATTTAGTCATATGAACACTGACATTTTTGAGCATGACTTGCAACCCTTAAAACTCATTAAAATCTCTTATAACTGAGAACTGAAAATATAAATAAGGAAGAATACCTCAATTGAAAATTGTAGCCTTATATGATAGTCTGAACTTGCTGAAGCTTTGTGCGCACTTGTAGTCATTAATACATGTTGAATCTCTTTATGTCTAAAATTAAAAATATGGTATGCTAAAAGATTTCATGACTATAATACTAAGTCCCTTGAACAATATATTCTTCATTTTTAAACGATTAAATAGTTCAGCTAGAAAGTCTCATGCTTACAACTTGTGCATGCCCCCTCAACAATCTCTCAAAAAGTCTTCAATCATTGTCCCTTCATGATTTGACCAAAAGGTTCCACACTTATAATTCATGTTCTCCACTTTCATAGTCACCTCACCTCTTCGGTCTTGACCTCTACAACTCTCAGCTAGAAGGCTTCATGCATGTAATTTATGTGTAATTTTTCAACAAACTCAAGTCTTCATACTTGTACCTGCACACTCAAGAACCAATTAGAGAAAACATTGAATCATTTTCACTGCTTGACTGTTGTTCCTTTTTTAAGTTTTCTTCATCTAATGTGTAGGAATAGTTCGGTCATTCATAAGACTGGCCCATTTTTCTCATTGATGTTTCCACGGGTGGCTGAAAAGAAGGAAGGACTCAAGTACTTCATCGATCCCTTAAAATTAGTCTATGGCAATCACACAATGATAGAAAACAATCAAACCCATTTCTTATTTGGTTATTCATATATGAACAATGTATGTTTCCTTTTCGAATGTTTGAACATTTTGAAAATGTTATAGAAGAAACCTCAGGATTATCAAAGTATTTCTATTCTGAAATCTTACACAACTCGTGTGGATTTATCGGAAGGATATTTAAAAATAACGATACTACAACGACATTACCCATACACAAGGCCATGTGAATTTTTAATCCCAATGCACAAAACCATTAGAGTTTGCTATTGCGTTGTGAATGTGGAATGTCTGTAACATGTAGCTCTGTGATACTAGATTTCTTACAATTATACTCTCCAGTGTGCAACCAGTAATTGGTCCCATCTGCAAAAAATCATGCATTGAGGTTTAAAATCATAGAGACTTGGTAAAAATCTATAGGGTTTGCATTTACTGCTAGAGATCTATTTCTTAAAAAAAGCATAAAAGGTTTTCTGAAGTTTGATTTTTTCTTTTATTCTAAAAAATCATGTATATATTGGTTATGGATTTGCAGTTTATCATTGGCATTTTTTGAAATTCCATTGGTTCTACTTATTACGTGGTATTTTGTACAATTAATAACTTCATGTGCATTTTTATATCTATTACAGCTACTGGGTATCCGTAGGATGTGAACATTTGGTAATATTTCTTCTGCAAGAATGTTCAATCTTTAACAAAAGTATTGTGATTAGTCTTGCTGTCCAGTTTGACTTCTCTACTCATATTTTGTTTATTTTAAATCTTTACTCATTTCACTTCATCTATGGTATCTGTGGATTATCATTCGGGAACATTTCTTTGTTCTTTTCCTAAGTTGTGTCAATGTTCCTTTTAAGATTATGGCTACTATAACTGGCTCTTGCAGTATTTGTTTCTTTTCAATTCATCATGAGGGATTTGATCATCATTCTTTGAAGTTTTCAACAAACGGTTTGTAATTACAAATTCTCATTGATAGATCTAGTATAAACTTGAACATGAATGTTCTTTGTATACATGTCACAACTGTTAGTTTCTACTTCAGAATTTTATTTTTTACTTGCTGTGTAATTCTCCAAAGGATGGCTTTTCTAAATTCTGAAGTAAAATATGAAAAAAATGGTCTTTTTTTTCCCTCTACTCTATAATGGAATTCAGCTGTGATTACTTTTCCGTAATTTTGATCAAAGACTATTAAGGATGCTGACTGTAAAATATATACACTCAAAAGATCTTTATAACTTTATCCTATTGATGCTTGATTCTTTTGTATGGAGCATGGCATCATTGTGGATACCGGTGTGAAAAGACTACAGAAAGAAGATATTTTTCATTACAAAATTTGTGTGGCCTGCTATCTTTAGCATGGATTCTTACTTTGTTTGTGCATTTGAAGCCTTTTCACGTGTGGCTATGATTCCGTCTCCTCTATAAAAAAATTATTTTGTCTTCCCAAATACAAGGTTTTATTGATGTTCTTATTTTTATCTATAAAATCTGAACATCTTCTCTAAACAAAAACTTTAAAAATTTATTCACTATATATGATGCCCATGTTGTGCTCTTTGAAGGCTATTTGAAACTTCATGGATATTTAGATACTAATGCCCTTTGAAATATTACTGTGCTAACAAGACTTCGATTCTCTACAAACTTTGGTGTTGGTGATGTAGGCTTCCAGCTGACTTTCTAATCTCTCCTACCTTTACCTACTCCAACTACTTTATTTATTTATTTATTGTTATCTTCTCATTGAGAGTTCTTGATTTCTCATTTTGTAATCTATACTTCTAGATTATTAGGTTTAGGGTTAGGGTTTGTTCAAACATTGGTTGTAATATTTTTTCAGAAGTTTGTAGATGTTTTGTCTTCTTGACTAATGGTAGATTTATCTAGAATATTGTATGCTTTCTTATAAAAAACACTATGTACTCATTTGAGATCACAGAGAATAAAATATAATTTAGTTTATTGTGCAGCAACACATTGTATTGTTTTGTGTCTTGGGTAAGGGGCCTAAAATAGATTATTGCCCCCCCCTCCCTCAAAATATTATTGATTATTGACCATACCTAATCTATCCTAAAAATTATAGGGCTAGGGCTAGCCCCCATAAAATTATAGGCCATAAAATTTTAGGCTAGGGGGGCCCCCATAAAATTATAGTAAAATTTTAGGATTGCGTAAGGGCCCCCAAACAGATTATTGTAAGGGCCCCCAAACATATTATTGTAAGGGATTGATTATTCGGAGGGTATGTATATTGAAACCCGGTGCGTGTAGATGCAGGTTGTTCAGTAGATTTAAGCAAAAGATCATAGTTGTTGTGTGAGGAAGGAAGAGAAAGGGTTTGTAGTTGTTACAAGTCAGAAAGTTTTACTTTTAAATCATGGCAGGAACTAGGGAAAGTATTTCATAGCCACAAATTCTAATTTTTAATGGCAAAAATTATGATTATTGGAGCATCAAAATGAAAATAATTTTTCATTCTCAGGATGTTTGGGATTTAGTTGAAAGTGGGTTCCCTGAACTAGCAAACCAACAAGCATATCAAGCTCTTTTACAAGCTAAAAAAGATTTATTAAAAGAAAATAGGAAAAAGGATGCTAAGGCACTGTTCTTTATTTAGCAGGCAGTGGAGGAAGCAATATTTCCAAAAGTAGCTACAGCCGCAAGCTCAAAGCATGCATCAGACAACTTGCAATCAACATACCAGGGCATAGGAAAGGTAAAAACTTCAAAGTTACAAAATCTTAGAAGAGATTTTAAAAATTTACAAATGAAAGATTCAGATTCAATAGACTCATTCGTCACTCAAACAATGGGGATAGTAAATCAGATTAGATCATATGGAGAAACCCTTGGGGTTCAACAAGTTGTACAGAAAATACTTAAAAGTCTACCAAATAAGTTTGATTCAAGAGTTGCAATCATTGGAGAATCTAAAGATCTCTCCTTGCTATCAATAGATGAGTTAATGGGTTCTCTCTTATCACATGAACAAAGGTTGAATCATTTGAGAACTTCATCATTGGAGAATGCTTTCAAGACTCAACTTTCATTTGGAAGAACGAGAGGAAGATCAGATTACAGTGGAGGTAGAGGATGTTTTACACCAAGAGGAGGAAGAGAAAATCCATAGTTTGAGAGTAGAAGGCCAGCATCAAGCTCACAAACCAGTTTCACATCAACAAGAGGAAGGGTGACCAACCATCATCAAGGAGAAATGTAGGAAAAATCTAACATCCAATGTCATTATTGTAATAAATTTGGGCATTTTGCATTGAGTGTAGAAAAAGAAAATATGACATGAATAGGCAAAAAGCACATTTTACAAATGAAAGTCAGCCCAACACTAGTGAGAAAAACATCATCTTGATAACATGCAATGTTGCACAAGAGAGTTCTAAAGAAGTATTGTTCTTAGATAGTGGTTGTAGTAACCATATGAGTGGGTCTAAGGAGATATTCTCAAAAATAGATGAACTAGTAAAATCAAAGGTTAAGTTGGGGAATGATCATCAAATTTCAGTCATGGGAAAAGGGTCAATTAGCATAAGAACTAAGAAAGATGAAGAAAAGGAAATTCTTGATGTACATTATGTTCTTATATTGCAACACAATCTCATAAGCATTGGTCAACTAGTATAAAAGGGATATAGAATACATTTTGAAAATGGTGAATGTGTCATTCTAGATAAAAGACAAAGCAATAGACTGATTGCAGAAGTTGAAATGACTCAAAATAGAATGTTCCCACTTAAAATACAAAGTGAATTATTCTTACAGCCAAATGAATTGCAAAAAGTAGTTGAATCTACATTCAAAGCTTTACAAAAAAATGAATCTTGGCTATGGCATTTAAGGTTTGGTCATTTAAACTTTAAAGGGTTACAACTCTTATATAAGAAATGAATGGTCTATGGGTTGCCATCAATAGAGCCACTTAATACAACATGTGAGAGTTTTATTTTGGCAAAGAAATATAGAGAAAAAAATTCTGTTGGAAAGTCTTATAGAGCAAAACATCTACTTGAGATAGTCCATTCAGATCTTTGTGGGCCAATGCAAACACCATCCTTAAGCGAAAAACTTTATTTCTTGACATTTATTGATGATTTCAGTAGAAAATTTTGGGTTTATTTTGTGAAGTATAAATCAGATGTATTTTTTGTCTTTAAAGAATTCAAGGCAAAAGTTGAGAAAGAAACTGGATACTCTATTAAAATATTAAGAACCGATCAAGGTGGAGAATACATATCAAATGATTTTCTAAATTTTTGCAAAGAAAATAGCATATGGAAACAATTTACGGCAAGGTAAACTCTACAAAAATATGGAGTAGAAAAAAGAAAAAATAGAACAATTATGGAGATGACAAGGAGTATGTTAAAGGAGAAACACTTGCCAAATGAGTATTGGGCTGAAGCAGTTGCATGTTCAACATACATATTAAATAGATGTCCAACAAAACTAGTAATAAATAAAACACTAGAAGAAGCTTGGAGCAAAAGGAAGCACAATATATCACATTTGAGAATATTTGGTTGTGTCGTATACTCATTGGTACCTCAAGAAGTGAGAGAAAAATTGAATGATAGAGGAGAGAAGTGCATATTTCTGGAATATAGTGAAAAATCTAAGGCATTTAGGCTATACAATCCTATCACAAAGAAGTTAATAATAAGTTGTGATGTTGAGTTTGTAGAAGAAGAAGCATGGGATGGTAGCTTGGATAGTCAACTACAGTTGTAGCTAGTGTTCCACAAGAAAATGAAACTCAAGATGTACATTCTACAACACAAACAAATGTTTCTAAAACACCTACAAGGGCACCTACCACTCAAAACACTACTACTCCAGCAAGCACTAACAATAGTGAATCATCTAATCCAACACTTGCTTCATTAAGATCAAGATCTATAAATACTTCAAGGAAGACACAAAGTCTTAGAGACATATATGATGAATTATAGGAGGCTGAAAATGATGAATTGTGCACTAATTTTGCACTCTTAGCACACGTTAATCCAATTTATTTTGAAGAAGCTATTAAAGATGACAAATAGATTTTAGCCATGGATGAAGAAATTCAATCAATAGAAAAGAATGATATTTGGGACTTAGTAGATCTTCCTAAAGGCAAGGATGTGATTGGAGTTAAGTGGGTATACAAAACAAAATATAATGCTGGTGGAAAAGTAGAGAAACACAAGTCAAGACTAGTAGCCATAGGCTTCACACAACAAGCAGGGATAGACTACAATGAGACATTTGCACCTGTGGCAAGATTAGATACTATTAGAATGATTTTATCCATAGCAGCCCAAAATAATTGGAAGCTTTATCAAATGGAAGTGAAATCGACATTCTTGAATGACATTTTAGAAGAAGTGTATATAAAACAACCACCGGGATATGAAATTTTGGGAGAAGAACATAAGGTATACAAGTTGAAGAAGGCACTATATGGCTTGAAGCAAGCTCTTAGAGCTCAATACAACAGAATAGACTCTTATTTTGTGAATAATGGTTTTAGTGTGGCTATGAACCAACTTTGTATGTCAAAGTGAACAATGAAGGAGAAATATTGATAGTTTGCTTATATGTAGATGATTTGATATTCATCGGTAATATGTCAATTAACAATTTCAAGGTAGCCATGAAAAATGAATTTGATATGATTGATTTGGGACTCATGAGATATTCTCTTGGGATACAAGTAAATCAAAATGATCAAGGCATTTTCATTTGTCAAAGTAAGTATGCTATTGATTTGTTAAAAAGATTTAAAATGACGAATGTGAATTCAGCCACTACACCAGTTGCATTGGGTATAAAGCTTAGCAAGAATGATGAAAGTCCTAAGGTAGACACAACTTTATTCAAAAGATTAGTTGGTAACCTTTTATATTTGATAGCTACAAGATCAGATATAATGCATGGAGTTAGTATCATTTCTAGATTCATGGACAAACCAAAAGAAACTCATTGGAAAGCTGGAAAGAGGATTTTGAGGTATATAGCTAGAACAAAGAACTTTCGGATCTTATATGTGCATTTAGATCATTACAAGCTAATTGGCTATATAGATAGTGAGTAGGCAGGTAGCTTTGATGATAAAAGAAGCACTTCAGGGCATATCTTTCACCTAGGATTGGGAGCTATTTCTTGGGCATCAAAGAAGCAACCAATTGTGACATTATTATCAGCTGAAGCAGAATATGTTGCAGCAACATTAGTAGCTTGTCAAGCAATGTGGATGAGAAGATTACTTTTAACTTGAAGCATCCATAGGAAGAACCTACAAGAATATATTGTGATGATAATTCTACAATTTCTTTATCAAAAAATCATGTCTTTCATCAACGTATAAACATATAGATATAAGATATCATTATATTCATGAATTAGTGAACAATGGTGACATATGTCTTAAGTTTTGTAGGTCCAAAGAACAACTAGCAGACATTTTCCAAAGAATGTCTTTGAACATCTTTGAGAAAGTATTGGTATTACAGACATACATGGCAGTGAAGATTAAGGGGGAGTGTTGTTGTTCTTTTAATCTCCCCTGCCTTTACTTACTCCAACTACTTTATTTATTGTTATCTTCTCATTGAGAGTTCTACATCTCTCATTTTGTAATCTACACTTCTAGATTATTAGGTTTAGGTTTAGGGTTTGTTCAAATATCAGCTATAATATTTTTCCAAAAGATTTTAAATTTTTTGTCTTCTCAGCTAATGGTATATTTATCTAGAATATTGTATGCTTTCTTATAAATAACACTATGTACTCATTTGAGATCACGAGGAATGAAATATAATATAGTTTATTGTGCGACAACACATTGTGTTGTTCTGTGTCTTTGTTATTTTTCTTCTACACATCTATCATTTGGCAGTTGCAATAATTTAAGAACCTTTTCTCTTCGAATGGCACCCATAAACTTCTGGTTATAAAGCTTGACATTTTAATGTTAAATAAAAATTTACTTTATTTATATCTTTGGATCCATACCTGATTTGTTCTTATTTTAATGCTTGAATCATTTTCCTATGGTCAAAACTATGACTATGTTTGGACACATTCTTTTAATACCGTGATTTTCAACTTTGTTGTTTCATTCTAAAGCTTTGTTTGTCAATTGTGAACTCATTTCACACCCCAAAAATTTTCAATTTGTTTCTAGAAAAATAACATATTATTATTTCAAGATAATTACTTAAGTAAACTTGAGTATGTTGTAGTAAGACTTATTCCCTCTTTAATTATAAATATATAAAATTGACACATTTTTTTTTCTCAATATCATGTCACCTTGGGCTGCCATGATTAGGCTTCCTTGCATTGAATCACATGCTTCATCCATTACTCAAACTCTTATTCTTTCTCTATGGATTATGTTGATGGAAGCCTAAAAGACTTATAAATGCAACATTACTTTGTTTGTTTAATATTGTTTAATTTTAAAGCTGAATTTTACTTTTATCATTTACCATGAGTCTAAATTCAAGACACATATCAATCCTATGAAATTGCACAGTGCTATTAAAATGAACATTTTTTTTCTAATTGAAATACTTTGATAAGGAAGGTAGCCTCATTTTAAAACAATATGAATTCTTAGCTTGATAAAACATTCCTTTTATGATTAATTGTAACTTCCATTCTGAGTTTTTCTATTTTATGAATTATGTTGAATTTATTTTCTTTTCATATTGTAGCTAAGCTTTCTTTGTCATGCTATGAAAAACTATGTCGTATCTTAACAAACAACCATCTTTAAATCACTTGAATGTTTGAACATAACTCATAGCGCTAATTGATTTTTAAATTTCAATATTTTTTACTCATGCATCAACTACTCTAGGTATAGGTACAATATTTAAATTTCAATAAACTCCTAACTCTAAATCTTTTAAGATTCTCATGCTCTATTGCATGTCAATGCACTTTACTTTATGACTTGGAAAAACACATAAGAGTTTGGATTGCATCTTTATTTTCCTTCTATTATTGTCGCTCTCTTTCCTCTAGTCTTAACAGAAAATAAATTTGTAATCATCAATATGTAAATTATATACAAGAATTTGTCTTTATCTTTTAAATATATAGTATGTAATAAACAAGTTGATCATCCCAATTGTTATTTTTATAAGTACTTTATGATTTATAGTTGCATATGACTTGATAAGGTTACTAAATGTTTTGATTTCTTATTGTAGCATCATGAAGATGATTGGTTTCCTTTCATAACGTTATGTTAATATTATGACTTCTTCACTTTAATTGTTATATATAAAATAATTGCCACACTCTAAAACATAGCAATTATGTAATATTTGAGCTCTATTAAAATAATCCAAAAAGGATAAAATAGCAGATATATTCAATATCCTTCACATTCTAATAATTTTGGTTGCTAAAGACCTAAACATCCTTATTCTAGATATAACCTAGAAAGAAATTTCCTTTACTCATCTACATTCCTCAAGAAATCAAGATGCAAGATGACTATTTCTTGATGTTGTACCTTATGTTGGGAATTTGAATTTACCAATTTTATCATGTAGTAGACTTACAAAATTGTCAGCTGTAAACATTTACTTGATTCTAATACTTGCCCCATTTTCTTATTTAGTCAGTTGAACACTGACATTCTTAAGGATGACCTGCAACCCTTAAAACTCATTAAAATCACTTATGACTGAGAACTGAAAATATAAGTAAGGAAGCATACCTCAATTGAAAATTGTAGTCTTATATGATAGTCTAAAGTTGCTAAACCTTTATGCACACTTGTAGTCATTTATACATGTTGAATCTCTTTATGTCTGAAATTTGAAACCGTTCTCAACCTTGTCTAATATTTAAAATATGGTATGCTAAAAGGTTTCATGGCTATAATACTAAGTCCCTTGAACAATTATTGAAAAATATATTCTTCATTTTTAAATGATTAAATAGTTCAACTAGAAAGTCTCATGCTTACAACTTGTGCATGCCCCCTCAAAAATCTCTAAAAAATATTCAATCATTGCCCCTTCATGACTTGACCAAAAGGTTCCACACTTGTAATTCATGTGCTCCACTTTCATAGTCTCCTTAGCTCTTCTGTCTTGGCCTCTACAACTCTTAGCTAGAAGGCTTCATGCATGTAATTTATGTGTAATCCTTTAATAACCTCAAGCCTTCATACTTGTATAGGTGCACACTCAAGAACCAATAAGATTAAACATTAAATCATTTGTGCTACTTGATTGTTGTTCCATTTTTTTATTTTTATTCATCTACTATGTATAAATGGTTCAAGTTTGAATTCCTAAGCTTGGTCATTCATAAGACTTGCCCACTTTTCTTATTGATGTTTCCACGTGTGGCTGAAAAGATGGAAGGACTCAAGTACTTCATTGATCCCTTAAAATTAGCATATCACAATCACACAATTATAGAAAACACTCAAACCCATTTCTTATTTGGTGCTTCATATATGAATAATATATGTGTCCTTTTTGAATCTTTGAACATTTTGAAAATGTTATAGAAGAAACCTCAAGATTATAAAAATATTTTTATTTTGAAATCTTACACAACTCTTTTCGATTTAATGCATTGTAAATGTTGTATATGAATTTAGAATACCTTGCATATCATAAAATTTTTATGAATATTACACAAGGCAATTAAATTATTTTTTAAATTATATCTTAGTTTTGAACAGTAGTAATCAATTTTTCATAATTTAGGTACTTTTTAGTTTACTTTTATGCATTCAAATTGTTGGAAGTATCAGGGTTCTATGAAATGTACCTTTTCTGATTTTATATGATATTTCAAGCCTCTAATCAGATCTTTAAGATCAAACAACCAATATTTCTAAGATCCACCAATTTCTCAATAAACCCCAAATCGGGTATGTCGGAAATAGTGCCAAAAAACTTCACAGCTTCACATATTATTAATAAATCTGAAAGTGGAAATTATTTATAGAAATTTCAGCAGCATAAAAACCTAAAAAATGAAATTTCTAGATCTGTATAACATTTACACAACAGCTCCCAAACGGAGGATAAAAACAATGCTCATCGGGCTCTCGAAAACAACGCAGAATAGCCCAAAAACACCACAAAAACACTAATAATCTATCACATAAGTATAATCATGACCAAATAAATATATTCAGCTCTATTTTGACATCTAAAAGTCTGAAATACAGCAGCAACCAAAACTGATATGAAATACTCAACTGGAAACACCAAACTCTTACAAAAAACACAGCCAAAAACCTACAAATCTGCACTGTTCAGCACAAAGGAGAACTCTGCATGAGCATGCACATGGAATGGCTTTAAAATCCCATCCTTAGCCTTCTTGGAAACCTAAAAACTCCCGTTCTTGGGTCTCCTTCTCCACAGGTTTGGCAGCCTCTGAAGAACAACAAAGAAATGAGCAAAAATCAAGTTCTGGAATGAGCCCAAAATGCCTCCAAACCCCTTAAAAGAGGGCATAACCCTAACTCACATCAAAGAGGGGTTAATAAAACATATTTTAATAATAATTTTCATTTATTAGTCTGTTAGCTTCCAAAGGTTATCCCCTTTTTCCAAAACTTCACCTTTTTGGGCCTGTCTGCCTTAGGAAAGATTATTATTTTTAATTATTTGAAAAAGGGACATGAAATTCTAAGAGAGGGGGGGGAGGGGGGGTGGGGGTAAATCAGGACACTATTAAATTATGCCAAAAACTGATCTCATTAAATTCAATTCACAATTTATAGTAGCAGAGTAATCAAATCACATTGAAATGTAAACATTCATTATAAATAGAATAATGCCAAATCACAAAATGAAGAGACAACAATTTTTTGCTAAGTGGAAAACCCTCAAAAATCCTCACGGTTTCATCATAGGAATAAAAAACACTCCATGAACCTATATCCTTTATTGAGTTCCAATTCTTTTACAATCATCTACTGCTCAAGGTGTTTAACCCTTTATCAATGCTGTGATTACAACCTCATATACATATACAAATGTGTATATGGAATCTATACATGTACTTAAGCTTATAACAATACTTTCAACCTTTTCAGATCTCATCAAATGTATATATGTCTTTTTATGCGTTATACACACATATCCATCTGAGGATTACAAATGATCTCTATAAATAGAGATAAAATTTGAATTTGATAAGTTACATGAACCTAACTAAACAAGTTAGGTTTGTTCAAAAAATTCTTTTAAAATGTTTTTAAGAAACTAACTTCAAAATAGTTTTAGTTTCAGATTTGTTACTGTTTCAAAAACCTGATAACCATAATAAGTTTCCAAACTGAGCAAGAATATTTTGTGTTTGAGATCCTCAAGAACAATTTTGTAGAATGCCATTTTGGAACCAAATATTATACAACTAAAACTACCCACCATCTTTTCCTTTATATTATACAAAAATAGTGCATATAGTATTTAGGGTTGCATATAGTATTATATAGTTCTCCATATTTACTTGCTTTGTCATTTTCATTTCTTCTTTTCATCTAGTAGTCTTCTTTTGAAGAAAATTCATTTAGAGTTTCAAGAGAAATACTTTAACAGAAGTACCTTTTGATAAAGCCGACAGCAACAAGTAAGAAGCAAAAATGTTTTAACAATTAAATCTCTTTGTCCCTATTAAAAATTTGTATTGCTGTGATTGAACAAACTATCTTCCTTAAATATTTGAAGAAACCCTTAAAAAATTCTTTCAAAAAAATTTGTTAACAGATTTTTTTCTTGACTGTCCTTTTGGATTCGAACATACTATCAAAAAACCTTACTATATTTAAAGAAGTACTCCACTATTTACTTCAATGTCTTTTTTCCAAGCACAAAATTGAACTGAAACATATTTTATTATCCAGTCCCCTTTTTCAAAGAAAAATCTTTTTAAAAATAAACTTTGACCAAACTGAAACTTACATTTTTGCCTTCAAGTCCGATTGCATTTTTGAATCTCAAGATTTTCTCAAAGAAAACTGAGATAGGAATAACTATCTTTTTATTCCTTCTTATTTCCTTTCCAAAAAATGAATGAATTGCATTTGTGTTGTGCCATACCTAAAATTTTTTGTCACTGTATTTACCTAAGAAACTTTATTCTTTTGCCTCTAAAAACATCATTCATTTGAAGATACTTGTTTCTCTTTTAAGAGAGACCTTTCCCCCTTTTGAAATGAATCCATCTCTTGAGCATGCACAAAAAAGAATTCACATGAGTATGTATGAAATATTAAGACTTGTTTATGCATTTCAAACATAAGAAAATGTTTTCCAATCCTTTCTATGTAGAAAAATGAATCCCCTCCAAAAATTCCATACACACCGCATGCATTTTTGTAGAGAAAGAATTATCATCACAACTTGCAGAGAATAATGGATCAAAAAACCAGTTTGCATTGTTTAGAATAATACCCACAACCTTAAGATTTTTTAATATCTATTTGAAATCTTTCATACAAAGTGGACATTTGGAAAAAACCTTTTGTGTCATCCAGACCTTCCTTAAATGTCTGCATACTATCAGTGACAACAAGTGCCACATTATTACAAACATTTCTTTTTCAAAAACAACCTTTTAATATATGCCATGTTTACCAATTTTAATACACATACCGAGCCTTTTATTTCACCACTTTTCAAATTTCATATTTTGTGACATTTTGCCACCTTTTAAAAAGTTATCATGGTCAACAGTCTCCCCCAATTTTGATGCAATAATTTTCACCATCTCATATATACAAGTTGAGAGAACATAAAATCAACTTATATATATAAGATATCATCTCATTTATACAAGGTGATTTTGAAGATATTTCAACTTATATATACAAGATAATGAATAGAAGTACAATGCTAATTATTAGATGAAATTTGAGCCAACTAACTTGAATCAACCAAAATCTGATAACCAATCTGAATCAACAAAAAAATTGATAACCAATTTGTGAAACCAAACCTCTAAAACCAATATGTGAAATCCTAATTACTCCCCCAAACTTTTTGCGTCCAAAATTTGACCATCTACCTTTCATGAATTCTTTCTGTCAAAGGAGTAGAAACCTAACATAGAATAGTTGCTAGGAAGAGTTTTTATGTCAGCATTGATTGAGAGAAAACTCCCAATCGTGTTCTTAACTGTTCAAATAGTTCTCTTGGTAGTGCTTTTGTAAAAATATCTAGCACTTGTCCTTTAGTAGGAACATAAACCAATTTGAATTCATTATTTTGAACTTTATCTCTTAAGAAATGAAGTTTGATGGCTATGTGTTTTTTACATGAGTGCATAACTATATTTTTGCTTAATTGGATAACACTCATGTTATCACACATTATTGAAATAGGTTTAGAAACCTGGATGCCCAAATCAGAAAATTGATAATCCATCCAAATTAATTGAGTACAACATGTTGTAGCTGCAACATATTTAGATTCACAAGTGGATAGACTTACACAATCCTATTTCTTACTATGCCGAGCAACTAAACACTCAACAAGAAAGAAAGCTGCACCACTGGTGCTCTTTTTATCATCACATCTAGCACAATCTACATCAGTATAACCAATAAGAATAAAATTGTTGCTATGAGGATACCATAAACAATAATCAAGAGTTCCTTGAATGTATTTCAGTATTCTATGCACTGCATTAAGATGCAATTGCTTTGGATCGGATTCAAATCTTGACACCATACATACAACTTGCATTATATTAGGTCTAAATGTAGCTAGATATAGAAAACTTCCAATCATAGATTTATAAAGAGTCTGATTAATAGAAGGTGAATCATCATTCTTCATTAGTTTATAGCCAGTTTCCATAGGAGTGCTAACAAGTTTGCATTCAGCCATATTAAATTTTCTCAACATTTCTTTGGCATATTTAGTTTGAGATAGAAATAATCCATGTCCAAGCTATAAAACTTGCAAACCAAGAAAAATGTAAGTACACCTAATATTGACATCTCAAACTCTGATTCCATGATTTTTGAATAATGTTTTGCTGAATCGTTATTAGTAGACCCAAAAATGATGTCATCCACATAGATTTCTATAGCCAAAATGTCATCATTTATAACTTTGATATACAAAGTTTTGTCTGCCTTTACACGAGAAAAACCATTTGAAATTAAATGTTTATCCAACCTAGAGTACCAAGCCCTAGGAGCCTGTTTTAAGATATACAAAGCCTTTTTCAGTTAGTAAACATAATTAGGTTTGTTAGAAGATTCAAAACCTTCTAGCTATTCCATATATACCTCCTCTTCAAGATATCCATTTAAGAAGGTAGTTTTAACATCCATCTAGTAAACAATGAATTTCTTATGACTGGCATAAGCAAGAAAAAATCTAATTGATTCCATTCTTGCAACTAGTGCAAAGGTTTCACTGAAATCAATCCCTTCTTGTTGAGCATAGCCTTTACAAACAAATCTATCTTTATTTCTGACCACTTTAGCTTTTTCATTCAGTTTATTATGAAATATCCACTTTCCACCTATGACGTTTTTGTCACTAGGTCTGGGAACAAGTTCCCAAGTCTTATTTTTCTCTATTTGATTTATTTCTTCTTGCATAGAATTTTTACAACAAGAGTCTGATAAGGCTTCAACAACATTCTTTGGTTCAAAATCAGTTATCAAGCAGTAATATTCAGCAATATTTGTTTGTTCTCCTATTTTGGCTTTTCTTCTAGTTTGAATTCCTTTCTCTACATCTCCAATAACTTGAGATTCAAGATGTCTCTTAGCTATTATTCTGGAAGAGGTTTTTATTTTTTAACTAGCACTAGTTATTTTAGGACTTGAGCAATTTTTTGGTTTAGTTTCATTCACTAGATCATTTTCATCAGCAAGTTCATGTTTATCATTTTCAGTATGTTCATCATGTACAGTTTCTGATTTCTGAAAAGATGAATTTTCATGATCTTCTTAACCATTACAACACACAAAATTTTCATCAAATATGACATTTATAGCTTTTACAATTTTTTTCAACCTTTTATTATAGCATTTATAAACTTTGTTGTGCATAGAATACCCAAGAAAGATCCCTTCATCAGACCTAGAGTTAAAATTTTCTAAAGAATCGTCATTCCTTTTTATAAAACATTTGGTGGTTTTCCATTCCATAATTCATATGGAGTATAGGTAGTTCTAACTGTAATTTTTGCTCTGTTAAGAATGTAAATAGCTGTATGAATAGCTGCTTTCTAGAATTTATTAGGCAGTTTAGCTTCATTCAGCATGGTTTTGGCCATTTCTTTTACTGTTCTATTCTTCCTTTTGACAACACCATTTTGTTGTGGTATCCTATTAGTAGAATATTGTCTTTTTATTCCATGTTTCTCACAATACTCAATAAATTCTTGAGAGGTGAATTCCTCTCCCCTATCTGATCTTAAAAATTTTAGTTTTAAATCAATTTCTCTTCTAACATCTTTCTAAATTTTTTGAAATGTTCATAGGCTTCTGATTTATGTTTCAGAAATGTCACCCAAACCATCCTTGAATAATCATCTATAAATAGTGTGAAATACTTTTCACCATTTAGTGAAGCAGTTTTAGTAGGACCAAACAAATCAGTATGCACTAATTCAAGTGGTCTATTTGACAAGTATTCTTGTGTTTTAAAAGAAACTCTTGTTTGTTTTCCCTTCACACACTCTTCACAAATATTTTGTATTTTGGTTATCTAAGGTAGTCCTCTAACCTTTTTGTTGTTGCTAATTCTAGCAAGATTATCAAAATTTAAATGTCCCAGTCTTTTATGCCACAACCAATTTTCTTCTACTTGACTCATTAGACAAGTATTAACTAATGAAGTTTCTTTGATAGTTGAATCTATTAGGTTATAAAGATTACCACTTGTTCTCAACCCACTGGCAATGACTTTATCCTTTCCATTTTTTATATAACATCCTTTTGCATTAAAGAAAATAGAATATCCACTGTCAAAAATCTAACTTACACTTATTAAGTTATGTTTTAGACCTTCAACCAAGTACACATCATGAATTGGTGTGTCTTTATTCATAATTATTGAGCCTTTTCCAGTTATATAGGCTCTAGAGTTATCACCAAATCGAACAAACCCTCCATCAAAATTTTCTAGGGTTTTAAATTTTCTTTTGCATCTGGTGATATGATGTGAACAGCTACTATCTAATACCCATGTTGCAGGTCTTTGAGTGAATATGGTTGTTTCAACAATTAAGGACTTTTTTGTTGTCCTTACTTGCTTCCAGATTTGTTTTGGTCTCATATTCAATTTAGATTGATTTGCATAATGACCATAGTGAAAGCATTTAAAGCACCTAACAACTTTTCTTTTTCCTTGATTAATGTTATTTTCACAAAAGATAGTCTGATGCACAAAAATATTGCAAGTAAAACAATAACCATTGAAAAAGACCCTTGTTTTCTGGCTAGTGGATTCTTTAGATGAACTCTACAAGACTTTTAATTTTTTATCCTTTTCCTCAATCAAGAGTTTTTGATTTTCTATAATCAAATTTTCTTCCTTTAACTCTTCTTGAATTTTTTGATTTTCAATTTCTTGATTAGAAATCAACTTCTTTAGTCTTTTAAGTTCTTGCAAGGATTTCAGAAGTTCCTCTTCTAGATCTACTTCTACATCTGAATCAGATGACGATTCAGATTCATTGGGTTCATGTTTAGGGGTGTGGACTATTTCAACCATGAATAGTGTAAGGAAACTTGGCAACAAAGAATATAACCGTTTCCACATAACCCATAATAGATCTGAAATAAACACAAAATTAAATTCCACATGCAAGAGAATAGACAACATACCCACAAAATTGTGACACAAGATATACCCTGGGAAACCCTCATTGAGGGAAAAACCTAGCCTCCAAAAGCATCCATCATCATGTATTATTCAGCAAAAATACCATTGCCATACAACCATGGAAGCCTTCATGGCCATAGCCACAATCGAGCAAACTATGTGAACAAGCATGAATCCACACATCCCATGCCATGCTTCCAACATTCACAAATGCTCCCTTGGCTAACCTGTCAAGCCTTATCCCGCTCGACTCTTGCCTTTTGTCTTCTCCTTGTCACTCTTCCTCTTTGTCTCTCTCTAAAACAACTACCCTTGTGGCTGCTTATATAGTAGCAAGTCCCACAAAACCACCAAGTGGTATTACATAAACCATGTGCTAAAACCATGTGCTACCTAACCCACTGACCCCACATTTAATATTGGGCATTTAATTCTTTTTTCCCCAATATTAAATAATTACATGAAATATTTTCACAATGTTACAATATAACTCATCAAGAATGTTACACGTGGTTAATTATGTGGTGTTCCATGTTCACTAATAGTCATGGCTTTTGGTGCAACGACAAATGGGCGATACAAATAGTCTTTCCCCTTCTTCATCTACATCACTGGAATCTTCATTTGAATCTTCTTTAGAAATAAGACTTTTCTTCTTGTAATCCTTGAACCTTTTATTCTAATTCAAAGTCTTGTGTTTAGAAAACTTCTCAGTTTTCCCATCACAATCTTCAAGTTTGACATTTGGACATTTTGCAGCAAAGTGTCCTAATTGACCATAGCTGAAGCATTTAGGTTTGCCCTTATATTTCTTTCTCATTTTCCTGACTAGTGATGCTTCTAAAGCATTTGTTAGATCTAAATCACTCTCATCATGTTTTTCAATCTTAAAGGCTGATTCTTTTGATGAGGAACTAGCTTGATTGCCAATCCTCATTTTGTATGCAGTTAGTGTTCCTTGAAGTTGATGCAGGGTAATTTTTAAGAAGGTTTTCTTTTCTTCTAATGTAGATATTTTAGTTTCAAATTTAGGTAATACTGACCTAATAACTTTTGAAACTACATCATGTTCTTGTATCTATACACCTAGACCCTTTCTAGCTTTCACTATTTCATCAACTCTTAAGAAGTATGCAGCAATGGTTTCATCTTCATTCATTTTTAGATTGTCGAACTGTGTTTTAAGAGTTATCAGTTTAGACTCTTTTACTTTTTCATCTCCTTGATAAATTGTTTCAAGTTTGACCCATATATCATTACCTGACTTGCAATAAACAACTTTAGCAAAAACATCTTTGGAGAGACCACAAAGAAGGGCATATCTTGCCTTCTTATCCAACTCAAATTTTAGTTTTTCATCTGCATCAGTAGGGATTGTTGTTGGGATAGTATATTTTGTTATTACAACATCCCACATCCTTACATCTAAGGAATGTATGAAGGCTTCCATCATAACTTTCCAACAAACATAATCGTTTCCATCAAATAGTGGAGCCCTATTAAGAGAAGCTCCTTCAGATTGTGCCATGACTTTCAATTAATATCCTTGGAACAATTCCAAAAGGAATCCTATGCTCTGATACCACTTGTTGGAAGTATTAGGGTTCTGAGAGGGTGGGGTGAATCAGAACACTATTAAATTATCCCAAAATCTGATTTCATTAAATTCAATTCACAATTTACAGTAGCAGAGTAATCAAATCACACTAAAATGTAAACATTCATTATAAAAAGAATAATGCCAACTCACAAAATGAAGAGACACCAATTTTGTACTGAGTGCAAAACCCTTGAAAATTCTCACGGTTTTGTCATAGGGAGAAAAACCACTCCATGAACTTGTATCCTTTATTGAGTTCCAATTCTTTTACAATCAGTAGCTTCTACTACTCAGGGTGTTTAACCCTTTATCAATGCTATGATTAAAACCTCATATACATATACAAATGTGTATATGACATCTATACATGTACATAAGCTTATAATAAAACTTTTGACCTTTTCAGATCTCATCAAATGTATATATGTCATTTTTTTCTTTATACACACATATCCATCTGAGGATTACAAATGATCTCTATAAATATCTAGATAACATTTGAATTTGATAAGTTACATGAACCTAACTGAACTAGTTAGGGTTGCTCAAAAATTCTTTTAAAATGTTGTTTAAGAAACTAACTTCAAAACAATTTTAGTTTTGGATTTGTTCTTGTCTCAAAAACCTAATAGTCATAATAAGTTTCCAAACTCAACAAGAATATTTCGTGTTTGAGATCCTCAAGAATAGTTTTGCAGAATGCCATTTTGGAACCAAATATTATACAATTGAAATTACCTACCATTGTTTCCTTTGTATTATACAAAAACAATGCATATAGTATTTTGGGTTGCATATAGTATTATATAGTTCTCCATATTTTCTTGCTTTGTCATTTTCATTTCTTCTTTTCAACCAGTAGTCTTCTTTTGAAGAGAATTCATTTAGAGTTTCAAGAGAAATACTCTAACAAAAGTACCTTTTGATAAAGCTGAAAGTAGCAACTAAGAAGCAAAAACATTTTAACAATTAAATCTCTTTGTCCCTATTAAAAATTTGTATTACTTTGATCGAACAAACTGTCTTCTTAAATATTTGAAGAAACCCTTTAAAAATTCTTTCAAAATTTTTTGTTAAGAGCTTTCTTTCCTAACTGTGCTTTTGGATTCGAACATATTGTCAAAAATACCTTACCATGTTTAAAGAAGTACTACACTATTTACTTCAATGTCCTTTTGCCAAACACAAAATTGAACTGAAACATATTTTATGATCTGGTCCCCTTTTTTAAGAAAAATATTTTTAAAAATAAACTTTGACCAAACTGAAAGTTACATTTTTGCATTCAAGTCTGATTGCATTTTTGAATCTCAAGATTTTCTCAAAGAAAACTGATACAGGAATAACTATCTTTTTATTCCTTCTTATTTTCATTCCAAAAAATTAATGTATTGCATTTGTGTTGTGCCATACCTGAAATTTGTCGTCACTATATTTACATGAGAAACTTTATTCTTTTGCCTTTGAAAACATCATTCATTTGAAGATACCTATTTCTCTTTTAAGAGTAACCTTTCCCCCTTTTGAAATGAATCCATCTCTCGAGCATGCATAGAAAAGAATGCACATGAGTATGTATAAAATATCAAGACTTGTTTATGCATTTCAAACATAAGAAAATTTTCTGCAAGCCTTTCTATGTAGAAAAATGAATCGCCTCCAAAATATCCATACACACCGCATGAATTTTTGCAGAGAAAGAATTATCATGACAACTTGTAGATAATAATGGATCCAAAAACTAGTTTACATTTTTTAGAATAATACCCACAACCTTAAGATTTTTTAATATCTATTTGAAATCAGCCATACAAAGTGGACATTTGGAAAAAAACTTTCATGTCATTGAAACCTTCCTTAAATGTCTGCGTACTGTCAATGACATCAAGTGCCACGTTATTACAAACATTTCCTTTTCAAAAATTGCCTTTTAATATATGCCATGTTTACCAATTTTAATGCACATACTGAGCCTTTTATTTCACCACCTTTCATTTTAATATTTTTTCACATTTTTCCACCTTTTAAAAAGTCATCATGGTCAACACAAATAACTCTATAAGTATAACATCAATAACTTAAAACATGTAAAAAATTCAGGACTTAGCAATTTATGTGTAGGCTAAATTGGTAATAGTGATATCAAAGGCATAATGATTAGATGTTGCCTTTTTGCTCCCATTTTAAGAAATACTAGGTCATAACCTATTTGGGTGCTATATTGTAAATGAAAAGAAACAAATAATAATTTATTGTCTATTATTTAAATGATTCTAGTTCAATGGAAGACAACTTGTTTAACAAGCAAGAGGATGGTGGATCAATTCTATTGTGCCCTATTGTGATCAGATACACTACAAAATATGTGAACTAAATATGCTACTAAATATATTAGTAAATATGTGATCAAACATATGATTAAATAGGCTACTAAATATACAAAAAAAATATGTGACTAAATCAACTATAAAATTTATGATAAATATGTGATTGAATATACTACTAAATAGATGATTAAATATGTGACTAAATCAATGATTGAAATCATGTAATCAAATAAGTGACTAAGATCATTTAGTAGTAAATCTAGTAGTGTTATAAATGATTGGATATTAACTACTATTACTCACGTGAATAAGTTTAGTTAGTAGTATATAATTTTTAGTGGTTTTTTAGTCACATATTATTGTTTTTGTACTAGTGCAAAAGATAAAATACAATCAGAGGAACTACTTCTTAGGTGCTCTATTTCTATATTGCTTTCTATAAATCACATATATCTTCTGTATCTCTTGGACTTATGTTATGTGAACTTAACCTCATCATCAAGATCTGGTGTGGAACATATCCTTAACCAAGCATCACTAGACCATCAAAACATTGTCTATATGATCACGATCTTTGTTTTCTACTATTCTAGTCTTTATAGATTTATTGCTATGTTGACATCAATGACAAGCATAGTCATGAATGCAACATGTCAATACTATCAAATCCTCTCTAATTCTTAAGATACTCCCTCATAGGAATACCATCAAAATTAATGCTAATACTACTAACATCCCATCAACATAAACAAGAAGAATGACAAACTCACCACTAGGAAGTTTCTTGAAATAGACGGATGGACCTGATTCACATATTTTAAAATTGTGTTCAACCATGAAGTGATAAAATTTTATATACCACTACCTTGGGGCTTGCTTGTGGCCATACAAGCTCTTATTTAATTTTCTTATGAATCCTTGAGGCTGCTCCATATATAATTATTCATCTACATTACCATATTGGAATGCAGTTTTGACATCAAGTTGTTCCAACTCAGGATTCCATGTTGTTTCTAATCCCAAAATGGTTTGAATGATTGTTTCTATCACCTTTTCTTGATCAAACCCCTTTTCCACCAATCTAGCCTTGAAACATTTTCTACCTTCTTCTTCCTCTTTCAACTAGTGTACCCACTTTTCCTAAGTGGTGTTCGATTTGGTGGAATAGTAACCAAATTCCATGTTTGATTCTTCATTAAGGAATCCATTTCATCATACATCAATGCTTCTGATTTCTCACTATTTATATCTTTGAGAGAATATTTATACATGGTTAGTAGGGATGACTTTAAGAAACTCCCTTTCTAAACAACTATAAAACTTTAGCGAATCCAACATTATTTTAGGGTGGAAATTTTATTTTCTATTGGCAAGTTTTCTTTTTTCCACAAGTAGGAAAAAAATTAATAGTATTGGGAAATTTTTTCCAATCTTATTGAATTTCTATTAAATGTCAATGAATATTTTATTATTAAAGAAAATTATATCTAATAATGCATAGGTTCATAAGTACACATACCTTGAAACTATTATTCTAATATTATTATATGTAACCTAATTAATTATTAGAATTGAAGGTTAAATGAACCAAATTTAATATTATATTGTATAAGATATAAAAATCCTATTTTTATAACCATTGGATGATCCTTAATCAATGGTCCAAATCCCATATTTGAAGGACACTAAGTTTTAGAGAAAGTTCCCAAAATAAAGATATGTATCTACAATAATATCTATTTCAAGACAAAGTGAGAAAGGATATAAAGTTCAAAGACATGTCACATATATGTACTTTAACTCTAACCTAACTTAAATTTATACCACATAATAGCCAATATGACTATCAATAAAGGCAAGCCTTGGAAATTGTAGATGAAAATATTTAATTTACAATGTGAAAAGATTAAACTATATTGGCGAAGACATCACTAAAATTAAAATAGTTTTCTATCATTATTGGCAATTAGTTGAATCATGGAACCCAATTTTAAAAAGATTTGGGCGGTACGACCACCTAGAAAGTGAAATTTTTTTCACCAAATCTAGGGTCCCCAATTAGTGAGATTTACCAAATGACAAATATTCACCACTAAACTTAAACTTATCCATGGTGGTTAATTTTGAAACTAATATAGAAGGCTCCACTTCTTCAATGAATAACAACTTATAATTAGAGAACTTTGCTGGTATTTATTTTTCTCTAGTAGACCTCCTTAAACCTTGAGTATCTTAATTGTTCCCCTTTTTTATCAATAGATTTTTCTTAGAACTGACCTCAAGCTAATTTTTTTTAGTCCTTGATCTGGTTAAATATCACATAGCTCATGAGTACTTCCTTTTAAAAAGTTGCATCATTTCTTTTTTGCATTGGAACTATGAAGTTTAGAACCAACACTATGGCATGCGATGTGATTTTATCCATTGTCAAAGAAACTTGTATGTCTATCTGAACAATCAGGGGAGATTGTAATGTCAACACTAGTGTTTGGCGTATGTGTTTATTTCTATGAGGGGAAACATTGAATTCTCTATCTAATGGAGTCATCAGACATGATCAAAATTCTACCTTGCTTACCTTGCAATGCCCAAATATTGAATGTGTTGGAATATTAATTATAATTGATAATTTCTCCCTGGAGCAAAATACCCACCTACCACCCTTGATAGATTGCATAATAGTTATAAATATTTATTACAGGTAGGTGAGTTTTCAAATTTGCAAATGAGGGGAAAAACATTTTTCCTAGAAGACAAAAATGAATGTTCTATTCCATTCAACCAAATAGAGAGAGAGCAGAAGAAGTTGAAGTTGAAGAGCTCAAAAGTTGCTGAGAAAGTGATCAGCAGATCCAATTTGTTGCAGGGATAGAGGAAGTTTAGTTCGTGACTATAGTTGGATGTGCTTCTTTGTGTCATCCTGTAAGTTTGTAGTTTGTTGTTTGATTCGACTTGTTGAAGCAATGATTGCTCCAAGCATTGTAGTATGCAACCATTAGAGCTGTAAGTTTGAAGTTTTCAAGTTTGAAGTTTTAGGGTTTTCTGGTTGAAGCCGAATGCTCCTAAATTTTGTATTAGTTTGAATCAAAGTTGAATAGTAAGAAAGTAGGCATACATGAATCCATTGTTTCTTGTTCATTGCATTTGTGAAGTTTATTGTTGAATATTTTAAGCCTTGGGTTCTCTAGTTTTAATGGTGGAGAAGTTCACATTATAGTTCTATCACTTGGTATTATTTTTGGTAGAAGTCTTTCTCTACAGTGGCTACTGAGTTCACTCGGTACCTTCTTCTATCGATCTCCAACCTGTAGTGGCTACTGAGTTCGGAGCCTTCTTCTACCAAGCTTCATCCTCCTGTGGCTACCGAGTTCACTTGGCATCCACACTACCGAGCTCACTCGGCATCCACACTACCGAGCTCACTCGACATCCTTTGGCTATCGAGTTTTTTGTTCTTCATTTATCGATCTCACTTGATAAACTCTCCTACCACTCAGTTTCTTAGTGTTTACCGAGCACAATTGTCACTCGGCAATTGTGAGTGCCGATCAATTTTTTTTAAGGTTTAGGGTTGTGAATGATTTGAAATTTATTATTTATCACATGGTATTAGAGCTTTGAGGCCCCACATCCAAAGTGAGTTAGGGCATTGATTTTCTTGGAATATTTGACATGGCAAGAGATGCAAGAAAGATATGGCAGCAACCATATCCCTTTAATAGACAAAATTATGATACATGGGCAAAGAAAATGAAAACAATTATGGTTGCAAACGATTTGTGGGAGTTTGTAGTTAATGGGTTCAATGATGTGACAAACCCAACTCAGTATGTTATTCTCACAAATACACAAAAGACTCATTTGAAAGAGTCAAGGAGGAAGGATGCTAAGGCATTAAGTCTTATTGAAGTAGCAATGACAAAGACAGTAATCTCAAAGATTGCAATAGAAAATTATGCAAAGGAAGCATGGGATATCCTTGAGAAAAATTTCAAGGGGACTAATAAAGTCCATATTGTAAAGCTATAGAATATAAGAAGGGAGTTTGAGAACCTTCAAATGAAAGAAAATGAATTAGTTATAGATTTTAGTTCAAGGACCTCCAATTTGATTAACCAACTGAAGTCAAATGGAGAAGACTATCAAGAGCATATGATAGTGGAAAAGATATTGAGGAGTTTACCTCATAAATATGACAATTTGGTCATGACCATAGAAGAGGCAAAAGACCTCACTATTTTGACAATGGATGAGTTGATGGGTACTCTTCAAACCGATGAGCATAGGATCAATAGATCTATATCTTCTTCTTACCAAGAGCAAGCTTTCAAGGCTTAGTCAAATCCAAGAGGAAGGGGGAGAGGAAGAAATGGCTCAGGCAGAAACTCCAGAGGTAGAGGCTGAGGAAATGGAGGACAAAGAAATGTTGCAACAAAAAGCTCAGGAAGAGCAGATGGAGCAAGTAGCTCACAAAATACTTAAAGAGGAGGTAAGAAAAACTACAAATCAAATAGGAGTAATGTAGAATGCTACTACTGTCATAAATATGGGCATTATACAAGTGAATTTTGGAAGAAGGAAAATGATTAGTTAGGACAAGAAAATGTGGCTGATGTGAACATGGGAAGTGGAAACAATGCCATTGCCTTCATCATGTGTAATGTTTGTGAAGAAGGAAGCCGTGAGGTTTGGTACCTCGACAGTGGATGTAGCAACCACATGAGTGGTAATGAAACTTTGTCTTCATTCATTGACAAGAGTTTGAAATCTGAGATTAAAATGGGTAATAATGGAACCCTACCAGTAGTGGGCAAAGGATCTATTATGATCCACACCAAAAAAGGTGAGAAGAAGGAAATAAAAAATGTATGTTTTACCCCTGGTATGAAGCACAATTTGATGAGCATTGGTTAGGTCATTCAAAATGGATACAAAGTGCTGATGGAGAATGACATGTGTGTCATTCATGAAAAGGATGGGAGCAAGAACTTACTTGTAGCAGTTCAAATGACAAAGAATAGAATGTTTCCCTTTAGGATAGAGACATGCTTCTCATCTCAAGTTGGTGCTGCACCTCCCACACAATCAGCTCTAAGGAGTGTGATTGAAGACCCCTCATGGCTATGGCACCTCAAGTATGGTCATCTTGACTATGTTGGTTTAAATTTATTGTCAAATAAAAGAATGGTAGAAAGTTTGCCACGTATAGGAAATTCATGTGACAAGTGTGAGGCCTATATTTTGGGTAAGCAACATAGGCTTCCCTTTAATTCTAGAAATTCTAGAAGGGCTAGATATCTATTAGAGTTAGTGCATACTGACTAGTCGGTCCTATGCAAGTTACTTCCATTGGTGAGAGTACTTATTTTATGACATTCATAGATGATTGCAGTCATAGGAAATGGGTGTATTTCTTAAAGAATAAATCTGAAGCATTTGAAAAATTTGTAGAATTTAAAGCCCAAGCTGCAAGAGAATGTGGACACTATATCAAAGTCCTAAGATCAGATAGAGGAGGGAAGTATACCTCCAATTATTTTTTAAATTTTTGTAGGAAACATGGCATAAAGAAAGGGGTCACAGCTAGCTATACACCACAACAGAATGGAGTGGTCGAAAGAAAGAATAGGACCATTGTTGAAATGGCAAGGAACATGATGAAATACGAAGGTCTCCCAATTGAATTTTGGGGAGAGGTTGTGTTAACAACAATTTACCTAATTAATAGGTGTCCTACAAAGGCTTTCTGTGATAGAATTCCAATGGAAGCATGGTCACAAGGAAGATGGATAGTTGAACACCTAAGGGTGTTTAGATGTGTTGCATATGCACATGTGTCTAAAGAGAAAAGGCAAAAATTTGATGATAAAGGTGTGAAATGCATCTTCACAGGGTACAACTCAAAATCAAAGGCATACAGATTGTATGACCCATTGAACAACAAGATGACTCTTTCAAGAGATGTAGAATTTCTTGAAAATTAGTCTTGTTATGCTTCAATTGATGAGTCACTGAGCACATCAAGTAAAGTGCCAATTATGAGTGAAGTGGATGCTGATGAATAGCAAGAAGAAGGAGCAGATAGAAGAAAAGGAAAGTAGCCTCAGTCATTACTGAGCTCCTCTAAGCATGACCAAGTTTCAGTACCAAGTAGCAACAATGAAGATTCTAATCCCACACTTGCCTCCCTACTACCAAGAAAGACCAAGAGTCTTAGGGAGATATACCAAGATGAAAGGTATGAAGATTATGATGAGAGTGTTAATTTTGCATTATTTTCTCATAGTGATCCAATATATTTTGAAGAAGCTATTAAGGAGAAGAAATGGTTTAAGGCCATGGATGAGAAAATAGATGCTATAGAAAGGAATGAGACATGGGAGCTAACTGAATTGCCTCCCAAGAAGCATGTGATTGCAGTGAAATGGGTCTACAAGACCAAATGCAATGCTGAAGGCAAAATTGATAGGCATAAGGCAAGGCTGGTAGTCAAGGGCTATAAATAGCATTATGGTAGAGATTATGATGAGACATATGCTCCGGTTGCAAGAATGGAAACCGTACATGCTGTCATAGCAATTGCAGGTCAGCACAAATGGAAGGTATACCAAATGGATGTGAAGTCTGCCTTCCTAAATGGTATATTGAAAGAAGAAATCTATGTGGAGCAGCCACCTGGTTATGTAGTTATAGGTGAAGAGAACAAAGTATATAGATTGAAGAGAGCTCTTTATTGGCTCAAGCAAGCTCTACGGGCATGGTACTATAGGATTGAATCATATTTGATGAGAAATGGCTTTAGCAAAAGCAATGGTGAGCCTACTCTCTACATCAAGGCATCAAATAGAAATGTGTTGATTGTTGTCTTGTATGTAGATGATTTAATTTTTACTAGTAATGACAAGGCTCTAATTGGTGAGTTCAAAGAGGCCATGAAAAATGAGTTTGAAATGATAGACCTAGGACTCTTGAAGTACTTTCTAGGCATAGAAGTAAAACAAATGCATGATGGCATCTTCATCTCTCAAGAAACATATGCAGGGTAGCTCTTGGAGAGATTTAAAATGCAGAATAGTAAGGCAGCCCCGACACCAACAGCAATAGGTCTGAAGTTAAGCAAGGAAGACTCTTGCAAGAGAGTGGATCCAACACTATACAAGAGTATGGTTGGAAGTTTAATCTACTTGACTGCAACTCGACCAAACCTAATGCATGCAGTAAGTTTGATTTCAAAATTTATAGAAACACCAAAGCATTCCCATTGGCAAGTGGTAAATAGGATCCTAAGGTATGTGAAAAGTACCAAGGGATTTTGAATATTGTATACTACAGAAAATGAACTCAAGTTGGTGGGTTATACTGATAGTGATTAGGTTGGAAGTATAGATGATAGGAAAAGCACTTCTGGATACATGTTTCATATGGAATTGGGTGCAATTTCATGGGCATCCAAGGAGAAACCTATTGTTTCTCAATCTATAGTAGAGGCTGAATACATAGCAGCAAATGCAGCAACATGTCAAGCTATTTGGTTAAGAAGGATCTTGACATATTTGAATGAAAGGCAAGAGGATGGAACCACAATTTATTGTGACAACATCTCTTCAATTGCATTGTCCAAGAATCTAGTATTCCATGGGAGAAGAAAACATATAGAGATTAGATATCACTTCATCAGAGAGTTGGTAGAGAATGAGGATATCAAAATGGAATTTTGAAAGTCTAAGCAACAGCGAGCAGACATATTTACTAAGCCATTAGGCATTGGGACTTTTGTACACCTAAGAGAGTGTCTTGGTGTAGTTGATTTGATTCAGTAGTGATCCTTGTTTGTTTGGCATGGGATAAAGGCAGAGTGTTGGAATATTAATTACAGTTAGTCATTTCTCCCTGGAGCCAAACGCCCACCTACCACCCTTGACAGATTGTAGAACAGTTATAAACATTTATTATAGGTAGGTGAGTTTTCAAATTTACAAATGAGGGGGAAAACATTTTTGGCAGAAGATAAAAAGGAATGTTCTATTCCATTCGACTAGACAGAGAGAGAGTAGAAGTAGTTGAAGTTGAAGAGCTCAAAAGTTGTAGAGAAAGTGATTAGCAGATCCAGTTTGTTGTAGGGATAGAGGAAGTTTAGTTCGTAACTACAGTTGCATGTGCTTCTTTGTGTCATCATGTAAGTTTGTAGTTTGTTGTTTGATTTGGCATGTTGAAGTAGTGATTGCTCCAGGCATTGTAGTATGCAGCCATTAGAGCTATAAGTTTGAAGTTTAAAGTTTGAAGTTTTCAAGTTTGAAGTTTTAGGGCTATTTTAGGGTTTTCTGGTTGAAGTCGAATGCTCCCAAATTTTGTATTAGTTTGAATCAAAGTTGAATAGTAAGTAAGCAGGCCAGAGTGAATCCATTTTTTCTCATTCATTGCATTTGTGAAGTTTAATGTAGAATATTTTAAGCCTTAGGTTTTTTGGTTTTAATAGTGGACAAGTTCACGTTATAGTTCTATCACACGATATTGTTTTTGGTAGAAGTATTTCTTTGCAGTGGCTACCGAGTTCACTGGGTACCTTCTTCTACCAACCTCCAACCTGTAGTGGCTATCGAGTTCACTCAGAGCCTTCTTCTACTGAGCTTCATCCTCCTGTGGCTACCGAGTTCACTTAGGATTCACACTACTGAGCTCACTCGACATCCTTTGGCTACTGACTTGTTTGTTCTTCATTTATCAAGCTCACTTGGTAAACTCTCCTACCACTTGGTTTCTTAGTGTTTACCGAGCAAAACTATCACTTGGAAATTGTGATGCCAAGAAAAAAATTTTTAGGTTGAGGGTTGTGAATGATTTGAAATTTATTATTTCTCATAGAATGCAAGGGCATAATGCTCAAGGGTATATTCTGGTCAATGTGGGTGTGGTATCATCTCTTCTCTTTGTCATAAAATTTTGTATCAATATTTTCCAAGTCCAAATCACAGTTCATAGCGACTACAGGTATATTTTTCCTATGAATGTGTTCAATCCCATGTTGATTTGGAGGGGTGTTCACCTACATTTTTTCTGCCCTGTGTCTAAACTTGTCTTGAGACTCGCTAGCATTTATTTGTTCTCTATCATCATGTCTTATTTATTCTCTGATATCATGACTTAGCTCTTAGAAAACACAAGATGTGGAATGCTAACATTGAACATCATGAGTTTCTTTACATGTTTGACCATGGGGTTGTGTAAATTCAAAGGAACATGTTGTAAATGGGCCAATGTTGGAGATATTGTTGGTCCCAATATTATCAAATTTTCCATGTGCTCATTAGGATTAATGATGGCAAGGTTTAGCCCAAAATGTTTAATAATGTCCTATCTATCCTCATAGTTGCATAAACATGGGATATCAAGGTCATCAAAGAGATGAAAATCTTGCACTGAAACATAGCCCGCAAATGTGGGATGAATTTTCTCTGCCAATAGTGCATTATAACAATCAAATGAATGATTATGTTTGGAAAAATTGTGATTGTGAGAGGATTACTCTGAATGATTTGCATCACTACTATTGATAGTGTTTCCTAATTCAACTGATTGTGATAAGGAGGGAAGAGGAGTTAAAACAAAGATGGGACTATATGGAGTAGTGTTAGAAACTACCTATGGATACAATCCAATATTCTTTTGTTCAGAGATGGAGCATGTATTTTTGGTTTGAGATTTCTACTGTTTACAAAGTTGGGAATGTCATCTCATTGAAATTAATATCTTTACTTTGAATAACCCTCTTATCCACTGGATCCCAAGTTCTTAACCCAAATTGGTCCTCTCAATAATTGGCCAAAATTCTCATTTGTGATTTAAAATCCATATTTCTTCTATTTTTTTAGGCACATGTACATAGGCTTCACACCTAAAGACTCAAAGATGAGAGTATGAGACTTGTCTTCCTTGTCATTCCTATTTTAGAATTTTGAAATTCAATCTTGATGGAGCGATCCGATTAATCAGATATACAATTGTATTACATGCTTTAGCCAAAAATTATTTTCTCAAACCTGCATTTGAAAGCATACCCAAGTTCTCTCAAGTATTATCCTATGAAGCCTTTCTACTAATCATTTTTCTTGAGAGTTGTGGGGGACAATTTTCACCCTAAAAATACTATTATATGCATAATAAATATCAAACTCCATCAAAAAAAACTCACCTCCATTATTCATTTTTGAGCAATTAATTTTGTGACATCTTTGGTTTTCAACAAGAGCTTTGAAAACGTTAAATTTAGAAAAGACTTTAGATTTATTGACCATCATATATATCCAAACTTTCCTAGTACAATCATCAAGAATGGTAACAAAAAACTTTGCACATCCTAAATAACTTACCTTGATAGAACTGAATACATCTGAGTGCACAAGTTCCAATAGTTTTTATTTCATGTCATGTCCATCTTTGAAGAAGCTAACATACTTTTGCTTGTTGTAAAGATAATGTTCACAAAAATCCAAGTTTTCTTAATAGAGACCCAATATTTGATCCCTTTTGAACATTACCAAAAGGCCCTTTTCACTCATATGGAATATTCTTTGATGCCAAAATGTTACATGACTGCCCACAACTATCATAACAATGCCTACTTCAATAGGCTTTTCAAAGAGATGGAGACTATGGTACAGGAGCACCTACACTAACTCTTAGTCCTAACTTTACATATTGGATTTGGCCTATACTAACCCTATCCAAGTTAGGTAGGGGTGTTTGGACCTTAGAAAGTTATTTTTGGGTTTGTTCGTAGGAGTATTTGACTGGGTTCAATCTATTCTAGGTTTTCTTGCTTTAGGTGGCTTGTGTTTTGGGTGATAGGAAGCCAAACTAGGGTTATGAGTCTTATACCCTAGAATCCTGTGAAAGGTATGGTTTTGAGCTATCCTATCCCCTATGATTTTTACATCCTTGTCCATAGGTTGGAGGCTCTACCTAAGTCATTTGACAAAAGTTGGGGAAAGATGTTAATTGTGCAAAAGTTGTGAAATAGGTTAAAATGGTCGAAATCATATAAATTGGTGTTCTAAAGGATAAATGCTTCCTAGAAATCATAAATGGATCATAGTGAAAAAATTTGGAAGCTCCCAAATGAAGGAAGTCAAAGTTTCTAAGAAATACAAAAAGTTGTCAAAATTGTCAGCAACTTTGAAGAGTTGCTTGACAACTTTTTGATAGGAAAGTTGCATAGCACAAGAAAGAGGTTGATGGTTATTATAACTATTTGAAACCTCATGGGAAACTTATGAAACAATGAAATGAACCCATCTGAAGGGTTAGAGGTTTCAATAAGAAAAGTTTTGTGAGTGTATCCACAAGATATAATTCAAAATTTGACAGTTTTTGAGCTTCTTGATTGCATGTACAGATTAATGGATTGAAAGGATCATTTTTGTGTTTGATTCTTATTTTTCATGTTGTCAAAATACTTTTCATTTTATAGTTCAAGTTGATTAGAGTGCATTTGCACATAGCTATAAATCAATTGTACATAGACTATTCAGTGTTTTTGCTTTGAAAGTTTTTTGGGAAAATGGCTTCTCCATGAATCCTCATCGTGGAATCATCATGATTTTGGGGATATGTGGGATGAGCCCTTTTATATTATACATAGTAAGGATTGGGTGGTTCAATATAAGTGTTAGAGAAGGAGGAGGAATGGGTGAGGAAGCCTTGTGTAAAAGGAGAAGGTTCCAAGATTTATTTTACCATATGCCTTGTACTAATAGGATGAGAACTAAGACCCATAAAATATTTAGGTGTTCCTAAAATTGGAGGCCTAATTCTATTAGGACTATTTACAACAATTTTTTCATGTTTGAGGAAATCCTTATGGAGACCTATGGAAATTGCATCTAGAAGGTTAGGGGAAGTCTAAAAATCATCAAGTAGTATCCCTCACTCCATGGTAAAGGAAGAATGACCAAGTATGATGAAATAATGTCTTTGAAGGACAAAGGATGATGGCCCTAGGAAAGAAGCAAGTCAAAAAACCTTGGTGTAACTGGATAGTGAAGTGTGGAGGGTAAGTTGAATTTCCTCTTGAGGTTAGAGTGATGAAGAGGATCCCTGTTAGGATAAGAAGAAACCCTATTGAGTCCATAGGGAAAGAAATGACAAATAAATCAATCTAGCTTACATCAGACAACCAACTTTATTGCCCTTGGTAATGATCCTTGAATCCTTGGTAACTTTCCAAGTATCTGGATGAAAGGATGTATGATAGCCTCATGCAAAAGTCTGACTAATAGAAACCAAATTTAACAATTATTATCATATGTCTCTGAGTTGTAAGATAATGTCACCTTTGCTAACTATTTTGCAAGATTTATTGTCTCCAATAAATACCTCTCCAAATTGTCCATTATAGTAATTTGTGAAGCAATCCATAAATTAAGTGGCATGGAAGGAGGCTTCAAAATCTATTACTCAAGAATATGTCTTGGAGTCACTTCTAGAAATAATTAAAATAGTTTCATCTTTCTCGTAGGCTATATTTGCTTCAATATTCCTTAATTTTTCTTAAGCTTTCTTGTAAGCCTAACAATTTTTCTTCGAGTGACGAAGCATACGACAAAACCAATGCTTTCCATTCCTACCTCTTGGCCTTGATCGATTGGGTTATCTAGATTTCCTTTAATTGAAGTGATTGTTACTTCTATGATGGCTTATTCTCCTTTTTTTAGTGTTGACCATGGTGAGATCATCATGGGATGAGGAGTCTTTGTTACTCATTCTCATGTCTTCACTTAGTAAAGTGGCAAAAACTTCATCGTAGACCATCTTTGTCTTCATGGAGTTTGAAGTGCTTACTACTATAACTATGGGATCCCAAGTATCAGGAAAGGAATAGACAACAAGATGATGGCTTTTGCTTCATCTTGAGTCATACCAACCGAGGTTGCTTGACATAATAAAGTGTTCAAATCAATTATATGATTTGAAAACATAGACCCTTCCTTCATTTTTTAGCTTGTAGGCATTCTTCATAATGAAGATTGTGTTTGTAGATGATGTCATTTGGTACATGCTCTAAAGCTTATCTCAAACTTCATGTGTTTTCTTTTCATTTAAAACATTGAATAAGACATTTTTAGATAGCGGGAGAAAAATTAATGCCATCACCTTCTCATTAGTGTTCTCCTAATCTTCATTTGAAATTGTAGCTAGTTTCTTAGACTTTCCTTCAATTATGACTAATAATTATCACTTAACAAGAAAATACACATATACACTTTCCATAGGCTAAAGTTCTTGCCTGCAATTTCTCCACTTTTTCATCCTTCGTGTTTCCAAAAATTCAACACCAATTTCCAATCTGCACAAATTGTGATCTGATACCAATTGAAAGGATAAATTGTGAAAGGAAAAGCCAAAAAATGTAAAATAGTAAGACAAGAAACAAAACACCAAAGTTATCTTGGTTCACTGCAATAGTGGCTATGTCTAGAGTATAGAGTATTTTATTAATGTATAAAAGGATATGCAGAAATGATTCCGCAAACCCAAAACTAATAGACAAAGAAACCCATCAATGCAAAAACAAAGCCACTAGAACCAACCTTTAGAAAAATGAGAAAAAAATTGCAAGCTAAAAGAATAAGAAGAAAACTTCTCAAATTCCCCAAAAAAAATAGAGGAATGTGTATTGTGGAAAAAGGCAATATCTTGCATTATCACCACATGTGCCAGCATAGGATAGACATGAATTTTCCCATATTTTTAATCCTTAATTTACTTTCTGAGGGAGGATAATTTTAACAACCAATTATTACCTTCTGGGTAAGTGTGGCAAAAAAGTCACTTCATCAACCAAGGCTTATTAATTATGTCATTACCATTCCATTCTAGTGATTTAAAATATTTATGATATTAAGAGTGTCTCCCTTCATTGCCACATTTTTTTAAACCTTTCCCTCAATCTACCATTGGTGCATAAAGCCTAAATCTAAAAACAATGATACATCAATTTTCTTAAGTTTGCTTTAGCAATCTTTAAAAAATGTTTTTTTAGCAATAAAGCTTTGAATTTTCATTAAAAAAACATTACATTGTTAGAATCTACTAAGATTAATAACCATAAAACTAGTGCAAAGAGTAAATATCTAAACTATGAATGCAAATGATACAAAATCAAAATAGCATCATAGAGTTAGTCTCCAAGAGAGTAATGCAAATGCTGAAAGCAAAATAGCATTAAGAGGATGCAAAAATAAGAGATGCAAATACAAGAAAAGTAGCATGCTTATATAGGCTAGGAAGAGGGAGGAGGTGGCAACACCAACCAATGAGGAGCAACCATCTATCAGACTAAAGATAGCAAAGTACCTTCCCAAGATAGCTAATGGATGCTCACATGTAGGAATGTGACACTTCACAACCATTCACCTAATAAGACATGCTTTATTAACCTAAGCAAGATTATTAAAAGTGTAGGAAAAACCTAGCAAAATAGAAAAAATAAAAAACTCCACTAACACCCCCCCATAAGCGAAGCTTAGGTGGATGTAGAAATGGGTCCCGGCAAGTCAAGCCTGATGAGGTACCCATGTACATAAAATTCCCCCAAAAGAGAGAGAAAAGAGACTCCCCAAAGAAAATTAGAACTCCAAGTGAGAGGAAGAGGCCCCCCCAAAAGATGAAGCATCCCGCACCTCCAGCAAAGCTTGCAAATTTTGTCCAGTTGATCCACTTACATCGAACAAGTTTTCTTCCCTTAAGAAAAAGGACAAGATCCCAAGTGTGGTTCCTCATCAAGGAACTATACTCTTCCTACATTGTTGTATCCCACTCAAAAATACTAGAAGCCTCATGAAAGGACTGTGGATTTGAGACAGTAGCAATGAAGATATGTAGAGCATCCTAGAATTGTAAACGAGTCTGCTTGGTGTCTGATGGATCCCCAATCCAATCGCCTACAAATAGGAAGGTCTGTCTAGCCCAAAGTGGATCAGAAGATGGAGAATCTAGAGGAAAATCATCAACCTATGAATGATGACTAGGAGAGGAAGGAGGTGAGTCCTCTAAATCACTCTCTACATCAAAAGTGGAGGTAGAAGACTGCTCAAGTGAATCTGACCCATCAGAAGATCTATCATGTATTCCAAGTGACTCCAATGTCAAAGTAGATGGCAACCCTGTGACCCTACTCTACTGGTTAAGCTGATGCAAGTAGTGGAAGATAAGATGGCCAAACCGCTCATGCTATAATCTGCTCACATCATTAGAGTGAGTGAGTGAAATAGTCAAAAGAGGTTCAGGAACAAAGTGAAAAAACATATAGAGTCGTGATTGATGATCTACTCTCCCAACTGCAACTGTAGAATCATTGTGTAACTCACGTATCTCCACTGAATCAGGAGTGAACTCAACTTATTTGCCTAAACCTATGTGAGTGATCTAGTGTACTAATAGGAGATTAGTTGACAATGAGGGTACACAAGGGACATCATGGAATGTGTCATCTCCCACATCAACAAACCCTCTCCCACACACCTCAACAAGAGTGTTATCACCCATCAAAATAGAAGGCATAGTACACGGCTCCAAAGATGCAAGTTCTTCCTTAGATGAAGCCATGTGGTGTGAAGCACCCGAATAAAGAACCCAAGTGGATGGTGAGGAAGCAACTGCAAAAAGGGCCTTGCCCTTTCCTTTCCCCTTGTTGTTTTCTTTTTCCTTGTTAGACCCTTCAATAGAACTTTGTTTGATAGACTCAGGAACACTGATATTATTCTTCTCAAGAATGTATGTCAAGTGATCAAGTTGTTTCTGCAAATATTTATGTTCATCATGACCAGGTCTTTTACAATAGGCACATCTGACCTTTTCTTTCTTAGGCTTATCGCCCTTGGAAGATGGTGTATCAATAGTTGCTTTTGAAGAAACCAGCATCTGATCCTTCTTCTCCTCACTATTCTTTTGTTTCTTGTCCTTACTATTGTTGTTACTACTTTATCCTTGTTGTTCTTTTGTGCCTTGGTTGGCAGCCAAGGCATGTGACTTAGAGGACTTAAGAATGCCCATCTGGATTAGCTTGTCCTGTTCTCGAGTGAGATTGACAGCAAAATCATCTAAAGATGGCATGGTGAATTGAGTACCAAGTGCACCCTTAGTAGCATAGAAGGTAGAGACAAACATAGAATATTATGAACTTAGCTTAGAGAGAATACTAAGAATTAGTTGTTCATCTTTCTTTTCAATTCCACATTGTTTTAACTGCAGCCTTAGTGATTTCAATTTGGTGAAGAAATCTTGGATTGTGTTGAAATTTCCTGGACTCAAACTAATTAATTCATTTTCCAACATATGACCCCTCATTAAATCTTGTGTGCCAAATAGTGTTTCTAGCTTTGTCCATACTTCATTTGGTGTATCCAAAGACTCAATGTGAAATAGCAAGTCAAGAGAAACAGACAAACACAATGTTCCAAATGCCTCATCACATTTGTTAAACCACTTAGGCTTATCTTCATCTTTAGCAGGTTTAGTTTCAAGTCCCATAGTTATCCTATTTTATCCAGCATTCCTTAAGTGAATTGTCATGCGTGATTTCCACTCAAAGTAATTGTATGGAGTTAGGATGGGCATATTTGTTTGATCCATGATGAAGAAATGCAAAGAAGAAATGCTAGAAAGAAGAGAACCTAGCAACGACAATGACTCCCACTTTTTACTCAATCAAAGAACCCCCCCAAAGAAATATGATTTGGCACTTTATTTTAGTGCATTTACAACTACCACTAGAAAGAGCATATGCTAAAAGTGAAACTTGGGCACAATAATCAAGGAAACAAATAGAACCACTGCAATCTACTCAAAAAATCATGCACTTTCAAAAAAAGAATCGCCTTGATATGAGGTCGTATGAGAAAGTTATGATCCTCTGAAGTTTCCAAAACGAGAACTGTGCACAATCACGGCCGAGAATTTGCAATTTCTAAAGAATTCCTACATGAAAATCAAAAAACAACTCCACTAGTGGATAGAGCACAAAAAAATCCAAGTTCATAATAAGAATCATCAAAATTGAAGTCTGTATGAGCAAGAACGAGACATTTGAAAACTGCGTTCAAATCTGTGACTGCCAATGGAGAGGGGTATGGTTGTAGCTTTGCATGCTCAATTTTGCAAAATATACAGCTTGCACGCAAAATCTAAAAGATACCCAGATGGTTTTTCGGGGCTGCGAACAAAACTCAAGAAGCGTTTTTCTTGCTGATGTACAGAAGATGTTGTTGTAGTGTAAATCAAATGCCTTTGACAGTAAAAAATGGCTTCCAAAATCAAAAAACGACCCCAGCAACCAAAATATGACATGCAAATGTTGGATCAGCTTCCTAAGTCCATCAATGGCATGCTGGAACCTGCAAAACTGATTGAAAACTCCAAATATGCAAGTCGGTTGTCAGATTTGAGATTGAAACCCCAGAGAAAAATCATTTTTGTCAAAACTTTTTTGCTTCTCAGGATCATCCAAAGATGCAAGAGAAGAGCATATTTCATTTTTCAAAAAACTACAATAAAGTTTATTTGCCCCCACAAATCTCTCAAATAAGGAAACTAAAATCTACTCTTGCACATAGAAAAGCTCTGATACCATGTTAGAATCTGATAAGATTAATAACCCAGAAAACTAGTGCAAAGAGTAAATATCTAAACTATGAATGCAAATGATACAAAATCAAAATAGCATCATAGAGTTAGTCTCCAAGAGAGTAATGCAAATGCTGAAAGAAAAATAGCATTAAGAGGATGCAAAAACAAGAGATGCAAATACAAGCCAAGTAGCATGCTTATATAGGCTAGGAAGAGGGAGGAGGTGGCAACTCCAAGCAATGAGGAGCAACCATCTATCAGACTAAAGATAGCAAAGTATCTTCCCAAGATAGCTAATGGATGCTCACATGTAGGAAGGTGACACCTCACAACCATTCACCTAATAAGACATGCTTTATTAACCTAAGCGAGATTATTAAAAATGTAGGAAAAACCTAGCAAAATAGGAAAAATAAAAAACTACACTAACATACATTTCTTTGTTTAATAGGTTTAGTGTAAAGTTATGCTTAACCAATTTGAATTTAATCATAGGAGTTTCTTTTTATAGCAAATCAATTTGTGATATTTTTGAAGTATTAGATAGTAGCCAAAAGGATGGGGGAAGGACGGGGGCTGACCCAAGTGTAGAAAAAGGTTGAAGGATCAGCTTGAAAGATTTCTTGAATAGGAAATCAATTTATGATTTTATTATTAAAATTTATGATGTAGTTTTCTAATTAAATTGGTTGAATCTTATTTTATGAGTATTGGTTCATAATAATTCATTTATTAGATCAAGCTTATATTAGTGATGGATGAGGCTTTCCCCTGCTAATATCCATAGTATTTCTCCAACTCAACTAGACTTTATCATAAAGTTTCCTCCAAGGTCAAGCTCAATACAAATTGACCTAATAGAATGTCAAAGTTTTACCCTTTTAAGCATCACCTTAATGCAATAAGTGCTAAATGTCTTATTCATTCTCACTAGTGGTGGGTTGTTACAAATTAATATTCATTTTACTTTAATGAATAAATATGACTAAAAAGAACACAATTAAATCTTGATAACAATGAGACAATCTATAAGATTAAGACTGTCTAACCTCTCATTTGGCTTACATGATGAGGTGCATCATAAAGTCTCAATATCAATAATAGAGATGGTTTTAACTACCCATTTGGCTAACACAATAGAGATGGACATATACTATTGGTATTACATATGGGTAAAATGCCCATTTGGCCAAACACTTCCTAAAATTATATGACCTCTATAATGTTGGTATGCAAGAAATTTAATCTCTCTAATTGATTAACATGTGTAAGGAAATATAATGGTAAGATTATTCTAATGCTGGCAACGTATGCATATGTGAGCCTTAAGGGGTACACTCTACAAAAGATGGTTGATTAACTAAGGGTTAGGAGATTGATCTAGAGATTTAGGATAAGGGTAGAATAGTAAAATATCTTTCATTATTGTATAAATTCAAACATTGGTTTTGTAGGTATTCACTAGTCATGACATTACATAGGGAGAGATTAGTGAATAAATAGAAAAATAAAAGAGTAAATAAATTTTCTTTGTAAACACCTAAATCAACACAAGTTTTAATAGTGAAAAAGAAAGAGAGACTTGGTTCTTGAAAATATGTTGTGGTATGTTGGATATGTAGCTCAAATATCTAAATACCATATAATATACAAATAAGAGAAGCTTAAGTTTAATCAAATGTAAGGGAAAACTTCTTGTCACTTTATCTATTCATTTAATAGAAAGAAATTTAACAATAATTAGATAGTAAGAAGAATATCTAACATCTTAAATTTTAGGTAGTGCTAATACAACTTGAAGGTTTGGAAATCTCTTGGTATCAAAATAATAACTTTATATTGTTTTTTGTTTCATATGTGGACTAGTTCTTTATAAATAGTCTAGTATTACCATCAGGTCATAGTAATTATGTTGCAAGGATGAGATGGTTGACTAAGAGGTTACTTCAAGTTGAGTTTACCAATTCATATATTCACAAGAGAGAAAGCATTCCTAGTCTTCTATAGAAGGAAAATGTATAACAATATACCCATCCAAGGTTAACAATGTTAGAAGGTCCAACCACTTCACTATGTTATCAATGGTTGTATCATTTAAAATTATGTAGATAGTATGATAAGACATCATTTAAAATTATGTAGATAGTAAGATAAGGCTAAGAAAATAAGTAAAGTAATTTTAAATATCAATTACCTCTTCGAGAGTAATAAATACTAACTCAAAGTTTAAGGACAACAAACAATCAACATTCATCTCAATAATACTAAAAAATGATGCACCAAACAATAAAAATGTTTTTGCAGGAAGAATGAACATGCCCTGTCAAGAGTATTTTCATTTATATTTGCTAAGCACATCCCTATCTAAATAACTTACATAGCTGGATTGAACATAAAATCGATCCAAAATTAACCAAACATGCTCATCCCTATACAGAAACATATATCAAAGTCTCACACACTCTTTACACAAATCAAGGAAAGGTGATAGAATCTCTAGTTTGAAGCTGCCCTGGATGGCTATGTTGAACACATAACACAACATGCTTGTCCTTTCAATAATTTTCTTTTTCAATCCACCCTAAGCATTAAAATGACTTAATTAGATCATATGAAAACTAAAAAGACTTTAAATAGAACCCATCAAGAGTGTGCACACTCATGAAATCATAAATTGATATCTTTCCTATGGATAACAAGGGTTGCAAGGTAGCTTAGTTCCTGCTAGATTTGGGTTGGGTATGGTATAGATTCTTAAAAGGAGGATGCAGGAGTCTTTGTGAGCTAGGCCTCATGGTTGGCTTTTGTAGAAGTAGGCATAGTGTTGCTACAAAGAAGGAAATAGATTGATTGAGAGTGCACCTAAATAGGGTTTAAGAGTGGACATAGAAATAATCCATAGGAATTGATAGTAGATTGACCATAGAAGAATTTCTTGAACCCCTTATTGAGTACCAAGATGTGTAGAATTGAAAACCTATAGAATCGGATTGTATCCACTGATTAATTATTTTTTTAACCTTATTTTTTTACTAATAAAATTAGCATTGAAATTAAAATAGATGAAGATCTTTAAATAAGACAAATCAGTGATAAGGATAACATCCATTTGGCTATCTAGAATAAACATCTTTTATGGATGTCTCAACTCAACACATTCTCCATATTGTAGGCAAAAATAATGGATAGACATCTCTAAGCTGTTTATTTCTATTTTGGTTGCCTTTTGGATTACGCATGTTTGAGGGAACTCTCAATACTGTCAAAGGTGTCACTGTGAAATAGAGTTATTAGATGCGTACATACATGTCTAATCAAGTTTATGATTTAGATGATTGTATTTAATAAAATGCACAGATACATCACAATTTACCAAATTTAAACAATCAAACAAATGAGAATATTTCATGAACCACTTATAGAAAGTTAAATGAAATTGAAATGACTTAGGGTATTAACTTGTAAAACATATACATAACTCTAGTCACTAATATCATGTAGTCATTCATGACAATGTAGTCATGGACAAGTTGATCAAGGCTGAAGAAAACCCATCTAGTCATTTCAAATTTAGTGCATTAGAATACAGAAAAAAAGAAAAGTACATTTTCTTGACAAAAACAAACATAGAACTTACAACTCGTTGTTGGATTCTAAGTATAGAAAAATGTGTAAGAGATGAAACTAAGGTAGATTCATCTGAATGTGGGACTTATATGCCCTTCTATTCAACCAATGTGGTGTTATATTATAGGCTTCTTGAAGAGGTATTGAAAAATTTAAATCAAATGCAATTCTCAGGTGCCAATCCAAATTCTAGAGCAGCATGTCAAGCATGATCAAAATTAATTGCAATTATATGGTGAGGTCAACTAGTTCAAGCATATTGTGATACAAAATGCTTTTTGAAATTTTGTTCTGTTACCAAAAAGATTGATATTATTGATTTAGATTTTCTAGATACATTTGGATACAGACTAAATTGATATTGAATTATATTTACATTGATGTCTCATCATCTTTATATAGTCTTATTTTCCCTTACACAATCTATTTATGGGAATAACTTCCTACAACTATATATTGAACTAATTTTATTTATCTAATCTAAATACAAAAGCTAACCTAATTCATGTAATAAATCTAACATTCACCCCTTATTACATTAATTCAAAAATCCAACATTCTTGCTTATTAGAAACTAACCTAATTAATGTAATAAGTCCAACATTCCCCCTTATTACATTAATCCAATAAAAGTGAAAAGCCTTCACCAATATTATTCCTTTAGAAACTTTGATGAAGCTCCTTCACCAATCTTTGAAAGTAGTCTGCAACTTCAAATTGCAAATCCTAAAGTTGTCTTTCCTCTGAAAGTTAACATCTCCTCCAAGTGTCTCTAATGCCATTCTTGAAATCATGTGCTTCATCACTCAATAGAAGGACAATCACATAGCCAAGCCCCCTCTTTTCTTCAGGGACACAAATCTATCAAGTCCCCTCTTATCTTCAGGCATGAGTTTCCCAAGCCTTGACTTTACAAGGACACAAATAGGTGCTTCTCATGTAGTAATCACCTCCAAGAGAGAAGCAAGCTTGATATTATGAAAAATTGTCCAACCTCCATTGCCTCCAACCTCCTATTTACTTATATTCTTTATAGCAAAAATCTTGTAGCTTTTTAACAAACCCACAAACAATATCCCATAGATTTTTTTTAAATCAAAAGCAACTCTGTCTTAATTTTCCATGTCTAGAATTTAAAACCTTCAAACTTAGCAATAGTAGTCATTTTATCCATTGTTTAGACAACAATAGTGTAGAAAAAAATAATGTAATTGAAAAACTGATTAATGCATGTAATTTGCAACTGATCCCTATTTTATTTCTAATTAAACAAACAATCTCTCTTCAATAAATCCACAGAATTTGGGGTTCTCATTATCCAAAATCCACTTACACTCTTCTACCCATTGATCAACCTACTCTGATACAAATGAGAGAGCTAAAATATTAAAGTTTGATATTATTGATTTAGATTTTTGAGATACATTTGGATATACACTGAATTGATATCAAATTATATTTACACTGATGTCTAAACATCTTTGTATAGTCTTATTTTCTCTTACAAAAAACTACTTACAGGAATAACTTTGCATAACTATTTATTGAACTAATTTTATTTATCTAATCTAAACACATAAACTAACCTAATTAATGTAATTTTTGGTGTAAATTATTCACTATTTACACTTACTTAAGTTTACTTAGGTTAATGCATATTTTTAAATATTTTTTTATTAGCCAACTAGTAGTATGCATACTCTTGTGAGTTGTCATGTTGACAACATAGGAGTTTACACCTCTTTTATGCACATGGTGTGTACAACACAAGAGTTAGCACACTAATTAAGTACATGGTGTCTACAACATCTCCACTTGAGATACAGCTTGTCATTCTCATCCGCTCATCTAGAATGATGGATAAGGCATGTGCTCAGTGTATATGCTATATTAGTATGTTAGAAACACTAAATTAAGAAATCAAAAGCATTTACAAACTAAAATACCATAACATAAATGAGAGACTAAAGAGGAAACCCCAATTGGAAATGTGAGCCAAATGAACGGACTCTCCCTATAGGATTTAGCTCTTTTCTTGGTAGATGAGTCTAAGGATTGAGATGTATGCTCAAGTGCTCAAAATTGCTTCAATGGATGTTGGGTAATGGAAAATTGGTAGCTTTGCGAGCTCTCAATTTGGCCGTATAAGGTTAAGGTTGGTGGTTTTGGCTCTCAAAAGGGCATTATAACTTTAGCTCCAAGATTGTGATTAAATGGCTTGGGAGGGGATTCAATTTATAGGCTAAGGACTTGAGGGATGGAGGGCTAAGATGCAAGGAGAGATGAAAGCTTAAGGAGGGCTAGGATGAACTCAAAGGGGAGCACATGGATTGTGCTTGTTTAGTACCAACTAGGGAGTGACACATGTCACAGGGTGAGTGGGTGGAGGAAAGGGCAATGATGAGTCAACAAAGGAGGCTCAAAGCCTTAAATAGCCTTCATAAGTGCTTTTAAGAGCATTTATTGGGCTTGTAAGAGTCTTGATGGCTTTGTAAGAGCATTGAAGGCTTAGTGGTTGGGATATTTTGGAGAGGAGACTTTGGTTTGGTCTAGGAAAGTCTTAAGCTTACTTAGGGAATGTGACAAGGTTAGGAGGGGTATTAGGCTTGGGTTTAGGATTAGATTAGGGATGTTAGAGATGTGCAAGTGGATGGCATTCATGAGGGTGGGTGAGTTAGTGACTAAGCTTAGTTCATATGGGTGGATGGGGTGGATTAGGCTAAATGAAGGGTTAGGGATAAGTTAGAGGCTATTAGATTTTGAGGTCTTTTATTTATTAAAGTGATTTTAATAAATTTGGGATTTGGAATTAGATAGGAGAATAGGATTTAATTGATAAATAATAAGTTATTTGATTTATCAATTTAGGACTATAGATGATTAATTAATTAAATTGGCTAGGGGATGGAAAAGGATTAACTAAATAAGGATTTAATTAATGATGCCTTTATAGATAACTAAATAGGACTACCGAAGTGGTGTAATCAGAGTTAGGTGTCTACATTTTGCCCCTCTTTGACATAGTGTTGAGACAACACTATTTAAAAGAAGTTTGAATGAAGACGACATGAGGAAGATGTTTTAGCAACAAGGTTGCCCTAGTCTAGGATAAGAAGAGGAGAGACTAGACTTAGATGATGTCCCCTCAAGAAGGTAATAGAGAGAGAAATGAGGCTCGACGACTTCTTGAAAAATACAAGAATTCGAGAAAAGCAAGGAGACTTAGATTGGCAAAGAGAAAGGGCTGAATTAGCTCAAACTCTCACTATGAGAGAATGATAAAGGAGAATCAGATGCACAAGAGGAAGCAAGCTTAAGACTTTAGGGAAGGTGGAGGAGAGAGAAGAGTGCTATAAAAAGGAATCCAAGATAAGGGAAGGGATGATGGGATGAAAAAGCTGATGCAACAGGATTTCAAAGAGTCAGATTGGCAGAAAATGGGTTTCAGAGATTCCTAGGACTAGGATTGTGGATCTTGAAAGATGAGGCTTGGTGGATTGATTGGATTGGTGGATCCCTAAGACTAGGATTGTGGATCCCTAAAGCTAAAAGTGATGATTGATTCTAAGAGATATAGTTGCACAAGCTAGGGTAGGAGAGACAGATGCTAGATATGGATGGGTGATAATGGAGATGAAGGGAATCCTTTGAAGCTTTTTGAGCAGGGGGATACTTCAAAGAGAAGTACCACCATGTAGTTGAGCACTAGATTTGCTATAGGACTATTGGTTAATTTCCAAGGTTACCAAGAACATCAAGGCCTTTTCAACAACCATCCAGAGGACTGATGTACTGACTCAAAACAAATACGCAAGGATTACCCTAGCATCACACATGAGAGCCAGAGGAAGCAGCGTGGAACCGACACTGGGTAACCCACAAGCAGAAAAAGAAACAAAAAAAACAAAAGACCTGATCAAGACCTTACACTTAGATTGCCCCATTCATAGTATACGATGATATGGAAGATCATGGCAACCTTGAGGAGGGAACAAAAGGATTGCTTGGAAAAGATACTTCAAGATCCAAAAGGGAAGATTCCAAATCAAAAGAAAGCAAAAATCCAAAATAGAACTGTTTTCCAACGAGATGGGTAGGATGAGGTACCAACAGACCAAGATTAGACATAAGGAAAGCTATATCCTACAAGGATCTATCAGAGAGCACCTAAACTGATGGATATGGATGAGTGATGCGTCTGGCAAGTTGAACTAAGAAGGATAACACTTTGGTGACAAGAGATCTAGCTAAAGGATGCATTGGAATAGCTAATCAAGGGTTGTGCGATGTGTGCAAGATGCTGGTCAAGGATGAACTGACAAGAAAGCTGGATAGATATAATGGTACTAAGCTGAAGAGGATGTACAAGCCGATAGACCAAGTTATGTTACAAATGTACAAGGTTGTTCATGTTTTGGTTTTGTGAGATGGAAATGTTTGTGAAGGGTGGGATGTTTGTAATAGATGATAAGTAGATATGTAGATGGTTTGTGAAAAGCTTAAGTGAAAATGGGGTTCTTTGTGTGCATGTGATAGGATACAAGCTAAGATACAAGATTGGGCGTATAATACAAGCTAGAATATGGTACAAGCTTTGGACAAGATTTGGATATACAAGCTATGATACAAGGGATGATACAAGATTTACAAGCTGGGGTACAAGATTTACAAGCTGTACAGGAGGTATTTACAAGCTCCATTAGATTTTGGATATTTGATTGGAACACTAAGGGAACAAGCAGGTGTTTTATGGGATGGTGGGTGAATGGATGCAGGATAGGATAGTGATAGATAATGGATTAGTCTTAGTACACAAGGTGCCTGAATTACTAGGTTTTCACCAAGGTACCTATCCAAGGTGCTTGAATTGCCAAGTTTTCACCATTGGACGCTTATTTCTCTTTACTATTTTTTTTGTATTTTTCAAAAGCTGGGTATACCAAGGATCTTCAAGCATAAAACTTCTTGAGATGAATGATGTTAGTAGGATCATTCAAGAGTTCTCCTTCTGGTGTAGATAGCTAATAGGCTCCGGAGCCAAAGCAAGCAATGACAACATAAGGACCAAGCCAGGTAGGTTCAAACACTTCCTTTCTTTTCTTGATCAACTTGGACTTTCATGTTTTCTTTGAGGAGCATGTCACCTGGCTGAAAGTGTCATGGAAGCACCTTCTTGTTGAAATTCCTTTTGAGACGAGTTTTATAGACTGTGAGATGATCATAGGCTTTTTGTCGCTTCTCCTCTAAGAGATCTAGCTGGGTGAGTCTAGCTATTTTGTATTCTTCATCTGATATTTGCCCTTGCAAAGATATGTGCGAGGGAAGTTCAACCTCTATATGTAGTATCACTTTAGCACCATAAACTAGGGAGTATGGGGTTGTGCCTGTGGATGTATGAAAGGATGTTCAACAGGCCCATAGGGCTGGATTTATTTGTAGGTGCCAATCACGGCCGAAATCATTGACAACTTTTTTTAGGATTTTGAGGAGGGTTTTGTTAGTTGTCTATGCCTGGCCATTACCTTGTGGGAAATATGGGCTAGAAAAGTGGTGATGGATGCAGAGGGAAGTGCATAATTCTTCCATGTTGAGATTCTCAAAGTTACCTCCATGGTCGGTGAAGATGGTGGATGGGATGCCGAAGCGGCAAATAATGTGGTACAAGATGAACTTGGAGACTTGAACTCCTGTAGCTGAGACTAGGGGGACTACTTCCACCCACTTAGTGAAATAGTCTATAGCTATTATTATCCATTTATGTCCATTGGATGAGAGAGGTGTGATAGTTCCAACTAGATCAAGGCCCCAATAAGAAAAAGGCCAAGGTGGTGCAATAGGCTGTAGATCCTGTGCTAGAGTGTGCACAAGATTTGCGTGTTTCTGACATGGGAGACACTTTCTAACAAAGTCACAGGAGTCTTCTTTAATGGTAGGCCAATAGTAGCCTGCTCTAAGGATTTGTCACACTAGGACAATACCACTTGTGTGGGCACCGCAAAGTCTAGAGTGTACTTCTTTTAATGCCATCGCGGCCTCATTTTGGTCTAAACACCTAGAGAGAGTATTGTGATAACCCCGATGATATAGGGTATTGGCTATGATGACATAGCGAGATGATTTTTGGATGAGGTTTTCACATTGGGTACGTGTGAGGTGAGGGGATATGATACCATCTTTAAGGTAAGCATGAATCTCATGGTACCAAGGGGATTGGGGACCAACCAAGATACAAACATGATTTGAGTCATCATTCACATAGGCAGGTGTGAGGAGCTGCTCGACTAAAACCTTATACTGTGTAGCTACTTGGGGAATTTCCAAAAGTGAGCTGATAGTAGCCATAGCATCTGCTGCTTTGTTCTGTATTTGAGGCACTTGCATAAACTGAAGCTTTGTAAAATGTTGGGTTAGCTGATCACCTAGCTCTTTGTAGGGTAATAGCTTTTCATCCTTGGTTTGATATTCATTTAGGGCTTTCTTGATGATGAGCTGAGAATCACCAAAGATTTGTAACTCAGTGATGTTCCATTCTACGGTTATCTTTAATCCTACTATGAGAGCCTCATATTTATCTATAATGTTGGTGCTAGGGAGCTATAGCTTAAAAGCTTTTGGAATGTAATCTCCTTGAGGTTTGACCAACAATATTCCTACCCCTAATCCATGAGATGTATATGAACCATCAAAATAAAGCTTCCATGGGGGCTGTTCTTCAATTAGGCAGATATGCTCATCTGGAAATTTTGTGATTAAAGGATATGCATCTATTAGAAGTGCATCAGGTAGGTGATCTGCAATAGCTTGCCCTTTGATTGCTTTTCTGTCCACATAGTGGATGTCAAATTCGCTAAGGAGCATAATCCATTTGGCCAAATGTCTTGTAAGTGCTATTCTGGAGAGCATATAATTGAGAGGGTCTATTTTGGAGACTAGTTGGATGGTATGACTTAGCATGTAGTGGAGAAGCTTTTAAGTTGAGAAAAAAACTACCAAACAAGCTTTTTCCATAGGAGTATAATTGAGTTCATAACCAACTAGGGTTCTACTGATGTAGTAGATGGCTCTTTCTCTACTATAGTCATCGTGTTGTGCTAGAAGTGCCCCTAGAGTAGTAGGCATTGCTGATAAGTACAAGATCAAGGGATGACCAGGAACTGGTGGAACCAAGATAGGGGGATTGGTGAGATACTACTTGAGTTGATTGAAGTTGTGTTGACATAAAGGATCCCACTTGAATTTTTCATCCTTCTTCAGTAAATGTGTAAATGGCGTACACTTATCTGCAAGTTGGGCAATGAAGTGCCGAACGGATTGAAGCTTTCCTTGAAGAAAACAAAGCTATCATAGTGTCTAGGGAGGAGGCATTTCTAGGATAGCCTTGACCTTCTTGGGGTCAATCTCTATACATTGTTTAGAAACTATAAAGCCTAGAAGCTTGCCAGATGTGACCCCAAAGACACACTTCTTGGGATTCAGCATGAGATGATATTTGGCTAACCTATCAAAGACTTTCTCTAGGTCAATAAGATGATCCATGAAGGTATGAGACTTAATCAAGATATCATCCACATAATCCTACAAAATGCTATGGACGAGATCATGAAAAATGGCTGTCATAGATCTTTGATAGGTAACCCCAGCATTCTTTAGGCCAAAAGGCATCATGTTGTAGCAAAAGGTTTCCCAAGGGTAAGTGAATGTTGTCTTATGTTGATCCTCTTGTGCAACCTTGATTTGATTATACCCAAAAAATCCATCCATGAGGGACAAAATTTCATGTCTAGCTGTAAGGTCTACAATCATATCTATGTTGGGTAAGGGAAAATCATCTTTTGGACAAGCTTTGTTAAAATCTCAAAAATTAGTGCATATTTTGATGTCACCAGAAGGTTTAGTGAAGGAGATCATGTTGGAGATCCACTCTGAGTAGTTAATAGGTTGGATAACCTTAGCAACTAACATTCTTTCTAATTTAGCTTTGACCAGTAATACCACCTTGGGGTGCATTTTTCTAATCTTTTGTTTGACGGGCTTGATCTTTGGGTTGACTGCAAGATGATGAACTACAAGCTTTGGATCCAACCCTGGCATGTCCTGATATGACCATGCAAATTGGCCAATGTTCTCTCTTAAGACCTCAAAGAGGAGATTAGCTTGGTCTTGGGATAGGGATGCAGCATTGTGAACAAGTCTGGGGATCTCTAAAGAACCGATGTTGACTTCTCTAGTATCCTCAATTAGAATAGAAGACACCTCTGGTCGATTATCTTGAGGAGGCAATGCTAAATCCTGATGTTGTACTTGTGACTCTAGATGTTCTTGCTGAGGGGTTCTCTTCACTTCCTTAGCTAGTCTTGGATTCACCTTAGTTTCAGTTTTGGGTGTATCGAAACTAGGTTGGGGATTTTCTCCAAAGTACCCCTAGGGATCTAGCTTAGAGATATAGGAAAAATTTGGCTTTGTTTTCTTGTGAGGATTGTTAGCTCCCATGAATCTCAAAAGTGCTTCCTTCGATGTGAACTCATCAATGTGTATGATGCTTGGTTGGTCCCAATCTATGAGTTGTGGATGGGCAAGTGGTAGGTCAATGAAATGGATGGATAGTTCTTGGAGAATAGAGTCTCCGAGGGAGATTTGGTCTGGGATATTGTCGTAGGCTATCTTTTCAACTTCCTCAGGAATGTCTTCAATTTTGACAAGGTCGTGGTGAATGTTCAAAAAAGTGTGACCATTTTCATTGGTGCCCCCAGTTGTGGGTATGCCAAAGCCAAGACCTGACTTTGTTTCCCACTGGTGTGCTTCGATGGGGCACTGCATGCCTCTTTCTTCGGGTCCTAGACCACCACCTTGATAGTTCCATTTTTCAGTGATGAGCTTATGTTCTTGGGGATACTTTTGGCTAAAGTGATCAAGGTGTTCTTGATTTTTTGGAGGTGCATCCTTATGTAACCAATTGTTGATATCTGGTGTGAGCTCCTCATGAAGAGGGATTTTCAAGGATACAAAGGTTATTGGGCCAAATTATTTGTATCGAGAAGGTGGAATCTCCTTAGCTTTATGATATGTCGGTCATCCATGGGCGTGTGGATCAAGTGTGAGTGCCCTAACAGCAAATGCATCTGATAGACTATACTCTCCACAACCTTTGTTATTGATCTTCACGATAGATAGGGTGGAGGCGAGGATGTTTTTTGGGCAATTACAAGTGTGGGATGAGCCGGCGATGGATGTGCCGATATCAATTCTAGGGAAATGGTTTTTATATGAAGCTTCAACCACATTGTAGTAAGCAAAGGGTTCTAGATCGACATGGATGGTTACCTTAGTGCCCTAATGCAAAAATTTGACGCACTGATGCTAAGTGGATGGAACGGCTTTCATGGCATGAATCCATGGGTAGCTGAGGAGGATGTTAAATGGTAGATTCAGATCAATAACATGGCAGAGTGTTTCTTGGATGACTGGCCCAACCTTGATTGGCAGAAAAATAGTTCCTTCTATGGTTCTTTCCAAGTTGTCATAAGCTTTGATGGTGATAACCTTACTGATGATATCTACCTCAATATACCCAGCTTGTTTTATGAATTTTATGGTGCCAATATTCAAGGTTGATCCATTATCTATCATTACTCTTTTTATGGAAAAATTGGATACCATGATGGCTATGCGAAGTGGAAGGGTGTGATCTGGCTCGACCACGGGTATGTGAGTGGGTTTGAATGATAGGGCACATGAGGAGGAAAGGTGTCCAACAAGATTATGAAAATTAGTAGCGTTGATATCTGAAGGGACACAAGATTCTATGAGAGCACTGTCAAGGATGTTCTTGTATATAGGACAAGTGCAGAGAAGGTCTAAAATGGAGATTTGGGCTGGCATGTTCCCAAGGTGTTTCAAGATATTGTATTGGCTTTTTTGGAGCTGATGGTGCTGGTGAAATGGGTGGGCCTGCGATGTTAAATCATGCTCTTCTAGTGGTGATTGCACACTCATTGTTTGGTCCTTGGATATTGATAACATTGATAGAAGGCTCTTTTTCGGATATACAACTTATGAGGCTACCATAGTCTATATAGGATGAAGTGTGGCTATTGTTCTTCCCATGTTGTTGGTTTGGCTAGCGGTTGTTGGTGTTGTTGTTGTTGTTTTGGATAGGTGCTTTTCTATAATTTTGATTGTTGTGAGGAGGAAAAGCATTTTGATAGATCTGTAAGCCTACATTGGGAGAGATTTGGGCACCAAAGGTGATTTCTTTCCAATCAATGAGGTCTTGAACATAATCTTTCAGTTTCATGCATCTGAGGGTAGTGTGACCTTTTACCCTATGAAATTTGCAGTACTCATTGTCTTTGTACCATGCAGCTTTGGATTGGCTTGGGTCAATTTGTTGGGTAGGAGGAAATTTGATGAGGTTTTCCTTGACCAATTTCTCAAAGATGACATCCAAAGGCTCACCAAGGGGTGTATAATTTCTAGGTGCAGGTTAGAATCTGGGCTTTTTCCCTACAGCTACATTGATGGCATTAGCTTGATTGTTAGACCCTTGAAAGTGGGGTCTTGGATTGTGGCTTTGATAGCTTTAGTGACTCTGCTATTGGTAGTTGATAGCTCGTTGATTGTGTGGTTGATATGGTGGGTTAGACTAATTTTGGGAAGGACCAACAATATTCACATGTCTCGTATCAGTAACCCCATTTGTTGCAACGTGCTTTTTTTTGTTCCAATACCTAGACTTGTCATTGGAATGTGATTGATTTTGGTTTGTTTCCTTGTAAATCTTGATCACACCATCTTTAATGAGTCCTTGCTTAAGGATCATTCCTTTCTCTTTGATATCTTTTTAGGTTTGCAAACAGTTCATGGTCATGTGCTAAGCCAAGCTGGGATGGGCATTATCAATAAACATTTTCACCAAATGGCACTCTGGCAAGGTGCAAGATATGTAGGTGGTAAGGGTTTACCATCTTTATAGATATTCAAGAAGGCTTTCTCCACCTTTTTTCTTAGTGTGGACAAGATCAACTATAGATAGCTCTGTTTCAACAAGATGGGCATATTGGGCTACAAATGCCTTAGACAATTCAGCAAAGTTTTTAATTGTGCCATAGGGGATTCTGTAAAACCATTCAAGAGCTGGTCTAACCAAGCTTTTGGGAAAAAGGCACAAGAGGAAGACATCATTGTATGCCAGTTCTTGGTAGTGCATGTAAAATTCTTTGAAATGTGTGATAGGGTATCCTTTTCCTCTGAATTTGTCAAATTTGGGTACCTCAAAGTGTTTGGGAAACGGTGTCATGGTAATGGCTCTGTCAAATGGGTAAGGACTCACATTCTCAAACTTGAAGGTTTTTGGATCATTTCCTTCTTGGATGTTCTTCAAAGCTATTTTCATGGCTTCCCATTCTACATTAATGGGTGATGGCTGGGGTGCCTCCAATGTAGGAGTGCCCTGAGGTAGGTATGTGCTAGATGGGGTAATGGAATATGGATGGCTTTAAGGTATGGGTTGGTAGGGATTGTACATGGCTTGGGTGACTGAATGATGGATAATGGGTTGCTGAGGTGGAGGCAGTACATATTGCTACATGTGTTGCAAGGCTTGCTGCTGGTATGAGATTTAAGCTTAGGATTGAGGAATATAAGCTGGCTGTGGGATAAATGGATTGCTTTGTGGAGGTAAGGTATAAGATGGGTGTGAAACTTGGGGAAAGGATTGGGGAGCTTGTGGAACTTGACTTTGGATTTGAGGAGTTTGACCAATATATGTGGGCTATGCCCCCATTTGGGAAGGTATCTACATGGCAAAAGAGGCCAAGTAATTGGTGGTTGGTGGTGGTGGTTTTCCTCCTAGAAGTGGCATAGAAAAATAGTTAGTAATAGGAAGTAATGGATTAGTTGGTGGCGGAGGTGGTGGGAATTGAAAGCTTGGAAATGGAACTGATGGGGTTTGATAGCTTGGTGGCTAGATATGAAAGCTTGGTAGAGGGGTGGTAGGAGCTTGGGTCACTTGAGAGCTTGGCAGAACATAGGTAGTAGCTTGTGGGGTTTGATAACTTTGTGGAGTGAGGATAGTAGCTTGTGGATTTTTGGATGATGGCACTGAGCTCCAAGGACCTAATGGAAATAATGAAATGGTGTTCTGAGCTGAGGTAAAAAGGCCAGGGGTGATGAAGGGTTGATTACTTGGCCCCATGGGTGGCATCCTAGTTGTATATTGCTACAGTTGGCCAAAGATGCTAGCACTGATTTGGGAGATAGGTGGATTTGGAAGGCTGGGTTGGGGAGAAGCAACAACAATAGTGAAGGGAGTTAATGGTGAGGTGTTTTGGGTGAAGGGGGTTTGGGATGGAGTGGTATGGACCAATGGTGGAGTGGTGGTGGCTGGATTGGCTTGTGGAAGGGAGATTTCAAATTGAGTGGAGCCTGGTATGTTTGGGTCTGTTGGATCAAAAGGATTGGCTTGAGGCTCTTCTTTTGGCACATATTAAGGATAATTTGAATCATAAGAGCCTATGGGTGGTGGTAGCTGCCCAAAAAATGGGTGAGATGGATCTGATAAGGGAGGAGGTCTTCGAAATTTGAAGACTCCTATGTTGTCCCTTCGAAAGTTAGCCATGATTGTTTCTTTATTCTTGTCTATAATGGCGTTCACCAATACTACATTTCTTGGTTGGTTCATGAAAACTTCAATGTCAATAGGTGATGGTGTAGCTTTCTCTAGGCTGAAGGATGGTTGAGTGCTCAAGGGGGGTGATGTTGTTCGATCCAAATGATAGGGCTCCATTGTTTCTTTCTTCTTGGCTAAGCGAGTGACGGGTGGCATGAAAAATGCTCCTAGGGATGAGATGCAACAATGGTGATGGATGCAAAGGGGGAAGGCTTTTCTATGCAAATGATTTCCTAGGTTGAGGCAAATCTATATGAAAAAACCTAAGGAGCATTAGGTCAAGGATTTTAACTTCAAAGATATGTTGCCAAATTGTGAAAGGTCTGCTTTCGTATGTGCAAGCTTGGTGGTGATTGTGTCAACTTAAGGATAGACTAATGATCCTTTGGGAAGAACATGAGATTGACCATTTGTGGATCCCAACCTTTAGCTCAAGGTGATGAGGGATAATAGGTGACAAAAGCTAGATTACCCTAGATAAAGCTCTGTCAAAGGGATAACGTTGGTGAGGCTGGTGGACTTGGAAGATGTTAGGAATGGAAAACTTTTGGCAAGGTAACAACAACTTTGAAGGCTTTGATGTGAAGTTTGGAATGTTGGCTAGATGGTTTGGTTCTAAATGAGATGAATGAGCTAAAATACTTAAGGGGATGACTAAGGATGGTTGGCTTACCTACAAAGATGACTCTAATGCAAAAGTGAAGCTTATGCAAGAAGATGTGGAGAAACAAGGAGGTCTAATCATAGAAATCATGCCTAGTTGGTGAGGCATAAGCATTGTTAACTCCTAGATGTTGGTTAAGTTGGATGGTGCGATCTAACCAGGCATCTTGAAGGGCTTCATCAGCAGCTTTTTCCTCTACTTTGTGGAGTTTGGCAATTTGAGGGCTTGGTGCTAGTTCCTTTCTCTTGGCTGAAAGTTCTTGGTATACCTAAGATGGCTTGAGTTTAACTTTGTGAAACTTCTATTTGGGTTTGGGTTGTTCATACATGAATTTTTGAATCTGCTTGGCTTTGAGAGATCTCACTTGTTTTGCTTCAACTTGTTCAACTTCTAGAATAGGCAGTGGCTACACTAAGTGTGCCCTAAGCTAGGATTGACCAAGTTTGGAAAACATTCATTCAAAAAATAAAAAATCAAGCAATAGATAGGAACAACCAAATAGAATTTTTTGATTCTCAGAATGTGATACTTGCGCCAAGGAGTGTGTATGTTTTACAAATGTTTTGATTAGTCACTTCAAACACATTAACACCCTAGATGGTTGTCTGCAAGGTTGACAGTTGGTTTAGCTAGGGAGTCCTCGATATACCTAAGGTACGTGAGGCCCAAATCAGTAGATGAAACCAAAAAGATGTCACACAGCTGAGAGAGGAGCGATAACCCCCTTCTCCTCTTTCACTTCTCAAGGGTATAAAGTTCCTTGAGGCATAGCCAAAGCGACAAGATTTTGATTCCAAGAGAGGTGTCTTTGGATTCACCACCTGATCTTTATACTCCACTGGAATGCTGGAGTTGAGGTCATCCAAGGGGTGATGAAATCCCCAAGCAGGCCCCCTAAAACTAAAAGCAATGTTTTGGATCCTAGTCTTATGCACCCAAGATGGCCTGCAAAGGCGACAAGGGGAGAGAAGATTCAGATGACCTTGGGCTAAAAAATAGAGTTCTTTTCCAACTGATGATTTAGATTTTGTAAGCTATGATTGAAGACACTTGTGATTAGGGCATACAATGTTCATTCCAACTTTGAAGCATTTGACAAAAGTAAAATCGATCAAAGAATGCGAACAAGAAGAAGAGTTAGGGTCAACAAAAGTAAACTCACGTGTCCGGAGGCCCTCCACATCAAGTATCAATTAATTTCCTTTTAAGGCATTCAAGAGTTGGTGTGATTTTGTTTTAAGCCCAAAACAAAGATGTGTGAAACTTGATTACCAAGCGCGTGCTCGGAGGCCCTCCACGTGAAGATTTGTTCAATTATTATGTCCAAATGAAATGTTGGTGAGACTAATGCTCATTCAAGATATTTTCTAACTTAGAAAAACCACTAAAAACCCAAGTGAGTGGAGTTTTATTTGCGTGGAGCACTTAACACCCTCTTAGGTAGACCCATCCCCAAAGATGGCGTTGAGATTGCTACCAATGGTTGATTTGATGGGTGATTAAAGAGGGTGAGTCCAACTACAAACTCACTCAAAGTGTTTTTAATTAGTTTTTGTAACTTAGGAAATTTCAAAAATGTGGATTCTTTTTATGCCCAAAATTAAAGTGTGAGTTTGTTTGTTTTAAACATGCATTCCAATGAAAAACTTGATTTTAGTCTATGGAATTCGAGAGTGATTTGAGCAACATTCATTCAATGAAAAATGTGTTTAAACATTCAAGTTTATTCCAAGAAAAACCTAAAACACATGATGAAGTTTGTTGCTCCAACCTACAATGAGACAAAAAATCAATTTGATTAGTCACCCATAATTTTCCAAAATAAAAGCTTAACTATGGGAGCTATCAGTGCAATCTCGCGGGTTAAGAACGCATTCTTGCAGTCGTGAGAATGCAAGTTTTTGTTCACAGGAATGACAATCCCACTGGAGTTCTTGTTCATGGGAATGACAATCCCGCTGCAGTTCTTGTTCGCAGGAATGACAATCCCACTGGAGTTCCTGTTCATGAGAATGACAAGAAAGACTGTTAAAAAAAAAAAAAAACACGAGCCAAAAACCCGAGAGCTCTTTTTGACAAAGTGATCCTGTGAGTTTATGCCCTTACAACGTTCTCGCAACCGGGAATGACGATCTCACTGACAAATTTTAATTACAGTTCTGAGAAGTTTAAGACAAGAAATGGCAAGGCGGGAATGACGATCCCGCTATTTTTGAGGCGCATTCCCATTGGAGGATTCATCAGTGGGGATGTAGAGGAAATATTTTAGTCCACATGGGAGCTGTCTGTCAACAAAGTACGAACTCACAGTCGCGGGTTTGCGTTCTCACTAGAGAATAGCAGCGTTCCTGTGTCGCAAGATCACGTTCCTAGGGTCGCAGGGATACAAAAAAAAGGTTTTTTTCTTAAAGTTGACTGGGTCAAAATCACTTATAGGGTTGTATGCACATTTTTGCGGTGGTCAATAGTACCTTGTAATTAAAAACCACAAGACAAAGACACAAAACTTAAAGCACAAAATGTTAGTTTCCCATGGTTAGTAAAAACATGAAAAAGTATGTGAAACTAGCAAAATGGAGATTAAAATGACCCTTGTGGGGTCCCACTGGGCGTGCCAAAATGTATATGCTATATTAGTATGTTAGAAACACTAAATTAAGAAATCAAAAGCATTTACAAACTAAAATACCATAACATAAATGAGACACTAAAGAGTAAACCCCAATTGGAAATGTGAGCCAAATGAATGGACTCTCCCAATAGGATTTAGCACTTTTCTTTATAGATGAGTCTAAAGATTGAGATGCATGCTCAAGTGCTCAAAGTTACTTTAATGGATGTTGGGTAATGGAAAATTGGTAGCTTTGTGAGCTCTCAATTTGGCATTATAAGGTTAAGATTGGTGGTTTTGGCTCTCAAAAGGGCATTATAATTTTAGCTCCAAGATTGTGATTAAATGGCTTGGGAGGGGATTCAATTTATAGGATAAGGGCTTGAGGGATGGAGGGCTAAGGTGAAAGGAGAGATGAAAGCTTAAGGAGGGCTAGGATGCACTCAAAGGGGAGCACATGCATTGTGCTTGTTTAGCACCAACCAGGGAGTGACACATGTCACAGGGTGAGTGGATGGAGGAAAGGGCAAGGATGAGTCAACAAAGGAGGCTCAAAGCCTTAAATGACCTTCATAAGTTCTTGTAAGAGCATTCATTGGGCTTGTAAGAGTCTTGATGGCTTTATAAGAGCATTGAAGGCTTAGTGGTTGGGATGTTTTGGAGAGGAGACTTTGGTTTGGTTTAGGAAAGTCTTAAGCTTACTTAGGGAATGTGACAAGGTTAGGAGGGGGATTAGGCTTGGGTATAGGATTAGATTAGGGATGTTAGAGATGTGCAAGTTAATGGAATTCATGAGGGTGGGTGAGTTAGTGACTAAGCTTAGTTAGTATGGGTGGATGGGGTGGATTAGGCTAAATGAAGGGTTAGGGAAAAGTTAGAGGCTATTAGATTTTGAGGGCTTTTATTTATTAAGGTGTTTTTAATAAATTTGGGATTTGGAATTAGATAGGAGAATATGATTTAATTGATAAATAATAGGTTATTTGATTTATCAATTTAGGACTATAGATGATTAATTAATTTAATCAACTAGGGGATGGCAATGGATTAACTAAATAATGATTTAAATAATGATTCCTTGAGAGATAACTAAATAGGATTACCGAAGCAGTGTAATCAGATTTAGGTGTCTACACTTAGTTGTCATGATGCTTATCTTATCTCGTAGCTCCTTCTAGAGACATTCTAGGTCCTTCCTAAGAGGCCTTTATGTACAAGCACTCCTAGTGTAAAGATTTATCATATACTAAACAGGGCATTGTGTCAAGACATACTTTGATTAATTGATCATATCTATTTTTGGTCTACAGTTGTACTTGTGTTTGAGTTCTTTGTTCTTGGGTGAATTTTCTCATAAGAAAAATTCTTACATGGTATTAGAGCTCTTTGACTTTTTTCATCACATAGCCATTCCAGACCATTGTTGCTTTAGCACCATAGCTCGAATTTGAAGTATTGCAGAAATTGGGAGTTGTCTAGAGCTAGATCTAACCTCACCTTTGTCTCCAAAATGTTGATTCAATGAAAATGAGCTATAAACTTGCCTACCCTAGGCCAAAGTTTATTGTGAGGCAATTTTTTTTTGGCAAATCGGCACCTAAAGGCCCAATCTACAATTTTGGAATGATCATTTTAGATCTGTACATTTTATTTTCAGATCTATTTTTTTCATCTGCATCTCTACAATTTTTTTTGGATCTACATTATTTTTTGGAAATTTTTGGGCCATAGGAGAGATTTTTTGCAAGAGAATATTGGTGCTTGTTGGTGCAAATCAGATATTTGCATCACATTTAGAAGGTTAAAAAAACCCCAAATTGCATTTTGTTTCATCCAAATTAGACATCTGAAGCAAAATCTAGAGTCATTTGATTTTTGGAGGCATGACGGTGATTTGAAAAAAATACTAATAACAGAGATTTTCAAACAACGATATCTTCCTCATACAGACTTCATTTTGATAGCCTTTTTTTTTTTTGTTTTAGTGTAGGATTTTGTGATCTACACATTGGTGTAGGTGGTTTGAGATCTTTGTTCCTTAATTTTTTTGCAGCTTGCAAATCTCAATTTTTGCCACTTAAAATGCTTAGGATGGGCTCATTTGGACTCCAAATTAGGTTCCTTTTTTTTGAAAGTGCATTTTTTTTGTCTACTTTCCAAATCTACAATCAAATTATAGGTTCTATGGATAGAAATACTACTTTTAGAAATAGGCCCTAAATTGGCAGGTGGCTGCCAAGTGCCTAAATCATTCATTTGAGGGGGGTGGCGGGGGGGGGTGGGTGGTGTTCTTTGATTTATCTTGTAATTTGGAGGTTGCATACATTTATTGATCTCATGGAGTTTTGTTTCACATGTCAGCATGGAGTTAGACCCAGGTTGACAAAAGGAAACTATCACAAATGGAGTGATTCACTCCTTGATCATCTAAGAAGAGAGCATAAGGAAGTATTTCCTTATTTATGTTCCAACAAATTGATCTCTAACATTGAAGAACACCCATCTATTAAAAGACTTTTGGAGATCATTTATTATAGTCTCTCATGTTCTGATTTTTATAAGGTGGTTGCCAAGTTATGGTATCCATATGATCTTTGGATCCATCTTTGGGAACTATATGGAGATCCAAACATTCCTTCATTCACAAAAGATCTGATATCTCCACTTACAGCTGACTCCTCTTTAGATGAGATCAAACCTCCAGCTCCTATTGCTCCTATTGATCTTGTTCTCGCCATAGATACTTTAGATTTAGTGTAGCAAGACCCTTTATGTCTTCCTACTCTACCTTCATGCACTGACTTCCTTTCCACCCTTGCAAGCCTATTCGTGGAGTCTCGCATTGAAGATTTGGGAGACACTATTGATGATATTTGTCTTCTCTTTGAGGCAAATTCTTCATTCAGTGCTGTAGTGACAAATTCATGTACTTCAAAATAGTAGGGTACAATTTGTCTTCTAGGTGATGACTTCTTGCCAAACATTTTAGCTCTGTTCTTGGAGTCACACACAATAGATTTGGAGAAATTATTTGATGATCTATTCGTTCTCTTTGTTGAGGATGATCCTTCTATAGTTCTTGCGAGGGTCCACTCTAACCCTCATCTCCATTCTCTACATGATCAGTATCTCCAAGCTGATGTGATTGTGGATACTTATGTGCAACATTTGTATGAAGTCTTTTTGTCATTTGAGAAGACTGCTGGTTTTTTGAAATAGGTTCTACATCACTCCTTGTTTGATTTCCTTTTCTTCTCAGAAGTTTTGGAGGAAGACACCATCAACATCAACACAAGGACACTTGAATAGGTTTTAGAGACATCATTCATCTTAGAGATTCTTTCTCCATATAGGAAACACATCTCCTTTGTACTCTTGCATTTGTTTCTTCCAAATGGGAGGAACATCATTTAGAGGTCATGGATTAGCTTCTACATCAAAGCATTTCTCACTGGTCAGCAGACTACCTTTAAGGGGGGGGACTACCTCATCTCCTCCTCTTTTTTGGGAGTGCCTTCTTCCTCCTAGGGGTTTTTTGTCCTTCTCCATTTTCCTCTTGTATATATGAGTGATGTATGTCGTAATGGGGGGGTCTTGATTACTCCATCCATCCATGCATCTCTATTTATCTCTCTTTTTGGGGGAGGGTTTTTTCCACGAGGTTTTCTCTCTTTCTTCGCTTTATGAGAGACTACATATCATTATGTACATGGGTACCTAACATGGCATATTGAATGAATATATATTGTCACTCTAGTCATACTCTCTATTTCTGGTCTACAGTTTTGCTTGTGTTTGAGTTCTTACTTCCTGGGTGAATTTTTCCTAGTAGTCGGGACCCATCATGCATTTCATCATAGTGTTTATGAACTTAAGTGCATTTCCTTGAGTTTCACTTAAGGGGGGTGTTCATCTAAATTATTCACTATTTATACTTACTTAAGTTTACTTAGGTTAATGCATATTTTTTAATATTTATTTATTAGCCACCTAGGAGTATGCATACTATTGTGAGTTGTCATGTTGACAACACAAGAGTCTACACTTCTTTTATGCACATGGTGTCTACAACATCTCCACTTGAGATACACCTTGTCATTCTTATCCAACCATCTAAAATGATGGATAAGGCATGTGCTTAGTTGTCATGATGCTTATCTTATCTCCTGGTTCCTTCTAGAGACATTCTAGGTGCATCTTGAGAGGCATTTATATACAAAAACTCCTAGTGTGTACATTCATCATATACTGAATAGAGAAATGTATTAGGACATATTCTGATTAATTGATCATACTCATTTTTTGTCTACAATTGTGCTTGTGTTTGAGTTCTTTGTTCCTGGGTGAATTTTGTTGTAAGGCAAATTCTTACAGTAATAAATCTAACATTGACATTAAAGATCTTAGACGCATTGATGCTTCTAGCTATAAAACTAGATTGAATCATTATTTTACAACATTGACCAACTCTTAGTCAATAGAGGAAAGAGTATTATGTTCTTTGATTGTATAGCTCACAAGATCAGTAATTTCAACTCTTGCCCACTTGTCCATAGCAGGAAGCCACTGTAAAGTGTTAGCAATATGTTTTTCTTTTGTAACTACACATGCAAAGAAAAACATAATTCAATGTGATAAAAAAGTATTCCATGTAGTGAACTTGAGAAACTAATAGTCAAATCTTAAATGCATATTCCATGTAGTGAACATGAGCAACTAATAGTCAAATCTTAAATGCCAAGTGTCACTTGCATGCTCAACCATTTTTTTAAGTATATCAAACTAGGAACTAAATAGACCTTTTTGAAAAAGAAATTTATGATACTACTTTTGAAAATCATGGAAAAACCCTAACTTTTGAATGACAGAGAATGTGGAAAGTGCTGATAATGTGTAGTCTAGAAGAGAAAAATAAGGTGATGGAAATCAACAAATGAGTAGTTCTTGGGCTGATAAACAATGGGATGAAACTTGTTGCCTGTAAAACTTTAACATAACAAGTAGAAATCCAACATTTTTTCATTCATGAAATCTATTTGCTACTAAATATTCTAGAGCCAAAAGCTCAAACCTGTGCATAGTTCTTCTTTCTCTTCTTATTTATTGTAATTGGGGTGGTATTCAAAATAAATGCAAAGGTTGCAAAACAGACATAAAGTGAATACAAGAAACAAGTCTATTGCCTTTCCAAAAAGATATTGAAATATAATTCTTATCTGATATTGAATTATAAAAACATGAATATACATGCATAATAGTTACTAATTTCTTACTATGAAGTCAACCATTAGTAACTAGTGGAAGACATAGAATCTAGTAGGAATTAAAGTAGTGATTTAAAGAAATAGTACAGTATCCCAATCAATGCCATTAGATATCATTGATGGAAGAACTATAAGACATAAAATCAAGTAGGAATTGAAGTAGTCATCTGAGGAAATGGAATAATTGACAAAGTAAATTTGAAAAAGAAGAAACATTAATACAACCATTTCAAGAAAGGAAATAATTGATAGAGTAGATTTCAAGCATAGTAAATATTTATATGCTTGTATTCATTGGAGGTATTTAAAGTTTGAATGGTTTGAAGACTCATACAGTATTAATTAATAGATAATTATAGTCTGTGTAAAGGTTTCCATGCAAAATATAGAGGTCATAGTGGTGCATTGTAGGAAGCTAGGTGCTTTCTAATTAAAGACCAATGCTTTATTGTAGGTTAAAGTCCCTGCTTTACAATCTTGACTATATTGTTATTGATACCCACTGTGAATGTGCCATATAGTTGCAGTTTCTATAGGGCATAAACCATTTTTGAATTTTTTTAAAAATTCTCCTCATATGTTATGGCGACAATCTCTAGAAAGTGTTTCTTTAGGAGATCCCCTTCTAAGGTGCAGTTAATGTTACCTTCATGTTTGTGCAATGTGCATAACAATATGTGGTAGTACATGGGCTTTGCAGGTATGTGACAATGCTATCAAATGTCAAGGGACAGGTGCATGTACTACAACACATTTGATAAGGCTCCAAATGATTATTTATGGCCTTTAGTTTTTCTACCACCTACAAAATGAATGGCATAAGCACGAGTTATTTGAAGAATTGATTACTATGGTGGAATTTAGAATTATAAAGAAAGTATAATATGTATTTGCCACAAATGAAGACTTTGATGGGTGGATGATTGGTGAACCCCAAGTAGTATTACGTACAATTTTTTTGATGATTATTAATGACATGTCTACTATTGAGATCAGGTAGATTAGAGGAGCCAACAAATTTGTATAACTTCTTTGCATGTGAACCTACAAATGTAGAAGTTAGTTATTAGTGGAAATGTAAGAAATTGTTAGTCTACAAAGAGAGGATGGGTAAAAAGTCTGAATAAATAGAGGGAAATCATTTAGCAAGGCCATATCATACTAATAATCATCATCTTTGACATGGACTTCAAGGTGACCTCTTTTATTGTGGTAGCTTGTGGCAATGGCACCAAAGGAGCCTACTAGATAGATGAAATCATGATCTCTTAGGTGTGAAATTGTCATGTTAGGAGTGAGGCAGTGGTACTTGCAAATAGGTTTTATAGTAGTGAGATTGTTGTTGCTTTTCAAAGCAAGAGAGCAGGCCACATCTCCTTGTTCAAACTATGATTTGCTTTGCACATCAAACTTAGTAATTTGTATGTTGGACCCAACTGTTAACTGTGGCAAGAAATTTTCTATTAAAGCATTACTTATGCTCATTGTAATTTTCATCTAGCCATTTGCATCAACAAGATTGGCATGAATAGTTTTTTCCCTAATCTATGCATTTGGGTTTTTATTTGTTCTTGGTCCATAGATGACTAAGACTTTTCCTTCAAAAACTAGGCTAGCACAATTTCTGCAAAGATCATGGATTGAGCTTGGTTTTTGAGGTAGTGATGTCAGGCTACAGGAGGAGAAGAAGAGGAACAAGTTTTGAGTTGATGTCAGCACTATAAATAAATTCAAAAAAATTGTCATGCTTAAATGCAAATTTTAAGTTTGCAGTACTATTGAGAATGCGGCTACAATGAGAAGCAATTTTCTAGAGAGAGTTTTACAGATGTCGAATAGGGACAATTTTGTGGAAAGTCACAATCTAATGATAAAAGGCATTGGATGAAGGATGTACTAACATTTCCATCCAAAAAAACAATATTACTCCACTTCAAAATGTTGATTAAGGATAACTGTGAAGATTTAAGTTGTTGAGAAGATAGTTGTGCATGTGACTCAAATATACTTTGAAAATAAAACTAGTACTAACTGACACAATGCAAAAACATATATTTCAAGGCTTAGATATTAGTGCATTCTCTATCATTGGAGACTTAATTTACTTACAAACTTAGTTAGGTTGGAAATTTGAATTATGTACTCCCAAAACATTAGAATTATTATTATGGGTAAGAAATATATAAGTTTACAAATAGACATAATTAAAAGTGGAAAAATTGAACTACAATTGAATTTGGATTGGCTTAATGTAATGCATTTAATCACTATTTAATAATAAGTCCCCAACCAACGGTGTTAAGTCCTTAGAAAACAACTTCTATAATAACATTCATTTAAAAAAATTTCCATAATGCAAGACAACTGTTGAAGGACTCCCACTGATGACACTCTTTGGAGGAATGATGTCTCTAGAGCAATTATTTTTGCCCTATATTGGCATTGGTGGTTCATTGGAAAAATGTAATATTCTTAAAATAAGAAAGAAGTAATGTTGGAATGAATGGTTTATTTTTTAGCATATGATATTGTTAAAAGAGAAAACAAAGATTGATGACCCATATGTTGTGATGGGTAGTGAGTCCTTCAAGAAATGGATACAACGGTGAAGCCTTTCCTTGAAAAGATTATCATTTTGGAAAAGAAATTTTGGAAAAGACATAAATCTCATTGAAGAGTTTGGGATGGAAATCCACAATAAAGAAAACATGGAAATAATAGTTAAATTCTTAGTAATCCTCTCATAAATGTCTTTATAATTTGTGAATCCTAAATTTGATAAGGTTTAAAGTTTTATGTAACACTTGTGCTTTATGAACTAATCATATGTGTAGTTGTGAGATTAGAATAAGATGTCCTTAAATGGTTCATAGAAGAAGAGGCATGTTTACAAGAGTTAGGTTGCACAAGATTAAGTAATATTTATTTAAAATGGAAGTGCTGCATTTTTTAATAGATACCTTTGGTCTGCATGGCTACCTAATTTAGGCTTGTTGGATGCATTTTCATTTGTTCTTTAGGTCCCTGTCAAAATTTATTTTTCTAAAGTGTAAGAAATAAAGGATGTTGGCTATTTTGTACCTCTATATTGGATAGGGAGTCTGAAATGGTGTACTGTTTGAGTAAAGGTTGGGCTGTAACACTTTGTTGGCTTTTGGTTTCCATGTTCTTAGTAGAGGTACAAAGCATAGGAGGTGAGAACAATGAAGTTTGTTGAATGTGATAAAGATCTATAATTTGTAGGATAACTTAATTTTCTTATCATTGAGCAACATGTTGTGGAGTGGCACTCTCCTCACTGTTTGTATCCAAAATGTTAAGGAAACTACAAAGATTAGAAAGAGAGATCATATAAGAATTCATTTCAATGTAGGGAACTATGGAAAGAATGAATATATAAGATGGGTCATGGTGAAGAGAATAAGGAGACATACTTTGCATTGTTGAGTGGTTTTTTTGGTACAAGGAACATGGTTCATGGCCTCTTGCTGTGAATGTATTTATCACATAAAAAGTAGTAAGGAGTAAGCAATAACAACTTTACAAAATGGTAAAACAATGTTTGTGTTAGCATAACTAAGGAATGTTTTAAATTAATACCATTGATCCATGTAGCTATTTAATGTAGGTGGTATGATAGGCTCACTATGCATTGTTGTCATGCTCAATTGTCTATGACATGAGAGACTAAAGAAGTGTAAGTAATGGTGTTTCTAGCAAGTGCAGTGAGCATAATCTATGTAGTAGAATTGTGGTCTCTTATCATTTTCCACTACATTCATTTGCATTCCTATTTACATAGGAATTAGTTTCCTTATACTTGGTACACTTTGAAATTAAGGGGAATGAGACAATATTAGATTGTATATTAGCATGGACAATGATGGGAATGAAAACAAGAGTATGAGACATTCTTGTGTAGATTTTCATAAGTGCTAGTTTGGTAAGTATAATGATTAATATTTACCATTTTGATGCTAGTTCAATTGCATTTTTAGTATCATGTATCTTTGGTCCACTGCTTTTGGAACATTTGCTAGTAGTTTAGCAAGAAGCATTATAACAATACAATGAATATGACTCAATGAGCATTGTATTAGAAACTAGCCTTTAAGTTTTTGTTATCATTTACGACAGGTTTCTTATGGAATGCTACTAGGTTGTGTTGTGAGGTTTTCACACATCGCCCCAAACCTTGGGGCGCCCCTTTTATTTTAACTGCCTCCGCAAATTTTTGGATTGCCCAAATTTTTTGAGTTCTGAGAATTTCATGCCTTGGCACCTTCAGGAAAAATGTGGGGAGGATTAGCTTATTTTCACCCGGTTTCAACTTGATTTTCCAAAGCTATAAATTCTATCCCTAGGCCAAATAATTTTCCAAGTTAATTTCAACTTGGCATGATAAAATTGTGAATTTTGTACTTAGATGTTTTCTTTTGAAAATCAGGATATAAATGGGTAAATTTAAAAAATCTTTCAAAAGAAAATTTTTTGCTAGACTTAAGTTTTGGAAAATCTCAAATTTTTCTTTGGTGAAAATTTTAATTTTGCTGAAATGGGGCTAAACTGCAAAAAATCAATTTTTGGTTCTAGATGCAATTTTATTTTATTTTTATTGGCATAGAAAAATCAATTTAGAGAGAAATTACAAAAAAAAAGAGGCTTGAATTGGATTCATTTGCCTTGAAAGCTTTTTAGTTTTTAATGAATTTGGTAGTTTAATATTCAAAAATGGCTTTTGGTTAGCCAAAATCCAAATTTAATGATGTATTAATTCCTAAACCCTCATTAAATGAAAATATTTAACACCCTCAAGGCATTATTTAATTTCTTTTTACAATTTTGAGCTAATCAGCAAAATTAAAATGCAATTTTCTTTTGGCAAAATTAAAATTTTGAGCTAAGTACTTAATTATGGGCCATGACTTGGAGTTAATTTTTGGTTTTTTTTCTCTCCTCCATGACCAGGTTGGCCAGCTTAGTGGGAAAGTAAATTGGGTATAAAGGAGAGCTCTCTGACATTTCTTTTTCACAATTGATTTCTTCCTCTCCATCCTTGCATGAATTTCCTTAAGGAGCAGATTTTTCCAGACTTGGCGAGTTTGTGGAAGGCAATTTTCTTAAATTTTTTTGGTGAATTTCCTTGGGAGTAGATTTTGATGTTTAGGTGATTTTGTTTTAAGGCAGATTCCTCTCCATTCGTTAGCGAATTTCTCTTGAGGAGCAGATTTCAAGCCTTGGCGATTTTCCTTGTGGGCAGATTTTTGCAAATTTTTGGTGATTTCTTCTCCTTCTATGTGCTACGACTTGTTCCCTAGGTGAAATTTTTGGAAAATTGAGGAATTCCATGCTTGGGAAAATTAAGACAAGAGCAGAGCTTTCCACTCTTGGCACATATATAATTTTGTGACATGGACAATTCATGGTGAAGGCCTAACTTTTCCCTATTTAGGACTGTATTTTTTTACATCAGACTTGGAAATTTTTTTGAGACAAGGGATGCATATGGAAGTCTGAATTTTGTTTGTTGGGCAAATATTGTATAGCTTTAGAGACTTAAATTTCTGATTTGCAAAGGGATTTGAAATTCTTGAAGTCTTGTCCTAGGTTCCGATAAGTCACTGTAAGATTATTGGTTAAGGTGAATTTTCATCATCTAGAGTTACAAGGGGTCCTTAAGCTAACATCCATCCTTCATTCTAGTCTAAGGATTGCTCTGCTAGGTTCTTCTTACCTTCTGGACCACCACTCTACCATCTCGTAATAGGGCGATGAGCATGGAGCATGGTAGTGCAAGTAAGAATCCCAAGCGGGAAAACACTAAGAAAGATAAAGAGGATATGATGCCCAAAACTCCCTTCTTCTCAAAAATAAATAGAATAACTGACACCAATATCGATATAGTGGACATGATATGGATGAGGGAAAAACTAAAGGAAGGACAATCCACCTTGGCAAAAAGGATATACAAGAGTGAAATTGTACATGCGGTGGCTTTTCCTCCCACATTGCCCTATCCAAAATTGATTATGGAATGTGCATCCATATTTGATCTAAATAGTAAATCCATCATTTTTTATGAAAGGGAAAGAGTGTTACCTAGCACTGGCAAACAAGTAATTGAAGAAACATTCAACATTCCCCAGTACAAGGGCATGATAGTTGTGATGACGGACAAAGCAACTAAATCATTTCAAGATAACCAAGAGGCCTATTACACACATTTAAAGCAGAATTTGATACGTGAGGGAAGGAAAGGAGTTAATAGATCATCAAGGCTCACAATGGAAGATTTCAAACTAGAATATGGTGACCTTGTTGTTCTGCTTAGTCGGATCATGGGCCTAGCTCAAGGGATGCAATTTGAAAACTAGATGTACTTCTATCATAAGAGAGAACTTAGAATTGTAACTCAAAATCATGCAAAAAAAAGGTGATTCTACATGGGCTCCTATCTATTCTACCTAATTGCTAGATTGTAAAAGAGTCCAAGACTTAAGCCCTTAGGAGAAGTTGGTAGCGGACTGAGACAATATTTGGTACATGAATGCTATCCGCAACTCCATTTACACAACAACAAGGATTACAAGATATTTTGTGATGCCTTCACTATGAAGATAGTAAGGGTACTACAAGGAACACCTACTAAGAAACTTTCACTGGAAGCAGAAGTAAAGATAAAGAAATATGGGAGTTGGTTCATCCAATTTCAGCAGTTTACATGCATTAGAGTGGTAGGAAGTACGGTTTGTCCCAAGAGACTTCCAAGGTACCCACCTGACAAGGTAGTTTTGTTAGAATTGGCTAGGGAACTTGAGTACTATGATAAAATAATGAGAAATGAAGGGAAAATAGGCATTTCATTCTCAATCATAATCGATAATGATAGTTTCCCAAATTAGGCCTCCTTTGAAACTACAAAGAAGGAATTGGAATGGTATCATCTAGGATGGTACAAAGCAAGGCAAGAATTTGATCATAATGGTCTTATCAAGGTATCTGATGGAAATGAATTCAAGCATGTTCCCACCATAGAAGACTTTTGGGCCAACGCAAAAGATGACTTTAATGTGAGAAAGCTAGCTTTCTCAAGCCTATCGGTGAACATGATGAGGCTATCAGATGGAGAGACATTGATATTCTAGATCAATTGGAGGATGATGGAAATGTGTTGAGAGAAGACTATGATATAGTAGAAGGAACTTAATTGAATCCAGTAGTTTGGGATGACCATTAGGATCCTTCCTTGGAAGCAGTCACAAGGGTAGTGGATTTACATACCGAGTTGCGGTATAATGAAGGACTAAGGAAGCTACAATGACAAAGGATTCCCCTTACCTATGAGATGATGAAGCCAAAAGAGAGATGACAAGAATTAGTCAAACAAAGGAATGAAGGAAATAGCTAGCAATAGGAAATGATTAGAAATAGCAAGAAGAAAGTTTTGGAGGTAGAGAAAGGCAAATAACATCTAGAGCCTCTAGCCAAGAGATAGCATGCAGCGCCATCAAGAGAGAGTATAATTGAGGCTAGAAGCCAAGAGGTCAATTCAAATGATAAAGGGGCTGCAATGGAGGTGAGCTTTGATTCAGAATCAATTGGCTATAATGAAAGCACCAAGTACTCCCCTCTCTCAGAGAACCGTCAAGGAAATGATATGGAAGAAACTAGTAGAGAAGAAGATGGACCAGTCGACATCAAGGCAATAAGTCAGGAACCCAAGGCTATTGGTGATGATTTCTTAGTCAAACCATATCCATATTTAGCGAGATGCACTACACCACTATGGTTAAGACAAATGCTTATGCCAAAAGGTGAGGTGGTAATGACCCATATAGCTGAGGAGATCCAAGGGTTAATGGAAAAGGGTGATAGTGTGAACCAAGAACAAATGGGAAGAACGGTGGCAACGGTAATCAGGAGCAACAATGATGGTCACCAAAATGATCATATTTCTATTCCAACAGTCAACAAGGTAGTGAATGAGATTGTGGCCTAAGAATATGAGATAGTGGAGCATAACTTCAGAAGGAATACATTTGATATGGAGTGTGAAGAGGTACAAGAAGGTATGGCATCAATTAGAGAAAGGCTAAGGAAGGAAAATGAAAGGATAGTAAAGTTGGAGGTTGATAATAAATATTGGAGAGATTGCCAGCCCATCCAACAGTTTCACTAGGCAGCCCTTTGTCAACACAGTAGGAGCAATTCAGAGTAGATGTCAGCTCAGCAACACAAAGATAGAGATTTGATCCATGATACAATCCAAGATGGGTGAAATTTCTTGCTTCTTTCATCTCAACATTCTAGTCATTAGTGGCTATTAGAGACAAGTTCATATTATTTGAACAGGAGTGGAAAGATTTCCTTCCCGTCAGAGATTTGGCTATTCCTAGGCTACAAGTGTTCATTGGGCTACTAGAGGCATATTTGCAAAGGGCCAAGCTAATTGATGAGAGAGCATTGAGTATAGTTAATCTTGGTTTGTTGCATTAACTACAAGATTTAGAATACATGAGGAAATACATAATGAGATTGCATGATATAGTTCAAGCATCGACACTTCTAGTTCAACCATGATCAGCAACAATGGGGTGACACTTGATTTTGAGGATATTAGAGAAGATGATATCAATGAGACAGATTTTGGATTGAGGTTGGATGAGTTGGGAAAGGTTGCTATCAAGAAAAAGCATTTGGTTACCCTTTCCTCTCTCAATGCTTTTATTGGATTCACCAAAGAATATGAAAAGGATCACGAAAAGATACCACAAGTAGCAAGTGGCATGGCAAAGTTAGTGGAACTCAAGGTGAAGCACACAACTTGTCCTCCTATGGAAGAAGTTAACAAAAGGCTAGCTAAGTTCATTTTCCTAGCTAAGAAAATGAAAGAAAAGGGGAGATTTATATTAGAGGATCATTTGATCCATTGATGACATGGCAACTTCTCATTGGCTAAAGTGGTGGCAACCCTAATTAGGGTTTTGAGAATCTAATTTGGATCGTTGATCTTGTTTTGATCTCCACCATCCCTTGTATTTCTAGCCCCTATAAAAGGCCATTTTCTCTCATTTGTAAAGGGGTTGGAGAAATTATTGCAAAGATAATACCAAAATTGCTCTCTTTTTCATTGTTGCGATTTGCATGTTGATTAAGAACATTGGGTGTTATTGCATGTTTTATACTCCCACATAGTTAGATATCTTTTCAGGTTGTTTTAAGTCAGTTTCATTTCAATTTGTTTAAATAGGAGTGAAGTAGATGGATAGTTGTATGGTAGCATTGGTAAATGTTTGATAGGGATCAATACTAGACCACTAGCATCCTAGCGGCTGGTTGGGAAGCTTCATGTGGTAAGCTAGTTTATTATTCCTTTGAATCATTGCACCTATGGAAGTAAGGCTGCTGGTCAGCTCTCATCAGGTTCAATCTCTGTCCATTTTCTAACCTTCCATTCATATGAGTAGGAGTAGAATAGTGAGTAGCTAGGTAGTCAAAGTTTAGAGAGAGGGAAGTTAGAGGTGTAAGTTAAGTATCAGAGCACATCCATCCACCTTCCACAACCATCGCTTTCCCATCAACATCATCACTGGCAGACACATCCTCCATCACCACTACCATTAACATTATCTAGCTCTACACATTTCACAAACCAAGTCACCATCACCTTCATTCCACCAAAGTCCAAGTCATCCTTGAATGAATAGCATAAGGCCGCCTACGTGATTACTAGCAAATCACATTGATAAAACTAAATGAGTATCCAATGGTGTAAGGAACATTGGAGTTATACTCTTGTCTCATGAGAATTAACTTTTCAAGAGAGGAATTGTATGTTTGATACTCCGTGTCAAATGTTCAATTGCTAATATGTTATGTAAGTGATACAAAACTCACATCAACATTATCTAGCGCTAGAAGGAGGGCCCAAATTTTTTATTTTGAGGATTTGTTGGCATTTAATTATGAAGAAGAATGGTACTCCCTAGATCAAATCAGCCTATAGATACTTGGAGAACACTTCAAGATTACATTGTAGCAAGTTTGTGCTCAACTACTTGGGAGGAAAGTGAGAACTCTAGAGATTACCTGGACACCGTTGACGTGCTAAATCAAGAATAAAGAAAAGAAAGAGCTTTTGAAAGGAGAATTCAAAGGGGGTTAGAATGTCAAATAAATTTGGAAAGGGAGCTTGAGAGAGAAAGGAAAGCACAAAGAAAAGCTCAGTCTATTTTTGAAGAGAACTCGAATTAGAGACAATCAGGTTGGGATCATTTTCAAGCTGGATAGAAAGATTGGGTCTTTTTCCTTTGAAAGATTTGATAGATTGATATCTGATATGAGGCAAAGGATATAGAGAAATACACTACACCAAGAGGAAGACTTAGTTGTGTTAGAATCTCCCAAGAAGCCAAGGAATCATTAGGTGGCTGATACCTCAAACTTAGCTAGCCCCTCAAGTAGGCTACTAGTTCAAGCTCAAGTTAATCCACCAATTTAGACCCTAGTCAGTTAGCCAGTTCAAGCTTAGATCAATCAACAAAAAATGGCTCAAATACCATGGATCCAAAACAATGTCTCACCTCTCTTATTCCAACAATACCATGATCTACCAAAGAATCTGATAGTGTTCTGCTCCAAGCTTTTTGTTAATGATCCTAATCATATAGTGGATGAGCATATCAAGGTATTCCAAGAGGCATTTTGCAATAGAAGAATTTAGGAGGAAGATGTCACTTAGGATGGGTTCAACTCAAGTAAGCCTTTCTTGCAAAATTTGGTATGCCCATCATACCACTGGAGTTACATAGAAGGTTTGTGGACATAAGGAGGCATGATATGGAGATGATAAGTTCCTTCAATGATTGTTTCCATAAGGCTTACATGAGATTGCAAGCCCCTTACACAATGATAGAAGTTGGTGCATTGGAAGCATACTACAATGCCTTACACAACTGGATAGCTATGTTCATAAGAATGGAAAATCCTACTCTCACAATGTTAACTGAGGCCTACACTAAATAAATTGAGATAGGAAGGCAATTAGGCCAACAAGGAATGGAACCCCAATGTGCAAGATACCCAAACAATCTGATTCCATAGCTTGCATACCAGGCACCTACAAATCAATTAGTAGTACACTCGAGGCCTCTAGTATCTCAAGCACTGCCATCAGTACCAGTTTATCTACAAGGAGAAAGTTCCTCCATAAGACACAAGAAGAAAAGGATGAGATGAAAGAGTTGATTGACCAAGTCAAGAAGTTGTCTATGGAAGTCACCCATTTGAGAAACTCGAACAACCAACTCCAAAGTTCCCAAAGAAATAATCAAGGGAATAATTACCTAGATCAAGGTGGAGGTTATCAAGGAGGCTATCAAAGAAATTATCAAGTTAGAGATTACCAAAGGAATAACCAAGGTGGTTATCAAAGGAACTACCAAAACAATAACTATCAAGGTAATAACCAATCACAAGAACAAGGATACAACAATCAGTCCAACCAAAGAAGAACTTGGAATATGGGTCTAAACAATGGAAATGTAGTGTCACCACTTGATAATCAAGCTTTAGCAGATAATAGACCAATAGACCAAATATTCGTGGCTGAGTTTTCCATGTCCAAGTATTGTAGATTCCATGAGATAGATCAACATTTAGAGTTAGCATGTGCAGAATTCAAGAGAGTATTTAACCTATTCCAAAACATAATAGATGAATAAAATAGCTAGCAAGATGCTAAGGTTATAGGGTATGAGATTGTCCCTTCCCTGGGATATGATCAATGTCTAACTTTTGAGGAGTTTTCATTCCCACCAAAATTTGAGGCTTATGAAGAACCCTAAGGGAGATTTCCTCCGGAGTCAACAAATGAACGAATTGATGAGGTAGTAGATCAGAAGAGATATGACAATGGGTTTGATTTTTCTTTCCCACCTTTAGAAGATACTATTTTAGTTCAAGGAACAGGAGGGAACCAAATATTTCAACAACTGATTAGTAGTGCTAGGTTTTATCAGAGGAACAATATGAGAAATGACAAACCCTTCACATCTTCCATACCCCCAAACAATTTCAATATGCCTCCACACCCAGATGCAAGTAATATACCAAATCCTTTGAGGGATACACTTGAATATAGACAAGGCAACCTTGGCAGTAAGAATGGACAACCAAGCTTTCAACAAAACACACAGCAGGACAATCAAAGTACTCAAATAATGCAGAATGTCCAGTCGACACAAGAAGCAAGTAAAGGAAGGACTAGAAATGATGCCATGAACAATGAAGAGTTGAAGAGATTAGGGAAAAGTGTGATAGAAGAGATGAAGAATATTAAAATTAGTCTCCCTTTGTTTGAATTATTAAAGGTAGAGAAGATTAAAGACACATTACTTGATTGTTTTAAAGATAATAAATCACAAGGATTCCACACTCAAGGTGTGACAACATAGACTCAAGGGAGGTCTCCTCCTAATTCAGTGCATGTAATCCAAGATGCTCCTAGGGCAAATATGACAAACTTGTCTTAGGACATTCCATCCAAAGAAATAGGAAGTTCAACATAGGAAATTGGATATGGTGATATCAGTGAATTCAACAGATAGCCGGGACCTCAACTAGTTTATGTGGCTCAAGGATCAACACCTATAGAACAAAAAACTCAAAGGAATCAAGACTCAATAAACAATAAAGAAAAAGTGAAGAAAGAAGAGGTTGCTCAACCAAAAAAATTTGGAGTGAAACCAAAGCAAGTACATAAGATACCCATAGTGTATTACCAAGGAAAAGATGAGCTAGTCCCATTTTTCCTATCAGTAAGGATGTTTGGGAAATTGCTTCACAATTACTTAATAGATTTAGGAGCATCAAGTAACGTTATGCCTTTGAAAATTTATAGAAAATTAGGAGTTATGCCTTTGGGCTCCAATAGAAGAATTACTCAATTGGATAAAATAGAAGTACCAGTAGTGGGTGAGCTACACAACATACATATGTAGTTTGCATCTGATCCAAGAATGGAACACATGGTAGACATTTCCATGGTAGATGTGGCCGATACCTATGGATTAATCCTAGTTAGAGATTGGGCTAGAAGATTGAATGGATATATGGCAATGAACTTTTCTCACATGTGGCTCCCATGGAAGGGACTAGCCAATCAAATCAGAATTGACAGCACCCCAAGGTTGAGATTGACGATCATAGAAAAGGATGAACCAAATGAAATATTGTTCATGGAAACAAATATGAGCACCTAGAGACCAAAGAAAGTAGAAGTATTGACTATGAATATCATGAGTGAAGGAAAGGATTCCACTAAGATCCTGATTGAGTCAGATCCAAATGCTTCGTTCGATGAGGGTTAAGGCATGTGTGAAAACTTCAAAAATTTCATGACTAGAACTGTGCAACAAGGGATGGAATTGGGTGACCAAATTCCAGTAGGAGTCTTACTATTACCCAACTGATGTAGAATCTATAATGGATTCCACTTGAAATTATCTTGCTCTTTTTGTACAATGGACTTAGAACAAGTGGAAAAGAGGATCCTAGGGGCCCTAAAACATGAGAATCAACATGGCAAAGAGAAAGTTGAGATTCAACAAGTTGAGGAAGCTAAAAGTAGCATGATGGGAGAAATGAGGAACAAAATTACACCACCAGATAAAGAAATGAAAGAAGATGATGAATCAGATAAGTCAAAGAATTTACAAGAGGAAAAGTATTTAGAAAGAAATGAAGTATGGACTCTAAGGTTTGATGGCTCCAAAACCAAGCAAGGAGCCGGAGCTGAGTTTGAGTTAGTTAGCCCAACAAGGACAACATATTTGGAGGCACACATGGCTCAATTCCCATGTACCAACAACATGACAGAATATGAAGCACTAATTCTAGGCTTATTGTGTGTTATTAAGAAAGGTGACAAAATGCTTCATGTACTAGGGGACTCATATCTAATAATTGAACAGATAAAGAAAATGTTTTCTTGCCATGACAAGAGGTTGAAGAAATATAGAAATCGACTTTCAGATTTGATAGAAATATTTGATGCCTTCAACCTCAAATTCAGCTATAGAGCAAACAATCAGGTGGCAAATGCCCTCACATAGACTACAAGCTCGCTAGCACCGATAAAGTTGGATGGCTTGAAGAAGTTTAGAGTGGAATTGGCATCAGTTCCTTTAGTACCAGACAACCTCAAGAATTTCCAAGTATTCAAAGATGATAGGCATATTCTTAAATTCTTGACCAATTCAAATATCTTCATAGCATAGATTATAGATGGCAAAGTGGATGAAGAAGTGGAGATTGACACAAAAGGAATTATGAGCCTAAAGACCAACACTATTCCAAAAGGAATGATCAAATTAGAAAGAATATTTGACATAGACCAATTCCACAAAATGCAGTATCAACCTACAAGAGGTGATGAGTGTGAAAAGGTTAATTTGGGAATAGAGGATTGTCCCAAGATTGTCCACATTGGAAAAGTTTGTACACCTAAGGAGAAAGCAAACATATTGAATTTGATGAGGGAATTCCTTGACATGATTGCTTGGGGATATGAGGATTTGAAGACATATGACCCCACCATCATTACACACATGATTCCACTGAAGGAAGGGAGTAAGCCATTCAGACAGTGACAAAGGCCGGTCAACCCTTTGTTAGAACCATTGATATATCAAGAAGTGAAGAAGCTACTCGATGCACAAACCATCTTCCTAGTGATACACTCAATGTGGGTTGCCAATCTTGTCCTAGTTAGGAAAAAAATTGGAGAGATAAGTTTGTGAGTGGATTTCAAAAACTTGAATAAAGCATCAAAAAAGGACAATTACCCATTTCCATCACTGGACAAGGTTTTGAAAATTGTGAATGGAGCTAAAATGATGTCATTTATGAATGGATGCTTAGGATACAATCAAGTGATATTTGAAGAAGAAGATAGATTGAAAATGGCCTTCACCACAAAATGGGGAAAATTTTCATATAGAAGGATACCTTTTGGCTTGATCAATGCCGATGCAACATTTAAAAGAGCTATGGACTATGACTTCAAGGACTTAAAAGATAAATGCATTATCATCTGCATGGATGACATAATGGTATTTTCAAAGAATAGAGAGGATCACATAATGGACTCTAGGAAAGTTTTCACAAGATCTAAAAGGTTTGGGATCTCTTTGAATCCAAATAAATGTATGTTTGGAGTTACCGAAGGGAAGCTTCTAGGACATGCGATTTCAGAAAAGGGTATAATGATAGATCCAAAGAGGGTGGAAGAAATTTCCAAACTTGGCATGCGAGGCAGCAAGAAAGAGCTCAAATCTTTCTTTGGAAAGATCAACTTTGTAAGGAAGTTCATATCTATGTTTGTTGAGATTGTGAAACCAATGAATGACATGTTGAAGAAGGATGCAAAAGTTGATTGGACTCTAGCAGCAAAAAGGGCATTTGAGGAAATAAAACATGCTATTATACCTGCACCAGTCCTGGTAAGCCCGGATTATGAGAGGCCATTCAACATATATTCTTTTTCCTCTGATCATGCATGTGTGGCCATTCTAAATAGAAGAATAAGGAAGGTGAAGAGCATCTGATTGCATTCATGAGTGCACCTTTCAAGGAGGCTGAATTGAACTACCCAAATGTGGAGAAATAGACCTACGCCTTGGTGAAAGTGGTAAAGAAATTCAGGCATTACATCTTGCGAAGCAAAGTACATGAAATCGTGCTAGACATAGCATTAAAGACTTTGTTAATGCAAAGAAAACTTGGAGAAAGAAGAGGCAAGTGGGTCACCACTATTCAAGAATATGACATAGAGATCGAACCAATGAAACTAGTTAGAGGACAAAAATTAGTGCAGACCATGGCATCAGAAGAACCTAGACTTGTACATCAAGTTTATGAATTAGAGGAGGTACATCCCGATGATCGGTACCAGGACATAATCAAATATATTTTAAATCACCAATTTCCTTCACATTTGAACCCAATGCAAAAATGAGTGCTAAGATTTAAGAGCAAAAAATATATGCTACAAGCAACAGTGTTGTATAAGAAGAATCATGAAGGGGTATATTTGAGATGTGTTGGAAAGGAAGAAGCAAGGAACATTTTACAACATTTTCATGACAAATGGGGAATAGGACATGGATCAAATTTGGCCACAACACATTGGATACTAAGAGTTGGATACTATTGGCCAACTTTGTTCAAGGATAGTCATGAGCATGTGAAGACTTGTCATGTTTGCCAAAGTGCGGTGAAGAGATAGAGGAACCCAATAATGCCTTTGTGGCCTATCATCAAGGTGAGAACTTTCACAATGTGGGGACTTAACTTCATTGGTCCCATCAATCCACCTTCCTCAACATAACCTAGGTATATTCTAACCACGACTGACTACTATACTCAGTGGTCAAAAGCCCAAGCTTTCAAGAATTGTACTGCTAAGATTGTCATTAAGTTCTTAGAGGAAAAGATCACCACCAAGTTTGGATGTCCTTGTGCTTTTGTATGTGATGATGGTTCTACTTTTACTTCTTTGAAATTTCATACTTGGGCATTTGACCATGGGATTATTTTAAAATTTTCATCAGGATATTATCTCTAGGGTAATGGCCTAGCAGAATCTACAAATAAGAACCTTTTGACCATGATTGGAAAGCTCTTAGATAGGAACCCAAAAGATTGGCACACACAACTGAGATACACCTTGTGGGCGGATAGAACTAGAGTGAAAGAGTCCATAGGAAACACACCTTATCATTTGGTTTATGGACAAGATCCTATATTCTCAATCCAATTGAAAATTCCAACGTTGAGGTTCATACAAGAATACTATGATGAGAATGAAGACTGAGTCCAGGTTAGGTTGACTCAACTAATGCAATTGGAAGAGAAAAGGGATGAATCCCTAGATAAATTTGCAAAACATCAAGGGGTAGAGAAACATTGGTTCGATAGAAGAGCGCAAAATAAGCCCTTCGAGATTTAAAACTTGGTCTTATATTGGGACAAAGCCCATGAAAGGAAGGGACACCATGAAAAATTTGACAAACTATGGAAGGGTCCTTTCTAGATATCTAAGATCATCAGAGATAATGTGTATAGACTAAAGACACTCATTGGAGAGGATGTCCAATTTCCCATCAATAGACAATTCCTCAACCATTATTTCCAAGCCTAGGACTCCACCCAGAGCCCTTTTGTAGATAGTTAGAATAGGTTTTCTTTCAGGTAGTAGTTTAGTTTGCTTTCAGTTCTTTAGAGTAGAGTTTGTTTTGGACCATTTGGCCCAAGGGTTTAGAGTAGTTTCCCTTTCAGTTGTTTAGGGTAGTTTTCTTTCAGTTGTTTAGTTTAGGTGTTGTGAGGGAGCTCGAGTTTGATTTGTATCAAGTCATTTGACTTGAAATCTTTTAGCTTCCCTTAGCAGTTTTTGGTTTTGGGCCTTTGCAAGTGTAAAAGGGAGGAACCATGTTATCACTCATGGGCAAGGTGTGTTGATTTTACATTTTTGGTGACAAAACGAAGTCTATCTTCTTCATTTATCGAATACATTTAACAAGGTTCAGAGATTTAAGGATGTGCTTAGTCATTGGTCTATGGTAGTGTTACCTCTGGTTTTACCGCCAAGGATTTAAATTTTAACGCACGACTTATTTAACGGTTAGTCTCAGAGTTGATATTTTAATGCTATGACCCGCGAGTTTTTTGGCTGACAGATCTAAGCGGTATCGACCGTTGGCACCATCGCACTATAAAGAAAATCCACAATATTTATGATAGCGTGATGATGCCCTAAGGACACATTGCAGAGGTGGGTCCAACGTTTGGAGGGTCAAAAAAGTTCCACGATGCCTTGTCCGCTATGTCGCTATCACATATCAGCCAGAAAATCTCCATAGCGACATAGCACTCGGTGGAAATAGTCACGGCAACAAGTTTCAACGACTGACATGATCAGGTGTTCTAGCGACGAATCAGGAGAAACCACGTGTGCCAGGTCAGAGTTCCTGTCAGCATGGCTAACACAGTCGGGGCTTACATTCACAACCGTTGGATCGAGGTCGATCGATAGTAAGCGCCATCGTGCTATGGAGGAGTTGCGCGAGCGTTAGGATAGTGACATCGCACCCTAGTGACACGTATCAGGCGGGCCCAGTAGTCTTAGCACAAATGGTGAGTCTTCACGATCGTCGGATCCACAGGGATCTACGACTGGCGTTGTCTCGCTATCAAGACTTTCCTGGGAGTTAACGTCGGTGACATAGTGCCCGTGCGCCACGTGTCTTGGCGGGGCCACATTTCATTCTGCCAGCACAGTTAGATTCAAGTAGCCAATAGACCAACAAGGAGATTCCATGTGCCAGCAGGCCCAGCAATTAAATAAAGAAGGTGGGTCGTGGGAGGTCAAGTTTTTGTGACCGTCAGATTGAAAATGGATCGGTGGCAGGTGCCATCTCGCCATGGCGAAGCTACAAGGTTTTTTGCATAGCAACTTGGCACCCTTTTGCCACATGTCAGTAGGGTCAAGTCTCGCCAGGATGCATCATTGAGGTGGTGCCAAGTGGAATGGGCCCAGTCGCAGATTGAAAAGTTCGCGGTAGATCGGAAGTCTCACGATGGGCCAGTTTTGTGGCAAAAGAGGTCAGGCATCCAGAAAGTTTAGAAATGCTGGTGGGGTGCCATGGCACCATCAGAAAACTCATCAGTTTTTCATTGGTGACATAGCACCCAAATGGAAAACAGACCATGACAGACTCTCAGGCTTGGTGGGACTATAGGATGGGACAGGTGGGATGAGCTATCTAACGTCGCAGCCTCGTGATTGGTTAGGGTGGTACCTCATCTACCATGGTGGCATTTTTGAATACGCCATGTTTGCATCAAAGGGTGAGATGGCAGTTAGGCGCTATCTCGCTATGGAAAGGTTGCCTCAATTTTCCCATAGCGACATAGCGCCTTAGTACCACGTGGCAGGTCAGTGGGGCCAAGTGTTATGGAATTCACCAGAATGGTGCTACGTCAGGCCAATGAAGGACTACCACATATGCCATATCAGAACCTAGACATGAGGTGGCACTAGATCTTCAACGTGGCTAGCGCAGTCAAGGGTTGAATTTTGAGCCGTCAGATCTGCAGAGATCAAGGGGAGGTGCCATCACGGTATGGGGAAATTGCGCGAGGTTTTCCATAGCGAGTTGGAGACTTTCTGCCACGTGTCCTTGGGGCCCAGGGGGGATGCGCAGTTAACATCATAATTATGATTGATAGTTAAGTTGCCAAGTCAATGATACAGTCATGTTGGGGCATCGCAGTCACAATTTGGTACCACCATGGATAGAGATAACTGTTGGGCGCTATGTCGCTATTAGGAACTTCAGGGCATGGCACCCATAGTGACATAGTGCCCAGTCGAACATAAGGGTGCGGTTAGCGCGTGAAGAGGATTGCCAAGGTGGCAAAGGGGAGGAAAGTGATTGCCCCACGTGGCCCAGGCAGCATGTAGACCTGGTTGACTTTTTTGACCCTGCTGTTTCGTGAACCTGAAAGGATAGAAATCATTTATCTATTTTTTTTGGCCGTGGATCTGATTTCATAATCAATTTCCACCAACTCAGAATGAATATCAGGTGCAGAGGGACACTCCATCTATCCAGTCGATGCATCTACCATGTCAGGGAATGTTGTGGCGCCATTCCTGCCCCTTCAATGCCCCTATTTTCAACGAGATATTAGATTTTCTGTACCCAGAGCAATGCTTAGATCATATCCTTGATTGGATTTTATAGATGAGGAATTATTGCTAGTAGGTGAGGAGTGAATGTAATGCAAAAGATCTCAGTTACGCCTGAACTATAAAGGCAGATTTTGTACATTTTGTAAAGGGGGACTCTTCCTGATTTTCTCTGCTATTACTTGCAGACTTGCGGTGTAAAATCCCTTTGTCTTTGAGCTAGATAAACATCCTATATCATCTCTTTCAGCCATCAACGTGTATGTGTATCATTTCGCCTCTCGTTGATGCATTGTTGAGATCAGTAGTCTGCATACTGTATCTATCTTTGGCTTATTGAATAATATACAAGTGAAATCTCCTATTTCTTGGTGTTATTTAGTTAGTCTCCTGATCTGCATGTGGCTGCTGGTTGATATAAGTCTGAATGAATGTATGACCTTGAATGTTACCCTAGTTTTATAGTGCATATATGGGCAGGAAAATGAGTCTGAACACTCTGTTTTGGTGCATCACCACCCTAGATTAGACTAGGTAGATTTGCTTTAATGGTCTCTTTCTCCTTTTCCCTTCTGAGAATAGATAGGTGTGCCCTGATAGTAAGAGGAAGCTAGCCTTCTTCAAAGACTCAACCTCGTAGTTCAAGTCCCACAACTTGGAGGTTGTTTCCATGTTTCACTAGGTTGTCCTCACGCATAGGCCTTGGATAAGGGTGCAAACCTAAGTGACAACAGTTTTTGGCACACCCAGTGGGACCCATATCAAAAGATTTCAGGTCTACTAGTGTCAAGAAGAAATAATTCTAGAGATAAATGCTAAAGAAGTAGTGTTGGCTTAAGTTTTCAAGCCTTCAAGAGGCTGCTTCTTCAAGTACTTGGTGACTCTGAACATCAAAAAGTCTGGTTCCAGACCAAGTTTGCAGTAATTCATTCCCAGGACTGAAACAAGGGCATCTTCTAGAGGTAAATTTCAATATCAAGAGCTTTCTCTTTCAAATCCTAGGAGAAGAAGGACTAGAACTTCTTTATCACTAGTTAGGGGTAGAATAACAGTTGATATACCTGTAAGATCTGTCTCTACTCCCCCTACTATTCAAACTTAGCCTAGATTGCCATCAACACTCATCAATAGAACACTTGTTTATATGGCACAGCCAAGAGTTCATGCTTTTGCCACCTTTAACGGTGGAAGTCCTCTGTTGTTAGCCCAAAGACATGATATACCAATATCTGCACTAAAAAGTATACTTGATTTTACTGGTGAAACTTCTATTTCCCCTCTAGAGCATATCCAAGAGGTAGCGAATGTCTGCAATATTCATGGTATTACAGAAGATGATGTTGCCATCAGACTTCTAGCCTCATCTTTAAAAGGAAAAGCATTACAATGGTATAGAGGCTTAGCTCATGGTCCTATAACTGATTGGGATGGACTAGGAGCAGGATTATGCAAACATTTTGAAGATAAGAGTGACCATTTGTCACTACTAGAGGAGCTGACTACAATAAAAAGAACCCACCATGAATGTATGACTAATTTTAATTATAGATTCCAAAAGACATGGGATAGAATACCTAGTATAGTGAAACCTACCCCTGGTAATGCCTTCTTGCATTACCTTAGAGCTTTCAACAGTGACATTGCCACCACAATCCAAACTATGGGAGGAGATACATTACCGAATGCTTATGAGACAGCTATAAAAGCTGAGAATATCCTAATACAAGGTGGGAAGTTGGCTCCAAGGCCTCCTATGCCTTTCTTTCCTGATGTTCCCAACCACCAACCAACAATAGCCCCTCTTCCTACAATTTCTACATCACAAGCCCTTACTCTAGTTCCCCAAGCTTCCACATCCTCAAATGGAATAGAGGAACTCAAGGAAATGCTCCAAGGTCTAGTGCTGAATACAAATAAAAGAGAGAGGACTCTGGATAAAAAATTGCAAGAGCAGGGGAAGGAGTTGAAGGATCAAGGGAAGAGATTAGAGGATAGTTTTTCTCTAATACAAAAAATGAGTAACAAGGTGGTGGCCTTAGAAAGGCAGCAAGCCCAAAGTGGCAAGTCCCCCCAATTACAACATCAGGCTCTAAGTGGTGGTAGGCCTCCTAATCATTGGAATAGCTCTTTTGATCAAAATAGGCAAAATAGTCATGTTGCTGCTTCAAGCTCAAATCAGAGTAGAGCTTTAGTTCCTCAAAATAACTTAACCCAAGATCAAGACTTATGTCCTTCATGTAACTATTCTTATACCTACTACCTATGTCAGAAAGCAGAATCTTATTTGGCCCTAACTGTCTAGGAGCCCACAGTAAAGCAATCACACAAGGAAGATTATCCCAAGGAGGCCTCATATGTTTAGAGGCTGGGTGATTGCTCTTTTATGAATCACCAGATGGAGGAGCATTGTAATGTAAACCAGGATTCTGTTTCTCATAACACAAGAAGCAAGAGGAGAGCTATGGAACATACTGCCCCCCTTTCTCCTGAGCAGGCCTCAACTTCGAGTGTTATACCTCATACAAAAAAAGAAAATGAGTAGACAAACACTTCACAACAGAAAAGGCAAGGTCCAAGAATGGAGGATGCAAGCGATCCCTATGTTGCTTCATCTCGGCCTCTCATGGGTATAGCTCCCAAAGTTTTTGCAAAAATTCCTAATGTACCCTTGAGTGTGGTAGAGAAAATGAAGAAAACCAATGTAAGCATTTCCATGTGGGATGCAGTTGCCACCATACCAATGCAGAAAAGGATGTTGCAGCAAGAATTGGAAAAGATTGAGCCCAAAGATAAATCATCTACCATGGAGGGTGACACAAGTTTAGTACAACCATCAGGTGACGTGGAGACAAATAAAAAGGTTAGACCTCCTCCATTCTATGTTTCTCTGATTATAGGGGGCAAGTTAGTCCATAATTGCATGATAGATTCAGGGGCTAGCAGCTCAGTAATGCCTAGGTGTGTTGCTGATGCTTTAGGAATGAAATATGAGCCCATTATTAGGGATGTGTTACAATTAGATGGGAGTACTGTCAAAACCGTAGGCATCCTTAAGAATGTGGCAATGGCCCTACATGCATGCCCTAGTTGTACTGTGATTCAAGACATATCTGTTGCTGAAGTCAAGCCCTATTTTGCCATCTGTCTTTCAAGAGACTTCACTGCCCAAATAGGTGGATTCATATCTGCTGATTGGTCTTATATGTCATTTAAGACCAGATATGGGGCCAATGCTTCAATTAGAGCAGAACCTCAAGCCCTTCATCACACTGAACCCTACACCCCCAACTTCATTAATATGAATTGCCCTATTTTGGAGGTGGATGAGAATGACATGGTAAAAGAGCCTACCACCTCCATAGTAGAGATTCCTGATTTCTTCTTAGATGAGTGGGAAAATACATGTCAGTTTGAACCTATGCCAGAAACTCTTGAGACAGGCCTTAGTACATATTGCATAATAGAGAAGGAGGCTCAAGTTCCTCATCTTGTTGGAGCTAATGATGACATAAGTGGAATATGGAGTATGTACTTTGATGGCTCAAGGAATAGAAATGGATCAGGGGCCAGTGTTATGTTGATCTCTCTTGCACAAATAAGATACTACTTCTCTTTTAGGCTCCAATTCAGTTGTACCAATAATGTGGTTGAGTATGAATCCTTGATCCAAGGTCTCCTACTTGCCCAAAAGAGGGGAATTCAAGCCTTGAAAGTATATGGAGATAGTGAGTTGGTAGTGAACCAAGTGAGAAATCAGAATATCACCAAAAATGGCCTGCTCAAGTCTTATAAACACAGAGTCTGGGATTTTCTTGAGGGTTTCATTTAATATCCAAAGCATTCCTAGGAAAGAAAACAAATATGTTGATAGACTTGCAGCAGTGGGTGCATCTTATGATGTGCTAGGGAATCTCAAGGAAGAGAGGAAGCAAAAAATAAGGGTGGTAGTAAGGCCTGTTGTTCCTGATAATAATACTCATTGGCAAGTGTTTGAGTCCGATGAGTAGATTGTGAGTTTCTTGCAGAATGAAGCAGAATTTTCAGAAAGAAATCAGTCAAGACTACAAGATCAGTATGGTGATCAGATCATTCACCTTAGTTCCAACAAGTTGCCCAAGGGTCTCATTACCTTGGAGAGTTTCTTTAATCCTGATGATCAAACAAGAGGCAAAGGAATAAATCTAGCTGCAGAAAAGGATGATCATGCTCCAGTTACTATTGCTGATGGAAAATCTCTTAACATGGGGAAGGTATGTTATGAGACTAAGCAAGAAAATTTCATTCATCTATGTCAAGAATTTAACGATGTGTTTGCTTGGTCATATGATGACTTAAAGGGGTTTGACCCTAGTTTGTTTCAGCATACCATAGATTTAGTTGATAGGGTCAAACTAGTAAGGCATAAACAGAGGCCAGTGAATCCCAAGATTGAACCCTTAATGAGGAAGGAACTATCCAAGTTGATTGAAGCTAACATAATTTTTCCTATCAAACACTCATCATGGGTGGCTAACCTTGTCCCTGTAAGGAAGAAGAATGGAGAAATCAGATTGTGTGTGGACTTTAGGGATCTTAATCAGGCTTCCCTTAAGGATCACCATCCTCTCCCTTCTATGGAGAAAATTTTGTCCAAGGTCAGTGGGTCAAGGAGGTTCTCTTTTCTTGATGGATTTTCTAGTTATAACCAAGTGTTGGTTAAAGAATCTGACAGATATAAGACAGCATTTACTACTAAATGGGGCACCTATGCTTATTGCAAGATGCCATTTGGACTAACAAATGCAGGTGCCACATTCCAAAAGGCAATGGAGGTAGCTTTGAAAAGATTAATCAACAAGTTTGTCTTAGTATACCTTGATGATATAACTGTATATTCCAAGAATGTAAAAGATCACCTTGATCATTTGAGACAGGTATTTCTAAGATGTAGAGAGTTTGGGGTTTCCCTCAACCCAGCCAAGTGTGTCTTTGCTACTAGCTAAGGAAAATTACTGGGATGCATTGTATCTAAGGATGGGTTGACCATTGATCTAGAAAGAACAAAAGCCATACTTGCCCTTCCCCTCCCTAAACACAAGAAAGGGCTGCAAAGTTTCCTTGGTAGGATAAATTTCGTAAGAAGGTTTATTCCTAATCTTGCCATCATGGTGAAACCCCTCACAGCCATTCTTAAGAAAGATATGGTCTTCTCATGGACCAGGGAGGGGAAGGAGAGTTTTGAAGAAATTAAGGTAGCCATAGCCTCAGCCCCCACTCTCATGAACCCAAATTTTGAGAAAGATTTCATCTTGTACACTTTAGGTGGTGAGTCAAGTGTTTCTACTGTCTTGACTCAGACAAATGACAGGAATGAGGAGCAGCACATAGCCTTCTTTAGTGAAGGACTCAAGGAGTATGAAGATAATTATAGCTTTGTTGAGAAGAAAGCCCTTGCAGTCATTAGAGCCTTGAAGAAATTTAGACACCTCTTATCCCACAATAGGATCCATTTGTTGGTGCCCCATGCGAGTGTAAAAGACTTCCTTTTAAGAAAGGACATCAGTGAAAAGAGAGCTGGATGGATCACTAGGGTAATGGAATATGAAGTTGATATTCAAATTACCAAGTTGGTAAGAGGGAGAGGATTATTCAAGAAAATGTTATCAGGTTAGGATTCAGATGAAGGGATTGCTATGGTAATTGGAGAGTAGCAGGAGGAAAGAAATGTTAATGCCCCAAGGAGCTGGATGGATGACATGAGGAACTTTTTATCAGGGAATGGATACCCTCAGGGATTGGACAAAGCTAAAAGAAGACAATATAGACTGCAATCCATTCCCTATGTTGTGATTGATGATATCCTATTCAGGAGGGATTTTAATGGGACCCTGTTGAGATGTATTGAAGAAGATCAGGTTGAGAGGATGATTAAAGAACTTCATGATGGCCCTGATGGTGGCCACTTCTCTGCAAGAACAACCGCCATGAAGATCATGAGGGCCGAATATTACTGGCCATCTCTATTCCATGATTGTTATAGGTATGTGAGAAAATGTGAGAAATGTGCCTTTTTCTCAGGTAAACAAAGACTTGCAGCTCTTCCTCTTCACCCCATTCAGGTGGATCAGCCCTTCACCCAGTGGGGGTTGGATTTCATAGGCCCCATTAATCCTCCATCTAGCGCAGGTCATAAATGGATCTTGGCTGCTACCGATTATTTCACTAGGTGGACAGAGGCAGTTGCCTTGAAGGATGCTACAAAGCCATCAGTTGTTGAATTCCTTGATGGAATTGTATCTAGGTTTGGAGCTCCTTGTACTATCATCTCATATAATGCCAAATCTTTTGTTGGAACCCAAATTTGTGCATGGGCAATGAGTCACAATATCTATTTGAGCACATCATCAAATTACTACCCGTAGGGTAATGGTTTGGCTGAATCCTCCAATAAGAATCTGATCAAAATCATAAGGAGAATGATAGAAGACAATCAAAGGGTCTGGCATAAAAAATTAAGGACTGCTCTGTGGGCTGATAGGATAACACCCAAGAGATCTATTGGGAATTCTCCTTTTGTGCTAGTATATGGTAGGGAGGCCAAACTTCCAATCTCGTTGGAATTCCCATCCTTGGAGTTGGCTCATCAGCTAGAATTGGTTGAAAATAGTCCCATGTTAGTGAGAATGGCAGAGTTGATTGAACTGGAAGAAAAGAGAAACAAAGCTATGCAAACCCTAGAGATACACCAGCATCAGATGAAGAAAAGTTTTCATAAGAAGGCAAGGGCCAGAATCTTTAGAGAAGGAGATTTAGTTCTCAAGTGGGACTCAAACAGAGCAAAACCAGGAAGGCACTCCAAATTTGATCCACTATGGGGTGGCCCTTATCTGATCTCCAGTTGCAAACAGGCCAATGCATTCCAACTAAGCAGGCCAAATGGTGAAATTTTGCCCATTCCAGTCAATGGGATACATTTGAAGCCCTATTTTTGAGGGTTGTGAATCCATGTACATAGCTAAGTTAGTTGCTTCCTGTTGTTCCTATTTTACAATAAGTGTGCGTGCACATGGCTCACTTTTTGAGTCACCAGTTCTCGAAGTTTTGACAAGTCTTAGGTTGCTGAGGAGGTCCTATTTTTTGTTTCAAGTCACAGGGACAGAGCCAGAGTCCAAGGGTTTTTTAATGTTTTGATTTCCTCATTAAGGGTTAGGGTTTCTTGCAACTCTTAGTTCTGTACCTTCCAGGCCCTCTTTTCCGACTCCATGGCCCAATGGATCATTCTCAGGCATTGGTCATGCATTGAGTAGGCTCATGGCCCCTACGAGTCGCCAGAAGTGTTACCTCTAGTTTTACTGCCAAGGATTTAAATTTTAATGCACGGCTTATTTAACGGTTAGTCTCAGAGTTGATATTTTAATGCTACGACCCGCGAGTTTTTTGGCCGACAAATCTAAGTGGTATTGACAGTTGGCGCCATCATGCTATAAAGAAAATGCATGATATTTATGATAGCACGATGACACCCTGAGGACACGTTGCAGAGGTGGGTCCAGCGTTTGGCAGGTCAGAAAAGTTCCACGGTGCCTTGTCTGCTATGTCGCTATCGCATATCAGCCGAAAAATCTCCATAGCGACATAGCGCCCGGCGGAAATAGTCACGGCAACAAGTTTCAACAACCGACATGATCAGGTGTTCTGACGATGAATTAGGAGAAACCACGTGTGCCAGGTCAGAGTTCCTGTCGGCATAGCTAACACAGTCGGGGCTTACGTTCACCACCGTTGGATCGAGGCTGATCGATGGTAAGTGCCATCACGCTATGGAGGAGTTGCGTGAGGGTTAGGATAGCAACATCGCACCCTGATGATGTGTGTCTCGCTATTGAGACTTGCTTGGGAGTTAACGTCGGCGACATAGCGCCCGTGCACCACGTGTCCTAGTGGGGCCACATTTCATGCTGCCAGCGTAGTTAGATTCAAGTAGTTAATAGACCAACAAGGAGATGCCACGTGCCAGCGGGCCCAGAAATTTAATAAAGAAGGTGGGTCGCGGGAGGTCAAGTTTTTGTGACCGTCAGATTGAAAATGGATCTGTGGCAGGCGCCATCTCGCCATGGCAAAGCTGCAAGGTTTTTTGCATAGCGACTTGGTGCCCTTTCACCACGTGTCGGTAGGGTCATGTCTCGCCAGGATCCATCGCTGAGGTGGTGCCAAGTGGAATGGGCCCAGTCGCAGATTGAAAAGTTCGCAGCAGGTCGGAAGTCTCACGACGGGCCAATTTTGCAGCGGGAAGAGGTCAGGCAGCTGAAAAGTTTAGAAATGCTGGTGGGGTGCCATGGTGCCATCGAAAAACTCACGAGTTTTTCTTTGGCAACATAGCACCCAAATGAAAAACAAACCATGACGGACTCTCAAGCTTGGTGGGACCGTAGGATGGGACAGGTTGGATGAGCTATCTAACGTCGCAGTATCGTGATTGGTCAAGGTGGTACCTCATCTACCATGGTGGCATTTCCGAATACGCCACATTTGCATCAAAGGGTGAGATGGAAGTTGGGCGCTATCTCGCTATGGGAAGGTTGCCTCAATTTTCCCATAGCGACATAGCGCCTTAGTACCACGTGGCAGGTCAGTGGGGCCAAGTGTTATGGAATTCACCAGAATGGTGCTACGTCAGGCCAATGAAGGACTACCACATATGCTAGATCAGAACATAGACATGAGGTGGCACTAGATCTTCAATGCGGCTAGTGCAGTCAGGGGTTGAATTTTGAGCCGTCAGATTTGCAGAGATCAAGGGCAGGCACCATCACGCTATGGGGAAATTGTGCGAGGTTTTCCATAGTGATATGGAGCCTTTCTGCCACGTGTCCTTGGGGCCCAGGGGGGATGCACAGTTAACATCATAGTTATGATTGATAGTTAAGTTTCCAAGTCAATGATATAGTCAGGTTGGGGCATCGCAGTCACAGTTTGGTACCACCACAGATAGAGATAACTGTTGGGCGCTATGTCGCTATTAGGAACTTCAGGGCATGGCGCCCATAGCGACATAGCACCCAGTCGAACATAAGGGTGTGGTCAGTGGGTAAAGAGGATTGCCAGGGTGGCAAAGGGGAGGAAAGTGATTGCCCCACATGGCCCAGGCAGCATGTGGACCTGGTTGACTTTTTTGACCCTGCTGTTTCGTGAACTAGAAAGGATAGAAATCATTTATTTATTTATTTTTGCTTTGAGTTCTTGATGTCTCAAAGAGAAGTTGCACTTAGTAAAATCATACACTTGCTTCAGCACGACTGTTGTCTTCCAAACCCTTCGCAGGCTTCATTGCCTGCAAACCAAACAAAAGATTGAAAAGAGAAAAAAATAAAAATATATCATGTGAAAAGAGAAAAAGCATTATCAAAGTGAAAATAAAGATGAAATTTTGTTCAAGGGTGTGTAATCATCTCTACCGGTGCTATAAAGATAATTACTAAAGGTAGAACCATGATTGTGGTGCCACAATGATAACTTCGTCGAGGCTATAGATGCCTAACTAGCAGTGGGGCTCTATCCAAGTCACTTTTGAAGTAAGGATATTATAATAGCTAAGTTCAAAAGATCTAAGAGATTATCGAGTTCTTGTCAAGTGGGGAATAAATCATTGGCACACACGTAACTTATGGTCAGGGTGCTTAAGTTCAACTCAAGAGTTCTTTCCCTCAGTGAGTGCTTCTCCTTAAGTAGGTTTTTGGATAAACCATCTTGAGATTTTTGTTCTAAGTTGTTTTACTCTTGAAACATTCAGGAATATTTCACCTGTGGAGTCGCCAGATGTTGTGAGGTTTTCACACATCACACCAAATTCTGGGGACCCCCTTTTTTTTAATCTCCTCAGCAAATTTTTGGATTGCCCAAAATTTTTGAGTTTTGAGAATTTCATGCCTTGGCACCTTTAGGAAAAATGTGGGGAGACTTAGCTTATTTTCACCTAGTTTAAACTTGATTTTCTAAAGCTGTCAATTCTATCCCTAGGCTGAATAATTTTCTAAGTTAATTTCAACTTGGCAGGATAAAATTGTGAATTTTGTACTTAGATGTTTTCTTTTGAAAATTTGGATGTAAATGGGTAAGTTTAAAAAATCTTTCAGAAGAAATTTTTTTGCTAGACTTAAGTTTTGGAAAATCTCAAATTTTTCTTTGGTGAAAATTTTAATTTTGTTGAAATGGGGCTAAATTGCAAAAAAATTGATTTTTGGTTCTAGATGCAATTTTTTTAAATTTTTATTAGCATAGCAAAATCAATTTAGAGAGAAATTGCAAAAAAAAAAAAACTTGGCTTTAATTGGATTAATTTGCCTTGAAAAATTTTTAGTTTTTAATGAATTTGGTAATTTAATATTGAAATATGGCTTTTGGTTAGCCAAAATCCAAATTTAATGATGTATTAATTACTAAACCCTCATTAAATAGAAATATTTAACAGCCTCAAGGAAATATGTAATTTCTTTTCATAATTTGGAGCTAATTGGCAAATTTAAAATGCAATTTTCTTTTGGCAAAATTAAATTTTCAAGCTAAGTATTTAACTATGGGCCATGACTTGGAGTTAATTTTTGGTGTTTTTTCTCTCCTCCAGGACTAGGTCAGCCAGCTTAGAGCAAAAAGAAATTCGGTATAAAGGAGACCTCTCTCCAATTTATTTTTCACAATTCATTTCTTCCTCTCCATCCTTGCACAAATTTCCTTAACGAGAAGATATTTCTAGACTTGGCGAGTTTGTGGAAGGCAATTTTCTTGCATTAAATGGGCAAATTTCCTTGGGAGTAGATTTTGATGCTTAGGCAATTTTGTTCTAAGGCAAATTCCTCTCCATTCTTGAGCGAATTTCTCTTGAGGAGTAGATTTCAGGCCTTGGCAATTTTCCTTGTGGGCAAATTTTTGAAGATTTTTGGTGATTTTTTCTCCTTCTATGTGCTACAATTTGTGCCCTAGGTGACATTTTTTGGCAAATTGAGGTCATCCATGCTTGGGTGAATTAAGAAAATGGTAGAGCCTTCCACTCTTGGCATTTTCTTGAGGCATATTTGATTTTGTGACATGGACAATTCATGGTAAAGGTCTAATTTTTCCCTATTTAGGACTCCATTTTTTTTTATTAGACTTAGCAATATTGTTGAGACAAGGGATGCATATGGAAGTCTAAATTTTGTTTGTTGGGAAAGTATTGGATAGCTTTAGAGACTTAGATTTCTGATTTGCAAAGGGATTTTAAATTCTTGAAGTCTTGTCCTAGGTTCCGAAAAGTCACTGTAAGATTATTGGTTAAGGTGAATTTTCATCATCTAGAGTTGCAAGGGGTCCTTAAGCTGACATCCATCTTTTTTTCTAGTCTAAGGATTGCTCTGCTTGGTTCTTCTTGCCTTTTGGTCTACCACTCTACCATCCCATAATAGGGCGATGAGTATGGAGGATGGTAGTGCTAGTAAGAATCCCAAGTGGGAAAACACTAAGAAAGACAAAGAGGATATGATGCCCAAAACTCCCTTCTTCTCAAAAATGAAGAGAATAATCCAGACCAATATTGGTATAGTGGACATGATATGGATGAGGGACAGACTAAAGGAAGGACAATCCCCCTTAGCAAAAAGGATATACGAGAGTAGAATTGTACATGCAGCGACTTTTCCTCCCACATTGCCCTATCCAAAATTGATTATGGAATGTGCATCCAGATTTTATCTAAATAGTAAATCCATCATTTTTTATGAAGGGAAAAGAGTGTTAGCCAGCATTGGCAAACAAGCAATCAAAGAAATATTCAACATTCCCCAGTACAAGGGTAGATGGTTGTGATGATGGAGCAAGTAACTAAATCCTTTCAAGATAACCAAGAGGCATATTACATGCATCTAAAGCATAATTGGATACGTCAAGGAAGGAAAGGAGTTAACAAATCATTAAGGCTCACAATGGCATATTTCAAACAAGGATATGGTGACCTCGTTGTTTTACTTAGTTAGATCATGGGCCTAGCTCAAGGGATGAAATTTGAAAACTAGATGTACTTCTTCATTAATGAGATTGCGAAAGGGAAAAGAAGGTTTGAATGGGCCAAGATCATAAGTGAGAACTTAGAATTGTAACTCAGAACTATGTAAAATGAAAGGCAATTCTACATGGGCTCCTATGTGTTCTACCTAATTGCTTGATTGTACAAGAGTCTGGGACTTAAGGCCTTAGGAGAAGTTGGTAGCGGACCGGGACAATATTTGGTACATGAATGCTATTCGTAGCTCCATTTGCACAACAACAAGGATTATAAGATATTTTGTGATGCATTTGCTATGAAGATAGTAAGGGTACTACAAGGAACACCTGCTAAGAGACCTTCACTAGAAGCAGAAGTAAAGATAAAGAAATATGGGAGTTGGTTCATCCAATTTCTGTAGTTTACATACATTAGAGTGGTATGAAGTACAGTTTGTCCCAAGAGGCTTCCAAGGTACCCACCCGACAAGGTAGTTTTGTTAGAATTGGCTAGGCAACTTGAGCACTATAATAAAATAATGAGAAACGAAGGGAAAATAGGAATTTTGTTCTCAATCATAATCGGTAATGATAGTTTCCCAAATTGGGACTCCTTTGAAGCCGTAGAGAAGGAATTGAAATGGTATCATCTAGGATGGTACAAAGCAAGGCAAGGATTTGATCCTAATGGTATTCTCAAGGTAACTCATGGAAATGAATTCAAGCATGTTCCCACCATAGAAGACTTTTGGGCCAATGCCAAAGATGACTTTCATGTGAGAAAGCTAGCTTTCTCAAGGTTGTCGGTGAACATAATGAGGGATATTAGATGGAGGGGCCTTGATATTTTGGATCAACTGGAGGATGATGGAAATGTGTTGAGAGAAGACTATGATATAGTAGAAGGAATAGAATTGAATCCAGTAGATTGGGATGACCATTAGGATCCTTCCTTGGAAGCAATCACAAGGGTAGTGGATTTACATACCGAGTCATGATATAATGAAGGACTAAGGAAGCTACAAAGATGAAGGATTCCCCTTACCTATGAGATGATGAAGCCAAAAGAGAGATTAACAGAATCAGTCAGACAAAGGAATGAAGGAAATTGTCAGCAATAAGAAATGATTGGAAATAGCAAGAATAAAGTTTTGGAGGTAGAGAAAGGCAAAGAACATCTAGAGCCTCTAGCCAAGAGACAACATGTAGTGCCATCAAGAGAGAGTATAGTTGAGGCAAGAAGCCAAGAGGTCAATTCAAATGATAAAGGGGTTGTGGTGGAGGTGAGCTCTGATTTGGAATCAAGTGGCTATAGTAAAAGCACGAAGTACTCCCCTCTCTCGGAGAACCAACAAGGAAATGATATGGAAGGAACTAGTACAGAAGAAGATGGAGCAATTGACATTGAGGCAATAAGTTAGGAACCTGAGGCTGTGGGTGATGCTTTGTTATTCAAACCAAATCCAAATTTGGGGAGATGCACTACACCACTATGGTTAAGACAAATGCTTATGCCAAAAGGCAAGGTGGTAGTGGCCCATACAGCTAAGGACATCCAAGGATTAATGGAAAAGGGTGATATAAAGAACCAAGAAAAAATGGCAAGAATAGTGGCAAGGGTAATTAGGAGCGACAATGATGGTCACTGAAAGGTTCAAATTGCTAATCTAACAATCAACAAGGCAATGAATGAGATTGTGGCCCAAGAATATGAGATAGTGGAACATAACTTGTGGAGGAATATAGATGATATGGAGTGTAAAGAGGTCCAGGAAGGTATGGCATCAATCAGAGAAAGGTTAAGGAAGGAAAATAAAAGGATAGTAAAGTTGGAGGCCAAAAATAAATATTGGAGAGATTGCCAGCCCATCCAATAGCTGCACCAAGTAGCCCTTTCTCAAGACAGTAGGAGCAATTCGGAGAAGATGTCAGCTCCGCTACATGAAGTCAGGGATTGGATCCATGAAACAATCTAGGATGGAGAAAATTTCTTTCCTTCCTTCATCTCGAAATTTCAGTCATTAGTGGCCATTAGAGACAAGTTCAAATTGTTCAAAGAGGAGTGGAAAGATTTCCTTCTCATCAGAGATTTGGTTATTCCTAGGCTACAAGCATTCATTGGTCTACTAGAGGCATATTTGGAAAGGGCTAGGTTGGTTGATGAGAGAGGATTGACTCTAGTTGAATCTTGGTTTGTTGCATTAACTACTAGATTTAAAACATTTGAGGAAATACATAATGAGATTACATGACATAGTCCAAGCATCAACACTTCTATTTCAACCATGATGAGCGACATTGGGGTGGTACTTGATTCTGAGGATATTAGAGAAGAGGATATCAATGAGACATATTTTGGATTGAGGTTGGATGAGTTGGGAAAGGTTGCTATCAAGAAAAATCATTTGGGTTCCCTTTCCTCTCTCAATGCTTTTATTGGATTCGCGAAAGAATATGAGAAGGATCACAAAAAGATACTACAAGCAGCAAGTGGCATGATGAAGTTAGTAGAGCTCAAGGCAAAGCACACACCTTGTCCTCCTATGGAAGAAGTTAATGAAAGGATAGCTAAGTTCATTTCCTTAGCTAAGAAAATGAAAGAAAAGGGAAGATTTATATTAGAGGATCATTTGATGTAAGCCCGAGTGGAAAATTTCCCTTTCTTCTAGAATAGGACAAGTGTCTATTTCTGATTGGTCATCATTTTGGTGCCTTCTCATTGGTTGCCACTTTTTGTACTTTTTTCATTGGTCCCTTGATGAGGTGGTAGCTTGTCATTGGCCGATGGGGTGACAACCGTAATTAGGGTTTTGAGGATCTAATTTGGATTGTTGATCTTGCTTTGATCTCCACCATCTGTTGTATTTTTGGCCCCTATATATGACCATTTTCTCTCATTTGTAAAGGGGTTGGAGAAATTATTGTGAAGATAATACCAAAATTGCTCTATTTTTCATTGTTGCAATTTGCATGTTGATTAAGAACATTGCGTGTTATTGCATGTTTTCTACTCCCACATAATTAGATTTCTTTTCAAGTTGTTTTAAGTTAGTTGCATTTCAAGTTGTTTAAATAGGAGTGAAGTAGATGGATAGTTGTATGGTAGCATTGGTAAATGTTTCATAGGGATCAATACTAGACCACTAGCATCCTAGTGGCTAGTTTGAAAGCTTTGTGTGGTAAGCTAGTTTATTATTCCTTTGAATCATTACACCTATGGAAGTGAGGCTATTGGTTAGCTCTCATAAGGTTCATTCCCCATCCATTTGCTAACCTTCCATTCATAGGAGTAGGAGTAGAATAGGGAGTAGCTGGGTAGTCAAAGTTTAGAGAGAGGGAAGTTAGAGGAGTAAGTTAAGTATCAGAGCACATCCATCCACCTTCCACAACCATCGCTTTCACATCAACGTCATCACTAGTAGACACATCCTCCATCACCACCACCATCAACATTATCTACTTCTGCACATTTCACAAACCGATTCACCATCACCTTCATTCCACCAAAGTTCAAGTCATCCTTGAATGAATAGCATAAGGCCACCTACGTGATTACTAGCAAATCACATCGATAAAACTGAGTGGGTATCCAATGGTGTAAGGAACATTGGAATTATACCCATGTCTCAGGAGCATTAACTTTTGAAGCGAGGAATTGTATGTTTGATACTCTGTGTCAAATGTTCAATTGCAAAAATGTTATGTAAGTGATACAAAACTCGCATCAACAAGTTGATTGTTTGTATTCTTCTTTTGTATGCATCTACAAAATGAAGACAGAGTGCAGCTATTATTTTATATAGGATAGTAAGGAACAGGGCTATATGATAGAGTTAGTATCAAGAAGATGGCTTTACAATATACCTAGCTCTGCTAGTTTTGTGTTAAAGTCATATATTTTACCCTTTTAATGGTGATCTTAGTCCAGAAGCAAGATTATGTGGAATTGAGGTCATGGTTTTGGAGTACCTATGAATGTAGGAAAAGAAAACATAGTATTGTTAGAATGAGTTAGTTGAGGACGGGTTAGAATTCATGGTTTAGTTAGAACAACGAATTTGATTTTCAAAATCTATTTGTGGCAGTTGTATTAAAGATCTTCTCTTTGGTAGATGTACCTTTCTTTTGCTTACTTCTATTCTATATAGATACTATCAGTAGGGTTTTATTTCTTGTCAGTACTACTTAGTTAGCTACAAAAGAGTACAGTAAATATGTTAGATATTAATTATTTTAAGAAATGACATAGAAGGTGACATTTAGAACTAGGTGTGGGACTGATAAATTTATGAAGAAAGTGACAATGTGTTGTTGATACTTAACCACTACATATCTTCTTTGAGGTATTGCTTGGATGAAACTGATCCAAATGATGTATCTTGGGTTGCACTCATGATTATTAGAGAGCCTTCAAGTTTGTTGCTTTCTTTGTTAAATTTTGCAATACAAAAGTGTAGGTGGAATGATCCATAAGGAAAGTAGAGAAGCATTAGGAAGGAAGCAGGCTACTAGAGGGAGAATATTTGGAAAGGAATAAACAAGATTTGTGTAGTTGAAGTGCATGGTGCATAAAGGACAAGGTGTTTCTGTTAGGGGATTTTTCAAGGTGTAATGTGATAAGCATGCATGTCAGAAATATTCTAGACAAGTTTGTTTTGTGCAATGCATACGTGATTGTTGTTGTAGGATGTGAAAAGTGTACAAATGCATGGTATCTTGTAGCACATGGGGAGATGTTAACTTTGTAGAACCATCAATATTGGAGTATGATGTATGTTGGGTTGCACTAATGATGACTAAGGGCCTTTCACAAGCTTTACGTGCTTGAGGTGTGTTGTGTGCAAAAATGCACTGGAGTTCATGGTGTACAAAGGAAAAGATGTTTGTGATTGGGCCTTTTTCGATGTGCATTGTGTCATTCATGGATAGCAAAAAAATGCTAGGCAATTGGCTTTCGCTCTATGCATATGGAAACTAGAGAATATTAACAATGCCAGTTAATAGAATATCATGATACATCCAGTATGATTCAAATCTTTGAAGTAGCGGTATAGATGAGTAATTATTCGTCTAAAAGTGATCTGTCATTGTACTTGGTAAAGGGCCTGATTGATCCTCAAGCATGTTCAAATTGTATAAGTGCATAGTATCTTGTAATACATGGAGACTTTTTCACTTTGAAGAGATGTGAATGTTAAAGTCTGCAACAATATAGACAAGGCTTTGGGTGGAAAAAATTATCATTATTTTGTCAATTGGTGTAATGATATTTTTTAGTGTAGCAGTTGTTCTTACCTAGATATTGCAAATGAATATTGTTTGGTTATTTACGAGCAAGGAGATGACTAGGACCTCTACAATGTCAATACTTAATAGTCTAGATCTTAGCACATGAAGTGTTTGATGAATGCAAATCATTATACCATGCACTTGGTACATTGCAAAATAATTATGCTTTGGCAATGGATTGTTGACTATTGGTACACTGAGATAGGTTTCTTGTAGACAAACAACAGTTGATGACATCAAATTTTTGTCATGTAGGATGTCCTCTAGATGCATTTGGAAATGGTGAGTATTTAATGTAGCTATTATAATAGAGGTTATATTATCAAGGTACTCATAGGGGCTGTTAAGCATCCAAGTAGCATATGTTCTAAGGCATGTTATTTCTTGTATGAATTTATTTCATCTTGAAGCTTTTTGGTGTGAGAGGATTTAGCAAGAATAGTGATGTAATGCTTGTTGTTTGAGATAGGGATGTATATGTAGGGTCGTGGTTGTGCAACCCTAGAGGGTCAAATGCAAGACCTTCCATAATAAGTCCCTATGCTCTATGAATGTTGTGTGCACATGCAAATTATATAGGGAATTGATTTCTAATAGTCATTTTGTACATAACATTTTGCTTCTAGAGTGGTTTTGCAAGTCAATGAATTAGCACCCATCCATTATGTATGTAAATATGCTTAAGGTTTGTCAATCGACTACCTTGAGATCTACCAATGTATGGGTCATTAAATTCTATCCAAATAATGTCTAGGTCAGTGTCCTATGTGTATGCTTTAAATTTTCTATCTATTCCATTGACAAGCCCATCATGTATGCCATAATTTCCACCACCACATATTTTGATGTTAATGTCTTGTTTTAATTATATTTGTTTGGCCAAATGTATAGTCGTTTGATGAAGATTCTCTATTGAGATAGAGAAAACATGCTCAGTAATTGCATTAATTGTAATCAGCTCTCTAGGGAGAAAGGATAAGTTTTTTTGATTGTGTACTTCGACATCCTTTCTTCTGTAAAATAAACAAAGGAATGTTGGGTCAATGGGTGGTGGGCGTAAGAATTCTTCATTCAAGTATTCTATGTCATCATTTTTTTGTAATCTAGTGTATTTTTTTTTTAGGATACTAATAAAGGTATGGTCTTTTTTTCTTACAACTGTATATAGGGTGTAGCATTTTACACTTGATTACTAGAAGTTGTAAGGTGATTGGTCATTGTTATCTACTAGAGTTTGGAATACTATGCATTCATGTATAGGTTTTTCTTGGTAGAAGTCACCACAAAAAATTACATCCAGGCCTCCAAAGTATCTTGTAGGCAATTGCATTATGTCATAGAATCTTGTATCTATGTAGCAGGGTAACCTTGCTCCGGCCAACAAGATCTCATCAATGAAAATGATTCGTAGTTGGCTATATTGTTTTGTTAATATGTCTAAATTCTCAAAACTTAGTGGACTAGAAACAAATTTGTTGAATAGAATGTGTAATGTGGAATGTAGAGTTGTGCCTCCTAGATTGTAGGATGCTTTTCCTGTATATGCAAGTAATGTGCCCTTGATATTCTCTAGGTCACTTCCAATTGTGTTATTGTAAATATTGAGGAGGCCTTGTTATATTGCCTTTACAACAAAGGTCTTTCCAATACTAGTGCGTCCTATTAAGAATAATTGTAGTGGTATGTAATTTTTATATTTTTTCTTAGTAATATGTCCTTTCCTATGGCTTGTTGCTCTTTATTAAGCTTTCTTTGGAGGCCATAATATTCTATGTTGTCAAGCAAGTGTGGTGTGAAGAAAGTTCAAACTACCTTAGGATTTTCATTAAGCAGAGCTTAGGGCACATTATGTCTATATCTAGTTGTAAGTTATACTCTTCTTTTGTTGCATAATTTGGTGTCTTCATGTGATTTATGTCCTCATTTTTTCCATCTACAATGTCAACATCATTAATAGCATCGTCCATTTCTCCCCATGTCTTGTTTATATTGTATATATACTTTATTTCATTAATTTGTATTGTTTGTTCATTGGCAATAAAAGCATCTTCCCATGTGTTGTGGTTATACTTTAATGTGTTCTCATCAGTAGGAAATGGTACATAAAGCATAAGCATCTCTCTATAATGGTTTTTCAGGATCAACTTCTTTGCTATACCTTATGAATCTTATAATTTTTGGTCTACATTGTTGTTTATTTTCCCTTTTGTTAATGTGTATTCTACAACAAACTTTACCAAACAAATAGTGGTATTGACAAATGTTGTGCAATGTAGTGGTCAATTAAAGTTTCACAAGAAATGTTGTGTGACTCTTCTGGATCTTTATCCAAAAGTTTTTGTGGCTTTAAAATGAATTTGCGATTACTAGCGATAGAAGTGTCTATGAATGTACATTTATGTGAGCTATAGTTAAGAGGGAAACCAAGAACAACATGTATAGCTTGTTAAGATGACATCTATTGCAAGTTTAGTATGGCATTACCCTATCCATTCATCATATTTATAGCATCAATATTATGTTTTCTATGGTGTGTTCATATCTTCTTGAATACATTTGTCATTAAGTTATATAGGAGCTACAATATGTTGTTGTAGCCTAGGAATTTAGAATGAAATGGGCATCTATATTTTCTTTATAGAGCTATGGTATTTGAGGTGCAAAAGAATTATTCCAAATGTGTGTGGGTTTCCTTTTCAAAAAGACCAACAATCTTAACAATGTTGATTGTATTGCCAAGATATAGTCATCCTCAATTAGATGCAAGCCTTCCAAGAAATATGTAAAGGAAATAGTATTAACAAAGCTTGAAGTTTCTAGGGTCCATCTTAGTTGTTTAGCAAGATTTTTTCTTTTTCCTATGTCTTCATTACATGGTTCAAGTATTATTCTTTTTATTGGTGGTTGTGGAAACCAAAGCAACAAATCCTCTTTTTTGTTTTCAAACATTGCCTAGTATGATGATGTCTATCTAGTTTGGACATTTGGTTATCTAAGCAATCTATGTTGCATGTTACATATTTGTCCACAAAGTGCTCAATGATAGCATTAGAGTTGTTTCCATATATTGGAGCATTCTTTACCTATAGCATGAAATGATCATTCATTTCCTCGATTTTGAAACTCTGTTACTAAAAAAGAGTTGAATATTTTGCCAAAGAATGTATCATCAAAACAAGGCAATTTCTTCATCGCGTTGATTCATTGGGTGTAGTACTGAGTGCAAGAGATTGGGTTAGTTTTTATCAGTACAGAAGAGTCAATGCCATCGAGACTTTGACGTCCACTTTTTCTAGAGGTTGTATAGTGTGTCTTATACAATTGGTTTAGCGTTGTGGTCAATGGAGCCAAATTTTTCTCAGCACTAGCAAATGTAATAAAGAATGTTGGAGAGCCTAATTGTCATATCATTGCAAAAACTTCTTCTTTTTTTCAGATGATGAAAATAGTTTGGGGAGTTCCTAATTTTTTTGAAATCCATATACCCAATATCTGATTGCAAAATCTTCTTGATATTTGGCTTGCATTTGGTGTCCTTCACCTTTGGTGTCCTACCTACCAGTTTACCTTTGAAAATTATTATCTTTATTGATAAGAAAACTTGAGCTATTAGCATTTTGACAATTTTGAAGAACAAGTTTGTTGTGTGATATGCAAAGGCTCGGTTTGAATGTGCTATTTTTTGGTATGAAAATGTTTTGTCAATGTCTTTGTGATGTGCTTCACCAAAAAATAGTGTAGGAAAGATAATATATTTTGCATGCTCATCCTGGAAGATTCCCAAAGGTTGTTTACTCTTTGTTGATGCTATCTCTATTACTTTGTCTTGTAGGGCATGGATGGTTCTTGCTTCAGTAAACCCATGGACTAAGGTATTTTTTTCAATTTCTAGGGAACTTTCAATTTCACTATCATCATTACTTGATGAGAATTTTTTTTTTAACATTTTGTCCAAAGAAGGTAGTGACTAACCTTCCCAATTTATGTTAATGTATACATTTTGCATTTTGTATAGTGTTGTTTTGTATAGCTCTTGGAGTGAATTGAAAATGCCAGTTGTAATGTTCCTTTTTTATATGCATTTTTATACTATAAATGTCTTTTCAATACAACAATGACTATATGTGTGTCATTTATTGAATGTGGAAATACACTTTGTATTAGATTAATATTAGTTGGCACATTGATAATTATTCCTATTAAACCATACTTGGATCTTCTATGTCCTAGCTACTGGATCAATGCAAATGCAATTCATAATGAAAATGGTCTTTATTCTAGTTCCAAAAGCATATATGTATGTTTTAGGGCCCTATTTGTTTTGATGTTCTCTGGGGTTACATAGGATGGCCTTTTGTATTGTTGCAATTGCATATTGGAAAACTTGCATATCTTGTCTTTTGGCAAAGTCTTTCTTTGCGGTAGCAATAGGGAGTATCTATAACTTATATCTAGTGTAATATCCTTCATATATTTCTTGAAATGAAGCTATGTGAAAATTATACATATATGTTTTGATGTGTCCTGAATTTTCTTTAGGTAAAAGTCAATTATTGTTGGTGGTTTCCTTCTTATTTTTTGTTTTCTTGTCAATGTAGCAGTTGCATGTATTTATTGTTTGACATTGCATAGTGATTGATGTGGGATCCTATTTGTACTTATAAGAGGTTGAATTAATCCATCTACCTACATGTTGTGTTTTTGGTAAAGCCTTTCATTTGATGCTCACGTTACTATAGCATACACATGCCTACTATCTTGGATAATCTTCTTAATACTATGCACACCAACCTCTTAAGTTGTTTTCTCCAATGCTATGGCAGAAAAATGATGTGTTCTTTGAGAACTTTGTAGTATAGCCTCTACTCCTTGTGCCCTATAGTATGTATACATATCATTGACCTTGTGAAGCATTATATTGAATACTTTTGATGGTTGCTCACACTTGCAATGTTCTTAGATGCATGCAACATCACTTGTTGACTAGGTTTTTATCTTTAATTGCAAGATATAAGAAAGTCATTCAAAATAGAAATCAACTCCTTCAATCCTACTTTGCTTATATCGAGATACAATTTGCACAATGTATGTTTCCCAATTTGCAATACCACAACTCATACTAAGATCACATTGTTTCATGTTTGTTTACATTACAATGTTCTTTTGTCCCTGCCCAAAATCATATTGCAAAATGATTGTGCCATGTATCAATCAAAGACTATGACTGTCAAACTCATCATCTATCAAAATGGCAATTGCATTGAAAAGACTATCCCCACAATCTGATATTGAAGATGCATTTGTACACAATACATAGGAAGCTTGAGAGCCCTTTAAAGAAGGATTGGTGGGTGCACGAGGAATGGGAGCATTTGCAGACAAGTTAGTGTCTTGGTGAAAGAGAAATTGCTGTTTGTGTATTAGTGGTTTGAAGTGTCCATGTAGAGGGTCTTGTTCATGGAATAAAATGGAACATACATGCCTCTCCGAACCATTTTTGAAGTGCAAGAACTTTGACTTTCTTGTTGAGGACCAGATACACACTTGTATATTTAGCCATTTCGAAACCCACTTAATACAGAAAATGTTGCCCCAAAGGCTAGCCTCATTAGAGCTTGTTTTAGATGTTCCTGACAAACACATCCGTCGTATGTATGTATTAACATTAGTAAGGCCATGCAATTCATAAGAGGTATGCGGGTCTATCTAGAAAGAGTCAAAAAGGCAATCGCCCACATTGTATGTAAATGATTTGAGCCTAAACATGTTATTGTCATACAAGACTTTATCAATTGTTAATTGTACCATATCTCTGTTTGTAGGCTCATAGTTTTGTGCATCTATTACATGCTTTTGTGGTTCTGTTTGTCGTAGCACTGATTTTAGTTTGCCCATGATATGCACAGAGCTTGACAGAAAACATAACAAATTCAGTCGTTGTACTGTTGATGCTTTATTTATTGTATTATAATGTTGTGGATAGGTTGAAATAGTAGGTGGGAAGCTTATAATAGCTTGAAAGAAGATGTAATTTCTACTCATTAGTCAATGTCTCAAAAGCATTTGTCAATTGATGTAGACAATAAGGGCATAGAAAGAAAAGCTTCATTAAATGGCTTACAAGAGATGTAATCGGCACGGTGTCTTGAGAAATGACATGAGATGTTGTGACAAGTTGTTTTGTATGAAGGAACTTAATACAACCTTTTAAATGAATCAAAGTGCTGAATCATTTACCCATCCAGTTGTGGTGGACAATATAAGAGAATTAACAATAGACATAGAAGTCAAACACAATATTGAACAAAGTGGAAGCTAGTGATCATAAGTAAATGACTCTAATACTACTTAAGAAAACTGAATCATTAACAATATTTGCAGAGCAGAGGAACTTCTCACTTGAGGGATACTTCGAATTCACATGGGGATGAATAAATACTTCAGTAAAATCAACTCTGAAACACAAAACCAGTTTAAATTAATACTTTAAAAAAAAAACTCTTTTGTAAACTACATACGAGATAGTCAATAGTATAAATGTTTTTTCAAAGAGGAAAAATCAATTCAATGATGTACTTATCCTACTAAATTCAAGAATTTTGCTATTTTATCCCTTGATTTTTGCCAAGCTAGAATCAAGGATAACAGATTTGCAATTTTAATAATTGTGATATAACCGAACATAATCTATGCATTATACAAGCTACACGATAAATAAATGGTGGATGAGGGATAAGACACCTTCTTGTAGGCAAGACTGTAGATGGGAAACTTACCAATATAGAAACTTGATAGTTTCCCTAAATCTAATTTTAGATTTCATATTCCAAAAACATTGTATACAAAGCATCAATATTTCTAATCTGAAATTTACAGTCAAAGCCTGAAATGATAAAGAAATTACTGAAAAAATCTTCTGAAAAATTTGTTTCCAAACTATTTTCAGATAATCTAAAACGTCATTATAATTATTAATGTAGAGGGAATAAAAATTGCATCTTATCCCTATTTATCCTCACCACTTTGTTGTGTATATGTACATAAATAATGATATTAACAGATTGAAAGATCCAGAACTGTCTTGTTGTTGCGGCAGATAGCTGATAATTCTTCAAGCAAGCCTATACGATCTCCTTCATTCAGCCTGAGTTCAAATCAGAATGGAAAATACCAGGTCAATTTTGAAGAAACAATACCAAGCTGGAAAAAATATTAGATTGAGAGTATCAAGGATGTGTACCATGAGTCAGGGTAGGCATGAACAGTGGCAAAATCAACTCATAGTTGCAAAATCAATCCATAGAAGTGAATTTGTGCTAATGAAGTTACTTACAAATTAAAGCCCATTTGGATTGAACTATTTATCAAAAACTAAGATGTGTTGTAGAACATGCATATAGGTTGCTATTGGTTGAAATTGTCCTCAGAGTCTTACAAACTCAATTCTTCCAACACATTTAAAAAAAAATTTACACATCTGTTGGACAGAGTAGCCAAGATCTCGAATGATTTTAAGGGCTCTTCCCCAAATGATGAGGCTTTTAAGCGTATTGCAGTTGCATAAGTTTTTCTGGGAGTCCTCTAAAACATTTTAAATGTGTTGGATAGACTAGCCAAGATCTCCAATGATTTTAAGGGCTCTGCCCCAAATGATGAGGTTTTATAGTTCAACCTAAGAGAGCATCATCTTACAAAACTTCAACTCATCTTAATAAGCAAATCCATGGTCAATTTTCTATCTTAAAAATTATTGACCTTTTGTATTCCAATAAGCTATGCTAGTTAGATAAGCATATATTTTGGTGATTGATTAAACTAGAACCTTTGTGTATAATGTTCTCTATAATATTCATGGAAGGGGATGGAAAGTGTGATGCCCCCTATTTGATAATTCCAAGTATATAACAAACTATTAATAATATAATAAAATATTATATTCATAATAAGATAATATCATAAGTTAATATCTATTTATTAAATATCTATTCAAATTTGAATAATATATTATATTGTTATATTTGATTATAAAATTACTATATTTAATATTTAATATCTTATTATATTCTCTTTTACTATTCATTATTTAGTTTTGTTGAAAGGTGCAGATGATACTAAGAAGTCTTTTTGTGTGGATGACTACTTTAATAAAGATGACACAATTTCAATCTAGAAGTAAAAAATCTCAAGTTTTTCACATTCAATGACCTATTTTGGAAGATGTTTTCTACTTTTAAGTGTGCTCCTCATAGCGTGAGCTGTTGCTCTAGACTGTAAGCTAGCCATCCTAAGAGCTCTTGATGAAAATTAGTTCAGCTAGTAGAAATCTCCATATACGGGACAAACCTTTTGGTTTTAATTTTAGGTAAGTTTGTCTTTTGTTCAGAAACGATTAACATATATAGAGATTCAACTCATTGCCCGATGTGTACCAACTATTTATAAACTTCTGGTTTAGATTGTATGAACACAAAACTAATTCACCATCACAACACATAGATAATGCCCGAGCTACATAAGTTAGCTCTACCCTATGAGGCATCCAAATGTTTCAAGGTTAAATGTGTTAACCTTCATAATATCTTTGATATTCTATATAATTAATTTGGTGGAAATAGTGGAGTCTCCTTTACAAGATTTACAGACCATCTAGAGCACATTTAACTCTAAGGTAATTAGCATAAAAGACAAACCACCTAGAGCACATTTAACACTGACCTAATTAGAATAAAAGATCAAGCTCCCTCCAATTGGAGTTATGCAGGAAAACATGTATCCTACGAAAGAAATTGTTTCCATATGTGACTCCATGTAGGCGAAAATTCAAGTTATTCCAAATGAGCAAGTAAACATTCAAGGTATTCAAAATTAGCAGACAAAACAAAAATTGACTTTCCTCGAAAATTTTGTCAAAAATTTTTTTATCCTACCATTTTTGAGAACTTCCAAAGCAAATAGAATAGTAATATTAAGCTACCATAACTCATAATAGAGGTGGTTCCTAAATTCTCTCGATAAGGATCATTTGAGCCTATAGGCCCAGATTTTCTACTTTAATGTTGTTTATACTGAAGAGTTGCAGTCTACCTAGAGGGAAGTCATGAATTTACAGTACAACCTCTTTAGTCAGTACAGATACAATTCAAAACTGTTATGGTTCTACAAGTAAACTTTATCTAGGATTTTGTTCAAAAGAATACTGATATACTGTTCAAAACAAAATTCTGATTGCTTCAGACAGTCATTTTTTTCTAAGGAAAAGAACTTATTTAGGATGCATATAATAAAAATATGATAAACACTTCGCAAGCCGAGAGTTTACAGCATTCATGCACTTCCCTTCATACTAACAAATGAGCATTTTCTCAGATGCACAGTGAGAGAAAGATTCTAAATTGTACTTGCTTTACCCTTTCTTATGGTTGTGACTTTTTCCTTCTGTTCTTACCTTGCTAAAGGATTGAAAAGACAAGCAGAAGAATGTATAGGCATCAGATACATAAGTAGAAATGTGGTACAATTGATTTTACTATGTAATGTCTCCTAGGACTTTTAGTTTGCCCTGGAATTTCAAATAAGGTACTAATTATTTTTAATAATGTGGATTGTCAACTTATATCTAGAATTAGAGGCTGCATACAAGTTGTAGTCATTATATTTTTTTTTAATAATGTGGATTGTCAACTTATATCTAGAATTAGAGCCTACAAACAAGTTGTAATTATTATTATAAAAGATGTGTTAGATTGTGGTGACTGATCAGGAAAGTACTGTACATACTTCATAAATAGTGGGGTTCGGGGCATCGGCCCAAAAATTTTTTTTTTGGGCAGTAGCCGACATATTATGGCCGACATATGGCTGACATGTTATAACCCTAAAGTGGTTTAATACTTGTATAAAAGGGCTTAGGGTTGGGTATTTTTCATGATGTTGTGATACGAAATTGGTTCTTGCGGTGGTATTGAGTTGTAAGGGATTACAGATTGTAATCAGGTTGTAATCACTGGATTGTAATAAGATCGGACTTGCTGTTTGGTGGAAGTAGCCCAAGGATTGGGTGAACCACGTTAAATCTTGGTGCCTTGTGTTCATTTCTGTGTGTTCTATTATTTTCTGTTATTGGTTATATTTGCATGTAGTTTTTTTAATTTCTGTCCATGGTGTTATCCTAACAATTGGTATCAGAGCCTGGTTTTGGCTTGGTCATGGGTTCAAATCTCCTCAGTGCCTTCCCGACCTGTGTAAGCACCTAGTATGTGCATCAAGGGGGAGATTGTTGGGTGCTGCGACACGCTCCCCTGCCCACAGGTGGTTAATTATGTGGTGTTCCATGTTCACTAATAGTCATGGCTTTTGGTGCAACGACAAATGGGCCCTACAATTGGTGGAGCAATAATATTCAAATTCACTACTGCAATACTCACCACCATTATCAGATCTGAGACATTTTAATTTCTTACCAGTCTCATTTTCAACCAAGCATTTCCATTTCTTAAAAGTTTGAAATAGATCAGATTTTTGTCTAAGGAAATAAACCCATACTTTTCTAGTTGTGTCATCAATAAATGTAACATAATATTGAGAGCCACCAAGCGAAGATACCTGGGCTGGTCCCCATACATCTATATGCACAAGCTATAATTTATCCTTTTTGTTTTCCTTCCCTATCTTTACAAAACTCACTCTCTTTTGTTTTCCATACACACAACTTTCACAGAAATCCATATTCACATATTTTAGACTTGGTAAAACTTTTCTTGAATGAAGTACTTTCATACCTTTCTCACTCATGTGCCCAAATCTATTGTGCCACAGCGCTGTATCAGAATCTACAGCAGCTATTTGTTCTCCCTGCTCAACTGCAGTAATTTTTCCTGAATATTCATTTTTCTCTGAAACAATCAAAGTAGAAGGAACAATATGACCTGTACAAAGATATAAGGTGCCTACTTTCACACCTTTTGCTACTGCAAGGGAACCTTTTGAAACTTTCCAATTTTTATCATTAAAAGTAACTACACAACCCTCATCACCGAGTTGCCCTGCTGAAATTAAATTTCTACTTAGTTTTGGAACATGTCTTACCTCATGTAGTAGCCAATGATTCCCATTCTACAACTTAATCTTAATTTTTCCCTTTCCAACAATCTAACAGGGTTCATTATCCCCCAAATAAACAAGCCCAAAATTCCCTTGGACATAATCAATGAAATAACCTCTATGAGGTGTAGCATGAAATGAAGCACCAGAATCTAAAACCCATGAATCATCAACACTCTCTAAAGACAGAAGCAAAGCATCCTCTTCGGATTTGTTACTTACCACATTTGCCTCCTTGTCTCCATTTGATTTATCTCCTTCATTTTTCTTTCGATTCCAACAATCTTTCTTTTTGTGCCTTGGTTTCCCACAGTACCAGCAATCATTTGGTCCTCTCGATTGAGACCTCCTCCCCTTTGACTTTCCTCTTGATTTCCCACGATTTCCAGAGTTACTTCCTCTTCCAGTCGTTCTGCCCCTACTTTGTGCATTTAAAGCACTTCCTGATGTAGATCCACCTGAGGATTTTCTACGAGTTTTTTCACTTAAAATAACACCGATTACATCATCATATTTTAGGGTACTAGATCCAGAAACAGAATTACTCACCTCCATTACCAAGCCATTCTAGCTTTCAGGCAAAGAACACAAAATCAAGAGAGCCCTAATTTCTTCATCAAAATTGATACCGACAGAAGATAATTGACTAGTAATAGTATTAAACTCATTTAAATGATCTGCAACAGATCCACCTTCTGCCATTTTCATATTAAATAAAAGCTTCATGAGAAATACCTTATTTGAAGCGGAGGGCTATTCATACAGTGTCGCTAGGGTTTTCATCAAATCTTCTGTCATCTTTGCTTTTGTAATATTAAATGCCACCGATGGTGCCGACCATAACCGAATGCTTCCGAGTGCCTTCCTGTCCAAAAGATCCCATTCAGCCTCTGACATAGTTCTTTGATGCTTGGCTTTTCCTTCCAATGGCTTCCATAAATCCTTCTGATATAAATAGTCTTCCATTTGCATCTTCCATAACTGGAAGTTCTGCCCATTAAACCTGTCAACCCTCAACTTACCCTCATCTACCATTGCTCCCACTCAACTGTGAGACTCCCACTTAACCGTGAGACTTTCCTGCAGAGGATAACTAAAAGACAACCTTGCTCTGATACCAGGTGGAGTACTACAGGTTATGTCTTTACTATTGGTGGGGCAGCCGTGAGCTGGGTTTCTAGGTTACAGAAGATTAATGCTCTCTCCACTACAAAGGCAGAGTATGTTGCTGCTATAGAGGCAGCCAAAGAGATGATATGGCTTCAGTTCTTCTTGGAAGAATTGGGACATCCTTAGAAGGATAATTATTTGTTCACAAATAGTCAAAGTGCCATTCATCTTGCTAAGAATTCAGCTCTGCATTCTAAGACCAAACATAAACAGTTGCGGTACCATTTCATTCGGTCAGTTTTGGAGGATGGACAGTTAAAGCTGGAGAAGATACATACCAATGAAAATCCAGCAGATATATTGACAAAGGTTGTAACAAGGGAGAAGCTGAACTCCTCTTCAGCTTCGGTTGGTCTTTTAGACTGAACATGAATAAAAGAACAGTAGAGTCCAGGATGGTTTGATCCAGTGGGAGCCCCATGTGGTAGTGGTATTTCTACAGGATCAGTCTCTTAGTGAGAGATTGTTGTTTAGTGTGGAGCCTAATCAGTCCCCAAGTGGGAGATTGTTAGATTCTGGTGACTGATCAGGAAAGTATTGTACATACTTCATAAATAGTGGGGTTCATGGTAGCCAACATATTATGGCCAACATATAGCCGACATATTATAACCCTAAAGCGGTTTAATACTTGTATAAAAGGGCTTAGGGTTGGGTATTTTTCATAATGTTGTGATACGAAATTGGTGCTTGTGGCAGTATTGAGCTGTAAGGGATTACAGATTGTAATCAGGTTGTAATCACTGGATTGTAATAAGATCAGACTTGCTGTTTGGTGGACGTAGCCCAGGGATTAGGTGAACCACGTTAAATCTTGGTGCATTGTGTTCATTTCTATGTGTTCTGTTATTTTTTGTTATTGGTTATATTTGCATGTAGTTTTTTTAAATTTCTATCCATGGTTTATCCTAACAAGATGAACAGTTAAATGTAATTCCACGATGTTATAAAACAATCCTAAAGATCACTGTAAGTAATAGTGTAGATCAGACAAGGGACATTACAAGGTAAACATACCAAATAGATATGTAATTGCATAAAATCATGTAGCCAGCTAGTATATTGAAATATGTCCACAAATACAGATACCAAATAAATCTATAATGACAAGTATTCTTGTAACCAAGCAGTATCTTAGTACAATGCATCCCATAATAGAAAACTAGTGCAACTAAAAGGCAAAAACATATTATTGGTTTACTCTGCACATAAGAAGCAAACAATTCCAAACCTATTGCATGTTGCCTAGTTATTCTAAGCTGCTGATAATGAAACCCTTGTCATATAATATACCATGTAGCAATAAAGCAACAGTTTTACCCTTAGGTGGAGACATAGGCACATGATGCCCACACTCAGCCATTGGGCTAGTGACAGAGTGATAATAACCATATGCGCCCTTGATGACTCTACACCCAAAGGGTGCATCAAAATTCATAGGATGGCAATGGATAAATCTGTGATTTCCATTCTTTCGTCCATGCCTGTGCATATGATGTTTCTTGTTAAACTTGATATGCTCATAGTCTAGGAGGCCCATGACGCCTGTGTTTGATTTTAATATGGCATTTCAGTTTGTATGCATTTCAAAAAATAAGCAACAATGCTAGAACTAAAGGATATCAAATTCCATGACTTATAATTTTTTTTATAGAAAGGGAGTTATCACAAACAACTATAGTAGCATTGACGGAAGCAAATTGGTGCCTACGCTGGCTGAACCAGGGTACTAATTAGATAGTATAGAAATAATAGCAGAGAAGTAAGCAACCAAAGTATTTGAAGATTCATGTTTTTATAATTTTGAGTTAATGTATCCCATCTGTGACTTTAATTTTAGGTCAGATATTATACCTTGGAAGGTGGAACCGAACATGGACACTTTATCTAGCCTGGAGGATTTCTCAATCGATAAAATTACAACTCCTATTTCATGTGGTTATAATCAAAGTCATGCATCCGTCATGATGCAGACTCAAACAAACAACCAAACAATGTATGGAAAAGAGATATGAAAAAATCAAGTAGTATGAAGGGAGAGAGTTAGAAAAATGAGATACAAGGAGAAGAGTAACTTGCACAACAAATCTACCGAGGCATTAATACCAAAAATTCAAACGAAGTCCAAGGCGCTTAATCTTGCAACTATAATCACTAATCTCTACCAAGAGAAGCATGGAGTAGTTCAGAAACAAAACCCTAAATGCTCCTAAGTTTTGTGAACTAGGAGAATAGAAAAGAAATATCAGAGTAGAATTATGACTGTAAGAAAACCCACACAATCTGGTAGCCGTATTCTACAGGGGTTGAGTAGTGAAGGGCCTGGAGAACCTCGCTGCGCAGAAAACAAAACAAAATAATATAGAAGTTTTACTAGAAGACATTCTTTTCTCTACTTTAATGCCTTGTCACCTAAATCTACCAGCACTCTGCATGAGGGGAAGCCATGTAAGACGCCATTTGGCAATTGCAACTACGAACCTGGATGGCTGCGAAGAAAGGCTTCTCTAAAAGCCATTTATTTTCTGCCGTTAAATTTGGGGATTTCTGACGCAGGCACTTTGAGGATCACGCCTTTTCTGTGCATAGAAACCTTCGCATGAATTGAAAACTTACCCGAGGAAGAGGACATGTCTGAAATTGGACAGACACGAATAAAAAGCATGCAACTCTTACTTAGGTAGATTGCAAAATAGCATTGTCCGAGCAGTAATTATGAAACATGACTGGAATGAAGTAAGAAATTTAATAACGCATTATTACAAACCCTAGGCAATAGTTCTGGCCATGTAATGGGAGGAACTAATAAAGCAGAAGCCCAATTTACAAATGATTTTGCAGACCCAGAAACTAATCAACAGAAAAACCCACCAATGCAAAAACAAAGTCACTGGAACCACCCTCTACCCAAACAAAAAAAAAAAAAAGAACTCACAAGCTAGAAGAATAAGAAGAAAACATCTCAAATGCCTAGAAAAAGTAGAGGAATGTGTATTGTGGAAGAAGGCAATATCTTGCATTATCGCCACATGTGCTAAAATAGGATAGACATGAATCTTCTCGTAAGTGTGGCAGAAAGTCACTTCATCTACCAAGGGCTTATTAATGATGTCATTGCCATTCTATTTAAGTTTTCAGAAATATTTATGATATCACCACTCTTTTTTTAAACCTTTCCCTCAATCTACCATTGATGCATAAAGCCTAAATCTAAAAGCAATGATACATCAACTTTTTAAAGTTTTTTAAGCAATCAATTTTCTTAAGAGTTTTTAGAAATAAAGCTTTCAATTTTAATTAAAAAATTACATTTCAGTTATGTTTAAACAATTTAAATTTAATTGTAGGAGATTTTTTTTTATAGGAAATCAATTTGTGACGTTTTTAATGTATTAGATAACAACGAAAAGGAACGGGGGCTAGAGTAGAAAAAGGCTGGATCAGCTGAAGGTTTTTTTTAATATAGAAAATCAATTTGTGATGTTATTATTAAGATTTAATGATGTGGTTTTCTAATTAAATTGGTGGAATCTTATTTTATGAGTATTGGTTCATAATGATTCATTTATTAGGTCAAGCTTATATTGGTGATGGATGGGACTTTATCATAAAGTTTCCTCCAAGGTTAAACTCAATTCAAATTGACTTAAGAAAATGCTGAAGTTACACCCTTGTAAGCATCACCTTAGTGCAATAAGTGCTAAATGTGTTATTCATTCTAACTAACAATGGGTTGTTATGAATTAATATTCATTTAACTTTAATGAATAAGTATGACTAAAAAGAACACAATTGAATCTTGATAGAAATAAGACAATCTATAAGATTAAGATTTGCACACTGTTCCCACTTTATCTAATAAAAACAATATGTTAATTTAAATTTTTACAAAATCCTTAAAATATTATAAATTAAATTTCTTCCAAAATTTTATCATCCAATGAAATTTTACACTAATTCATTAAAAGAATCATTCAAAAACTTAAACACTTTAAACTAAGTAGATTATATTCAAAGTCACATTGGGAGCTAATACCTGAAGCTCAGCAGAAAAATAATATATCTCTTTACTCATTGGCATCCGTACAATATTTTTTTCCCATAAACAAAATGAGTGAACCATGCTTATGTTCTACTGGATCGGATCATTCAGTTTAATTGAACAAAAGAGATCACAATATTAATAATAATAATAACAACAACATTATTTGTGGATTTGTCTGAATGGATCACAGAATGACATGAAACAACATAAAAACTTTCTACACAACTACAAAATCAACATTTGTAACCCTAAACTCATCAAGCTACCAGCATATCTCATCCATGCAGAAGGCAAGAACGAATGCGTCCTTTGAGAAGAACCCCAGCGCAGTATTGAAGAAGACGTGGTACCCTGGTTGTGGTGATAACAGGAGGATATTGCCTTCGGTTCTTGTAAGGAGGAGCACTCAAAGGTCCATTGTACAAGAACTGATGAAATGTAGCGCCGCCCAAAAGTAAGTCATCATTGGACTGGATTTTTGGACTAGTGTCTTTCTTGGATTCATACCCTGGGAACCATACAGTCACTTCAGGGTCTTTCCCAGGCATAAACACATTCTTCTCAGAATATATCCGCGCACTAACTAACGCCCCAATTGCATAATCTCCCCAATTAACATACAGATTATTCACCACATGACAATAACCCCACCTGAAAGAAAGGAAAAGAAACAAATCATGAAAATATGAAACGATGAAGTCAAAAGTTTCATATGGAATTTTTTTTGGAGAAATTTAAATTTACCTGCAGTGAGGATTGCGCTGGTTTGTATTACTAATCCAGTTCCTATACACTGTGACTCTCATTTGCTTATCAATTATGTCTGAATTTTGGGCGCCCAATAACATATTGTAGTGATTATTAAATAAACGACTGTTTGAAATTGTAACATCAGTAGACCCCTCATTTGTAGTTACCAGACCAGTTGCACCATCAAAACAGGTCAAATGATCCACCCACACTCTTTTGGATTTAAATATGTGAACATTGTCACGGGTGGTGTCTCTGACTTGAATATTGTGAATAATAACATCTTCAGCTCTATTAAGTGCAATTGTAGATCCAGTGATGATCACCCTCACTCCCCTACCATCTATCGTTGTGTGATTGAAGACATAGATCATGCTAACCAATCTAATTGTCATGTCAGCAGCAAAGGTGATCCAGACTCCTCTAGGGTTGGTAGATGCTAGATTTGTAGCATAGCGCAATGTACCTGGAGGGGGGTTCGTGGGGTTATCATCAGATCTTGTTACTATATATGAAATTCCCTTACGCCCACCTTTGACGCCCCTAGCAAAACCAATGGCGCATTTGTGAAGGAGCCGCCCTTGCCCACAACTTGAAAACTGACATTTGGTTCCATCAGATCCTTTGCAAATCCTCCCTGCAGCTCCTACCCAAGGCATTGGATCTCCTGACAATATCAAATAAATTTTAGAATCAAATAAATCATGTTTTAAAGGGAAAAACCTAATTATCATATTATGTAAGTGCTTTATTCTCCTAAAATTAAAACTAACACAAGGATCTGTAAAAATATTTCTTAATGTTTTTTAAGAAATGAATCAAATCATAGAAATCTCAAGCAAAGACACTCAACATATCTCTTCTGAAAATATGAATGATAAGCCAATGGAAACGTTAAATCTACCAATATTACATAAAACTCAAATTTGAAAAATAATTACTACAAAAGTCTAGTGTTTTTCCTAAAAGGATTGACTATATAATATTACTCTAGCATGCCACATACCCTTTCTCACTCGTAATGATGCGAGATAAGAAATAGTCTTGTTCTTAGGATATTTGTCATGACCATCTCCATGACTGTGATCGTGCATTGCTGACCCACCAGTAATAAATCCAACGATAGAGACAGTCATCACCAACCACAACCACATTTTCATGAGACTGACTGTGTTCTCCATTTCCTCCCAAGCAATTAGACAGAATTCTCACCGAAGTGATCAAGTTTTCTGCTCTTTCCTCCTTTCCTGAGCGAAAGTAATGATGCAGTGAGTAAGATGGAAGGGGTTTATATGCACATATTAGGCGTAATGATACCAAACTTGAAACCCTAATCAGAACTAGGTTTCAAACTCTAATGGTTTAGTGCATTGGGATTTAAAATTCGCATGGTCTTGTGTATAGGTAATGATGTTGTAGTATCATTATTTTAAATATCCTTCCGATAAATCTGGCAGATTTGATAATGTTCGATTTGTATGCTTCAAATTCAGATAAAAGTTGTGTCAGATCGATAAAGAATTTTATCTTAAAATAAAATGTATCCTTTCATTTTATATATAAAAAATAAAGCTATAAATATGCTAGTTGTCAATATGACTGTAGACCTTGAATTTAGGAAATGCAGAAATTAAAAGAATATTGAAACTATGTTTCTCTTATTTTTTACAATCGCCTAAGGATGTTGTTCAAAATTTAATCGATTCTAAGGATGTTGTTCAAAATTTAATAATTAAGCATCACATGGTGGCTACCTAGATCGATTCTACGGATGTTGTTCAAAATTTAATAATTAAGCATCACATGGTCGCCAGCTGGATCGATTCTACCGATTTTATTCAAAATTTAATAATTTAGGAAGTGTCACATGGTGGGTACTTATAATTGAATAGAAATTAAAAAGTACAATAGACTCAAATCATGGCATTCTAAAACTAGTTTATATAGAGAGGGTGTTGTTAAATCTCCATTCCTCTATATTTTTAAATAATTATAGGTTCAAGATTTAGTTTGATTTATATTTGGTTTAGGGATTAATTTGTTTGATTGGTAGAATTATGACTCTATTTGATTTAAGGTTACAATTTAGATTGACATAGTATTTAGTTAGGCTTAAATGTGTTGGGTTACATTTCAAATTGACTTAGCATTATAATTTGGTTGTTTTTTAGTTAGAGTCATTTTTAGGACTTGGGTTAAATATAATTTCATTGAAAGATTTAATTTGATTTTATATTTAACTATGACGGGGATTAAAATTCAATTTAGGTTATTGTTGGTTTTCCATTTAATTTAACACATGGATCCAAGCTTGTTTAATTATGGTAGCGAACCTTGTTTTTGTTTCTAACAACAATAGGGGTTAGTTTAGTTCCACTGGTAGTTGACTAGTGGCCCAGCCCCCTTGTTTTCAAGGCTATTAATTCAAAACATATTGATTCAAGCTCCATCATTTAGAGATAAAGTTGAATTTGATTTAATAATAAATTAGTCTACGTTTAGAATTCAATTGAGCTTAGAGTGAAAGATTAGATTATGTTTTGTTTAGGGTTAAGATTCTATTTAGTTTAGTGTCAATATTATGATAATTAATTCCCCCCCCCCCCATTTTAATATAATTGATGTTACATGGAGAAAATGGGATGACAACAAATTTCATTTGGTTCCTTCTCTAAGCTTATTTTTACTCTATCATACTATCAAAGATAAGACATTTATAATATTTTGGAATAGTGGCACTATGGAGCTTAAACAGCCTTGTGGCTCATTTTACTTAATGGTTATGGATGTCCCATATTGGTAATAATATGAATTATTGCCTTAATTTTTTTCATTAAAATAATTTTATCTTAATTTCTCTTATCCAACAGTTTTTGGTGGTGACCTTAATGAAGATTAGGAAAATAATCTATATTATATGTAATATATTTTAATTAGCAAAATTAGAATTAGTACAATATTCAGAGTCTCTTATGTAGGAGGTCTCATTTAGGATATCTGGAATTTGATATAACAATAAATGGAAAACAAATCGTCCTAGGAATAACTAAGTAAATTTAGGTAATAAATTTTTTGTAATAAAAAAATTGTAATGTACAAGGATATAATTTGAAGCTTAAATATCAATTATTTTATTAATAAAATATATTAATAAATAACTAAAAAAGTACATTTTAAAAATTATTATAGATATTTTAAATAAATCTATTTAATTAGATTAAAATTTATTTTACTAAACTAAAAACTATTTATATATATTTTTATTTCTATTTATCTATTTCACTAATTTAAACTTTTTATTAAGCTGAGAGGCTTTTTACAGTGGCAACAATCTTCAATATAAACATTTTTCATGTTGAAAATGGAAATAAAAATGAGGCAGATCAAGTCTCGAATAATTTCTAGAATAAAATTGATGATATATATCACCAAAATTATAATTTTAACAAAGAATTTTTGTACATAAATTATTTTTAAATATATATTCTATTTATAATAAAATTAAAAATTTGCACATATAGATGGTTGTTAATTTTAACTTAGAAAAGATAAAAGTTAACATTAACACACTCACACCCTCCACCCTTTCTACCATTGTCTAGAATGTCTATCAACATTAATTATATAATACCATCACTATATAAAATATATCAAACATTTAAAATATATTATTAATATAATATTCTCAATATATTATAATTTCTTAAATATATAAATTCCCAAAAATAATTAAATACAAATAATAATAATATATTTTATAAATTATATATATATATATATACTATATTTTTTACACAATATAAAATGTTACATATATTTTGAAAATATACTAAATGTTACATGATTATTTATTTTATTTTAAAAATATCAATTAAAATTATATACCTTTCAATATAATATATTATTAGAATGATGGCTTTAGAAAGTACAAACTTAAAATGTATAATAAGATAAAAACTTCCATGTATACTATACAAACATAATGTTTATAATAATAAGATAAGATATGTGGTAAGGTATGAGTGTTCATACAAATTATTTTAATCACTCACTAAAAGAAAACTAAAAATCTTTGTAATAGTACTTAGTCTATGACATAACAGTAATGAATCTTATCAAATTACAATAATTAATACATTACATATAATTTTCTTTAATAAATCACTAATAATTATTAATTTAAAAATTAAATGTTGTGATAAATGATTTTGTAATATATATGATTAAGTTTTCTAACACAATTATAGCTATTAGTTGTACATTATTGTCATATAAAATAATTTGATGTTGGACATTTAAATATTAAGAAAATATTATTAATGTGAAAATTTAATGAAATTTTTCAAACATAAAATCGTGTTTAGTTTTATTTATTGAATCTAGTTATATTAAATATTTATATGATAATATGAAGTTGAAATCTAAATTTATTCATACATGTACAACTATCAACTAGCATTAGAAAGCTCATTTGAAAAGAACATAAGAAGAAAGTTCATTTCAAAAGAACTTATCCTAAGTAGTTTTTATTTTTTATATTTTAAACCATTAGTTTTAATATGAGTTGCCTAAATTAAAATAGTTAAGTGCTTCATTTTTAAATTCATGAAATTAATGGTAGATATCACCTTATCCATAAACCATCAATTATCTCATATAATAATTTCTTCATTCTTCTTCTTTAGGTTCATCTTGAAAATTTATTTCAAGTTAAGTTTATATCTCTCGTTCTACTTCTAGTTTCCTAGCATTCACTTCCTAGTGTTTGACAACTTCTTCTTGTATCTTTCCATCATTTTGTTGATGTTTGACACCTAGAGTCTATTTCTTGACAAACTGCTATTGCAACTCGGTATTTGCAATCTATTGTTGCTTGGGAGCCTTATTCTCTTACTTAGGTAGGATATAGAGCACACCTTCATTGACATATATGAATTTGTTGTAATATTTAGCTTTTGTCTTGAATTCAACTTTATTCTTTTCTACGTATTCATCAACTTTCACATTTGCACATTCCACAACATTTTTATTGTTAGACTTCAAACATTTGTATACTTTCTCCTGGGAGAATATGATAGAAATATGCCTTCATCACTTTGAGGATCAAGTTTTCCATTTCTATTATCCTTCAGTATATAGCATTTTCTTAGAAAAATGTTAACATACTTCACATTAGCTGGATATCCATACCATAGTTTTCAAAGGGTGTAATATTTGTACCTTTATTCACTTGTGCTTAGTTCAAAGTATAGTCTTCTATACTCATAGCTTTTCTCCAATATTTATGTGATACATTCTTTTCCATCATCAGTGTTCTAGCACTATCCATGATTGATCTATTCCTTTTTTGAGTTATTCCATTCTAGCGAGAAGATGTAGGTGCTCATATTTGTCTCTCGATTATCATTGTAGAATGTAGGGAAAAGTTGGGGTCTATTTTAATGATCTATTTTGAGATATATTCTGGACTAGGATATCCTATAATTTTGAATCTAGGATTCGTAAGCTAATGAGAGATAAAATTACTATTTTCTCAAGGGGTGAAAATAACAAGTCAAGTGGTTATGGATGTAATCTAATTTGAAGACTAAGAAAAATACTCTAGCTAATTAATTGAACGACACACCTCAAAGAACTCCATAATGAATAGAGATCTTTATCATAAAATATTTTTATTCTTAGGAAGAAAATTTTCTTCACATTTGAATTCAATGTAATTACTAAAAATGGAAATTCTAGTTCACAATCACACTAATCATAATCACTAATAGAAATCACCATTAATAATTCAGCTTTATAGGTTATATATCAATACTAAATACCATTCTTCAAATTTTCTAATATGTGAAACAACTATGAGGGCTAGGATAGGAAATTTAGCTATGTTAGGAAGTTTCACCATGATAGGAAGTTTATAAGAATTGGAGAAGGTGAAATACACTATGTGGAACATGCATATGTAGATATACCAAGACCTCTTGTAGTTCGATAAATGAGAGAAAAGAAAGAACACAATCATGCATTTTTAGATATTTCATTAGCCCTAAGATATAACAAGTTTGGTGACATAAAGGAGTGTACTACTACTAAGGAAATGTAAAATTATATACTACAGACTATCTATGGAGGAGATACAAATGTTTTTAGATAAAAATCAGAAAGTTTGATGAGATGAGAATGAAAGAAGGTGAAACCATTTCTCAATATTATGGAGGAGTAAAAGAGGTGGTGAATTCTATAAGAGGATATAATATAAAGATTGATGATGAAACTATGATCAACAAGGTACTAAGAACACTACTTCCTATTTATGCTATCAAAGTCTCTATTATATAAGAACTAAGACATACCCTAGTAACAATATAACTTTGGAATGATTAGTTACTACTTTTGAATTGTCAAACTTTGATAATTTTACTCCCACTATTGAATTGGTTTACAAATCTCAATTGGCTCTTAACAAGAAAGGTAAAGGAAAATGTGTGCATAGTGATATATCTAATGATGATCCTAATGAGCTCAAAGCATAAATTGATAGAAGAGTTCCAAGAGGCAAAGAAAAATACAAAGGTAAATTTCCTATAATATGTTTTTCATGCAACAAAGTTGGCCATATTTTATAAGGTATCCTAAAAAAAAAGAAAATGAGAGATGACAAAGACAATAGATGAAAGAAGTACTACAAAGATAAAGTTAAGAAATCTTGTTATATTTTCTAAAGAATAACTGACAATGACTCTAATCGTAATGACGAAGAACTTGTCTTATATGATTCTATGAAAGAATATTCTAATGAAGATGAGAATATTGTATTAATTTTATGTGTGAGTAAAGGTGATAGATGGATAATTGATAGTGGCTGCTCGCATCACGTGACTGGTCCTAAAAGTAAGTTTGAAAATATGGAACAATATGAAGGTACCTAGGTTATGTTTGGTAATGATGTACAATGTGTTGTGAAAGGTAATTGATCAATAAAAATTACTAATTAGATCAAGTGTGACAATGTTTACTTGGTTGAAGGACTTAACTATAATTTCTTGAGTGTTTCTCATTTGAACAATTCAGGATATAAAGTTTAATTTCATCACAGGAAGGATAATATATTTGATGCTACTGGTGAACTAATTGGAAGTGGATAATAGACAAGAGGAAATATTTTCTATCTAAATTTATCTAATGAGATTTGTTTGTTTACACAATTTGATGATATATGGTTATGGAATAAGAGTTTGTGTCATGTGAAACTTGATAATTTGGTAAGGATTAGTAAGATGAAAAGAGTACTTGGATTACCAAGATTGAAGAAACCTGATAATGCTATGTGTAAACAATGTTAGTTGGAAAAAATGGCAATGTCTAGTTTCAAGAGAAAAAACCTATTCATCTAATGATATTTTTGCATTGGTTCATATTGACCTTTGTGGACCTATTGGAGTGAAAATCTATTGTGGAGATAAATATTTTATTTTATTTATTGATGACTACTCTATAATAGTGATTTTGATGATTCAGAAAGAAAAATCTAATGGTTTTCAAAAATTGAAGTGGTATTTAGCAAGACTTGAAAAATAAATAGGTAAAAGTCTTAATTGCTTGAGATCTAATAGGGGATGAGAGTTTATCTCTAATGAATTAAACATATTATGTGATGGGGTGTGTGCTTTTGTTTCTTATACATAGTTTTATCACTCTTTAAGCCTTCCTAATCTCCTTCATGTCTTTAATCATTATATTTAATACAATGTAAGAAGGAGATAATTCTTTAAAAAATTAGGATTTGAGCATAAATCTAGTTGACTATTTCTACTAACTACCTTGGTGTCTTATACATTTTTTAGTTGAACAACCTCAATCCATTTGGTTACCTAATCTATGTGGACAAGGATGTACTCGTTGTTAGAAGGTTGATTTATGGGCACTATAAAATGGATGGCTAAGGGTTGAGTGGCTTTTCATTAGATAAAGTAGGACAACCCATTCATTAAAATTGGTTTTAGTGATGAAAATAATGCTTGCAATCTTTATGGAGACTGGGCCAGTAGTACACTACAATAAGAATCTTTTGAGCAGTCCTCTGAGTGGAAAAGTGTCGTGGACAACATGGTTTGATATGGAAGGCTCAAAGAATATCAAAGAATTCCTCCTCAAGAATACATCGATGCATGATATGGTAAATGTAAGTATGAAAGTGGAGACCATTGATCTAGGTGTACTATATTTTAACCCTAATGCAACACATATTGTCAATTAGTGCCCAAAAAAAAAAACATTATTTAGCAAGGCTGGATAATAATGAAATTAAAATTTCCTTGGGATGTCATATCTCAGTGTGGCTTGAGAAGTTTGATGTAATGTCTTGCCAAGGGATCCAAAGAATTAACCTAGAATTTTCACTAAGTTTAGAAACAAATTTTTTTTTTTTCATGATAGTAAACATCACATATAACTTATGCACAATAACGGAAGCAATAGCATTGTCCATCTGAAAGTAAACATAACATAAATAATAGATTACATTCTTTAAGATCCCTTAACGTTGAATTACATATATGAATCCATCTAGTACAACATCCACATGAAATAATAATGATAAGTCCAATGATTACACATTACATTTCAAATGCTCATTCATCCACTGTACATGTCATAGGGTATGATAGGCACAAAGAATATACATACATAGAATAAGGTACATCATCCTATTCTAATCCATGATACATCAAAGTAGATATAATCACATGATACAAATGATACATCATCATAGAAGACATATACATCCATCATAAAGATCAAACATAATAAACTAAGTGCACGGTTCCTCCCAACTATTAATAGCATCATTAGACCATTGTGGATCCTAGCCATCCCTCCATGCGTAACATTCCAAATCACCGAAGAGATCATCGGTATTACATAGTAGGAATGTCACTCCTAATAAATACAACATCATATGTAGAAAGTAATCTAACATGCAAATAAAAGCATGAGATAAGATCATCTAACATATGCTAATCATCAATGAAAAATGATACATATCCACCATCATGAAGGACACATCAACCACGATGTCACAATGAATCTCAAAATGATAAGAGTGGAAAATACACTACCACCCGACCGTGTGGTACCAAAGTGGTCCACTCCACCATGCTAAAGAGATAATCTCAAGTCCCAAACAGGCTATCAAAATCACATAGCACAAATCTCCATAAGTCCAGGAATCCTAAAAGTATATAACTCAAAGGTTCCAATCACAAAATCTGACATCTGATCCCAGAGGCACACAACGACATGTAGGAACCTACTATTCAAGTGGCAAAGTGTCATCGCATTTATCACGTACAAGTTACCCTGGCAGTTAGCTAAACTCCACGGGTCCATACTGATCTCATGTGGCCACTAGTATCCTCTCATACTGATGAGGCATACTACAGAATGCAAGGTCGCAACCATGCGTCTCACTACTCCCATCCTAGTCTATACAAGCGCTCAAGGCATGGGCGAGAACAAAACACTTATCTTTTTAGGTTCATTCAGTTAGTATTAGGTGTGAATGTTATCACTTATTAATTCAACTTACAATGAGTTACCCTGGCAGCCTCTTAGGGCCCCGACCCCCATTGCAAGCAACTTTCGGTCACTAGATGCAGATATCCTACCCTAATGCTCATGGAGTCATAAATCTCAAAATTACAAAATATAATCCATAAAATCATTAAATATGCATAAAAGCATCAAATCTCCATGAGCTAACATCCATAGAAAATCATGAACACAATAGCTCTCTATTGGCAACTGAAGTATCACTGATAATCAAATGTCCAATGGTTCTCAATCACCAAAATATATATCTCAATCATACTGATCGAAGAATCCAAAAATGGTTGAGTCAAACATGTCACAACATGACATCATCAAGAATAAATCCACATCTCAGTCCCATCATGGCGACTAGAAAATAATCAAGGATGATTGATCGATGACCAAAATAATGGTTAGGTCAAGAGTCTCATACACAAGAAGCTCAACTATAACAACAAGTAATCACAACCAATACATAGAGCATTCCATCACATAACCATGATTGGGTTTACAAAGATCGAGATTAAAACATCATCATGTCACCACAATCACATAACCCCCAAGCCTCTGGTAGACGTCCTATACTGGTCAACACTAGTCAACCCAAAACCCAAAACAATAGCATAAAGAATACACAATGTAAACACATGTTTTGGTTTTGCTAAATTTTCAAATTTGAATTTAAAATTCTCAGTTTACGTTTTTTCAAATTATATTAAGTGGGTGGGGTATATATTACCCGCCCAACATCATATATATATATATATATTTTTTTTTAACGCGATTTTCAATAACTTTTTTTATAAAAACGTTCTCATGCGATATGAAATACTATTAACATGAAACTCTATCGCGATTTGACATTCGATTATTATATAAATAAATGTATATATATACATATGTATGTATATATATATATATGGGTATATATATATCTGTGTATATATATACATGTAGAGTTTATCACCATCACAGCACATACATACATATATATATATATATATATATGTGTATATAATGATATATACGTATATGTGTATGCAGATTCAAGAATATACACAGTTTACTTAGAAATTCTAATTTTTAGAATTTTCCTTTAAAACTTTGATCTTCAAATTTATCCAACAAATAATCTAATGGGTTTGGCTATGAATTTAAATCCTAGCTCTATTTTCTTCTAGATCTATGCATATAAAGATTTTCACATAAATTCAATTGCCCATATTGAGAATGCATACAATAAAAATATGAAATTCCTCAAGAGACATATGGAAGACATGAAGAAGACAGGGAGTGCAAGATGCGAAAATAGCATAAGTAAAATCACAAGAATCTACCCGGATTCTGATGGTAATTCGCTCTTCCTCAGAAAACCTGCAGAGCAAGCTCCCTTCTTCAAAATTCTTGAATCCTCCAATGCTCCAATTGCACTCCAAATGCTATGTCTAAGCTTCTAGGGATGCCTGAATATAAAGAGCTCTCAGGAAACCTCTAGAATGTTTCTAGAACAGTTGGAAGGTGTCACCAACTAAGCATGGGTCTTTTCCAACCTTCAAGATGAGCCATAGGGTTGTAGACAACATGTGCTTAATTAATGCACTAACCTCCGTGTTGTTCACCCATGAGAAATAGAAAAGTGTGTTAATTCTCATGCAAGCTTATAACTCCAATTTACTTTTTATATAATTTCTATTTAAATATTTATAACTTTTATTTTAATTTTGTAACTTTTATTATTTAATTTATTTATTAGTTTATTATTATTCTATTATTATTATTAATTATTAATTTTTAATTTTCTTTTATTTAATTCTTTTCTCTCAATTAATTCTCATTTAATTAATTATACTCAAAATATCAAAGATCATGATATTTTATTAATTTTCTCAAATAATTAATTTATTAATTAAATCCATTTATTAAGACTTAATTAATAGACAATTCACCATAGACCTCCAAGATAAAATATGAAAACCCATCATAGATAAAATCACTCAAAATCAGTCTAAAGGGTTAAAAATCACGAATCATGCCATCGAACACATTCAGTGGGTAAAATATCTAGATACTTGTCCTACCTCACTAGGACAATTGGTATAAAGGTTTGGGATTTGGACTTGAAAATTTATCTCCCTTCTCTTATCATTGAGATAGTATAATAGGGTACGCTCATCCTGGCAATTCAGGGAAGTCGATACCCGGTACCTGCAACCTACAAAAAAACTATGCATGTACATACAATATATAATGCTAAGCTAAACAGACAATGGCAGGAAGTGGTTCATCGTGTAGATCCCGAATAAGCAGGTGACCATGACTCCCTTCCTTAACCACATCAAAAATGCCATACAATATGAAAACACGCACACCATACACATGCAAGTATGGGGTAAGTATCCATAATAAAACACATGAGATAATAAACCAACCATCTAATCATCAATAATAACTGAAAATAGTATAATGATCATCATGTATGCATGAAATGTAAAGTCTAAATGATCTCATCATATATCAACTGAATCCATAACATAACATCTGATAGTGTCAAAACAATATCACTAATCCATTAACATAAAACTAGTCTATCATAGTCTGAAGATAATAGCATCAATGTCCAAAAAAGATGTGAACGAGGGTAGGCACTACATTTGAGAAGATCATGTTTAAATCGAGTGTCCAATGTAAAATAAGTATCCAATAGAAATTAAGTATCTAGTATAAAATAAGTAAACATTGTTAACCAACCAATTAGTATCACCCAAGCACAATGTATCACCCAAGCATTAGCTTATCACCCAAGTGCATAATTTGACTTGAGCATCAACATCAACTGATGTGAAGATATAGTTTGATTATTGAAAAAGAACATTTTCATTTAAAGTAGACTTGGAATGATAATATTGATTGGATAGATATATAAGAATATGTAATGCTTTGTCAAAAGTGCATGCATGTCATGTGTGTACACACACATGTGTGCATGTATGGACACATACGCCCATGTACACATGCATATATGGAATAAAGAAGATGAATGCAATGATAAACAAGGAAGTGCATAGAATAATAGATTGATTTGTATTTGTCTTGTGGCTACCAAGTAGTATAAAAGGGTAGAGAAGAGACATATCTATAATGTTCAAGTGATTACAAACTTCAATAGAAGATCTATATCAACAAATAAAGTTATAACCAAAATATCATATTTTTGATTGCATCCTAATAGTTGCATCAGATAAAATCATTTAAAAAGGTGGACCTTACAGTGCTTTTTAAAATCTCCTAAGAGAGTACATATTTCATTGTATCGTAAAATCCATTCACAAGGTGAACCTAATAGCCCTTTATACTCATAATAAAGTAGATCATTAGAAGTGATCAATTGTAAGCCCTAATAGGCCAACTTTACTACTGCAATAGTCAAGCATTGTGGGTGTCATACCTACCCCAATTTTACCTTCACTTTGGAAGGTTTCTGGGTTACCAAATATTGTGTCAAATTTTTATGGTGTTTATTTATTTATTCCTTTATGTTTCACTCATGATAGTAGATTAAAAAATTTATTAAAGAAAGGAAAAAGTATTCACAATTAAAAGATTGAAGTGTTTCATGATTCACCCCACCACCTCTTAGTCACCTATCTATAATTATATTTGCAAAAAATTTTATCAAAGAAAACTTCTCCTATCAGAGTCTAAGCACTTGAGAGTAAAGATCTAAGGAAATGCAAGTGTAGAAGTTAGAAAAGGACATTGAGAATGACAAAATAGATCTACATATGGCTGTCAAACAAATCAAGAAACTCAAAAAGAAACTCACTCACTCTTTGAAAAGAAGAAAAAAGTTAGTAATGTAGATAAATGAAATTTTTTACATAGAAGACCTCTTCAGAGAAAGAAGTTTAGAAGAAGTAGATGTAGTCACCCGGTCAGGCTATCTGATGTCATGGAATTAAAAATAAAGTAGTAAATAAAAAAGAAGTGGTAGAATAGGATAGAATATTTCTTGCAACAAGGTGAGAAGAAAAGACCAATAAAATCTACTAGCTATCATGTCATCAGAAAGACATGGAAAATTAGCGAAATAATGCAAATCATGAAATCACCAATCTAAGAAAAGAGAAGGAAAGACATAAGAATGATCTAAGAACTGAAAGGAAGTCAATGAAAGAATGTTGGTGTCAAATGAAAGCATGAATTTAATATAGAAAAAAATTTAGAAAAGACACAAAGGCATTACTGGCTTAGGGTTTATTGAAACTTCAATAACTAAACAAGGAGAATCAACAAAGTAAGTAGCAGAAAAGATCAAAAATCCTACATATAACAATTATGGAAAAGTAGGACATACATCAAACATTTTTTGGAGTAATAATATGAATCCTAATTTCAATGAATATTTCTATAATTTTAGCAAGCATAGACACATGAAAAATGAATGTAGAACTAGACCAAAATTTGAAGGAAATAGCTACACATATTGTTGAAATTCTTCAGAATAACTGGACGGGGTAGGGGGGCAGGGGAGTGAATTAGTTATCCAAGGTCTAGATGTAAAAAAATACTTTTGACAACTTAGTGAACTCATATCCATAAAACATATCCATGTATGCATCTATGAGATCATACAATCACAAACTAGTAGATTATTATTCTAGTTCAAAACAACTTTGTAGAAATGTAAACATGAAATATAGAAAATGAAATAACACATTTGACACAAGGATCTTATGTAAAAACCCAATTTGGAAAAAACCACCAGTAACATGCTACTCATTCTCACTCCTATGAAGCAATGCCCTTTGAAAGGACAACCCTGTTAAAGGTTACAATACACACTATTAAATGTGACTTGGTTAGAGAATTTCAATCACCCTATTAGGAGTCAACCTTGTTAGAGGAATTCAGATCATTCACTTAGAGTGTGACCCAGTTAAAGGATTTAGAAATGATTGTTAGGTCAACCTTAATCCAAAGCATTTTCCCTAGACTAGTACAATAATTAGAAATTAATAGTAAGGCTTGATCTAATAACAAAATACAACTCACTTGTAGATTATAGATCACTGTTTTGGTCCTCCATTTTTCTTGGCTTCCATACACTTCATCTCTGATAGATTGTTCACCCTTCAAGTATTGATACCCTTAAGTCTTCTTGCTTTGTTTTCTAATAGCAGTCTCTTCTATTTAGTCACTGAATGATGCAATACCTTTGGACCTCTTTTCTAACTTAGGTTCTCGGATGTAACCAACCTTTCTTCACACTAGCCATCTCTATAGATAGGAAATTAAGATCTTTTCTCATTCAACCTGTATCTTCCATTTTTGGGTTAGGTAGGATTCAATGAATCTACCCATATTTTTATTTAAATCCTTTCTAGAAATGTCCTCTTCAATCCTCTTTTAATTTTAGCTCAAAATGGTTTACCATGAATTTTGTGCCACAAATTCATCATAGTTATCTTCCACATGCTTCACAAAATTCAAGTAAACAAAATAGTTATCTAGAATTCATCACATCTATGTTTTAATATTAACACTAGCACTCAGCATCAATATGTTATCACTTGGCTTGCATATTGTTCTTCCACTCATCTTCAACTAGATCACTCAGCAAATACTAAATTTTATTCGTGCTCAAGATCAACTAAAATTTAGTTAGCTTATATTGTATCACTTGACATACACTAGAATTTCACTTTTCTCAACTCCAACTATTTTTCTGTGTGACTTGCACTAACTTTTCTCAGTACCTATTGTCCACTCACTCAAGCTTGATAGACTCAGTTCTTCTTACTTGTTCTTCTAGACTTAGTCAGTGCATCCAACCTTTGTAACCTTTAGTAGATAATCGATACACTATAACATCACTATCTTAATTGATCTTTGTACTCTTTTTTCTCGTCATAACTCAACCTTTCCTCTAGGTGCTTTTGTTATCTCATTCGATCAAAATCTCCTCATAAATCAAACAAATGATAGTACTCAAACCAGCTAGGTAGTTCTCTTAGTAGCAAGTAGCAGGTTTGACATTAGTGACAAAACAATGATTAAAATATATTCTCATACTTATGTTTCACTACTATAATTGCTTCTTTGCACATGGTGCACGATATTTTAGAATCAAAAGCATTATGTATTCTACACCAATTGGGTAACAAAAAATTTTGAATGGATGCATCTTTTCCTAATTCAACTTCCTACTTAATGCTTTTTAGGATAAAATTCCTAAAATTCTCAAACATTCCTTCATTTAGTGATGGTTCTGAATCATGCATAACAGGTACCTTAGTGAAAGTTGGAGTCACATTAGGACATCCCCCTTGATTGTAACCTTGCAACATTAGAACCTCTCTAGTTTTGGGAACATATGATCCCAAATTGGTTACCATGAATAAGATCTCATTATGTTGAACATACTTAGTGATCAACAATTAGAGCCTTGGAGTGCTCTCTATCCTTATCTGATTGGGAACTCCCTTCCATGGGAGCCACATGTATGAAAAGTCTATTGCAATATGACCATTCAATTTCCTTGCCCAATCTCTACTAAGAAGCATGCCATATCCCTCAGGAATATCCACAATAGATATGTCAATACAACTTTGAATATGTGGATCAGAGGCTAATTGCATGTGAATATTATTCAACTCTCCCACGACTGGGACCTCACTTTTCTCCAATTATGTAACCTTCTTGTTAGTCTGAAGTGGAATCAATCCCAACTTTCTACATATGTCCAAAGGCATTACATTACTTGATGTGCTAGAGTCAATTAAACAATTATGTAACATTTTCCCAAAAATTCTAACAAATACTAGGAAAGGTGTAGGTTCCTCCTTCCCTTGATAAAAAAACCATTGGCTTCTTCCCTTTTGAATTAAATGTCTCATTGTTATGTATGAATTTCTCCCATTGTGTGTTGTCACAAAACTTTCCACTATAGGAGAATTATCTCTGATCATTTTCGGTGGTGGATTTTCTAAGGATATTTGTCCATTTGATGTAACCTTTTGGTCATCCTAAGAGTTTTGCACCATTCCAATGAAACTTGAAGGATTCTGAGCAAGCTTAGATGCATATGGTGATACATTATCTGCAACATTGGTGTTTTGTGCAAAATTGTGTTGTTGGACATTGGATACCCCTCTTGGAAGATGTGATACATTTTGAGAAACAATCTTCCTGGGGGTGTCATTGAAACTTTCCAATAATGTATCTCTAATTTTTGAAATTTTCATCAATTCATATAGTGGAAGACTCCATTTAATTTTCTTGAATTCCTCTAGTACATATGAACTCAATCTCTTCAATTCTCTCTAGGAGGACTTCCTTTCTATTTTTGTCTTGGATTTTCGCATTGCCTTTGTTCTCCTTGTTGAGCAAAGGATTGAAGATTATTCTTTCCTTTATCACTTTGTGAAGAATTCATCATGGAAGATTGGCCTATATCTCATTGAGAGCTTGTAAGTTGTCAATATTTAGGGGAGTCTCTGAGAGGCTCAGGATTATTGTTTGCATTGGGATGTGGAGGAGTTGAAAAGTTATTTGGAGGAACTGATGATGTCAATGGCTCATGGTTCCTGTAATTTCTTTGATATGTCTTTATTGGAGTATTACTAGATGTTTGTTGAAAATATTTCACTTCACTTGTCCCTTCCACAAAGACACTATTATATAGAGAAGGGAATAAAAATCCATCCTTATGTAATGATTCATTTGGGGATACTAGTGGAGGTTAATTTTCTGGTGGAACTTGATAATGTGGCATCTCTATGGGACCATTTGCTGAAGTCGATGGGAATTTTTTATTAGCTTATATTGGCATGTAATCCTAAGAAGCAAGAGGAGGAAACTTAAAATCATCAAAAACCAATGCTTGGTCATATCTTTGTGTAGGTACCATCTCATATCCCATAGGAGGAGGATTCTTGGATGTGGCAGTGTTCCTCACTTCTCCCTTGAAAATATTTGTTGCTCTTTGAAATTTGTGAGACTATAATTCAGAATGTTGACTAGTCTCATGTAATTAGACCATCTAGATAGTGTGGCTTCTGCTAAGAAAACTTTATCAGTTGGGCAATTCTCAGATGGAGGGTTGTCCAATGGTGATGGTACACCCCTATTATTTGGATTAGTGTTCCATGATCTTCTTTGATGAGCTTGGTTATTATTATGATATTCTTGATTACCTTCACTGAATCCTTGATTGTGTCCTTGATTACTATCATGATATGGAGGGGAATTTCCTCGATAACCTTGGTTGCTACCTTGATATGACTGATAATTCCTGTATGCATTTTGCAACTGATTATTCTAATTTCTAAGGTAAGTGACCTTAGTGGATAACTTTTTCACTTGTTCAATCAAATCTCTCATCTCATCCTTTTACTCTTGGGTCCTTCTAGAATTTGTCATGTTCTGGAGATAAATTGGCTACGTGGGCATTGCCTGTGACATAGGTGCTCCAAGATGCAACACCAACTAGTTCGGAGGGGTAGGAACTGGATTGATAGTCAGAGCATAATTCAAAGCTCCTTGATTTAATGTATTTTCATTTCCAAAATAGCTGGGTGCTCCATTCATAGTTGCAGGAGATTGCGAACTGACTTTCTCTGCCTCAGCATATGCTTGGATAAAAGTTGTAGCAGTCGGATGAGTTTTTTGAACAAACATAGATGTGAAACAGTCTAGGGCTGCATAGTAGATAGGTCATGCTCCATCATCTCCTATGTGATATGGATTGCACAATCTTGAATAAGCCCTTTGAAATCAGTTATTGAAAACACCAATTGGTTCAGGTTCTTGTCTCCTTAGCTCGATAAACTCTCTATAAAATTCTATAGGGGTGATAGGCAATCTGAATTTCCCAAGGAACGCATCCTTCAATTGTTGCTAAGTCTGTATTGAATTTGAAGGTGGGTTGATATACCAGTAAAACGCTTCCTCACCCAATGAATAAGGGAATAGTCTGCATGCAACATCCTCATCTTGCACATTTCTATTTTGGAGGACATCATCAAAAATCTTAATGCGCTCATCAGTAGTGCGGTTCACATCATTCACAAAGAATTTAGAACAAAAGTGTTTAAAATTCTTTGGCATATTGTTGTATGTAGAAAACATTGCAAGGGGTGATGCATTCTGTGGATGCCATTGCTGGGCCATTGTTGGAACTTGTTGTTGGACAGTTGCAGGTGAAACAAATTGTACAGGTATTTGCACAAATAACTGTTGACTTTCTGTAGCTCCTAGTGGAACTCCTCCTTAGCTTGATTTTTGCGCTCGATATTGAGGCAGTGGAGTTTGGAATATCCTTGTGAGATTGGCTACACTTGGTGAATTATGACTTGTAGATGATTTTTTATTTCCTCACCTAGGTTTTGGATCAAAACTCAATTCTTGTAGTTCATGCGCTCCTGGGGTGAATCTCAAGGATCTTCGATGTGCCTCGGGAGAGGATGAATTAATGTTCTCTAGTATGTGAAATTTCTCTGAAATATTTTAGTCAAGCTCTCCTTCTAGTGCCAGCTTCTGTTGATTTCATCATGCAATGCTTCGACTGGATGAGCGTGTTCATGTTCTACTCTTAGCAGAAGGAGGCATTCGCTTGCTGGATATCAATGACAATTACAGACTGGTGCCTCTAAATTGGGTTATTGCAAACTGCAATGTGAATATGGTGGCATGCTTGTTGTCCCTATCCATTTGACCAGAATATTTTCCATTTTGCATAGGTTTTATCACTGGCTAGGAGATAAAAAAGTATCATAAATACAAACAAAACTCCAGTTGGCAAATGCTTGCAAAGATTAGACAGTGTAAATGGCACTTTCTAAGCTCTTGTCTTGCTTGATGAGGAGCACGTTGTTTTTCTCCCCTCTTCCATAGCTCTACTCTCATATGTCACCTTCATATTTGGAAGAAACCACAATCTTGTAATAATAAGTCTATCTTCCTCACTCACCAAATTGGATACTAATGTGTTCTTTCATGTTTATGGGAAATTACTAATTGAGCTTACCCAATATATAAATTAAGATCAGTTTAAGGGGTCCTAGGCATGGGCGATGGTGACTTTTGGTCACAACAGAACCTAGTTCGGAACCCTCTCCAAAACAATGAGCCCAATATCATTTTTAACATGCATCATTAAATCACATTTATTAGAGTCTTTTACAAATTGATTAATGACATTTTTATGATATTCGAATAAATAATGCATGTAAATTTAAAGCCATTTTACAATAATAAATTAGCAATAAATAAGTTTTCCTATAGAAATATTTTGAATATAAGCATATTATTAAATGGAATACACTATTTAATTCTTCTAATTAAATTGAGAGGCTTTTACAATGCGAACAGATTTCGTTGTAAACAATCTAGTATTTTAAACAAAATTGACAGGCAGCTGCTACTATGAGCATTCATCCATTATGGAATATGAATAATTTTCTATAATAATTAGCCTGTTTTGAAAATTTTGATAGGCATATGATAGTTCTAATTGTGGACTCCAAAATTGACATTTGTTGTGGTAGCTATTCATTATCCCTATTATTATGCCAGGTTTATGTTGTTGTAGCAACTATACGCCAGGTTTTGATTCATTGCCCAAAGATTTGTATAATTATTTATTGTTAGTCTAAGTATGTTTACTATTTTGTCACAGTAGTAGAGATTCCTTTCATGCATTTTACTTTCATGTAGCATAGATGTTAAGACTTAAAGGAACTTAGTGTACATACTGTGTTGACCCATTTCAAGTCCTACGTCCTTGGGTTCACAATTCAAGTGTATTTCATGATGGAATAGTTAGTCTTCAAAATATATATAGTATCCTTGATAAAGAGAATGGTGTGATTATCTTCATCTATTTTGAAACCCTAACATTTTTGGTGTCATTGCCAGGGATGGTGTTAAACTAGGAACCTTCACGAGTCCTTTATTTTTAGATTAGTTTATTAGCTAAAAACTACAAAGTTGTGAGCTTGATTAATAAGTCACCAACTCAATTGCATGCATCAAGGAGGAATACAACAAGATGAATATGCAAGATTTCTTCCATGGGAGTGTGTTAATTTGAACAAAGAAATTGAAGAAGAAGGCAAGTTTCCTTTTGAGGACACAAGCCCTAATTTTCCTACAGGATCTTCCTCTAGAGAAAAACCCTTGGATATAAGTGGTCTTCAGATTTTTGTTGAAAATTTGGCTAGGTTTCTTGATAATTTTGGTCCAAATCCACTTGTTGTTAACAATCTCGTATCCAACGTTCCTTTCTAGCAGCAACCCCATAATCAAATACCTCCAGTAATGGCACAACCTATTTTTTCATTTCCTTTCCCAAGCCTCATAATCAATGCTAATCTCAAAAATATACTCGTAACTTCTCTTCCAAATTTCTATGGGCTTGCAACTAAAGATCTTGATACTTCCTTATTTGAGTTTGACATACTCTATCATAGCTTTGACTATAACATTGATTCCCATAAGCTCAAGTTGTTTCCAAAAACACTAAGAGAATTAGCCTTAGGATGGTTCATGGGTTTAGGAGCTCATGCAACAAGTGCTTGGGATGAAGCACAAACACTATTTTTGGATAAATACAAAGAGCATTGTAAGGGGAATGATCCAACAGATGATATCTTTAAATATCACAAAAGGAGGATGAAACATTCAAAGACTATGTTTCAAATTTCTTATATACAATACAGAAGAGCCTCCAGCATGTATTGGTAGAGGATTCATAGAAACTAGTCTTCATGAGAGGGGTGAACAATAATTTTCTAGAAGCACTAGACCTAATGGCTAGTGGTGATGTATATCAATCTTCTTGGGATGACGTCAAGAAAATCCATATTAACTACTCAAGTTGAACTATGAAGAAAGGTAGAGGACACCAATCCATAGCCGCTAAATGGATTAGTCAAGGTATTTCAAAGCTTGAGATATCTAATCTACTCTTATATTTCAAGCAAGACATCATAAATGATGTCACTACACAACTTGACACAATGACTGCAAAGAAGAAGCATGCAGAGGATGAGGTATAGTTAACTGAGCATTGTCCACACTACTAGAAGTAGAAGAAAGATTGTCAAAGAAAATTGGTTGCTAGCATGGAGAAAAAAAATCTTCCAACTAAGTACATCAAGATAGAAGGAGAGGATGATCAAGTATTCTTCATTGCTCAATGCCAAACATGGGCCTCATGTCAAGATATATCTCAGGACCCTTTATAAAATTCAAATCTATATTGTAATATATGGAAAAACTATAGTGCCCATGGTCCTCCACAATATAGTCAACCTAATTGGAATAATCTCTGAAAAATAATCCACAACATCCTCAATGGCCTCAAAACTCCCAACCTTCTTGGCCAAACTAGCAAAACAACTAGTGATCTAACTAGAAAAATATTCAATGGAAAAATTAGTAGAACCAATGGCAACCACCCCTAGAGAATTGACAATCTAAAAATCAATGGAGAGGACCTCAACAATGGCCTAACCAAAATCCTATTAATCCACAATTACCACCTCTAATCTAACCACCTACACTAATGCCACCACCTGTGAGTTCTAGACCCCAAAAGAAAACTCGGTTGCCTGCATATCCTCGGCCAAATCTAAAAAACCAATAGCCACAATAACCCATGTATTTTTTTGATGGTCAAAAATACTTTGCTTATGCTCTAAATGTTGCAGATATACATTTGAGAACTAGTACAACTCTACTTGCACCTAAACCACGTCTCATAACTAAAATACTAGATATTCCTACTGAATCAAAACTAGAAACTTCTCTACCACAAATGATTGACCCAATCAATGTAACTAGCTCAGCTCAAAATCAAATAGTAGTTGTACCTCCTTTTCCACAAAAGCTCATGCAAAGTAAACTTGCACAAATAGAGGAACAATCCTTTGACATCATTGATCAGCTAAAAAACATGCATGTCCAAATTCCTTTATTCCAAGCCATTAAAGATGTTCCTATTTATGGCAAATCCATCAGAGAAGTCTATCTAAAAAATCTTAGAAGAAAGAAAAATGACCCAACAATAGTTCATGTTGTAAGACAATTGGTTGATATTATGTTAGAAAAATTGGTCATTCCTAAATATTTTGATCCAAGAAGTTTGGTTGTGAATGTGATTATAAATGATCAATGTGTTAAAAATGCTTTGATTGATCTTGGTGCTTCTATAAATATTATGACTAAGGATACTATGAAAAAGCTTAATATATAAGGATTTGGGGCTATACCAATAATTCTACAACTTGCTGATAGTTCTATTGTCACTCCTAATGGGATGATAGAAGACATAGTAGTAACCCAAGACTCTATAGAGTATCCTATGGATTTCATGATTCTATCCCCTAAAGTCAACTTATATGGTTACCCTATCACTTTAGGATGACCATGGTTAGCTACAACTAATGCAAATATAAGTTGTAGGTCAGCGAGTATGATCATATTAGATGGATAGGCAACAAATAAATTTGAACTATATCCTCCAGCACAACCACAACCAAATTTAAGCACATTCGTATGGCCAGATTTAGGGGATGGAGAGGAAGAGTTAAACTCTATAGCATAGCTTATGATGTTACATAAAAAGTTTTTTCTAAAGCTGTAGGAGGAGGATTCAGTAATTCAGAGTATTCTTAGTAATACTTGTGTTAGAAAAGAATGTATTCAATAGTTCTATGTTGGAACTAACTACACATGAGGAATATAATGAGAATTGTTTTTTGTCCAAGAGCTAGACATTATCCATCACCTTTTACCTTGTAATCTAGATACAAGTCCAATCTTTGAAGCTGCTATGGTTGATCTCATAGCTACTATTGAGTTGTTAAAAGGTCATAATCTCCATGTCAATCAAAAATTGCCTTCCAACTAGATGAAATAGTTAACAAAGCTTCTTTAAAAACATGAAAAGGCTTTTGCATGGGACTATGGGGATCTGAAAGGGTTAAGTCCTACATTATGCACTCATAGAATATATATCAATGAAGGGTGCCTATTAGTTCGTCCACCCCAGAGGAGGATTAATCCAACACTTAGAGAAATAGTTAAACTGAACTGCAAAAGTTCCTTGATACTAGTTTTATATACCCTACATCTTATAATAGATGGGTGTTCCTCTGGTTATAGTTCCTAAAAAGAGAGGGAAATGAAAGACTTGTGTAGATTATAGAGATTTGAATAAGGAAACCAAGAATGATCACTTTCCTTTACCCTTCATTGATCAAGTTTGGACATTGGCTAGTAAGAAATATTTTTCTTTTCTTGATGGGCAGAGTAGTTATAGTCAGATAAGTATAGCTCCTAAAGATCAAGATAAAACCATATTTACATGCCCATCGGGTACTTTTTCATATTTTGTCTTGTCATTTGGCCTGTGTAATTCTCCTGTAACATTTGAAAGAGTTGTAATTAACATTTTTGCTAATATATCGCATGACTGCATAGAAATATACATGGATGATTTCATAGCATTTGGAGTCACCTTTGAGGAAGCTTTAACGAATCTTGAAAAGGTTCTTGTCTTATGCAAAGATCATAATCTATCATTCCACAGTGAGAAATGTTTCATGCTGATGCAGGAAGGAGTGGTGCTTGGTCATTTTATATTAGCTATAGGGATACAAGTGGACCTAGCTAAGATAGAGGTAATTCTAACATTGTCCATACCTACAAAACTAAAGGATGTAAGATCTTTTTTAGGTCATGCTAGTTATTATAGGTGTTTCATCAAAGATTTTTGTAAAATAGCTAGTCCTTTGTATACTTTATTGACTAAAAAAGTTGAATTCAATTGGTCACCCACATGTAATGAAGCCTTCCTATAGCTTAAGAGACTCCTCGCCATGACACCAATTCTAAAGGGAATAGATTGGTCAATTCCATTTTATATCCATACTAATGCATCAAACTATGTTGTAGGTGCTATATTAGGACAAAATCTTGCTAATCTTGAAAATGCAATCTACTATATTAGTAAAAGCCTCCATCATCCTGAATTGAATTACACACTAACTAAGAAAGAAATTTTAGCTATAGTTTATGCATTGAATAAATTTAGACATTATGTAATTAGATATCCTATTTTTGTTCATATTGACCACTTAGCTATAAGGTAATTAATGAACAAACTTGCTATAAAAGTAGATTGGCAAGATGACTCTTGTTGTTGTAGGAGTTCGATATTACCATTCTTGATAAGCTAGGAAAGTCCAACATAGTTGTTGATTATTTGTTTAGACTGTACATTTTTTATGAAGATCCAACTACAATTGAACATACTTTTCCAGATGAGCATTTGTTCCATATAGCAACTCACACATGGTATGTAGATATAGAAAACTATCTTGATGCAAATCAAATGCCCCTACACTTCTCTCACAAAGACATGAGGAGGCTAGTAGAGAAAAGTTTTCATTATTCATGGAAAGATAACAATCACTTTTATACTATATTAGATTAGGCCATGAGGAGATCTATCAGAGAGGATGAGATATATGACATACTACATGTCTATCATGATGAACCATGTAGAGGTCATTTTGCAGGAAAAAGAAGAGCACTAAAACTAGATATTATTGACCAAAATTACATAAGGATGCAAAAACTTATACCACCAAGTGTGAAAAATGCGAGAGGATGGGCTGACCAACCAAGTTAGACGAGATGCCACTCAATCCATATAATATTGTAACACCCTTTGACAAGTGGGGTATGAACTTTATAGGTCTAATTAACTGACAATCAAATGGAAAATCCTACATCTTAGTATGCATAGATTATTTAACTAAATGGGTGGAGGTCAGGGCAATGAAAAATGAAAGAGATGAGAAAATAGCTAAATTTTTATATGAGGAAATATTCACACACTATGGAGTTCCCAGAGAACTTGTTATAGATCAAGGCTTCTAGATCACATAAAATTTGATCATTGAAGTTATGAAAGAATATAGCATAAGGCACCAGAAATCTAGTCCCTATCAGCCTTAGAAAAATTGGCAAGTAGAGGTCACCAATAAAGAAATTGAAGCCATTCTGACCAAGACAGTGCAAATACATAGGAAAGATTAGAGTAGCAGGTTAATTGAAGTTGTTTGGGCATATTGAACTATATGGAAGAAAACAACTGGATTCACTCCATTTAAACTTGTGTATGGTAAAGTAGTAATATTTCCTATTGAATTTGAACATAAACCACTATGCACTACCTTGGAATTGAACATTAGTCTTCTTGTAGTACAACAAGAGAGACTTCTCTGCTTGAACTCACTAGATGAAATGAGAAAGACAACATAGGAAAGAACAAAGATCATTCAGCAATGGAAAAAGAATTGGCATGAAACACATATTAGTAATAAACAATTCCAAGTGGGAGATTGGGTTCTTCTATAAAATTCTCATTTCAAAGAGAATCTAGGGAAGTTGTAGACTCAGTGGCTAGGGTCTTATGAAATTCAATATGTATTTGACAATGGAGCAGTCTAGCTAACAACCATTGATCGTGTCTAGCTCAAATTTCTTCCAAATTATCATAGGTTGTGCCTCTATCATAAACCATAGACCAAAGATGAGTTCCTATAGTAGTTCTAACTAAATAGTTTACCAACTAACACAGTTCCTATAGTAGAAGGTGCAAACCTTCTTCCTGTAGCCATAACCATGAAAAACCCTGAATGAGCACTCATAATAAAACCTCACCTAATCTAAAGTCCATTCTATCATTCATTTTTCCTTTCTTTCATACACTGCTACATCTGAGACCATTTTTTGACCATTGAAGGTCAAAATTTCAACTCATTTTTTGACCACACTTCAACCAACGTCGACCAACTCATTGGTCAAAATTTTTTTGGTCAAAAAATTGTCATAGCCATGGTTCAAACTCTGTCTGGAATTGGTCAAAATTTTGACCACTGAAGGTGGAAAATGTCAACAAGAAAGGTAGAAATTTTGACCATTGAAGGTAGAAAATGTTGACCAAGAAAGGTAGAAATTTTGACCATTGAAGGTAGAAAATGTTGACCAAGAAAGGTAGAAAATTTGACCAATGAAGGTCAAAAATTTTGTCCATTGAAATTGGAAATTTTGACCAATGAAGGTCAAAAGTTTTGACCAATGAAGGTAGAAATTTCTACCAATGAAGGTCAAAAAGTTTGACCATTGAAGGTAGAAATTTCTACCAACGCCTAGGTAAAAATATTTTTTCAAGAATTCTATAAAACAGTTCACATGCCTTGCATATGATATGACATTTTGCATGCATCATACACTCTCATCCGACTGATGATGGATTAGGGAGAGTGATCTGAAATGATGATGCTAAAAAACACAATCAAATCCAAAATAAACTTGCATTACAAATGGATTGTGGAAATCTGATATTGTTGATTACTTAAACATGCATATATGTTTAAGTTGTGATTGTCCTGGTAGACATGCATGCAAAATCAACAATATCAGATTTCCATAATCCATTTGTAATGCAAGTTCATTTTGGATTTGATTGTGTGTTTTTTAGCGTCATCGTTTCAGATCACTCTCCTTAATCCATCATTAGCCAAATGAGAGAGTGCAAGATGCATGCAAAATGTCATATCATACGCAAGGCATGTGAACTATTTTATAGAATACCTAAAAAATATTGACAACAACTAATCAAACTGTCATAAACACCTACAATAACTAATATGCTTGTTCATTAATATGCCTGATACAATAAGAAAACTTGGCAACTATGCACAACAAGTTATACGCTAAAGTGATTTGACATGGACTATCCACTCTAATTTGTGGAAGCTCCCCTGACAGTGCATTTGAAATATCTGTAGGTAACTCCAAAATTAAGTTGTGGGATCATATCAATGGTTGTTAGTCAAAATTTTCTCTTGACTAGGGTTGTGAGGATATTTTGTTAGCATTTGGTTCCTAATTTACTCAAGAATTGGGGTCTGATAATATTGTCTTACAAATTGTTTATTTTACAATGGAGTTGTATCTTCTATTTTATTCCTGACTAATAGAAGTTTATCTGACCCTGAGATGATCAAATCCACTTGATAAATGTTAATCTCTCTTTAAGTTTTGCACTATTTTCTATATTAGGAATAAGTCAATTCTTGAACTATCTACAACTATTGATTGCCTTGTGTTTCTTTTTATTCCTGTCAGAGCCTTCATTCAACTCTATCTACCCTACTTGTCATTCCAAAACATAAGGATTTATAATTTTTTTGCTATACACATTATCCGCCATCAAACTTGTATGTTTAATATCCATTTTCCCATTCTCAATTTCCATAATCTCCCTTTTTATTAATATTGGTAGAATCATGGTTGAGCCCCATGGTGTTGTTGATATCATATCAAGATGTTGTGGATTCCCTTCAGGAGTAGTAATTCCATTTATTGGTACCAAAGGTTGTGATGGTAAAAATGGTGCCAAATGCTTCTTTACTCCTATAGGCCCCATACCAGAATGTAGAATTTAGAATGTCTTGTAAAGATTGAGATGGCATACATCCACTCCAATTCAACTCGAGCTAGTTAGTCCAACCTGCACATTCATGTTTGCACCATCCATGTACACTTGACTATCATTGTCATGAATGATTTAACATATCTTATTTAATACCCTCCTCATACACACCATGCATTGAAGGATAGGTAATCATAAGTGCTACAAGGTTTCCTTATTTTCCTCTACATCCTTCATTTTCTTTAGCAATAGTTCAAATAACAACAATTTTCATTCCACACATTGTAGCACTTGAAGGATTCATTCCATGAGTTGAGATAGTAATGATAGAAGTTTTGATGCCCATCTCCCCTTGCTTAACGATAAGCATATATCCTTTACAATATCAAGGAATGGAGCATCCTCAACATTAACAGTGCCTAATTTCTTTAATCCACTAATAAATGCTCCCGCCAAACCATGTACACATTCTACATTTTTTTCAATCCTGCCAGACCATGATAGATTGCATACATAGAAGATATATTGTAATTAATGCCTGTATCATGTAGATATTTCTAGTGGCATTATCTTGCTTGATGTGTTGCTCCCTTATCTACATTTCCATCCTTAGCATAGGATTCCTATGGGAATCCACATTAACTCCAATAATCCTACTAGGCATCATTCATTTTTACTCTTAAGATGTAACCAAGAAATATAAATCAGGGGCCCCCATAGTCTAGGGGGACACCAAATCTTTGAGAAGACCCAAAGATGATATCCACCCCAAATTCCTCAGGAGGCTTCGGTATTGTTAGTGTAGAAAAATCAGAGGCCATGACAACCTTCACACCATTAGCATGAACATTCTTAACAAAATAAGAGTAATCAATAACTTCCCTCTCTATCCTAGGGTCCTGAACACGCAGACCACAAACATCCTTGGAACTATAATCAAAGTACTTTAGATCAAATTTCATGACATTCAACCCCAACCAACCTACCCTTATATGGCACACATCAAATGTCTAAGGATGAGAGTTACTAAAAATGATAGAAGTCTTCTTATTATCTTTGGTTATATCATTACATATCACAATAGCCTCAAAACTAGTAGTGGCCTTGTCCAAAAGAAAATCATTTCACATGGGAGCCCAGTAAGATCTAATATCATGTTCTAGTGATTCAAAAAAGATTCTAGTATATCATGGAAACAATGTTAGGAGGGGACAAGGGACGACGATGGGGCTGAAACCTATGATAAATTATACTCTATTAAAAGTATTAACCTATTACAAATAGGGATGCACTTGCATTTAGGCACAATGCCTAGAGCTCACTGCTCAATATAAAAATATCTTACTGCCTTACATAAATGGACAACAACTCATAGTTCACAAAGTGTTTGATATCATCCTCTTCATGCATGTTCAATTTCATTGAAGCTCATTGGATTCCACTCATTCCTGTTCACAAGATCATCGATGTATGGCTTGCATCCACACACACACCACACACACTTCAGTCATAAAAGATTACATTCATTCATATAATTCATTAACCTTGTAGAAGAAAACAAGAAAATGATTAGAAATATGAAAATATCAGGCAAATAAATAAATTACAACCTTTATCTAATGGCTTCAGTAGAGACTTGAAGTAGGTCATCTCCAAACCAATCTAAGTTCTATTTATAGAATTCAATTGGGAGACTATCTATTGTTGGGGTCTTTTCATCATTCAACTTTTGAATTGCATTTACTATTTGTTATTCTGATACAGTTTAAATATTAATTATTTCTGCAATATCATATGTAATCTTACTGTGAATTATATTTTTGCTTAGATCTCTTGCACTATGTCCTTGAAATGAGAAAAGTATCTTATAGAACAGCGAAAGTTCTTCCCTATCTCTTTAAGATCACTTAGCAATTTATTATCAGCTCATATATAGTCAACTTGTTCTCAGACATTCTTAACTTTCATACATCTGAAGAAGAGTTTTGAACTCTTATCGCCATTGTTAAGTCAATTTATTTTGGCTCTTACTCGTAATCCTTGTATATTTTTAGCATGTATATTTCTCAATAATTTTTTTGCTATGATTAACTCCTCATTCAATTTTGAGTTATTGGGGTCATTTGAATCTTCTTCTCTAGTTTGAACAGATCTTTCTGAAGGTCATTTTCTGTTTTCCTATTGTCTAAGGCTATTCTTTTGTCCAATAGTTTGAAATATAATGGCCAAATTTTTATTGTTGTCATTCCATATTTTAATTGCATTTTTATCTTATAACGTCCATCTATAAATTTCTCTAGTGGTAAAGATTGGGTAATTGCAATTTTCTTTTAGTAAATTGGTGTTTTGAAGGAATTTATCTTGATTTTCATTGTCCTAATGTTGATCATTAGATATATGAATCTTACAGTAGCAATAATGATGATCAGATAAAGAACAAGGGGTAACCTTGACACTACATTCATGACAGTCTGATCAAAGCTAAAAAAATCTTTATTGCAATAAAATATATCCAATCTGCAATATATCCTTATACTTACCTTTTGGCAATTACACCCAGTAAACCAATTATTTTGGTTTTCTTTTCTATATCCTTCGAGAGGATCGAATAGGTTGAGCTTAATTTTCATTTTATTCTATTAACAATTTTCATTTCCTTTGCACTTATCTCACTTCCTATAGATTTGTCCTCCCTACTCTCAACCATGTTAAAGTCAGCTCCCACAATCCAAGGGATGTATTGAAGCCCATATATCCATTTCCATAGCTCATTTCTCTCATAATGTGCAATGGCAGCATAAATTGAGCACCACACAAACTTTTTATTGTCTTCTTCAATAACAATCTAGACAACCCTATTGTAAGGAGAGATTTAATGTCCGATTGCAAATGGTACCCATTTGTTTGATGTTTTCATATTGCAAAGGTGTGAGTGGTGGTGTAGGTAAGATTTGAACCTCATAATTATAATTTACATATTTAAAATCAGCACACTAAAAGAATTTTAAATTAACTAATACCAAAGTAATATAAGGATCATTCAAGGTAAGGTGAAATAAAATGTACCTGATAGGAAGGTCCCTCAGCTTCAGTAAGTGAACCATGTGTGAGTGCTTCTACTAAAAGACATCGATTAACAAAGTGGTAATTTAGTTATGATTCCAATTCATCCAAATTTGTGTCCAAGACACTCGAATAGTTGAAAGAGCATTGGGATGCAATGTCTACTGATTTGAATTCAATGCCAACTTCCATATTCATCCACTGCATTAAGTCAATAGCTGCATTTACACCACCTCCCATCAGATGTTCTCCAATTAGAGCCTCCAAACAAAGCTTCCTAAAAACAAAAGAGAAAGAAACTATGCCAATTTCCATACATAAGAAAAACATGGACACTTGAAGAAACCAAATCAGTATTTACTTAAAATATTGAAGGTTGTTCCTCATTAACATGTTCCCCATTTTCTTCAACCAGATCTATTAAAAAAAGTGGTCCTCTCAGATTATACAGGTAAGCAAAAAAGCAACAAACCAATTTTGGAGGAAAGCCAACTCAAGAAAAGTTCAACTAGAATTTGGATTAGTTGCACAAATTTGTGTCTACAATATTAATCATATCCACATTTCTGACCATAGTGGAAAAATAAATAAAAGGATTAGGAAGAGGTTGAATACAATTAAATGCTAAAATCCATTGAATCAAATAGAATGGCACATTTAATTAAATGGCTAAAGGGTGTATAAGAGAAGTTGAAAGAAGTGCTAAGTATGCACTTTTATCCTCTACAACACTACAGTAATCTAGGACAATGCCTCCAACTGGATAGAAAATAAATCAATGTTTGATAATGGCCGCATGGACCATAGTGGACAACAATCACAAGTGCATGAGCTCAGATAGGAAGTTCAAATGGGTCAATCATTGAGTTGGATTGTATCAGGCAGAATGAGTACTCCAGTATGCAGATCAGTGATCAAAGGAGAAATATTCAGACTTTCCCTTAGCTTCCATGGTTAGCCGTACCTTGTCCAGGGTGGCATCACTCCATTCCAGGGTTGGCATTAGGTTTGGAGGACTCATTGAGAATGGATCAGAACTATAGGGTGGACTAGAATATTTATAATCATTTAGCAATATCAGCTTAGGCACATAGAAGTTAATTTGTATGCAGCTTAAATTAAAACTTTGTGAACATGGACAGTCAATGATGCAGATTTTTTTTGCTATCTCTTTATCCCCTAGGCCTTTTGTGGTGATTCCCATGGTGGATTCTTTCTAGCATAAGCTTTTCTCTCTATATTGAACTTTTGGCAAATTAGTCTTTTAACTATTGAATTGGCCTAGTGGGTCATCATATATTGTAACCTAGTCTTTTAGTAATGTATTTCCATTTTCCCTTGTCTTTTTTTCTACAAAAAAAGCATCAAAGCTTAGTTACAAGACTCGGGCTTGGCACTCAAACTCAAAATATTGATAAAACAATGAAATAAAAATATTTTATAAGAAATTGAGTCTTTTACTATGCAACCCTCATTTAACCAACTTTAAAGACATAATAAAATAATCAAATAGAAGCTACATTGAATCAGTACCAAAGAAGATTTGAGTTTCGGGAAACAACATTTTCCTATATATAGTCTCGCGAGTGTTCAGGTATAAAAGTTCATGGAGTATAAAATCCATGGCATTAAAACAAAAAGCAGAAGTATCCTTAAATGGTAGATTAGAGTTGTAAAGGTGCCTTTTAGTGTCTTAGCCTTTTGGCTTTAGTTTTTAAATTTTTTTCTTGTCTCCTGCTCATTTTTCTTAGCTGAATCTTACTATCAAGACTCAGAAAGTCTGCTCATAACCCAAACTCCACTATAATTACATCAGAGTTATGATTACCATAATACTTGCTTGGTGTGCCACCAACAATATTTACTCTTCCCTTCAACATGGAAACCTAGATATATTTTCGAAGATTGATGTCAATTGATAACTAAAAGCAATAATATAAGATATTTAGGCAAATTGACAATCAATTACAACATCTTGTAAAAGTTAAACCCATAGATAAAACTAAGTAGATCAGATATTTATATCTGATCCAAAACACAATTTGCAAAAGGAAATGTTATCACCAATAAAAGGAAACACACGTGCATATGCATGTGCTTGAACTTTGTATATACACTCAAAGACTTAGGTCTACATTTAAACAAGAAATTCAAAAGTCTTCTGAACAAATCAATCTTATCTCAATTTAGATTATGAAAATGAAAGCACAACTTTTACTTCTTTACAATGAATGATACATATTAGATCTATCCATTCAAAATGGAAGGAAAATAAGCCTTTTCAACAAGGTAATATCAAATAATTTCTAAGTATTCAAACAAGAAAATGAACTACCTTACTCTATGATTTGAAACAGTGAATATCAAATGAGCCATATAGAACAATCAATGAAAATGTTCTAAGTGGTCAAGCAAACTATCAAAACTGCATAAAGATCAATGGTATGTAATAACCCCAACTGGGTATGGCTTCAATAAGCACCAATTTCCTTTCCAATTTAGTTGTTTGAAATTTCATGAAACACTTTGACAATGACTAACCCTCACTGTTATGCAGTTTCTTATGGGATTTTTAAGTGATTCTTCTAGATTGAATTTTAGATAATATGTTGGAAAGAAATGACAGTACTAAAACTTCATCAAACTAAGCCAATTCTAAATATGAGAATCCAATTTGTAATGCTGAATGTACCAATGAAACTCATAAAATTGAAATGCAAATAACTGATATCAGGAACAATGTAATAATCCCTGCTTGCTTTGATCAAGGAGATCATGTTTGGGCTAGAAGTATTTTGTCAAATAGTTAGCATGTAACCCAGGTCCTAAGCTTGGATACTACTGTAAGAAATAACTCATGGGAACATAGTAACAAGACCAAAGGAATGTGAAAACAATATGAAAACTCAAGAGATAAAAGTTCTGAATTTTTATTATTCTCCACTAGAGCAGAGCTCGTACAACATTTAATCTATCTGAAATCATGAAGGAGCAATCACTGACTATATCCCAAGAAACTAATCTATGTTTACATTACTAACACAAGTTACCAACACAAACAAATGATAAAGAGAACCTGGTATAAATCACAGATAACAGAGGAACTATGCTGCTATTTACGACATGTCTTTAATGATCTCAATTCGAGGCTCCTAACTCCCAGTTACTCCAACGTGCACTAGCTACTGGTAATCTGTCCCAACGTGGTGTCTTTGACCTGTGAACTCTTTGCAACTGAAGCTATCTATGCAGTGTGTCGCTTGGAGAAGCTTGGAGTGTTGGCCAACTAGTAGTCTCTCTTTCTCCTTCACACACCACCCTTTTAATGCTACAAGGTTCCAATGCTGCACATGACTAATGAAAAGTTTCTTTGTGGAAAATTCTTCTTGTCCTTGGAATGATTTGAAAGAAAGCTTCTTTACTGCCACTGTAGTTCCATCATGAATTACCCCCTACATTGAGCAAATACATGAAGAAAATAATTAAAAATTCAAACAATACTAACAATAGAAGCTACAAAATTAAAACATCAAACAATACTAACATAAGGTAGGGATAAAAGATAGTGGAACCACATTGAGGTTGAGGATTGGGGAGAAGGATTCAAGATACAAATAAACAATAGAGAACATAACTTGTAGTGAGTCACCATAAGCATGGCAGTGAAATTAGACAAATGTAGCGCTCGGCTTGGTAACAATCAAAGACTACTGACAAAGAGGCAACTAAATTGGTCCAAGCACTAGAAAAACAAAATGAGTTGTCTCCAACCAAATTTGCAAACAATTAACCACTGATTTTCAGTCAATAAGGATTAACTCCTTAAGTCCTCTCACCAAGTTAGCTCTCCAGGTCATCTCACCAAGTCGACTCACCATCTCGTCTCACCAAGTTGGCCTCTCTATGTAGGCTCACCAATCTGCCCCACCAAGTCGCCTCTTTAAGGCCGCTGAAAATGCCCCAAAGTAATGGTCTATTCCCAAAGTATTGGTCTATTCCTTCTAATAAAATCAACGATAAGCATATAACCTTTACAATATCAAGGAATGAAGCATCCTCAACATTAACAGTGCCCAATTTCTTTAATCCACTAATAAATGCTCCCGCCAAACCATGTACACATTCTACATTTTTTTTCAATCCTTCCAGACCATGATAGATTGCATACATAGAAGATATATTGTAATTAATGCCTGTATCATGTAAATATTTCTAGTGGCATTATCTTGCTTGATGTGTTGCTCCCCTGTCTACATTTCCATCCTTAGCACAGGATTCCTATGGGAATCCACATTAACTCCAATAATCCTCCCAAACATCATTCATTTTTACTCTTAAGATGTAACCAAGCAATATAAATGAGGGGCCCCCATAGTCTAGGGGGACACCAAATCTTTGAGAAGACCCAAAGATGATATCCACCCCAAATTGTTTTGTGCTGGTCTCATTTTTAGCTTGTCTCATGTTTCCCCAGTAAGACTTTGTGTTGCCTCCCATTATGACTCTAGTGCCCATCAGATAATGCATTGGTTTCTGGGAGATCCTGGGTTCATTCTTTACTTCCTTCGCATTCCTTGACCCCAGTTAGAATCAGTTGTTGCCTTGTTTTTTGAAGAAACCAAAAATTAAAAATTTTAAAGTGATTTTTCCTCTATATGGGGAGGTTTATAAAAAATCCTAACTTTCACACTTATCCAACCTCAAACCTTAACTTTCACATGTTTGGAGCATTGATCAAATTGGTACACTTGAGATCGTTGCTTGGCAATCCTTGGCGAAGGAAGGCTCATTCCTTTAATTGTGAACTTATTGGTTGGTTGCAGACCAACCACACCACTCTATAGTTTTCCATAATAGTAGAGAGTTGGAAAGTTCTTCTTGGCCAAGGCAGGGAGAGTTCATAGTCTTAGACTCATGCAAAATGTGGATTTATAGACAATGTATGTTAATCATTTCCATCTGAAAGAGTATGTTAATTAGAGAAGGATAACTTATCAACAAAATCAAAATGTTGAATACAAAATATCTACACAAAAAATATCCAACAGTGTATCTACAAAAATTAGAATTGCTATAATCTGACACATTTAAACCTAGAATATATTGACTACAATTGCATTCAAAATAGTGAAATATTTCAACGCATCCTTGGTCTTTTGGTGAAGTTGAAATCATCCATAATGTAAAAAAGAAAATAATAAGTGATTTCCTTCTTATGATAAGTTTGAAGTACTCACATTTATTTTAGTTATCTCTAAAATCATTTATTTTCTAGAGATTTCCCTATATTCAAATGATTTCATATGGAATGTGGGGATGCCAGATGGCGGCCCTAAAATTCTATGGCGTTAGATATTACAGGGCTCATATGATCAGCATTAAATATTAAATGATTAAGCAATAAACGATTGAGCAAAGCCATTGGATTAAACTAAAATGTTTGTGTTTGTAATGAAGAAAAGAAACATGCACCCACATGCTTCGACTAATTATGTACCAACAAATGCTTTGGTAACTGAGCACTACCACATGTAATACAAAGGTGACATTATTTGTGATCTGCTTGGTTTGTTCAAGGGATTTCAAATAGAGATGAAATATATGCATACAATACCTAGGTTAGTTGTGGAGAAGTATACAGATATAAATTTCTTTATGGTCGAAACTAATTTGGCATGCATGGAGGTTATTGATCCTAGAGATATATTTATTCACCATTCTTGGTTATGAAGTTAGCCAAGAATTTCTTGAAAAACATGCTGAGGTTATGTTGGTCTCACCTAGAGATAAGGAAGCATAAATATGGGGAACTTATAATGAGAAATTTAGACAAGGGAATAATTATACAAATGATCTAGAAAAATGAAGGTAGAGAAATTTGTGGAAAATATTAGAAAAGAGGAGGGCATTATCAAAGAATAATGGGAAGTGATGAAGAAGGGGAGCAAAGTTTCAATAAAGGTTCAATTGGGAAGCACAAGCATAAAACCAATCAAGGACAACATTGCAAAGAGTGTAGAGGTGGTAGACACACCTGATATTTTGGCAATAAAAGTTGAGGTTACTCCTCAACCTCACAAGGTTACAAGGAGATCAGACTCCTCCTACTGCTAAGCTAGAAAAACTAGCTAAATAGGGACCTACAAGAGCTACAAGGAAGAAGGAAAAGGCATAATGATACAGGGGCATCTAGAGATTCCAATTATTTTCAAGATCTGGGATTCTAATGCACTTTAAATGATTATTTTAATAATGTTGGGATGAGTCTTAGTTTTATATAGTTAATTTAATGATGTAATTGCGGGTTATAAGTTAAGAGTTTTGAATAAACTCCAAGATACTTTACTAGTATCTTTAATATATTTAGAAAAATAATGAGCCAGGTGTGGGAAGTTAAAAGTCAGTTTTAAGAATTAGTTATTGGGTTACCTTCTTTTGAATATCTTTAGATATATGTAATTAAAGAAACCCGAGAGAAATATATATAATTTTTCTGAATAGTAGTAGTATGAGAAGATTTGAGAATCAAGGAAAGTGGAGAAACAATGTAATCAAGAATGGAATAATGGTAGAATTTTATTCTATTCAGATCTTTTGTTTCTTCATTGTTCTTATGCACATTTCTATGTTCTTAAATTTTTGAATCATCATAGATGGAGTAAACAAATTTTATGGAACTATATTGTATTCAAAACTTGCGCTAATTGCTATTTGGTTTGAAGATACTAAATCTATTTATAATTTCTTTGTTCTTACCTTGGTGGCTGGTCACGGTGAGTATGAAATAGTTTAACAATAGTTTAAAAGATAGTTGTGATTGAAGTCATTACCAATTACAATACAATTTCAAAGATCTCAATTTTGTTTCGCTCCAAGTCAATTCTTGGTATCGGTTATTGGTTTCAAGAAGTTAAATCTTTGAATATGAAATTGGGGTATGCTTTATGATACCGGTTTCTTTTTCAAGATTTGGTTTTAGTTCTACATCAAATTTAAATAGTCCCAATTTGGGAACAACAATAGTCTAGTGTGATACATCAGGTCTCTCTTTAAAATTGATTTAGCAATGATTAAGTCTTAAATATTCTTATGCATTGAAACTCGAAATAGTTCTAGAAAAATCGGTCTGTGCATATTGGATTGAGTGTAGCCAGATAATGGAAGATGGTTGAATGTTTCCAAGAGACTTGTTGCCACAATCACAATTAAAAAGGGAACAAATATCATTTGTAATTCGTATGGATGTTAGACTGTATTGAAGGGATTTTTAGATTGGTCACAATATGTAAATTGAATGTGTGTTTGTAATGACAGTGACGCCATTTAGAGGAACCCGAGAGAAATCCATTTTGTAGAGGTATGTCATTGAAGAAACCATGCCATTGAAAATCTTAATGGTTATATTATACTGATAGAATTATAGGAAATAATGAATTTGAAATGGACTTTGCTGAAAGAGTTTATTGTTTGATGGGAAACAATTATAGAAAGATGTTCTAAGTAGTCAGTTGCATTACAATCTATTTACTGTCATTTAGTCCATTTAAATTTTGACTACTCGAAGTTCAAAATATTTTAAGTCTCAATTCAACATTTGGAAAAGGAGTGAGACAATTAAGCTATTGTATTGTATTGGAGACATTATTGTCATCAGCAAATTAAAAGTTCTTGTGAATCTCTACTTGATTTTTGCAAGGAAGAATAATGAAACATGCAAATTTGAATCACTGAGTAGATTCTTTGCATCACATAAGGCCCAAGACCCAAGAAAGCTAAGGTCATATAACAGAAGAAGGTAGATAAAGGTAGGAAATTTTTAAGTTAAAATATAAAAATGAGGAAGAAGAAGAAAAAACATCAAAACTCACACAAACTAACATTGAAGAGAAAAAAAGAAAAGAAATGGAAACTGGATTTGAAAAAGATAATTGCAAGGATTAAGAATGAACGAAAACTAGATCAAACCCCAAGATGTAACTAATGATGTTAATTAGTTCTATAACATTGTTAGAAAACCTATAGGGAACATAACCTACTGTTGGATCATAACCTACAGCATATCACATTTACCATTGAGCCTATGCAACCTACAAGGAACATTGGAGATTACTTGTGTGATCTTACCTGCAACCTTAGCATGCATGCAATTTTGATTAAGAGAGGATAAGATACTCCAATATTTTATTCTACAGTTAATATGGTCATAAAACACACATCAACACTCCCCACATACAATGATTTTACAGTCTAGATTATTGTCTAGCATATTTGTTGTTGAGGAGTTCTCTGTCCTAGTTATGTTTCAGTGAAGAAATCTATATATTTTATATATATCAACATTCTTGGAACTTTCTGTGTAATAACTTGGTAGTCATCCTATGAAAGTTGAAGTTATATTGATGTAAGATATGCTTGGCTAGATACTACTAGATTAGGGTTTTTTTCTTGTATTGAGGACTATCATATGTGTACTGCCCTAAACTCCCCCACCATTTAAATTTAAGTAAGAAGGATGCCCCTTGTGGTCCGCAGAAGAATGCCATATTAACCTTCTCCATGTTTAGAAATTTATAGAAAAGCATTTATTGCAAGTGCCAATAACCTTGAACAACTGCATCAGATTTCTCCATGTTCAGAGGTTCTTGCTTTGTAGTGTTCTGATTCTATGGATTGTTGGCCTTTTTGGTCTAGTCCTGTCTCACTGTACATTCCCTAGTCTAGTTGCATGGTTGAAACTAAGTGTTTCCTCTTCTAAAGGGCTTATAGAGAATCTGGTCACATAGATCTGCCTGCGAATAAGGAAAGTATTGGTTTGGGGCCTTCGATTTTGTTTTTCTCACTTCTATCTATAGATATAGGTGGTTTACTGAAAGAAGTGAATGTTATCAAATTATTTGTGTGCTTAAAGACATGAAATGGGTTTCCAGGAGAGTTATTTACTATATTTTCCTATATCTTAAAGAGTATTTCCATTTCCTCCATTTTTGAGTGTCCAAGGACAGAAATAGAAATGATAAGACCATAGTTGATGCCATTATTAACATAACGTCAAAGCTAACTGATTAAAGTGTAAATATTTAGTGATATAATAAATGCTACAAAAACTTTAAAATGTGGAATTGTACGAGTTAGTGCCAAGAAATTGATTTGATCCTCAAGAAATTGTTGGAACTATTGAAAATTGTAGCCTGGTGATGAAATTTATGAGAAGAATTTACCAGTATAAAGAGGTATCAGTAAAAGATGCAATTGCATCCATTTCACATTTTAAAACAAGAGCATCAACAAAATTATCCAAGCCTTCACCCTGCATTATATCTTCAATATGATGATGAGTTATCCCAACTCGGTGATGTGTTACACGCCCTTGAGGAAAATTATATGTTACGAATTCCAATCACACTTGACACTACTGTTGAGGATAAAGAGCACAATTGAGACAACTTCATGGCCAATGAGGTTAGTAATTTAGAAATTTAAGAGATTATGACAAAGGCGACGCATGAGGTTGAATACATTGAAGATGATGTACTGAACAACGAAAAGAAGGAGATATAACAGAGATAGAACCTTACTATTCCGGCAGAGGTTGCACTGAAGCTGCCAAATGCTGCTAGAACCCAAACAGTAAAATGCTAATGGCACGTAATCTTCAAACCCTTCCTCTACATGTAATGGCGCCACAAAATGCAATATACGACAAACATTAACCTCACAGCCTTTCTTCTGGTCATGCAAGATTGAAATTAGGGCATAACAAAGAGCTTGTTTTTTATTTTGGGAAAGTGTAAGTTCATGTTGGTCAAAATTTTGACCAACACGGGCTTCTAGTTAAAAAAATTATATACATTCCTTGCATAAAACGGCCAATTTGACCCCATTTTTTTAGATGGTCAAAAATTTTGGTCTAACAATGGGGTCAAATGTACTAGTGATATCAACTCATCTCATTTCTTTATCTATCATCAACTCACACTCCACGTCACCCACAAATTCTATTTTTACTACTTTCAATAAATTGGTCATCAGACTTGACCATCTCATTAGTTTACATGCAAAAGTACACTCTCAAATTTTAGGTGCAACATTATTACTCTTTACTCATTTTTAGCATGTAGGTTTCAATATTTATTTATAATATTGCATTAAATGTATCATACAAGACTTAAGCTAGTTTTTCATTCCTATGCCAAAAATTTTAGTGTGGACACTTGTTAAAATTTAGTGGGGGGCCGAGAAGTGTATTAATTTACAAATTTCATCTCCACATCACCTTAGTCATGTCCACATTATAGGTTGTACATTGGTGGTGGTCTAATTTTAATTTTTAAAATCTCTTTGTATCTGTTGTACCTTTCCAATCCAATTTTGGGAAAGATCTCCACTAATTGACATGACTAAAAAAAAGAACTATGATTTATTACAAGAACACTTCTAGTTAAACCTTGATGTCCTTCATAATTAATTGCATCATTATTTTACATGCCAAACATAAAAAATTCTTGTTAAGAGAATATGGTAATAACAGTTTCCAGAAAGATCAATTTGAAATTCTGAGAAGAGGGTATTTGTAGAAGTATTAAAGGGGTAAAACTTATTAGTGTGGTGATAATAGAGAAATTTGAGGCTGAGAATTTTTAAGATGGGAGGATAGTTGTGGAGACATGAGCCAGTTGTTCATAGTATTTTACTTGTGGACATAGAAGTAATTTGACGATTTCATGCCTGTGGATGGCTTGGCTACTTCCTATAGTTAACTGAGGTTAATGAAGAAGTAGCAATGCATATTATGAGAAAATTTGATGAATGGGAAGCCATAGTATGCAGATTTAAAGTAAGTGCTACTAAGAAGCCTATAGTAGAAGTCTTAGGACTACCAGCTGATGTAGAGCCTCACCTTGGAAAACTCAAGAGGAAAACAGTCACTCAACTGAGTTGCTGCAAGGGGCACATGCACCTTCCAGGATCAAACTAAAATCAAACTCTGCAATTTACTAACTGATTCTCTTTATACATATTTAAATGAGAACGTGCAACATGAACTTCAAGAACGATTAAAAACTCTTGCAGACTATTAACAAACTGATTTTTTCAATACCCAGTGAAAACTAACATGCGACAGGAACTTTCCTTACCTCCTGTCGCAACATTTTTTTGCACCAACTTAATAAAATCTGACCTAACTTTTCTGCAATCTATTTGACATACTTTTTTTTGAGAAGAAAACTTGACATAACTCTGACCAAAAAATGAATGCCAAAAGCATTTGCTCATATTCTATCTACACCATCTTTTCTTCTTACGTGAATTTAAAACTTGGGCTTAATAAAGATTGATTAGATTTCCCTACATTGGAATCAAAATACAAGGATGAAAACTATCACATTCAAAAGAAAAATCCGTATATCAAAACAACGATAAATTGATTTCCAACAACAATAGACCATTTTCAATATTGCATCGTATGTATGCATGCAAGATTTAAAACTCGGGATCAAGTCAATTGTCGCTTAGAACCTCTTTTTCATGGACCAAGACTGCCATATCATGATTCAAACTAATACTCATCACCATCTCACAACAATCATGCAACTAACCATACCGGTGAATAGATAAACATATTCACGAATCTAATATTTGGATTCTGCGTGGCTACAAACATAAATGAATGAAACACAAAACATGAAAAGAGAGAACAACATATTTACACAACTCACTGTGATTCCAGAAAGTAGATCACAGCGAGTCTAAAACACTCTCATTAACTAGTGCGACTCTAAAAACAATAAATATTTACAAACAACTAAATTAGGAAATCGTATTTCTTGTAACAAATTTCAAACAGAAAATTTAACTTAGATTCAAACCCATTCAATGTATTGTTGTTCTAAAACAAAACCATTAATTTTGAAAAGCCACACTAAAAGTACAGATTCACCAAAATCAGAAAAAACTCAAACTTTCCATTTCTCTTCCACTCAATCCAATCTCTTTTACGTTCAAAAATCTGCCTTTTAAAACACTTTTCCATCTCTTCTCTTGGGAATCTGAAACATCCACAATAAAACAAGAAACTAAAACCTATTTTGGAATCATGAAAAATCAGATTTTAGAATCTGCGACTAACTCTTCCAGCTGTTGGAAGTTTCCCAAAGTTATCAATTTTTAGTTGGATTAATTATTTAAAACATACACACAAAAATCTTCAAGAAAACTGACTCAAACATAAAACTGAAATTACTTTGTCCTAAGTGGCTATAATTGGAGAGCTTATATGATTGCTATTCCATTTATGCCACCACATTGTAGGACATTATTACAAACATCAAAATTTAAACACACTTTAAAACATAACATTAAATTTCTGCACAACTTCCTATCACATTTTTAATCCCGTTTGTTCTTGTAGCAGAAATTGTCAAGTTTGCCACTGCAGCACCAACTAATGGGGAGCATTATCTGAATGAACATGATGTTAAGTCATTACAGGTGCAGTTCTTTTGGCCAGGTGACCCTCAACTGGACATTTCAAAGCAAGGGTGTAAAAGAATCTCTCTTCCAGCTCCATATCCAGAATTGGCAATCCATATCATTAGGTTTTCAAACTTGCATGCTCACCATTTTAAGCTACTTAGTTGTATAAGACATAACATTCAAGTTAATGTCCCCAATTTTCTTTATAATATGTTATGTATTAGCACTAAAGAAACTCAGAAAGAAATTGCAAAATCCATTTCTCATCATGCCCTCATCAAACTTTTAGGTGAAACGTCTCTTAGGGATTCCTTCCCTATATCATGGGCAAACATTTTTGAATTTAAAACCTTGCAGCCTCAAGCCAAACCTATTCTGCAAAATTTAGAGAATGAGGAAGAAATTATAGAGCCTAGTCATAATGTAGTTGAAATAGAAAAGGAACCAGCATTACCCTCTCCTTATAAACCTATTGAGTCTATTTTAGAGGGTGATATACCTAGCTCTTCTAAAGACAAAGGAAAGTCTAAGGTTGGTAAAGAGAGCCCTAATCTTGAAAAGGAAGCTCAAAACCTTTCTATTAAAGTAACAAAGAGACAAAAGTTTGTTCCTGTAGTAACCACTCCTACATAATCTACCCTAGTCACACCTAATCCAAAGTAGACCTATAAAATTATAAAAGCTAAAGAGGTTCCTATGCGTAGAAGCCCTCACATGTGAGTTCAAGTATCTTCAATTTCCACTAAAAACCTAAATGCTTCAATTTCAAAATCTTAGATGGAATCATTAGTTGAGAATATTTCAGATGACTCTCCTATACAATTGGAACCCCAAAATGTGGAAACAAATGAAAATGAGCCAATTAATGAAATGCAACAAGGAAATTAGGAAATGAGTGAGTTGAACCCCCACCGTTGTCTCAAAAAAGCCCCTAAAAATGATCAACCTATCACACCACCAATCCCTATATATTCTAATGTTCCTATCATGCCTTATAGATCTTCTTGTTATAACCATTACTTCTAGCAAGTTGCTAAGGAGAAAAAGAAGAAATCTATGGCTCAAGAATTTCGTTCATCAACAATTCAATCTAGATTATTTCATCTATACAATCATTTTATTTTTCAAAAGGCCTTGTGGAGGCAAGAAATGGACCAAATATAGAAAGTAATATTTGACAAAGATGAGGAAATTGAATCACTAAAAGAGAAACTTGAGAAACAAAAACAACAAATGAATAAAGCTTTAAAGTTAGCTGACCAGATGATGGCCTGTAGGGCACCACCCAAGGTGTATTCCCTTTGTATGAAGTAGAAGTTCTTACTATTTCAATTGATGATGACAATAAGGGATTTTGATTGTGAGCTTAAAAATACTAAAGATTTTTACAATGTGTATTAGACTTTTCCTTGATGGCATAAGAATTTGTTGTGTGAACTTTATTTACATAATTCCATAATTCCACATGAGACAAAGTGGAATCCTCTTCTTTACATAGGAGATGTTCAACTTAGAGCTTTAATGTCCTAGATGCACAACAAGAGAAATTATGATAGGCAGTTAGACACCTATAGAGATCTTGAGAAATGTAAAAAATTACCACTATGGGCTCAATCATGTAAGCTTGATGACCTTCTAAGAGACTAGTTCAGATTAACCTATGGAAGACTTAAACAAGAGATTAGGGAGAAAGTGTTTGCAGAAAGAGAAAAAATTTATCGAGAGTACTAGACAAAATTTACATAGCAAAGAGCTATTGTAGGGCTTAAGAACTGATGGAATCAATTACCAAAAGTTTTCAAAAAGGCATATCCTCATAGCCTTGTCAATTATGAGGCAACTATTAATATGGTGGCTAAGTATATACAATTAGGAAGACAAATTAAAAAGGAACTATGGATGCAATAGCAAAGAGCTATTGTAGGGCTTAGGAACTGATGGAATCGATTGCTAGAAGTTTTCAAAAAGGCAGATCCACATAGCCTTGTAAATTATGAGGTAGCAATTAATATGGTGGCTAAGTATATACAATTAGGAAGACAAATTAAAAAGGAACTATGGATGCCATTGAATTTTTGGCCTCCTACCCTTCTTTGGCCTCTTTATGATAATAATGCTACCAGACTGGATCCATTGGTTGAGGAACACTTGGGTGAACATTGGAAGCACACCATAGGATTCTTCTATACTTCTAGAAGTGGGAAGCACGGGAAAACTATAGTAGCAGATTTTAGAGCTATAGAAAAAAGTAAAATTCTTGAGGACAAGCATTTGAATAGTGGGGGGCAGATGATGAGGCATATTAATACCTTAATTTGATATAGTTTTTATAGTTTGGACTTACTCTTTGTGCTTTGTCTATAAAAATAATTTCCAAAATAATTGTGTAAATTCTTGTGAAATTTTGACAGAGACAACTAGAACTTACTAAACCTATGGGTAGTGTATATGACATACTTTGCTTAATACTATACACAGAATGCAATATTTCATATAAATATAATTCAATATATGTTCTAATATGTGAATAAGAGTATGAATGTTATCTTGCGTATGTGTTTCAAATGTTTCAAACCTTTAGGAAATGATGAGCAACATAAGGGTGGTGGTTATTGCATTAAAGGGAGAGGAATGATGGAGACCAATCATGGAAAGGAAAGCATAGTTCAATTCCTATGGATACATCATGCCTATAGAGGAGTTATTGTTCTAGAAAATCCAAGAAGACCTGACTTGCTATATTTCTTGCAAGTTGTTATTCTATTGCTTAGTAATAAATGTACTATGTCATCGTTGATCTTCTGCCTTCTTTTGTGGTGATGTTTGTTCAAGATTTTTATGTTACATTTTCAAAATAAAATCCAATCCTCTATATAATGAATTTGGGTCATCTTAGTAAGGAGGTAATGAGAAAATAAACAATGCTAGTTTAATAGTCAAAATTTACTCTTTTTCCTACTATTCATGAATTATTCAGTTGATGTAGTCAAAGAAGTATTTTAATGAAAGAATGATGTTGGAATACTTGTGTTTTTATTTAGTTGAAGCCAACCAAGGGGGCCCACTAGGGAGGTGGAATATATTTAGGTAGAGTAGATTCATTCCTTGCAATTTCCTAGTTTCAAGATAGATTTACTATATTTGTCCTGTAGCATTGTTACTGTGAAATTTCCTATAGCACTTGTGGAAAATGACCATGGTGGATATTTTGAGTTGTTAACTAGTTTAGATTCATTTTCCAAAGCTTTCTACAGTTATCTATTGTTAGTCCAAGTGTGTTTACTATTTTGTCACAATAGTAGAGATTCTTTTCATGCATTTTGCTTTCCTACAGCATAGATGTTAAGACTCTGAAAGGAACTTAGTGCACATAATGTGCTGACCCATTTCAAATCCTGCATCTCTAGGTTGACAATTCAAGTGTATTTCATGATGGAATAGGTAGTCTTGAAATAGATATACTATCCTTGAGAAAGAAAATGGTGTGATTATCTTCATCTATTATGAAAACCTTACATAGTTCATGTACAGTAAGATAGAAGATATGGTGTATCCTAAGAACACAATTATCTACATGAGTTTCCTCAGATGACAATGCTTTAATTAGAAGAAAAAATATGGAAAAAAAAATGTAATGAAGATATAGATGAAATGCGGCATTTTATCTTAGTACATTTGAAAAAATGCATATAATTGATGTCTAGATAGATGGTTCAGGAACACCTAGTTCAAGTTTTGGTCCATTTTTTGACTTTTTGCTTCATTTTTGGGCTTGTACTAATTCTAGCCAAGTCAGGGATTTATGTCAAGGGACATAGGTCTAGGACCTTGAGAAGTGTGAAGGAGGTATTTCTTTAAGCCACATTTCCATCCAAGGTCTATTCCACTCTCTTGTATGGCTAATGACTCCTAACATCTCATGAAGGAGTTAGTAAGTGAATAGATGGAAAATATGTCAAGTAGGGGAAACATTGGACAATGTTGTCAAGAAGACAAAAATGGCATAAAACATTCATATTGGTGTCTTGGGGAAAATACCATGTTTAAAAAACCTTTTTGGTCACATCTAGACAAGCTACAAGGTTCCAAAATGAAGGAGAGAAAAGTTTCTTATAGAGACCAAAAGTTGTCAAGTTCATGTAACTTTTTGAAAATTTGCTTGAAATTTTTTTTGCAAAAAGCTGCAAAGAGAAAAAATGAACTTGGTGTTTATGCCAACCACTTGAAACCTCACTGAAAACCTATTTAATTATCGTTCCAACACATCCCAAGGGTTGGTAATTGTAATAAAAAGGTTTGAACAAGTGAATGCACATTATTTTCAAGATAGTTTGTTACATTTGATTTACCTGTATAGTAAAATTTATTAAACATACCAATCTAGTGCTAGATTTTTATTACTTGTGATTGAAGAGTACTTTTATTTTAGGTTTCTAGGTTGTAAATAATCATCTAATTTGGCTTTGAAATTATTTTCTAAATAGGTAGTTTGTTGTTTCAATTTTGGGTTTTTGAGCAATAATAACTCTCCCATGAATTCCTCCCATGAGTTCTTCATGTTTCCAAGGGACATGGTAGTAGAGCCTATGTAAATAATGTATACTATATTTGGGGCCCTAAAAATCATGTAAATCAATTTTAAAGTGATTCCCTAGATGTAAATCTATTGTACTTGGTTAGGCGAATCACATAGTGAAGTAATAAGTTTGGGGGTTTGAAAGTGTTTGATCCTTCAACCCAAGTTATGCAGAATGGGGGGAGTTGTAAGTTCAAACTATACCAAGTGAAAAGACCTCATGATAAGTTTTGAAGGAGGAAATACCATACCCTAACTAGACTAATTAACATTGATTTGAAACCCTTAAAGATAGGCAAAAAAAGTTTTTTTGTAGTGTACAAACACCTAAGAGATTTGAAACCCATAAAATATTTAATATTTCCCAAAAGTGTACTGGAATGCAAAGTTTTCTTCCCACTTACTTTTGAGTAATTTAGAAATAGAACCCAAAAATCCAAGTTGGAGGGTTAATCCTAGTAGCCCTGTTTTGAGCAATTTGGACTTAGGAGTAAAGAACTTGGGTTTAAAATGTAAGATTGGTGTCTAGAAATTCAAGGGGAATTCAAGGCTAGTGAACAAAATCATCACTCTAGATGGATGAAGCATTTGGTTAGAAAACCATAGGAAAGGGGTCAACAATGAATTGTAAAGAGTTATTTGTGTAAAGAAAGAACCCTAACTATTGGTGTAACTAGGTTGGAGAGTGATTAGAGGATATGATGGTGTTCATCTAGGGAGTAGGGCATCAAGAAACCCTAATAGGCTAGTATCGAGCCTGAGTGAATCCTTAAAATTAAAGGATTTGGAAGTAGCTAGCCCTAGTGTTACATTAGGGTGGGATCAAAGCAAGAGGCTTAGAATTTGTGGGTAGATTTTTCAACCTATAGAATCAATTGGAAAGTCCAATATGGTGACCAATGTAGAATTAGAAAAGGAGATGGGTGAGAAAAAAGAGAGAAAAAAAGATCCTTGACAAAGCTCTAGAAGAAGTGAAGACCAAGTTGGATGAAGTTTTTGAGGCAACTAACATGGAGAAAGAAGGTGAAAAAAGCAACAAGGGTAAGGAAAGGGTGAAAAAGATATTATCCATGAACTTGACCCTCCTATCAATGAAGATCCCTTCCTAAAAGAAATCAAAGCCCTTGGTGGAAAGGCTCTAGAAGGAGTCCCTCTATTCAATGGGAAGATGGACCCTGAGTTGGTGATATAATAGGTGGAAGGAATGAAGAATTACTTTGAATGTGAAGGTGTAAGTGAAGCACAAAAAGTCAAAGTAGCCAAGTCTAGGCTAAGGAGATCAGCCCTAACATGGTGGAAGTACCTCCAAGAAGAGAACGAAAAAGTGGGAAAGAAGCCCATTGAAAATTGGAAAGCTATGGTAACAAACGTGAAAGAGAAATACCTACTAGAGGACTATAAGGTTCAATTTCATAAGAAGAGATAAAGTTGGAAGCAGAAAGACATGGACATAGAAACCTATACTAAAGAGTTCCAAAAGTTGTGCTTAAGATGAAGAGCACAATAAAATGAAGCCATCAAGGTAGCTAGGTATCTAGGAGATTTAAAATTGAGCATCCAAAATGAGATCAGTCTATGGAATTCTATAATAATCCATAAATCCTTCCCACTTACTTTGAAAGTGGATGAAACAAATCAAAACATGGAAAACTCAAAATTTAGAGGAAGAGGCAAGGGTAGAGATGGAAGATGTAGAAGCTATGGTGGAAGAGTACCAGCCTGTAGGCTAGAAGGAGACAATAAAGAAATTGAATAGAAAGAAGGAAGTTTGGGAAGAGGAGGTTTCAGTAGGGGCATAGGCTCTAACACAAATTGTAGAGGAAGGAGTAGTAACCAAGGAAGAGACTCTTATTTTTCAACCATGAAGTTTTATCATTTCCATCAACTAGCACATCCTACATATAGATGACCTAAAAAATGCTCAACTTTCCAAGGAACCACAAAAAGGAGTCAACTATGTTCAAGAGGAATCTAGCAGCAACAACAAGCACTCTAAGTTATCCTTAGAATCAGAGTAAAGGGAGAATCTAATGATACTTGGAGAACATTGATTAAAGAGCCACTCAAAGAAGAAACAAGTTAGAGGAGAGCACTATTTAGGATTAGATGTAAGATCATGGGGAAGGTAGGTAGAGTTATCATTTATTGAGGTTCAACTAATAACATAATTAGTGATGAGAAAGTCAGCAAGTTGAAGTTAAAAATGATCCCTCACACAAATCCATACAAGGTCACATGGGTCAATTAATGTCAACATATACTAGTTAGAGAACAAGCATGGGTGGATTTCACTATAGGAAGGTGAAAGGATAGAGTACTAAATGATATGCTTCCCATGGATGCATGCCACCTTCTAATTGGAAGGAAAAGGAAATTTTTATAATTAGGCTATGCATGATGGAACCAAGCATTCTTATTCATTCAAGAAGGATGGATTAATTATCGAGATCTTATCCTTGTTGGAAGAGGGAGAGTTGAAGACTTTAGGACCAAGTGTGCTCATGGTTTGTGAGAAGGAGTTCTTGCAAACTCTAGAAGGAGACAAAGTTGGTTTTTTAACTAGCTCTAAAAACTAAAGTTGAAAATGCTTCCAAGATAAGAGAGATAGCACATGAAGTGCAATAATTACTTGAGGAGTAATAGGCCATTGTCAGTTATGTACAACTTTCTACCTTGCCTTCAAAAGGACTTGTTAACCACAAAATACACTTTATTCTAGTAGCTACCCTACCAAATAAAGCTACCTATAATATGACTCCTCAACAAAATGAGGAAATTGCTAAAGAAATAAAAGAGCTCCTAAACCAAGACTTAACTAGAAAGAGAATAATCAAATGTGTAGTCCTCCTATTTTAGCATCAGAAAAGGGGGGAACTTGGAGGATTTGTATGGATTCTATAGCCATAAATAGAATCGCCATTAGAAATAGGTTCCTAATACCTATAATTGAAGACTTAATGGTTTGTTTAGGGAAAACCAAGTATTTACCAAAATAGACTTGAAAAGTGGCTATCATGATATTAGGATAAATGAAGGGGATGGACGAAAGATAATATTCAAAACTAATGAAACTTTTAATGAATGACTTGTGATTCCATTTGGTTTATCCTATTCTCCATCTACATTCATGAGGCTGATGAATGAGGTGTTGATGTTGTGATATGGAGCCTAATTAGAATCAGAGGCCTATTTAGTGTGGTTTCCCTCTAGATTATTTCTATGGGAGTTTGGGGGAAATGTCCCCAAGATGGGGTCAAGGGGCAGCTATTTTTTCTATTATTATAGCCCTCATTTTGTAAGAAGAAAAAAGCTTGTATAAAAAGACTTAAGGTTAGAGACTTTTATAATGTGTGATCCAAAAATTAGTTCTTGTGGAAGTATTGAGCTATAGGGGATTATGGATTGTAATCATGTTGTAATCACTAGATCATAATAATAATATTGGACATGTTGTTGGTGTACATAGCACATGGGTTAGGTGAACCATGTTAAATCTTGTTATCTTGTGTTCTCTTATGCGAGATCTATTATTTTTTGATATTGGTCATATTTGAATGTAACTATTATTTCTTTATGAGGTTAATCCTAATAAGTGGTATCAAAGCCAGATGGTTGTCATTTTTTTTAGCCAGACCATCATCATGGTTTTTTAGCAATCCTCTGTAGGAAGCTCTCATAGTTGAGTGGGAGTCTCATGGTTGAGTAAGAGCAATGGAAAATGAGGGTAAGCTAAGCGTTGACAAGTTTAATGGGTAGAACTTTCAGTTATGGAAGATGCAAATGGAGAACTATTTTTATCAAAAGGATTTATGGAAGCCATTGGCAGGAAAAACTAGAAACTAAGGAAATATGAAAAATGAGGTCTAGGATCTATTACATAGAAAGGCACTTGGAGGCATTCGGTTATGCCTAGCACCATTGGTGGCATTTAACATTACAAAAGTTAAGATGATGGAAGAGTTGATGGAAACCCTAATGAAATTGTATGAAAAACCCTCTACTTCAAATAAGATATTTCTCATTAAACATTTATTGAATGTGAAAATGCCAAGAGGTGGATCTATTGTAGATCATTTAGATGAGTTTAATACTATTTCTAGTTAGTTAGCTTCTATAGTTATTAATTTTGATGAAGAAATTAGGGCTCTCTTAAGTTTGTGTTCTTTTCCTAAAAGCTGGGATGGCTTGGTAATGACTGCGAGTAATTCTATTTTTGGATCTAATACCCAAAAATATGATGATGTGATCAATGTTATTTTTGAGTGAATAAACTCATAGGAAAACCTCAGGTGGATCTACATTAGGAAGTGTTTTGAATGCACAAAGTAGAGGCAGAACAAATGAGAGAGGAAATAATTTTGGAAATCATCAAAAATCAAGAGTAAAGTCAAAGGGGAAGAGGTCTCAATCCAGAGGACTAAGGCATAAGAAGAAAGATTGTTTGACTTGAAACAACAATGAAGGAGATAAACCAGAAGGGAACAAGAAGGAAAATGTGGCAAGTAACGAATCCAAAGAGGATTCTTTTCTTCTATCTTTAGAAAGTGTTGATGATTCATGGCTTTTAGATTTTGGTGCTTCATTTCATCCTACACCTCATAGAGGTTATTTTATAAATTATGTCCAAGGGGATTTTGGGCTTATTTTTTTGGGAGATGATGAACCCTATCATATTGTTAGAAAGAGTAAAGTTAAGATTAAGTTGTAAAATGGGAATCATTCACTAATACATGAGGTAAGACATGTTCCAAGGCTTAGTAGGAATTTAATTTCAAAAGGGAAACTTGGTGATGAGGGTTGTGTAGTTAATTTTAATGATAAAAATTGGAAGGTTTCAAAAGGTTTCCTTCTAGTAGCAAAAGGTTTGAAAGTAGGCACCTTAAATCTTCGTGTAGGTCATATTTTTCCTTCTCCTTTGATTATTTCAAGCAAAAATGAATGGTCAAGAACATTTGCTACAATTGAGTAGGGAGAACAAATAACTATCGTAGATTCTAATATGATGCTATGGCATAATAGACTTGGGCACATGAGTGAGAAAATGTATGAAAGTACTTCATTCAAAGAAAGTTTTAGCATGTCTAAAATTTGTCAATAGATTTCTGTGAAATTTGTGTGTATAGAAAATAAAAGAGAGTGAGTTTTGTGAAGATTGGGAAGGAAAAGAAAAGTGAGGGAATAGAGCTTGTACATATAGATGTATGGGGACTAGATTATGTATCTTGCCTATGTGACTCTCATTATTATGTTACATTTATTGATGATGCAACTAGAAAAGTATGGGTTGATTTCCTTAGAAAAAATTTTGATATATTTCAAACTTTTAAGATATGGAAATGCTTGGTTGAAAATGAGACTAGAAAGAAATTAAAATTTCTTAGATCTGATAATGGCAGTGAGTATTGCAGTCATGAATTTAAAGATTATTTCTCTACTAATGACATTCATAGATAAAAAACTATGCCAAAGACTCCACAGGAAAATGGAGTGTCTATATGCATGAATGAGACTATAATAGAGCATGCAAGGAGCATTAGGTTACATGCAAGGTTTCTCTTTAACAACTGGGTTGAGGTTATCAATACTATTTTATATTTGATGAATAGAGGTCCCTCTACTCCTTTGGGTTGTTTTATTCTAAAAGAAGTATGGACTGGCAAGAAGGTGAGTTATTCTTTTTTCAAAACCTTCATTTATGAAGTATTTTCTCATATATATTCTATAAATAGAACCAAGTTGGAAGCTAAGTTAAAGAAATGTATACTTGTTATATATGGCATTAATGAATTTGGTTATAGGCTTTGAAATTTTAAAAATCATAAAATTGTAAGAAGCATGGATGTCATATTCAATGAGAAAGTATTGCACAAAGATCTATTGCAAAAACATGAGAAGAAAGAAGATGACTATGTAGTGCCGATTGATACTCCAAAAGTTGATGTTCTAGTAATTCCTCATGATCTACAACAACTAGAACAACAAATACCACACACCCTAGTGAATGTTAGATGGTCCACAAGGCTAAGTGGACCTCTAGTGATATTTTCTCCTTCCTTGTGTTCTATTTTACTTATTGATGCTAGTGAACTTGAATGTTATGAGAAAGTTGTGCAGGTGGATACAAAGATTCACTGGGAGTTTGCAATGAAAGAAGAAATGGACTATTTTCTATAAAATAAGACATGGGATTTATGCAAGTGCCCTACAGGTAAAAGGGCTTTACAAAATAAATGGGTTTACAAGTTAAAAGAAGAGGATGGAGGTAAGAAATGATTTAAAACTAGGTTAGTGGGTAATTGATTTGCACAAAAAAAGGGGACTGATTTTGATGAGATATTTTCTCATGTTATTAAAATGACTTCTATTTGCACTATTTTAAGTATGGTGGCTACTGGAGATTTTCATTTAGAGTAGCTTGATATTATAATAGTCTTTCTTCATGGTGATTTAGATGAAGAGATATATATGGCTCAGCCATAGGGATTTGAGGTCAAAGGTATGGACAACTTAATGTCTAGATTGAAGAAAAGTTTATATGGCTTGAAGCAAGCACCTCAAAAATGGTATATGAAATTTGATAGGTTTATGTATGATCATGGATACAATAGGTGTCATTAAAATCATTGTGTTTATTTTAAGAGGTTGGATGATGACAACTACATTATTTTATGTTTCTATGTTGATGATATGCTTATAGCTAGGTCTAATATGGATCATATTAAGGGGCTAATATCTTAGTTAGCACATGTATTTTCTATGAAGGATTTTGGGGTAACAAAAAAAATCCTTGGTATGAAGGTTTGCAGAGATATGAAGAACAAGAAATTGACATTATCTTAGGCTGATTATATTAAAAAGGTGTTGCAACATTTCTCTATGGAGAAAGCTAAAGCCATCAACACACCTTTACCTGGTCATTTGAAGTTGACTAATGAGATGTGTCCCAAGACACAAGAAGAGGAGAACAAGATGTCTAAGGTTCCTTATGCTTTAGCTATAGGAAGCTTGATGTATGTTATGGTATGTACTAGGCTAGATATTGCACATGTAGTAGGAGTCATTAGTAGGTGTATGAGTTATCTAGGAATTGAGCATTGGAATGTAGTTAAATGGATTCTCAAATATTTGAGAGGTACATCTAGTAAGTGTTTACATTTTGGAAGCTCTACTACTAATTTACAAGGATATGTTGACTTATATTTGGTAGGGGATATTGATACCAGGTGGAGTACTATAGGTTATGTATTTACTATTGGTGGGGTAGCCATGAGTTGGGTTTCTAGGTTACAAAAGGTTAATGTTTTATCCACTATAGAGGTAGAGTATGTTTCTATAATAAAGGCAGCCAAGGAAATAATATTACTTTAGTTCTTCCTAGAAGAATTGGGACACCCTCAGAAGGATAGGTATTTGTTTACAGATAGTCAGAGTGCCATTCATCTTGCAAAGAATTCAGCTCTGTACTCAAAGACAAAACACATACAATTGCAGTACCATTTCATTCAGTCAATTTTTTATGATGGATAGTTAATGCTAGAGAAGATATGTACAAATGATAATCTAGCTCATATGTTTACAAAGGTAGTGACAAGGGAGAAATTGAACTCCTCTTCATCTTCGGTTGGTCTTCTAGACTAAATAGAATAAAAGAACAATAGAGTCTGGGGTGGTTTGATATATTCCAGTGGAAGCTATAGTTTTAGCAGTGCTATCATTAGTCTCCAAGTGCGAGGTTATTGTTGTGCAGCCTGATTAGTCTCCAAGTGGGAGATTTTCATGATGTGGAGCCTAATCAACCTCAAAGGTTTATTCAGCATGGTTTCCCTCCAGATTATTTCTATGAGGGTATGGGGGTAGTGCCCCCAAGATGGGGTCAAGGGGCAAGACCTATTCAGGGTCCTAGGGCAATGCCCTAGGTTCACTCCCTATCATAGTACAGGGTGGGGTTGAGGGGTAATGCCCCTGTGGGGGTTTTTGGGAATGCTACACCTAAAGCCAAAAATGAACTTATATTATAAAAGGCATTGGCTACTATTTTTCTATTATTCTAGCCCTAATATTGTAAGAAAAAAAAATTATATAAAAAGGCTCGAGGTTAGGGATTTTCATAATGTGTGACGCAAAAATTGATTCTCATTGAGGTATTGAGTTGTAAGGGATTAAAAATTATAATTAGGTTGTAATCACTAGATCATAATAATAATATTGGACTTGTTGCTAGTGGACATAGCCCAAGGATTGGGTGAACCTTATCAAATCTTGGTGTCTTGTGTTCTCTTATGTGTGATGTATTATTTTATGATATTGGTTATATTTGCATATAACTATTATTTCTATCTAAGGTTAATCCTTACAATTCATAAATTATATTGGTAAGTTTTCTGTCGTCTATTTAGATGATATCTTGATTTTTAGCAAACCTAAAGAGGAACATATTAGGCATCTACAAATTTTTTTTAAGAAAATGAATGATGAAATTTAACTAATGATCAATTTGGAGAAGTGTGACTTCATGAAGGAGTTAGTATATCTTGGCTTTGTTATCACTCAAGGTAACCTAAAAATAGACCAAGAGAAGGTAGATGCCATTGTAAGTTGGCCTATATGTAAGACTACATTAGATGTGAGGAGCTTCCATGGATTAGCTTAGTATTATAGGAATGAAAAAAAAATTCATTTGGACACCTCAAGTAGACCAAGGCTTTGGGACTCTCAAGAAGAGGATAATGGAGCTACCTACCCTAGTACTTCATAGTTTTGATAAATGCTTCCAAGGGGAATGTGATGCTAGTAATTTAGCCTTTGGAGCTATCCTAAGCCAACAAGGGAGATTAGTGGCCTTCCATAGTGAGATACTCAATGATGCCAAGAGAAAGTACTCCTCTTATGACTTAGAGTTGTATGTTCTAGTTCAAGCTCTCATGAAATGGATGGACTATTTTCTTCCAAAGAAATTTGTTGTTTATTTAGACACTCAATCCCCCACCTTGCTTAACTCTCATGATAAACTAAGAAGAAACCATATGAAGTGGGGAGATATTTTCAGGCCTACACATTTACAATAAAGTGCAAGAAGGGAGTGCAGAACAAAGTAGTTGATGCTTTGAGTAGAAGATTCATCATAGTCGAAGAAATTCTACTACAAAGCATAGGTATAGATAGTTTCAAAGATCTCTATGTTGATGATGAAGAATTTTCTCACATTTAGAAGGTATGAAAGGAGTTCAAAAACAATTTTCATGGTGAGGTTTTATATTATACATTGTTAAGGACAATAGGATTGATAAATTTGATGTTGAGAGTGATGAAGATTTATTCCTAGGTTATTCCACAAGAAGTAAAGATTATAAGTGTTTAAATACTAACACTAACAAAGTTTTAAAAAGTGCAAATGTGAAGTTTGATGAATATATAGAGGTACATGAAGCTGAATGTGCAAATCAACCTGAAGATTACAAATCTTTTTTGTATTTCTATGATGACATGAGTGATGATTAAGCTACAAACCAAGCTTGAAATCAACAACAACAAGTTTTAGTGACTACTAATTCACATACAATGTATGTCAAGATGCATTCAAGAACCAAGTTGCATTTAGGATCTGAGTTGTAATTAGAAGATGAGGAACATTCTAATAATGAGATCAGTAAACATGAAAGGAATGATAAGATACCTTATAGATAGGCACCAAGTGATTTTTAAGTTGAAAGATTTATTGTAGAAAATAGAGTAGAACCAAGATTGTCAAAGTATGTCAAAAGACATCACCCTACTACACATATTATTGGAGATAAATAAGCCAAAACTATCACAAGAAACAAGTTGAGAAGTGATACATGTCTGCTAAGCATGCATGAGCCTAAGTTAGTAAAGGATGCATTAGAAAATGATGGTTGTAGTCAAGCCATAAGAGAGGAGATTAATAAAATAGAAAAGAACAAAACTTGGACACTTGTAGCCAAACCAAAAAACAAGAATTTATTGGAACTAGGTGGGTTTCCAAAATAAACTACATGAGAATGGTGAAGTCATAAGAAATAAAGAAAGATTAGTTGGAAAGGGGTATGCTCAAGATGAAGGAATTGACTATGGAGAAACATTTGCCCCTATTGCAAGATTAGAAGGAGTAAGAACTCTACATTTTTACTCTACATACAAAGGTTTCAAAGTTTATCAGATTGATGTGAATGAATGGTATACTAGAAGTAGAGGTTTACATTGAACAACCTAATGGATTTATTTCTGAAAACAACAAGAACATGGTATGTAAACCACACAAATATTTATATGGGTTGAAGCAAGATCCAAGAGCATGGTAAGATAAACTTTATGACTATCTTGTATAGTTTGGCTTTGAGAGAACTAATGACAATAGTAATGTGTAATTGAATAGTGCAGGTGGTAAAGATATTTTAGTAGCTGAAATTTTTTGTTGATGATATTATATTTGGAGGATAAAATGCATCATGTAAGACATTTGCTGATGAGATGGTGAAATAACTTGAGATTCCCATGTTTGGAGAGATTAAATTATTTGTTGGCTTGCAAGTGTATAAAATGAAGTATGGTATTTACATCACTAAGTCCAAGTATGTGAAAGAAATGATGAAAACTTTTGGTATGGAGGATTCAAAACCAATTAGCACACCTATGATTAGAAGAAATAAACTATCAAAGATTGATGATTCTATTAAAGTGAATCAAAATTTGTATAGGTCTATGACTGGAAAATTGCAACATGTAGTTCATATCACACTTGACATTGCATTAGCTGTTGGGATTGTTGCAAGACTTTCTATAAATCCTAAGGAAAATCATTTGATGCTAGTCAAAAGGATTATGAGATATCTAAAAGTAACATAGGACTTTAGTTTACACTACAAGAAAAATGATAAATTTTAATTGAGAGCCTATATAGATGCTAATTGGGCTAGAAATGTTAATGAAAAAAAGAGTATAAGTGGTGGAGCATTTTTCTTGGGAAGGAGACTAGTTTCATGGACTAGTAAGAAATAAGATTTTTGTATCACGATCTATACCTAAAGCTAAATATGTTGTTGTTGCAGTGAATTTTACAAATATTTTATGGATCAAACATCTACTCAAAGGACTTACGTAGGAAATTACTAAGCCTATAATACTCTATTTTGATAACACAAGTTCTATAAACATATCTAAGAACCTTGTGATGCATACAAAAAAAAAGCACATTGTAATTAAGTATCATTACTTGAGATAGTTGGTTCAAGATAAAGAAGTGAAGGTGGAATATGTGAATAAAAAAGAACATATAGCTGATATATTCATAAAATCTTAACCTAAGAATGCTCATGAGTATCTAAGAAGTAAAGTAGGGGTTATACTCCTATCCAAAGTTGTTTAAGAAGCATGAGAAGTGCTCTTTATCAATAGAGTTGAATGTCATATTTTATAATTTGATGCAATGGATCTTACTTTAGGATCTACCTAAAGTAATCACTGAGCTAAAACATAAGATCAGTCACAAGTAAGGTGATAGAGGGAGAACCTAAATTGTTAACATTTGAATGTTAATATGAAAATTCTTTTGCATCATTGTCAAAGAGGAAGATATTGTTGGAAATGTGAGGTTGGATAGGTTACTAAGAGGGGAGGGGTGAATCAGGAACCAATAAAACTTCAACTTAATTCACTAATTAATCCTTCATATAATATTCTAATCTAATTGCATGCATGAAAGAATGAAAGAAGTAAAATATTCATAACAAAACACAAGATATGGTGACCTAAAAACCTTCCAAATAGAAAGTAAAACTGGGGTAGGGATGATACCCGCAAGCTTTAATACTATAGTATAAAGGTGTCTAGTTAAGGCTTACAATTGATCACTTATGATGATCTACCCCATTAAAAGCAATAAGGACTACTAGGTACACCTTGTGAAAGGATTTATAAAACATACAATGAAGTATGTAGTCAGAAAAGATAGTTTACAAAGACTGCTAAGCCTACCTAGTTAAAGGATTTAGCTGATACACCTTATAGGATGAACCAGTGGCTGATCTTTGATTTGCAATTTTGATTTTCTAGTTGAGATTCCTTTAAAATGTATTGATCACCTTGTTGTGATAGATAAATCTTTGTTGTCCCATATATTTCTTATATCCTTCACATATTGCACTTCAACTCTTTATATTTGCATAATACTTTCTTCTATATCATATTTGGATGTGATACAATATATTACATATATCAATCCAAATCATAACTCATCAAAGTTGGCTACAACATAGGTTTCCATCAAGATGAAAAAGTCAGATCAACTATGAGCACTTGGGTTCTAAAGACAAACTTGACAAGGTTCTGATACTTGGCAACCATTGTCAACACTCAGCATCGTCATGTGCTTGGTAGACATAGAAGCTCAGTTCATGTTAATCACTTTCAAGTAGTTTGAACTTGGTTAATACTCAACATTGTCATGCACTTGGTAGACATAGAAGCTCAGTTCATGTTAATCACTTCCAAGTAGTCTGAACTTGGTCAACACTTGCATGACTTAGTGAGAACTACAAAACTCAACATATAATCGTAATCACATGGTTGACACTCCATGACTCAGTCAACACTAACACTTTGATCTCAATATAAAGTAAATCACTTGGTTAACACTTCTTGACTTGGTAAACACTGGATTAACATCACTGATACTACAAGGTTGGTAGATACTAGAAACAATGGTTGACACTGTGCAACTCGGTTAATTCTATGAAGCTTGGTTAGCACTGTCACTGATCAACTTAATGAGTAATACTTGGCATGAATTGCATAATGATTATGGAACTCAATATAAAATGTAGAACTTGATAGTACCTAGATTAATCAGTTAAGATTGCAAATTGCAAGATATGCTCAGTAGTAGCTTAACCAATTGATTTAGTGTAAATCACTAATAAACAAAAAATTGAAATTAATGTCAACAATCTCCCACTTTGGCATTAGTGACAAAAAAATTTATCAATCCAAAACTATATTCTCAAAATTTTTAGGTGAAAACATTATTTATGTCTCCTTTCTATATCTACAACTCAGTAACATACTCTATTTTTGAGATTTTTCAAAATTGCTTTTGTAAAGGATGTTTTCTTATTATCTGTACATGGATTTATATAATGATGTGTTACTCCCCCATACATATATCTCATATTATACTTTTCTCAATACTCTTCATATACATACATACATACATACATACATACATACATACATACATACATACATACATACATACATACATATATATATATATATATATATATATATATATATATATAGTATTACTTCTCTCCCTTTTTTACAGAAATGCCAAAGGTGTATGCTACATGGTAATGCCAATATGTGACATGAAGTCAGAATGTACCTTCAAAATAAATGCCATTGTCTTGTCCCAATTTTCCTTTAACACCTTACTTGCATGACATGCAATCTACACTTTTGCTAATAACTTCATCATGTGATTAGTTATGGAGAGGCTATTGTCATGGATGAGAGTTTTGGCATGTACAATGTGTTTCTACAATGTATCCATATTGAAAGAATCATGTCTTGGATGCCTATAAGTGCGTCCTTGATCCTAGCTTCTTTCCTTAATAATTATGCTTGTAAATTTGTTAGAAATTTGATCTTTGAGTAGTGAGCATAACTATAACTTAGATCAAGTGACAATTGATGTGCACATGCCTTCAAGTATTCATCTATCTTAGATAGTTTTTCTTTGGGTCCTTGGGTGAAGATAGATGTATCACACAACTTACAAAATAATAAAGTTACATTATTTGTAGATGTTTCCAATGAACTGAGAGTAGTCGACAATTCTACTTGATTAATTGCAATTATTTGTGCCACTTGTTCCAATACCTTGTGTCAAATTTTCTCTCTACTCTTTGTAGCAACTTGTCTTGTGCATTCAAATATTCATTGAATTTTTGGACAAATTCTACTAAGTAATCCAAAATAGGTTGTTTACTATCAACCTCAATACTCAATGCATCCATAAGTATATTTTTTACATCTTCAAGCTCTTGGATTTCCTTTTTCTTCTCTCCTCTAAGATTCTATTGCTTAGCTCTCTTTTGCAATAGTTCACCCATGATGTTCATTTGACTAGGATTCAAAGTAGCGATATCCCAATTTGGGATAACTATATCCTCATCAAGATCAACAACTTCATCTTTACCTTTATCCTTAATCAAAACTTTAGTAATTAGTTGAGATTTGATCAGAATTGTCCTTGTACTAACTAAATGGGCAATAGAAATAAGAGTAGAAATAGAGGGGCTTGAAACAAAAATAGATATTGCATTGACAGTAGAAATACCTTGTTGTTCTATTACCTAATATAATGATGATGGAGGCACTAGATGCTCAATAGATGAGGTATTGATCACTTTAGTCAATATGGTACTCAGTTCAACAGGTGCAAAGATTGGTTAGGTGCATGGTGTTGTAGTGGTTGCCACAACTGACTCAGTAGAATCTTTCTCTAAGCTTGATGTCATTAAATATTTTCTTGGAGAGTGATGAAATGAGGCCATTACTACCACATCTATCTCCTTTGGGTTAGTTTCCTCAATACTTTGAATCTTAGAGAGATTCTCCTCTATAGCTTCATGTTCTTCCTTGTCATTATCCAGATTTACATCTTCTATTTCCACATCTTCTTCATCATTATCATCATCTTTCTTGATATCTTCATCATCTTTATCACAAACATGAACAGTGTAAGGAAACTTGCAACAAAGAATATAATTTTTTCCACACAACCCATAACAAATCTAAAATAAATATGCAACTAAAATCCACATGCAAGAAAGTAGATAACATACCCACAAAAAGTGTGACACAAGATATACCCTGGGAAACCCTCATTGCGGAAAAAACCTAGCCTATAAAAGCATCCATCACCATGTATTATTCAGTAAAAACACCATTGCAATACATCCATAAAAGCCTTCAAAGCCATAGCCATAACTAAGCAATCTACATGAACAAACATGAATACACACATCCCATGCCATGCTTCCAACCTTCATAAATTCTCTATTGGCTAACATGTCAAGCCTTGTGAGACTTGACTCTTTCCTATTTCCCTTCTGTCTTCTCACACCCAACAACTAACCTTATGGCTGCTTATTAGTAGCAAGTCCCACAAAACCACCAAGTGGTATTACATAAACCATGTGCTAAAACCATGTGATACCTAACCCACTAACCCCACATTTAATATTGGAAATTTAATTTCTTTTTCCCAATATTAAATAATTACATGAAATATTATCACAATGTTTCAATACAACTAATCAAGTATATCTAATGGGAATCTTTACATGTTGCATGTCCATCTAGGTGTAACATTATATAATGAAATAAAATAATACAATATAACAATATTATGCAATGTGTGCAACACCCATTATCTCAACAATCTCCCAATTGTTGCATACATTGCATAGGGTCAATCTGTACCTACATAAATGAGCAAGGGAACAATCCATCCTAGCACATCCACCATCATGGATCAATGTACATGAAGTGCTTCATCCTGGTACTCACAAAAAAATCAAAGTATCCAGCATCTCAAACATGAATGATCTCACCTCCTATTATGTCACTACCACCAAACATAGATAGAAGCCATCTAAAGAGAAAGCCACCTAGCTTGTTGCATTAGAAGATAATAAAATCTTGTACCAACTAAAATGCCAAGCACAAAAAGCTGATCCAAAGGTAATCACATATTTTTGGTGTTGTCAAAATATCCATAGCTGAAATAACACTCATAGCAAGTTTCAAATCCATCCAACTATCCATACTTCCAAAGGTATACCAAGTGAATCTCACATTATCAACATATCCAATCTATAACCTACAATCACAAGCCTCGGGAGTAATACCTATTAGATATATACTAAGAAGCTCCCACTGCAAAAGATAATGTCAAATCTATAACCAATCCACTCACAACATCTCAAAGAAGTGAGTCCGTGTAGTACATCAAGGACATCCGCAACACATATACCAATAATCTACAAGAAAAACTCTCATAACCAATCTCCAATGCTCTCCCAAGTTCTCCACTAGCAACAAAGGAAAGAGATAAAGGAATGACCATGTCATCTCTCATTTGACATACATGAGCACAAACTACTGATCACAATCTCTAATGAATCTCAAATCCAATGTAAGAAAAATAAAACATCTAAGAAGATAACCAAGATGAAAGAGAAACCATGCAAATAATAACTTGTATCATGTCCTTCTACACCACCACTAGATGTAAATTGTACAAGTATGATCTCCTCCATAAAACTGCCACCAAGAAGCCTCATAAACACCCAAATTGTACCATATAACTAATCATGGATGTAAGCCTCTCACAAGAAGATTAAATTCATAAACCATTCCTAATCCATGGAATATTTCCAATATAAAACCATCTCCCAAACTCAACTAGCATAACAACACATGTACATGGAGATAACCAATGAACCCTCCAGAAATAACTCATATACCATAGCTTATGATTCATATCCATGAAAGAAAACAATAAATATAATGCACTTAAGAAAAATTATGGGCTATATGGTCTTAAGTCCATATCAAGTCAATGCCCTTCAGACTTCCTGGTGAAACCATCAACCATCCCAAAAATTACTTCTCTAATCCAAGAGAAATCAACATCACCACCATCTCTAAGTATCCATGAGCACTTGTAACCAATAAATCCATGCCAACTCCAAATGCAACATAGCAATATCATGAAGCATCTAGCTTATGATCAATTTACTTAATACCAATAAACTAAAACAAGATCAATGTCAAAGTTTCAACAATGGCCTTAGGAACATAAACACAACAACATGATCTAAACCATCTCAACCAAAGATATAACATGCTCCACATGAACATACTATAACATGTCACAACTCTAAATGTGTATCAAGAGTATACAATGATATAATAATGAAACCATCCTTACACCAAGGCTAACATGCCAAATGAAAGCATAAACCACACATTTACCGAGAACCTCATTAGTCCTCAAGATGTAACCATCTCCACACACCATGAAGAAAATCATCTCCACATGCCATGAAGAACCATCTCCACACACCATGAAGATAATCAAGAACCCCATGAGTCCTCAAGATCTAACCTATATTTACACACCATGCAAATATCAAAGATGCTTCTATAGCAATAGGATCAAAGAGAAATCTCCAACATCTACAAACACCCAATAAATATATCAATGCCAAAAACAATTCCACTCAACTGTGGTACCAAGTCACCTATGGCATCATAAAATCCATCTCCTACATGAAGATCCTCTAGGTCTATACACATAATCAAAGTGTCAATACCAAGTGAAATCAAAATCTCCAAACTCAAGAAGATACAAACCAAACCATGAACTAATCCTGCACTGTCACCCCATCACTATCAAAAGCTCCCACTAAGCCATGTATCCAAGCTATCCATGACATCATGATAAAAAAACCTTTCTCTAACCATAAGAATACACCAAGGCATCAGACCATCAAAGAAATCAAAGTGCACATCACGATGTCCTCAAAAGAAACCAACTAACCATGATCCTCAACCAAGAAGATACACCACCATAACCAAATTAGGAATCCAAACCAATGAACATCAAGGATGTACCTATATATCCAATCATGTCATGCCAAAATCCATAGCACCATGATCACATCCATGAAATGAGCATCTGACTCTTAATATATCCAACCTATCAACATAAAAAAGTCAACTACAATCCTCCACCATGACTGTACCTGGTAACAACATCTCATCCCATCTACATAAAGAAAAAATATAAAATTATGTGATTTATGGCATAGACAACCCAAATCCAAGCCACCAATCTGAATATGCATCAATAATGAAAGATCAATAGGCAAAGACAACCCATAACAAAGCTATAAATGCAACTTTAATTATATATCACTTACAAAACTACACAACTTGTAGACCTAACAAGTCATCATACATATCCAAACTGAACATTGATAATCATATCATCATGAGACCAATCTAAAATATGAACTGAGTGTACAATGACATCAAATCTTAAATCTCCAAAATATGCAATGTCATAAACTCACAATGCTACCATAGGCAGTACATACCATAAACTATTCAGATCAATATATTACCAAATAAACCATGTAGAACCTACACCAAATCTAAACCAATGTGTAGAGCTTTCCAAGAGATTTTTTTTTACTACTTGAAGTCCAAAATCTAACTTCATATGCCCAAGTTATGCCCTAATTTGTGCTCAAAATAAACAACATCTTCATTTCGGGCTCTTAAAATTGGCAAAATGTCAAAATCATAGAACCAACCCTACACCAAGTTGTAGTTCTCTAAATTAGCTTTCCAACACCTATAAGAAGTCTAAAATTTGATATGTTGAGAGAAAGTTATGGCCATTTTACCAAGATGGTCATTTTACCATTTTCACTGTTTAAATGAAACATCTAAGAAACCCTTTTATCCAATAATTTCACATGCCAAAAATTTGCCACCATCCCATCATAACAACAAACCCAAAATCCCTTATATCTATAATAAACAACTCACATATCTTATTCTTTATTTTATCCTCTCATGCATTCCCATGGACTCAATCCAAGGTTATAATAATAAAACCATAGCTCTAATAACACTTGTAAGGACACTTGCAATAAAGAATATAACTACTTCCACATAACCCATAATAGATCTAAAATAAATATGCAATTAAAATCCACATGTGAGAGAATATATAACATACCCACAAAAAATGTGACACAAGATATACCCTGGGAAACCCTCATTGAGGGTAAACTCAGCCTCCAAAAGCATCCATCACCATGTATTATTTAGCAAAAACACCATTGCAATACAACCATGGAAGCCTTCAACACCATAACCACAATTAAAAAATCTATGTGAACAAGCATGAATCCACACATCCCATGCCATTCTTCCAACCTTCACAAATGCTCCCTTAGCTAACTTGTCAAGCTTTATCCCACTCAAATCTTGCCTTTTTTCATTTTATCTTCTCACACCCAACAACTACCCTTGTGGTTGCTTATATAGTAGCAAGTCTCACATAACTAACAAATGGTATTACATAAACCATGTGCTATTAAAACCATTTTCTACCTAACCCATTGGCTCCACATTTAATATTGGAAATTTAATTTCTTTTCCCCAATATTAAATAATTACATGGAATATTATCACAATGTTACAATACAACTAATCAAGTATATCTCATGGGAATATTTACATGTTCCATGTCCATCTAGGGGCAACATTACATAATAAAATAAAATACTACAATATAGAAATATTATGTAATGTGTGCAATACCCATTATCTCAGCAAACAATGAAGTCACTCAGTTGATGTAGGTTGTAAATATTTTTCCATGTGGTAGTAGCAGATTTTACAATAGATTCAATGTCTTTCATTAGCACAAGACATGTGTTGAACTTGAGAGTGAGCTTTTCTTCATTCTTCTTCAAGGATTCTTTCACCTCTTTTTCACTAAGACTCAACATGAGTTGCCTTAGACTCTATTCAAATATTTCTTCTTTTTTTTTCCTTGCATTCTCCAATCTAGTTTTGATTGCCTATAAAAGCTCCTTAGGAATTTGCAGAGCAAATTGATCAAGTGAGTTCTTCCACTTACTCTATTTTGACACCATGTCCTTAATCTACATCTTCTCATCTGCATTGCTAGTTTCATATCTGAAAGATTTGAAGTTTTCCATTTCAGCCCCTCTTTCAATTTCATTTAATTTTTCTTGGAATGTAGGTGGAGGTTTCTTGAAAATAATCTCCTTAGCATCTTCCTCACCTAACTTCAATTTCTTCCTAGATTTTGGTGCTCTTCTTGAGAATACAATAGTGGATGACTTGGTAGGTCTACTTAAGATAATCTTACCTTTCTTCCTTATAGGATCTTCTTCCTTAGACTCTTTTTCTTTTGCTTCATCCTTTGCTTCATCTTTTTTGACATCATCTCCTTTTCCTCCAGTCAATAGGAGTGTAGAACATGCTTGCCTTAGTTTTTCTATCCTCATCATTCCTTTGTTAACTACTTGAGGAAGCTTAATTTAAATTTCCATCCTTGTGTTGACTTCATTGTAAGTACCAAAATATGTGGCCTTTGGATCCACAAGTTCATTCAAAAGTTCCTTAATGATATCTTTTATGTAATCAATGTTAACCTCATATCTTAGAGGCATAAACCAAATAACTCTAGGTCTTAATTCTTGAATGTACACTTTGTCACAATCTACCAAGAAATAAATGTTATCCTTATATTCTTGTATAATTTTCTTTGGTATTCTATATATGTTATTCATCTTTTCCTTGAATGAATCAAAATAATTGTCCATGATACTTACAAAGTTTTCACTTATCTCTGTTACATATTCATTAACCTGATATAAAACTAGTACATGTTTCCTCCATATGACTCACCCTTTAGAAGGGAAGAATTTTTTCATATAGAAGAATAAACAAGTTAAGAGTGAACCAAACTTACATGGATTGTTTTTGGAAGTCCTTATACTCTCTATGTTCTTGTTGAATTAATTCAACATTAACTCGTAAAGTTCAAAGGACATGTTTTTCTTCATGCTACCTTGAGAGCTAGATCAACTACCTCACATGACACAATATTGAGATGATTGGAGCTATAGATCTTATGAGTGATCACATGAATTCCAAATTTTAGCTCAATGTGAGTTACATTGTTGATCTTCATTCCTCTTCCATCCCACTTGGTAAGAGTCTTGTTTTCTAGTTCTACCCAACTTATGGTTTCGGTAGTCTTGGCTTTGTTCAACATTGGAAGCCCTGTTATTCTATGAATAGTTTGATTTGTGATTTGAATAGGCTTTTCCAATCATAACTTCCCATTTTGTACATGGCTAAGGATAAATCTTATCCATTTTATTTGAAATTCTTGGAGCATATGCAGAATGTGTGTTAAATCCCTTGTCTCCAAATGTTGATGCTCGAGTTTCAACACAACATTGACACAAAACTTTTCTAGAGTCTCATCCATCTCTAGGATTCAAAGTTCTTGTATAAAAAAATGAAAATATGAATGGATATTGTCAATGATTAATACCTTGGGAAGAATTTGTAGTTGAGATCAAGTTGGGTCAAGTGCTTTTGTAATTTTCAGACTCGACTTGAAGGCACGTGCCTTCCAATTGATTCCTTGAACCAACATCTCAAATCCTTTCTTAGTTTTTCTATTAGAAGACACCATGCTCAGCAAGTTTTATGAAAATATGAAAATCTTCAACAACAAACACTCAGATTGCTTGGAAGCACATAAATTGCTCTTTGCAAATAGCTCTAAAAAATTTATGGTAAAAAATGAATTTGATTTCATTCCTTTTAACAATTTTTCAAATGCCATAAATGCTTGGTATATTTTCTCATTTGGTGATAGAATATCTTCCACTCAGTTCAACCTTAATGCTTGGTACGATCATTCATAGCTCATTGTCCATATAATGTTTCTGTGTATCCCGACCTTGCTCAACAGGGTCTTGTAACCTAACCTAGCTCAGTAAGGTCTTCAATTTTTGCAATCACTTGGTGATCCCTTTGCATCTTAAATGTTGATATGGATCTTTCCTTCTATTTTTCTAGAAGTGATGTGAGATGTCCACTTCAGAGTCTCAATTCTAGTCATTCCACAAGGAATTCAAGTTGAGATGCTTGAGTCACCCAACGCTTAAGTGAAATCTACTTCATGACTTGGATTTATATTCTCATACAATTTTTGTATTCATTGCTACTTCATCTACTTTCTAATATTGTTAGCTTTGGCTTTCTTTTCATCTTCAATCCTTCCAGTGTTCACACAATTCTTGGCAAGATGTCCAAGTTAGGTAAAAATAAAACATCTTCTAGTGGTGTCTATTTTCCTCATGTGATGTTTTTTGCTTAAATTCTCCATAGTAGTAGCATCTACACCATGTGTTGTAGTCCCATCCAAATATAGCTTTCATAATCTATTCTACTAGATTTAATGTCTTGATTTTGCATTTAGAAGATTTGTGTTGTTGTTTCTTGCAATTATGATGTTTACCTTCAAACTTAGGTTTCTCCATGTATTTACATGCTCTAAGTCCATGCTTATTACAAACTGTAACACTTTTCATTGAATATTTTTTTTTTGTTACTCCAATATTTGTTCGATGTATGATGTAACTTTCCATAATGATCGCAAGTAGGTCTTTGATTTGTTTGAGCTCCTTTCTTAGATGATTTACCTTCTTTTGTGTATCTTAGTCCTACTTTTCCTTTTTGTCTATACTAAATTTTCTCTTTTAACTGATTCATGCTTTCTTGATATTTCATCATCCTCTCATTAGTTTGCTTCTCAATGCTTAGATCATTCTAAAATCTTTCATTTTCTGATCTTAGATTCATGACTTCTTCATTTGCATTAGTGAGTTGATCAATGAAATCTACTTGCTAAAGGAATATATGTTGAATTTCATTGTTCTTTTCTTCTATATCTTCTTTGGCTTTGTCTTTTTCTTTCATGACATCACATAATCTTACTGACTAGATTTCTTGTTCTCTTTTAAGCTTTCTTGGAATTCTTTTCAAGTAGATCTTTGATTACTTCATCAGCTTCATCTGAGTTTCTTTTAGGACATATATCTTCCATTCTTTCTTCAGTGTAGAGATTATCAATCATTTATACTACAAGATCTTTTCTTCTTTTCAATGATTGAGAGAGTTGCTCCTTTCTTTCTTCATATGCCCAATAGCCAGTTCAAGATCAAACTTTTCATTGTCAATAGCCTTATCTAGTTTGCATACCTCCATTGCCTCTGATCTTTGCTCAAGTTGTTAAACTTCTTCTTTGAGAACCACAATTCCTTGATAGAAATTGTTGGAAATGTGAAGTAGGCTAGGTTACTAAGAGGCAGGGGGGGGATTAATCAAGAACCAATAAAAACTTCAACTCAATTCACAAATTACTCCTTCATATAGTATTCTGATCTAATTACATGCATGAAAGAATGAAAGTAGTAAAACATTCATAACTCTTTGCATAAGATATGGTGACCCAAAAACCTTCCAAATAGAAAGTAGAACTGGGGTGGGGATGATATCCACAAGATTTAATACTATAGTATAAAGTTGGCTGGTTAAGGATTACAACTGATCACTTCTAATGATCTTCCCTATTAGGAGTGATAAGGATTGCTAGGCCCACCTTGTGAAAGGATTTACAAAACATACAATGAAATGTGCACTTGTAAAAGAGATTTGACATAGACACTTAACTCTACTTGATTAAATGATTTAGCTGATACACTTGTTAGGATGAACTAGTGGTTGATCTCTAATCTACAACTTTGATTTACTTGTTGAGATTCCTTTAAAATGTAACAATCATCTTGCTATGATAGACAAATCTTTGTTGTCCCTTATACTATTTGTAGCCTTCATAATTCATACTTTGCGTGTCTATATTCACATCCTAATTTCTTCTATATCATATTTGGATGTGATAAAATACATTACATATATATTTTAATCCAAATCATAACTTACCAAAATCCACTAAAACATAGGTTTCCATCAAGATCACAAAGTCAACTCAACTACTAGTACTCAGGTTCTAAAGAAAAACTAGATGAGGTTCTGATACTCAACAACCATTGTCAACATTTGACATTATCATGCACTTGGTAGATATAGAAGCTTGCTTCATAGTAATCACTTTCAAGTAGTCTAATCTTGGTCAACACTTGCATGAGTTAGTGAGCACTATGAAAATCAACATATGAATTGAATCACTTGGTTGACACTCCATGGCTTGGTCAACACTAATAGTTTGATCTAGGCATAAACTACATCACTTGGTTCACAATCCTTGACTTGGTCAATGCTATATTCACATCACAAATATTGCAAGCTCGTTAGGTACTAGAGACTATGGTTGACATTGTGCAACTCGGTTAATGCTATGAAGCTTGGTTAGAATTTTCATTGAACAAACCAGTAAATATTGCTCAACATGAACTATATAATGATTATGGAACTCAATAGAAAATGTAGAACTCAATAGTACCTAGATTACTTAGTTAACACTACAAACTACAAGATAAGCTTTGTAGAAGCTTAACCAATTGACTAAGTGTGAGTCACTAATAAACAAACATTGACCTTAATGTCAATAGATATAGATAGAATATTAAACAAATAAGAGAGATACTTTAGTATAGAGGGAGATATAATTAGAGAAAGTTAATAAGTTAGAAAGTCAGAGGGAGACAATAAAAGGAAAAGAGACCAAAGAAATACTATGAGGAAGAGAAGAAAGATAGATTAGGAGATTGAAAAATTTCATTTCACCCTTCATAGAGGAAGGACAATACAAATAGAGAGAGATATTGTAATATATTGTATTAATTTTCTTTTTGGTATTGTTGTTGGTATTGGTTTTCCATCAAAGCCAAAGAGGGAGATTGTTGAAGACAAGATTTTTTTTATGGAATCTAGAACAATAATTATATTGTCAATGATGTCAAATCTACTACTTTCTAGTGAGACAATTGCTTGTTTGGTCTGAATACTATAATTTTTTTGATTGATGAAGAGGATTTGATGAGATGAGATAACAAGAGAATCTAGAGAAAGGTTGAGTAATTTGATGGAAAAAAGAAGTACTAATACCAAGTAAGACATGGATAATATATTGTGTGTTATTCTACTTAAATCTAAAGTTGATTGATATACTAGCTAAGTCTCATAGAACAAAGAAAGAAAAATGAGTTTACTAAGCTTGACTAAGTGATCAGTTGGTGCTGAGTGAAGTTAGTTTAAGGTAAGCACAAAATCAATTAGTGCTAAGAAAAATGAAGATCTAGCATATGTTGAGTGAACTTAGTATGTGTAAATTAAATTCAAGTGAGTGCCAAGTGAGAGTAAAAGATAATATGTGTCAAATTAATTTTAGTGGATGTTGAACAACATAGTATTTGTTGAGCATCAAAGGCTAGTTATTGCTTAGCAACAACATTATGAGTTAGATAGTGGATTTGTTGAACCTGAGTTGACAAATTTGATTTCTTGGATATCTTGAAGCATGGAAGATAAGCTTGATGAGATTTAAGACATAGAATTCAAGATAAACCTTTTGTGGAGAATTGAAAGAGGATTGTAGAAGAATTTTCTAGAGAGAACAAAATGAAAAATAGGGAAGATTTGATGAATCTAACCTAACTCTAAAATGGATGATTGTTATTAAGAGGGAAAAGACCTAAATTCTAATCTAAGGGGATACAAGGCTTGAAGAAATAGTTGGAATGTGTGAGAACCCAAGGAATATAAGGAGTCTAGGGTGTTGCTTCATATGGTGGCTAGATAAGAGAGTATGTAATTAACATGCAAAGAAAGAATGCTTAAGAGGATGAATGCTCAAGGGGTGAACAAGTTGTCAGAGCTAAAGTGAATGAAGCCAACAAGAATGGAGGAATGAAACAAATATATGTAATTTGTAAGTGAGTTGTGATTTATAATTAGATCAAGTTCTATTCTTACTTTCTTAATCATTGTATTAGTTTAGTATAAATCCTTTGGATTAAGGTTGACCTAATAGTCATTTTTAAATTTTTCAACTGGGTGACATTCTAATGGAATGTTCTCAAGTCCATTAACAAGACTTATGCCTAACTATTGACAATTGAAAAATGAAGATATGTAATTGTTATCATTTATGGAAAGACATGATGTACATGCTTATAGGAAACCTCAAAAATAAAGATACTTAGCTTCTGGTACTTTAAAAAAATTTTGAATGTGAATTTAATATATAGCAATGTGTTGTTTTTTTTGTTACTTGTTTTTGATGTCATATTATCACTAAAGAAGTTAGATGGAGATAGTATACATGTTGATGATGATAGGTATAACCTTGCAAGCTAGTATGGACTGTACAAAATAGAGATATTTGTCTTTTAAGAGAAATAGGACAGCAGAATTAAAGGAAAGAAATTATTTTGTTTACAAAATAATTACTTGTCCAATTAGGGCCAACATCCTAGATTTTTACCCTAAGTTGGAAAGTTGTATTGTGGTCTTATCTAATCTAGAAGAAATTTATGAAAAGGCATGGTATTTATGAAAAGGACATCTTACGATAAGATGAGTGAAAAAAAGTGTGCTATCTTGGAGAAATTGTGTTGAGAAATTGTATGGAAACTTTTGTAAAAGTAATATTTGAAAAGCTTTTGAATCTATTTTGTGATCCAAGATCAAATGGAGAAAGAATCTATATTCTAGAAGTGGGTATGTGCAGGATCATGGTGTGCCAAAAAGTGGCGATCTGAAAAATATGTAGTTCTGAAATGCCTCAAAGAATTTCAAAATCTATTCCCACTTTTTTCCCACCCATCCTGATACTAAATGAAAATAATTAATACCTTTATAATTCCTACTATATCTTTCAATACCAACCTTATATGGTCATCTTTAAAACATCTCGAAAATGTGTTTTTGGCATGTTCTTATGTGTTTTTTACTTCAAGCATGTAGCTGACGACTTTTTTTAAACCAAAATTTGATGTAATGAAAAGGGTTTCTTAAGAATGTTCTTAGCTTTTCATAAATGTATGTTTTGTCAAATTACAAGTTTAGTAAGTAATTATTACTTATTTTCTAATGGAGCTAGCTACAAAGTGTTGATTAACATACTAGTTGAAAAATAGCTATAACTTTCAAACCATATAAGATTTGTGAAATCCAAAAGATGCATCACATTCTATGCTTTGACTAGTATAAGAAAAAAAAAAAAAAACTTAATTTTGATTTTTTTTGAACTAGTTAAGGTGGTTAGACATGAGAGTTTTTAAATTCTAAAAACAGTATAGTAGAAAATTCATAATTAATTATTTATTTGGAATAAAAATTGCCAAAAATATGCATCACATCCAAGCATGAGTCTACTTTTTATATCTAAAATTATATTTAAAAATATTATCATTTTAATTATGATTAAGGTGGTTAGACATACACCTACTTTTTATTTTTGCCCTGAAATTTTTGTAGTACTGCATTAAAATCCAAACTTTTGAACAATCAAATAATTTTTTCTCTAGATAAGGCCTTGTATTTTAGAAACTATATTCAATTTATTACAGATTATTTTCTTACAACTTTTTGATATAAAGTCCAGAACCACTTTAAAATTATGTGTCAAGTTGACATAACCCTGATTTGCTAATTTTTCACTACCACTTAAGGCCATAGTTTGGTACACCATGATCCTACACATACCCAAGTCTAATTACTTGTTTGGGCAATGAGCTCTTCTTCTAATTGGAACTGTAGGTTTGGGCAATGGGCTCATCTTCCATCTACTATACCGCAACTCCTAACAGGGTTAGAATCTCCTAATAGTGATTCAAAGTCTCCTAATAGGGATTCTTTTTATTAAATTTCCTCATTGACTCCTAGAAGGGTCCATTCTCTAACAAGCAACTTATATATCAGTATATTATCTAGTGGGTATCATCCCCACCAGGGTTTTCCCTTGCCAAGATTTACCTAGTTAACAAAATATTGTGTTACAAATTATCATTGTGGATGGTTACTATTACTATTCAAAATTACTTTATTACTTTATTATGTATTGTTTAAAGTAATAAATAATATCCAGTTGGTGACTAAAGTTTGTGAATTACTAATTCACCCACCCCCCACCCGCCCCTAATAATTCTTATTTCTAACAATTGGTATCAGAGACAAGTTACTCAGAAGAGGCTTAATAGCTTGAGTAAGATCCCTATGGATATCAAAAATTGATGAAGAACCTTGATGAGGCAGTTCAACAAATTGATCTCATTACTAAAGAAAGAGATAAGCTAAAGGATAGATATGAAGACTCCAAAGTACACATTGGACAATTGAAGGAAAATATAGAACATCTCAGATCCAAGCCTGAATCTATTGAAATTGAAACTAGTGATGATGATAATTCAAAGATGACAAAAAAATACAAGATCTTGAAGCATGAATTAAAGATTATGAATTTGAAGTTAACTTTGAGGAGTGATCCTAGCAAAGTTGAAACTGATTTGAAAACTGAGAATGCAAATCTTAGAGCAAGTCTGGCAAAAAAGACATCTAAACTTGGAACATTGAAAGAAGATCATGAAGAACTTCAAAAATACAATACTATTGTCAAAGGTGAATTAACTTAGTTCAAGGAACAACTTGAGAAGCTTTATTCTACTAGAGAAAAGATTTATGATTCAATTTCAATACATAGACCTATTTATGATAAGACTAGTCTTAGTTATCCAATTAACATGCCTACAAACAAACCAAAGATTAGATCTGATCTGAAAGAAAAAGATAAATTTGATGATAAAATTAAATCCATAAAATCTTTGGATAAACCTAGAGAAGACAAGGATGAACCAAAGCAAGTGGAATGTCCTAAGGAAACTAGGTATGAATTTAGAAGTGTTTTTCATGTAATGAAATAGGTCATATGAAAAGAGATTGTTCAAATAAGTCATTTAATAATGTTAAGAACTTTTATTTTCATAATTTTCAAGGTATGGGTCATAGAGAAAATTATTGTAGGAAACCTAAATATGATAATTATAGAAGGAATAATAGAAAGTCTAGGAATACTAACCATACAGATAGAAGAAGATCTAATGAAAGAACATTGAGAGAAAGAAGATAGATGGTGTGTTATAAGTATAACAACTTTGGACACATAGCTCAAAATTTTCATTCACCTGATGATAAGTAGAATCCTAGAAGTAGAACACCAGCATGTCAGTCATGCAACAACTTCAAACATATAGACAATTATTGCAGAATGGATAGAAACTTTGGGGATAGAAGGAACAATGGAAGAAACTTTGGAAATAGAAGAAATGATGGAGGAAACATTAGAAATGACAAAGGGAACTCTAGAACTAATAAAGACAATGAGGAAAAAATAAATTAAATTAGTGAACTTTGAGAAGAACTCAATGAGGCATTTGTAAAAGGTTTAGAAATCTCAAAAGAAAAGCTAGAAGATGATGAGATGGGAAGATTGTAGTCAATTATCGAGTTTGAATCAATTAAGTTGAATTAAGCTTGTTGACAACACCAAAATTTGAAAACTTCATATAGAGATCAAACTAGAGGTAGCGAAGTTGGGAAAAGGGATGTATCAAGATAAATTTAAGTGGTACCTAAGCTTGCTTGTAATTTGGAGCTTTTCTAAACTAGTTATGAAGGAATTAAGAGTTACTATTATTATAAAGAAAGTTAATTCTATAGTAGAATATGAAAACTATGTTCTTACCAAGAATTTAGTGGAGTGGAGTTTTGTGGAGAATTATCATGATGGGAAACTATGGATGCAAGATAGTGTAGTTGATATTTTAGTTGACCTTATTCATGAGGTAATTGGTCTTTGTAAACAAGGTAGTGTACCTAGAGGTGAGAAAATGGTTTAGAAGAAAGTTGAGAGATACAAAAAAGCAATGCATAATGGAAAGGCCTTGGTGATCATCGCCATTAACTAAGATGATGTAAGATTCTTGAGTAGAATCATTTCCTACTCTATATGTGCAAGTTCAAAGATTGATGAATTGTCAACTAGATACATATATGTAGCTTACAAGATATGTGTTGAAAAGGAACAAGCTAATCTTTGGTAAATTCTAAGAATGCAACTTCTTTAAAACCTAGAAAAGATCAAGAGGACTAATAATGGTGTGTTTAGATTTTAGTCATTGATCATTCACATATTCTTTCATGTGTTTAAAAGATTTCCATATTTTTTAGTCACAAAACTTATGAATAGTGAAAGGTGTACAATGGAGAGGACCAAAGAAGTGTGTAGAATACATCCAACAAATAAAATATTGGATAGTGGGAATTTGATTATGAAACAATTACAGAATGAAATGAGGTAAAGATTCAGAATTACACCTACAATTGTAGATATATTTAAGGAAGATATTTGTGTTATGGTTGATATAGATTTTAGTTATCTTCAAGCACTAGAACCTCAAGAAACATTTCTTGATCCCTTAGGTTATGAAATAAGTGATGATGTAGCAATTGGATATATTAATTTATTGTTGAAATCAAATAAGGACCACACTAAATAAAGATTTGAAAATTATGATGAGATTATCCAATCATCTCATCAGGCATCCTTGGAGAAGGCATCTCACAAGAAGATAGAAACTATAATGAAGAAAGATTTATTAGAGGCCATTATGACTGAGAGTGAGTCATAAGCAGTTAGGAAAACCATGAAGTTGGGTATACTAAATGTGAAACCTTTGTCAGTATATGTTGTTGAGACATCTTCAAAATAGAACATTCCTTATGTAGTAGTGTCAAATATTCAACCAAGTGAACCGAAGAGAAAATCCAAGAGATTAGTGGAAGTTGTGATCATAAAGACTAAAAGGGTCAAACAACAAGTGATTGGACCAAGAAGAAGAAGAAGAAGAAGAAGAAGAAGAAGAAGAAGAAGAGGAAGAGGAAGAGGAAGAGGAACAAAAAGAATTAGTAGTAGTTTGATCATAACTCTACTTTTTCTTTGTAGCTTGGGAACCAATGATGATGATCAAACTAACTTGATCTCATCGTTATCAAAACTTTTTTAGAAGAATAAGATAGTGAAGAGCTTCCAGAGAACCTTGATGGAGGTTACTAATAGATTATGTAGTACTCTAGTAGTAGTACTAGTAGTAGTAGTAGAAGAAGAAGAAGAAGAAGAAGAAGAAGTAAGTTTGATCATAACTCTGCTTTTTCTTTGTAGCTTGGGAATTGATGATGATGATCAAACTAACTTGATCTCATCTTTATCAAAACTTTTCAAAAGAATAAGATATGGAAGAGCTTCCAGAGAACCTTAATGGAGGTTACTAATAGATTACATAGTACTCTAGTAGTGCAACACATAGCAGTAAATCTAGAATAGAGGGCATAGGCAGTGCTAAAATATTTTGAAGAAAAATTTACAAATTTGTTGAATGTTGCATAATCTAAGGCACAAATCTCACATGATGCTAACTTATTTAGCACCATTTGTCAAAATATTAAGAATGATTTGATATGTCTTGATACTTGTGTCAAGGATCTTCAAAAGTTTCAATACGATGGCAAGATATTGTACATTAAGCGTACTCTATCTCGATATTGATAGTGAAATTGGAGGAAAAATGAGTGAGCTAGAAGCTCTATCTAGCCAGTTACAGATTCCTACCAGTAAGATTGATGATTTTCATGGACAAGTGACCATTATTCATAATGATATCAAGAAACTAAAACTTCAGAAAGAACAAAATATTGAAGAGAGTATCGGATTTCAGAGAGTCTATTGCTCTAAAATATTATTTTTTTGAGAAACAATTGGTGGAATGTGTCAAGTCCAAGGAAACTTATTCTAAATTTTTATACTCTGATCTTAATTCAGTTGAGATTGCATCATATGCCTTATGTGAAATTCTCACCTCTATTGAATCAACCAAAGATATGTGGACAAAAGCTATGGATATTTTGAAAGAAAATTTTGATGATTGCATGAAAATACTATTAGTTTAAGATAGGTATTTATAGAAATTCTAAAAATAGATGGGTAATTTTATGGATAGTTTTTGACATCTTAACCTTTGTCATTGATGTCAAAGGTGGAGATGTACATAAGAAAATTGTAAATTGGGTAAAGGAAAAAGTATGAAATCATATTGTAAGGGGGAGCAAATGTAAGATGGACAAGTTGTAATAGATGTTAATGTATTATTTATTTTAAGTTTTTGATACTTATCCAATTTTCCCTATTTTGTTTCTATCAATGCCAAAGGGGGAGATTGTTTACAACTAGCTAATGAAGATATGTAATTATTGTTATTTATGGTAACACATGGTGTACATTCTTACAGGAAACCTCAAAAATAAAGATACTTAGCTTTTGGTAGTTAAAAAATTGTCTAAGTATGAATTTGGTTTACAATAGTGTATTATTTTGTTTGTAACTTGTTGTTGATGTCATATTATGACTAGCAAAGTTAGATGGAGATAGTATACATGTTGATGATGACATGTATAAACTTAGAAGTTAGTATGGACTATACAAAATAGAGATATTCATGTTTTAAGTGAAATAAGACAACACAATTAAAAGAAAAGAATCATTTTGTCTATATAATAATTACTTGTCCAATTAGGGCTAATATCCTAAATGTTTATACTCTAAGTTGGAAAAGTGTATTGTGGTCTTAGCTAACCTAGAAACAATTTATGAAAAGCCATGGTATATATGCAAAGGACATCTTGTGATAAGATGAGTGAAAAAAAAGTGTGCTATTTTGTGATCCAAGATTGAACAGAGAAACAATCTATATTCTAGAAGTCTGATTACTTGTTTGGGCAATGAGCTCTTCTTGTAATTGGAAGTACATGTTTGGGTAGTGGGCTCCTCTTGCATCTACTATACCACAACTCTTAACATGCTTGGCACAACTCCTAATAGGGTTGGAATCTCCTAAAAGAGATTAAGAGTCTCCTAACAAGGACTTTATATACTAAATTTTCTCATTGACTCCTAGCAAGGTCCATCCTCTCACAATGAACTTATATATCAATATATTATCTAGTGGGTATCATCCCCACTAGGGTTTTCCCTTGGTTAGGGTTTCCCTAGTTAAAAATATGACAATATGATTTATCTTTGTGCATGGTTACTATTACTATTTGGCAAATTACTTAATTACTTTCCTATGTATGGTTTAAAGTAAGAAATAATATCTAGTTGGCAACTAAAGTTTGTGAATTACTGATTCACACCCCCCCTCTAATTAATTTCTATTTCAAATATTAACAAGGTGATTGAAATATTTTAACTAGGTCACAAATAATAATGTGTATTGTAACCTTTAATTGTATTGGCCTTTCACAAAGAATCACTTTAGATGAGTGAGAATTAGTAGCATGATACTGGTGGTTTTTCTCAAATTGCATTTCCTATAAAATCCTTGTCACAAATGTGTAAATATTTTTTTTATGTTTGATGTTTACATTTCTACAAATTTATTTTGACAAAGGATAGTACCCTACAATTTTAAGTATTGGATGATCTAATGGATAGATGCAAGAAACATGATAAGGATATATATGTATGAGTTTTGTTAAGTGTTGAAAAGTATAATTGTGACATTTGGACCTTGGATAACTAATTCATCCCACCTCTAATTTATTGTTAGTCTCAGAATGGTTTTGACATTTGAGTGCCAACACAACTTAACCACTTTCTACATTGAAGTCGAGTACACTATGTATGCCGAGCCATAGCTTGTGCCAAGTCAGAAAATCCATCAGGTGTCGAGTGATCTTTAGGTGCAGAGTAGCCTTCAGGTGCCAAGTGACCTTAGGTGTCGAGCATGATACAAGTGCCAAGTAATATTTAGGTGCCGAGTCATAAACGATGCCAAGCAAAATAGAAATGAAATAGGAGTCGAGTGAGCCAGTTTGTTATATGTGTCGAGCATCAGGAATCAGTAAGTGTCGAGTAACACATAATGCACATATGAGTTGTAACTTCCCTAATTCAGATGTAAACCATTTTCATGGCCTACATATGATGAATCTTGAAGGATTTAAGTGATAAGATCAAATATATTCTATTTCCTATGCAATCTACATGCAACCAACAAGAAAAATGGAGAAGGCATGCAACCAATAATAAAAGTGCAAGGAATGAGTGGGAAACAAAGATTCAATATGGATCATAGATCCATGTCTAACCCTAAGTCTTCAAATGTCTTTATAAGGAAGACAAAATCTCATTGAATCATGTAGATGGATGAAGGAGTGAATGGAAAACTCTAGTGGAGTTCAGAGTGAAGAGTAAAAGACTTAGAGGAAGAGAGTAGCAGTTAAATATTTAGTTGATCAGAACTAAGCAAGGAATATGAACAGACATTAGATTTCATAGAATCAAGATCAGTGAAAATAGATCAAGTGCCTAAATTTAGCAATCAAGGATTGTAAGCTATCATGTTTATTATACCTAATACTCTCTAGCAATTATATTAGAAAGGAAACCCTATGGTGATAATTTAGTTTAACAGCTATTTTGAAGATCCTTTAAATAGGTGATTAAATCCTTTAATAGGGTAACACTTCATGTAAAGTTTTTGTAAATCCTTTAACTAGGTCACTATTGATACAGTGTAAAGCCTTTAACAGGGCAGACCATCAGAAGTGGTCAAACATTATTGATGCAGTGATTTTGTGGGTATCATTCCCACCCTCATTTTATCTTTTTATTTCTGGAGGGTTTATGGGTTACCAAAATCTCAAGTGTTATGTGGTGATGCATATGTGTTTCTCATGATTGATTAATGTTGATATGCATGCATGTTCATTTTAATAATATGTTATTGAAGGTTGAAAAATAGGTTAAAAGCTAGTACTTTTGATTCACCCCCCCTCTCAGAAGCATTCTTTCCATTAAGACATTCCAATAATTGGTATCAAAGCAGGAAGGTTCTCACAAGGAGAAGTCTAATAGATTGGAAAAAAGGGTCTAAATATGGAACTTTGGAAGATTATTGACAATCAAGTGATTGATGTGCAACTGGCTCTACACAAAGTATAGGAAGCCAGGGAGGAACTAAGAAAATTCTTGAAAAGAAGGAAGGATATAGCCATAGCTGAAAATGATATAAACTACAAGGAGATTGATACCACAAAATTGTTTGCCGATGGGGACACTAAAGAGTCATGATGGAAGATGAAAAAAGAAATCTTGCAAATGGACTTGAGGAAAAATGTATTGAATTAACAAGGATCTCAAACATGCAGATGGATACACTTTCCCAAATGATGAACCTTCATCATGAACTTAATATGAAAGATATTGAGATCTCTACTTTGAGGATGTAGAATGAACAATTGCAAAATGAATTGAACAGAGAAAAAGAAATAGCAGAGAATCTCAACAAGTCAAGTGAAGCCATCAAGTACTTTGAACAGTTGATGAAATTCCCAAGATCAACCTATGATACATCAGGACTTGGATACAATAGCACTGAAGTAGGGGAATCATCAAAGAGTATTGAGCAAAGAAGTGAAAAAGGTAAGAATTCTAAACCCACTTGTCATTACTGTAATAAAAAGGGGCATACTACTAATGTTTGCAGGAGTAGAAGAATCAATCAGCTAAACACACCCAAAAGCAAGAGTTACTGTCACAAGTACAACATGCAAGGGCATATGACACAAGATTGCAGATCTAAAGTCACAAGGACACAAATATTTGATGGACATTTTCATAATTGTAAGAAGTATGGACATAGAGCATTTGAATGCAGATCAAAGCCTATGTGGACATCAAATCAACCAGCAAAAATAAAAGAAAACCACTACTATTGGGATTATAAGACCAGGTATAGCTATCATTATTGTCAGGAATATGGACATATTCCTGAAAATTTTATAAGGACACACTTTAAAGGGAATTATAGTAGGTGGCTAAGTCAAACCACTTGTTTTAGCTACTTGAAAACTAGTCATATTAGCAGAAACTATCCTACAAGGTCCAAAGCACCAAAAACTGAATCTAACAAAGGAAAAGAAAAGATTGATGTCAAGAAAATAAGAAGAAAAATGAATAAGACTTGGAAGAAAAAAGATGAGTGTAGCACATCAAGTGGAGAGATCACTTAACCCAATGGGTCAAGTAATCACACTTCATCAAAGTAAGCATAAGAGAGGTGTATGAGACTAATATACAGAGTTACATCATACATCAGTCCCAAGACAAAGAAGTACTAAAAAGAAGAAATAAGCATGAGACAAGATGCCAAGAAAAAATTTTAAATGATGATGCCAAGCTGTCTTTGGATGTCGAGTAAAATTCTAGTACATGCCGAGTTGCTAATAGCGACCAAGTTGATGGTTGATGCCGAGTTGAAAAATCCTTTAGAAGTTGAGTGTGTAGTAGAGCATTTAATGTGATGGAAATAGGGTATATTATCATGATTTTAATCACTTTTCTTCATCGCGAACTAGAAGCAAAGGAGAAGAAAAGAGCAAAGCCGCTTCATAGTGGAGAATCCAATGTTCCAAACATATTTCAACTTCTTTCAAAAATGATTAAGCATAAATCTCATTGATCAAAGGTATTTCATTCAAGCGTTGAGCTACGTAGAGTTTGAAAGCTTGTTTATATTTTAAACCCTAGTTTGGGAAACAATGGCATCTGGGTCAAGAACCACTAAAGGGAAGGAAAGTCATGAAGTACAATTGGTCAGTAATGAAGTCAAACAACCTGAATTCAAGCCCATTCCAGATTTTGCCTACAAAAATGACCCTGCTAGTGCATTATCCATTATTCCGTCCAAAGTAGTTATGGTGTAGGATGTAAGGAAGTGTTAAAACTGTAAAATTGGCACCATAGGTGATCTTGAAATTTTCCAAGCCTATGACAAACTATGTGAGAATAAGATTTTGAAGGATGAATACAAGATAGTCGAGAGAAAGGGTTTGACCAATGCCCTAGTTTATCCTGTAGTATTCAAAATTGAATGGATACATATTATTTTAAGCAGAATCTAAAATGGATGTTTATGGTTGGAAACAGGTCCAGTTAAGATTACAAAAGGGATAGTACATAGGGTTACGGGTTTCCCAAACCTAGATCAGACTAAGACCCTGCGCAGTGATTCCAAAGAGATCATTGAAAGAAATACAGGGGCAAAATGGAATAAGAGGGGTATGAATATTGATACCATCACTGATCCTCTCCTAGATTTTGTTGTGAGAATAATATCCCACAAATTCTATCAATCCGGTTGATTGAATAGTGTGCCATGCATAGTTGTTGATGTAGCACACAAACTGGTAAAGAAAGATCACACATATGATTTGTCAGAATTTATGTTGCAATAGATAAATGAAAACCTAGGAGCTATTAGGAGATCAAAAGGTGCTCAATGCAAATTTGGTTCAGTTCTTATGTGTATGTTCTTTTATGTTATGGAAGAGTTTCCTTCTATAGGAAAGGTCAATTGGGACCCTAACAAAACTGCAATAACACAAATCAATGAGTTCATTGATAAGATAGGTGATAATTTTGAAGCCCAAATGACAAGCTATTTTGAGGATTTCAAGAAATCCATGAAGCAAAGCATAAGAATACTAGTTTCTTTAGTGGAAAAACACATCAATGACATCTATTTCCTAGTTGATATTGATTTCATCTATCTCCAAGCAGCAGTTCGAAGAGTGAGATGGCTAAGGCCATTTGGTTATGAACTAAATGTGGATGAAGCATCTGCAACTATCATTGCTTTTCTTGCAGCTGAAATAGACAACTCTGCCAAATCTTTTGGCACATATGATATGGTTAAATACAAGATTGAAATAGAATTAAAGACTGCCTCTATAATTAAGAAGAAAGATAAAATGGTGAAGAAAATAAAGAAGAAATTTGGTAAAGGAATTGATGCAGCAAAAGAAGAAGATGAAGAAGATGATGATGATAATGAGGATGAACAAGAACAAGGCCCAATGGAATTCACTCAAGGTCTAGGTGAAGATAAGGAGGAAGTTGTTGAGGAAGAAGAAGGCAAGGAAGCACAAAGTCAAGTTGAGCCAAAGAAAAGAAAGGCAATAGTACAGCCTCCAGCCCAGCCCAAACCAAAGTAAATTGCCATGCCAACACCCCAATAGCCAACAACCAGAGCTCCAACAAGGGCCTCCACACAAAAAGCTAAAGAGGAAGCTACAAAGAAGAAAACAATCAAGATGGCATAGGAAGAGCCAAGGAAAAGAATAAAATATGTGGCTCAACCTAATACTAATGAGGAAGATCAATCTGAAAGGGTAAGCCATTCTCCTAAGTCTTCAGTTGATACATTATGTGAAAAGATTGGAAATGGAGACTTAAGTAACATGAATAAAGTTGATTTCAATAAGTTCACTAAAGAGGAACAAAATAGAATAGAAGAATCAGTTTATGGAATCATGTCACAATTCAAGTATACACCTCTTAAACTAGATGGACAATTGCCAAAGGAACTGTCTAAAATTGTAGAAGACAGATGGCACTTTTGTTTGAAAATAGAGAAGGAGATGAGAGAATCAACCCTAGCAAGCATACTGTCTGATTTGACTGAGGAGCAAATAGCTAAAGTGGTCAAAAGGCATAACACTAGGTTTACACCTAAGTATAGGGCATTCTTCATTCTCCAAAAAAAAAATGAAGAAATTGTACAAAGAACAACAAAATCATGGAAGAATTTGTACAAAAAGGTTGAAAATGTTCTTGAAGAAGAATACAAGGAAGAAGCTACTACTAAGCAAGAAGAGAGAAGAGAAGACAGAAGTAGAGAAAAAGATTGAAGAAGAGGAAGGAAAAGATGAAGACAGGGGTACTGGTGAGCAACAAGAAGATCAAAGTGTGCAAGACACACAACTTCCACCTCCTAGTCCTCCTCACTCTACTAGGTTAGTGCAAGAAGTTGGGTCTCACTTTTTGCCAAAAAGTGGAAGTGTTTTTCCTGTTTTTGAAATATTTTGTCAATTGATGGCAAAATTTGAGCCATTTAGAGATTAAATATAAAAAACTTCAGAAATAAAAATTGTAGTGCCTGGAATCTTCTTTTTGAATATGTAATTTATTTGTATACCCATATGATAGATTATTTTTTTGGTATGGATCTTTTAAAAAACACTTTTTCAAAATGCTTGTTTCTGGACCATACCACGCTCATGTCCGAACACCATAATTTGACACAAATGAATGAATTTTTGTGAATCATTTTAAATGGAGTTACCTGACACACCAAAGATTGATGAGAATATTTGCCTTGAATTTTTTAATGAATATTTTTTTAAATTAATTTTTAATTGGCTATAAAAGAAAAATTTTAAACCTCTCATGTACAGACACCATAATTTGATCAAAGTTTCACTTTTTTCAATTTTTTTTTTTAAACTTCAAAAGAATTGAATGTAGATTGATGACATATAAATTAATTTAAAAAAATATATAAAATAAAAATGTTATTAAAGTTTTAGTGAACATTTCAATTTTACATTTAGGTACCACCTTTGATTAAAAAATAATAAAAAAATAGTAAATAAAAACATTTAACTCTATAAAATTTATATCTCTGAAATCAGGACAGTGAGAGCTCTAATGGGTTTTTGTTTTGTAAAAAAATTTGATCGGGAAGACCCTCTAAAAATTATGGCAAGGCTCAAATTTGTCAGTTCAATGCCTTAGCCAAATCTTAAGAGGCCAAGGAATAGGCTTGATCTCACCAAGCTTGTTCCAAACCAAAATCTGAGGCAGGAAAAAAAAATCCTACCTCATGTTGTAAGAAACGGACACCTGTTATTTGAATTTCAAAAAATGGGTACTCGTTTTGAAAAGCTAAAAGTGGCATGTAAAATCTGTTGAAAACATAAAAAATTGAATTTTTAAGAAACGGGTACCCATTTTTTACTTTTAAAAAAAAGGGTACCCAATTTTTAAAAAATGGGTACCCATTTTTTATTTTTAAAGAATGGGTGCCCGTTTCTTAAAAGTTTAAATTTTTAATTTTTTGATAAATGGGTACCCATTTTTTGAAAATAAAAAATAGGTACCCGATTTTTAAAAATAACGGGTGCCCATTTTTAAAATTTAGGGTTGGGCACCTAAACCAAAAATGGGTGCCCATTTTTAAAAATCGGGTACCCGTTTCTAAGAAGTTTTATTTTGCGGATTTGACTTCTATGGAATTGCGACCCAACTTTGTGCATTCACCCTACTGCCACACCTGCAAAATTCATAAAAATTAGGGATGTTGTCGACACCTCACGTCAGAACATCAACCCATTAACTATAGAAGATCTCACTAAGATCCTTGACCAAACAACTCTACAAGCAAAATTATGTACAAGTTCAATTTTGGTCAGTGTTGATGACATACAAAAGTTAGTAGAAGACACAGTTAGAGATAAGGTGAAACCACAAGAAACACCTTCCATCATCTCTACAGCTACTAGTGGTCAACTTCAAATGCCAATAGAAGTTACATCAGGAACAGTTGACACTACAGTGCAGAAGCCAAGTGCAGAAGGAGACAAAAATATAGCACAAACAGGATTGACTGTTGCTTCTGATCCTACAGCTCAAACACAAGGTGCACCTCCTCACATTCTTACTATTTATCAAGGTAGTAGATAGGAGGAGAAGGAAGCAAAGAAAACCCCCAAAGAGCGAGAGGCTATACAAGCATTGATAGATTTTCCTACCTCAGGGACTCCTCCTAAACAACCTAGAAATGTTGCAATAGCACTATAGATGTCAGCACTAGGATCAAGTACTACAAAAGTTGCAAGGTTGCTTCACTATGAAGACCCTGAATTAGATGAGGAGATATTCATACCAAGTTATGACTCAAAAATAATAACCATTGATCAAATCACTGAGGTACAGGAAGCATTGGGGTATGTGCAGGATCATGTTCAACCAAACTATGCTCTTAAGTGGCAATAAAAATTTAGAAAATTAGGGTTATGTCAACTTGACGTGCAATTTTCTACTTGTTATTAGATTTATATCAAAAATTTGTGATAAAATAATCTTTAGGAAATTCAATCTAGTTTCTAAACTACTAGGACTATTCTCAAAAAAATAAAAATTGATTGGTCAAAATTTTGAATTTTAATGCAATATTACAAAAATAAGAAATAGAACGTATGTCTGACCACCTTAATCAAAATCAAATGATAATATTTTTTAATAATATTCTAGATATAAGTAGTAAACTCATGCCTGGATGTGAGACTTATTTTTGGGTATTTTTATTCTAAACAAATAAGTAATAATTGATTTTTGACATTAGTACTTTTGGAATTAAAAAACTCTCGTGTCTAACCACCTTAACTAATTTAAAACTCTGCGAAATTTAATTTTTCATTTTTTTTCCTTATAGTGCAAGAAACATAGAATATGATGCATCTTTTGGATTTAAAAAATGTTGTACCATTTGAAAGTTATAGTTCTTTTTCAAGTAGTTTGACAGTCAACACTTTATACGCAACTCCATTAGAAAATAAGTAATAATTACTTACTAAACTCATGATTTCACAAATCTTACATTTATGGAAGGATAAGAACATTCTTAAGAAACCCTTTTCATTTCCTCAAATTTTGGTAAAAAAAAGTTGTCAGCTACATGTTTGAAGTAAAAATCGCATAAAAAATAGGCCAAAAACACATTTTAAGGATGTTTTTAAAGTTGAGCATATAGGGTTGGTATCAAAAGATATAGTAGACCTTATAAAGATATTAATTGTTTTCATTTAGTATCAGGGTGGGTGGGAAAAAAGTTGGAATAAGTTTTGAAATGGTTTGAGGCATTTCAGAATTACATATTTTTCAGATCGCCACTTTTTGGCACACCATGATCGTGCACATACCCATTGAATAGAAGAAAGAGGCAGGAGATACTCAGGAAGGATTATAAACAAAAGAAAACATTACATGAGATTAAAGACATCTTTATGGATGCCTTTAGTTTGCAATCACCAGATGAGTCAGAGCATATAATTGAACAATTGTCAGATATTGTTGACCAGGTGACAAATGTAGACCAAGAGACATATGTAAAACTTATGGAATGGTCTGAAAGGAAATTTCAGGGGAAAGTAAATGAGAAAATATCTAGTCAAATTGCACTTTCCTAGGTTGAATTGGAAAAGGTAATAGACAAAGTGAAAAAGGTACTCGAGAATATATTCTCATTGTACAAAAAGTTGTGTGACTTTTCATACTTCACACAGGAGACAAGCCAAAGAATAATGAGCATGGAGAGGAATCTGAATATTTCAAGCATCCAGCTACCAAAAGATCCAGCTCAAAGTGAGAAGCATTTTTCTCAAACACTTGACACCCAAAGGGAAATAGCTGTATTAACAATAGAAGAGGCCACCGTCAAGGCCAAACTGATGCAACTCCAATCTTCTGTTACTCCACATTTGGATGTAATCCATAAAGAATAGGTCTATGCTGAAACTATTCTCAAGAAAGATCCTAATCTTTCTACCTTAGATGGACTTGTTCACCTTGTTGCAAAGACTGCCATCTAGCATAAGTCATTAGAAACTGCTTTGAATAATTGGGATGCAACTCTCAAGATGATTATGGATGTAAATAGTACATTTTTGGCGAAATATAGTCTTAACCCTTAGTGCCCTTTGACATTTGTGTCAAAAAGTGGGAGATATATATAAATAAGGGGAGATATAAAGTTGTAAAGGGGGAGACAATGATCAAAAAGGGAGATATAATGTTTAATGGAGATGTAAATAGAGAATAGACAAAGAGTATTAGTTATATCAATATAAGAGACATATTCAGCATAGAATTTTGGTCACAAAGATAGAATAGATAATGGATCAATTAAGTCAAGGGGAGTTATAATAATTTTGAGGTATATATTGTAAGTTACAAAATTTTGATCAAGTTTTTCAAACCTCTATATATATATCGAGAAGATTAGTGAATGTTCTCATAAGGTTAAATAAATAATGCTTAGTTAAGTGTTTTTGCCACTTGTGTCAAAGGGGGAGATTGTTAGTCTCAGAATAGTTTTGGCATTTGAGTGCCAACACAACTTAACCACTTTCTACATTGAAGTCGAGTACACTATGTATGCCGAGCCATAGCTTGTGCCAAGTCAAGAAATCCATCAAGTGTGGAGTGATCTTTAGGTGCTCAGCAGCCTTTAGGTGTCGAGTGAAGATCAAGTGTCGAGTGACTTTAGGTGTTGAGCATGATACAAGTGCCGAGTAATATTTAGGTGCTGAATCATAAACGATGCCAAGCAAAATAGAAATGCAACAGGAGCCGAGTAAGCCAATTTGTTAAATGTGTCGAGCATCAAGAATCTGTAAGTGTTGAGTAACATCTAATGCACATATGAGTTTTTAACTTCACTAATTCAAATGTAAACCATTTTCATGGCTGACATATGACAAATCTCGAAGGATTTAAGTGATAAGATCGAATCTTTTCTATTTCCTATGCAATCTACATGCAGCCAATAAGAAAAATGGAGAAGGCATGCAACCAATAATAGAAGTGCAAGGAATGAGCGAGAAATAGAGATTCAATATGGATCATAGATCTATGTCTAACCCTAAGTCTTTGAATGTCTTTATAAGGAAGACAAAATCTCATTGAATCATGTAGATGGATGAAGGAGTGAATTGAAAACTCTAGTGGAGTTTAGAGTTCAGAGTAAAAGACTTAGAGAAAGAGAGAAACAATTAAATATTCAGTTGATCAAAACTAAGCAAGGAATACAAATAGACATCAGATTTCATAGAATCAAGATCAGAGAAAGTAGATCAAGTGCTTGAATTTAGCAATCAAGGATTGTAAGCTATCATGTTTATTATACCTAATACTCTCTAGCAATTGTATTATAAAGGAAATCCTATGGCAATAGGTTAGTTTAATAGCTATTTTGAAGATCCTTTAAATAGGTGATTAAATCCTTTAATAGGGTAACACTTCATGTAAAGTGTTTGTAAATCCTTTAACCAGGTCACTATTGATACAGTATAAAGCCTTTAATAGGGTAGACCATTAGAAGTGGTCAAACATTATTGTTTTAGTGATTTTGTGGGTATCATCCCCACCCCAATTTTACCTTCTTATTCTTAGAGGTTTTATGGGTACCAAAATCTCAAGTGTTATGTGGTGATGCATATGTGTTTCTCATGGTTGCTTAATGTCGATATGCATGCATGTTCATTTCAATAATATGTTATTAAAGGTTGAAAAATAGGTCAAATGCTAGTACTTCTGATTTAGCCCCCCTCTTAGAAGCATTCTTTCCATTAAGACATTCCAACAGTTATTATAAAGTATTTCAACATGTGAAGCATAAAGTTTTCTATGTAGTTCCAATGGGAAAATGAGCTGTCTTTGGATGCTCTTTGTTATAGACTTACTAGCTAGTCCTTAAGTTATCAACAATAAGAAACATGGAAATAATATAAAGGGTATATGTGCGATGCTTGAACAAGTAAGCACTTTGTAGGAACATGTTACACTATAAATTGATAGAGGTAGTTAGATATCCATGTCTTCCAAATGGGTAGAGGGATCACTTAGTTTTAACTTTCTTTCTAGAATTGAATATTGGGAGAATTGATCAATACTAATGGTAATGAATAAATGATATGAACTCACAAAAAATCATTTAGGAGAATGATCTTACATAACGATATACCATTCAATTTGTTGGCTTAAGTTCCTACCTCCTCATGTAATGTAGTATCGATATCATTAGGTAATTTTATTTACTAGCTAAGGTTCAACCAAAGAATCTAGATCATGATTTAAGGTATCATAGAGGCTATCTACATCTCACATTCAACATATAGCTAGAAATGAGAATTGATAAATGTTGGTGTAATGAAGTATTTACTAATTACACTTTACTTAACTTTACTTAGGTTAATGTATTAGCATATTAGTTGTCATATAGACACTTAGGAGTTTGCATATTTATATGAGCTATCATGTTGACAATAAAGTAGTTTGGACTCTAATTGAGCACATGTTGTCTACTACATCTCCTTATGAGATACACCTTTGCATTCTTATACTCTCATTGTTGCATGTACATTTATGCACAATGGAGGATAATCCACTCTTGATGGATATGTGCTTACTTGTTATGCTTATCTCTTTCCTGACTCCTAGACATATCAGTTCCCTTTATCTACAAGGCACTACTATAATGTATTCACCCAATTATCCGATATCCAATCATCTAATATCCATTCTCATTTAATCATCATTTGTCTATCTTATACTATCTACTGAGCTTCCTGATCTTGGCATTGAATTATTGCCCTAGGAAAATTCTTACATGGTATCAGAGCTATACCAAATTCTTACATAGTATCAAAGCCATAGGAGTTTCATTGAATAGCCATTGGAGAGATTTATTTTGCAGGTCAAGATTGGATCTTGCTGGTGCAAATAAGATATTGGTATCACATTCAAAAGGTCAAAAAACCCCCCAAATTGACTTTTGTTTCATCAAAATTCAACATCTGAGGTGAAATCTAAAGCCATTTGATTTTTTGAGTTGTGACGATAGCGATTCAGGAAAAATAATTATAGAGGTGATTTTCAAACTATGATATCTCCTCATATAGACTCCTTTTTTCAAGCAAGTTTTTTCTATTTTGGGGTAGAATTTCATGATCTACACATTAGTGTACATTTTTTGTGATCTTTGTTCCTGAATTTTTTCTAAAAATTTCCAATCCCAATTTTTACAACTTTAGAGTCTTCGTTTGGGATCATATGGACACATATTTAGGTGCTATTTTTTTTTAAAAGTGTATACTTTTTTTTGTCTACTTTCCAGATTTGGTATCAATTTGGAGCAATTTTGCGTAGAAATATTAAGTTTAGAATTTGGTCATTTTTGGCCTAATTTTGCAATTGTAATTAATTTAGATCCTTGGGAGCTCTAGTGCCCTATATACTTGAGTCTGCTATAGCTTCATCTTTTCTGTTGTAACCATCAAAACTAGAAGTCCACTTTGGTCTATTTTGACAAATGCACAATAGTACATACACTATATATAAAGTGCCAAAAGCATCACTTTGCGAGGGGGGGGGGGGGGGCGTGGTTCCTTTGATTGAATGAAAATGGGGGATGTGTCTTTTCTTCTTGTGCCTCTCTTTCTCTCTTCTACTCTTTTAATTTTTTTCATCATGGGTTCACCTAAAACTCCACTTTTAACTTCACAATTATACTTCATGGAGAGATATTGTATGGAGTAAACTAATGGAAAATGGTTTAAATCAATATGTAGATGGTACAATTGTAAAACCCACTAATGCTAATGCACAAGTTGATTGCAAAATTAAAGACAACCAAGCTTTAGGAATTATTAGGAGTTGTGTTCATAGAGATCTCATCTTCCACATTTCCATCTTTAAGGATGCCAAGGGTGCTAGGGAAAAACTTGAAGGGTTATATGGTAAGGTGGATGAGGAAAAGGGATTCCAAATTGAGGATGATCTACTTCTCTTGGATCCTAAGAATTTTGACAAAATTCAAGACTATGTCAATAGAGCCAATGAGTTGAGAACACCACTTAAGGATTGTGGTAATCCCATGAAGGATGATAAATTGATTCATCACACCTTGAAGATGCTACCTTCAAATTATGCATCTTTTGTTTTGAGTTAAAATAGTCACAAGTTGACCATGGGAAGTGCCTTCACTAAGTCTTCATTTGATGCATTTACATAAATGTTGATGTTGGAACAATCCAAGTTGAAAGATATGGGAATTCTCATGTCATCAAAGTCTGAGGCATTAGTGGCTAGTAATAAGAACCCAACAAATCAAGGTGGAAATTTTTTTAGCAACAACAAGAAAAAGTAGTGGAGGCCAAAATCACAATCAGAGACACAACAATCTTCCTCCTCACAAGAAGGCAATTCTTCTTCCAACAAGAATGGAAACAACAAAAAGAAGGATAAACTATTTTGTGCATATTGAAAGAAATGAAATCATGATGAGCATCATTACAAGACCAAGATAATAGATGAGTTGGAAACCTTACTCAGGAAGAACAAAATCAATGTGCCAAATCCTTCCAAGGATTCAAATCCATCCACTTCAAAGGGAAAAGGGGAAACACTTATGACAAGTTCAAGTTCTTCAGGAGAATGGATTCTTGACTCAGATGTCTCACATCATATGGGTTCTTCAAAAAGACATTTTTCTTCATCGGAGCAATCTAAGGTACCTTACATCTTTGTAGGGAATGATATGCAAGTGGAAGTTAAACGGAAAGGATAGGCTGAGATGGAAAATGGAGAGTTCAAAGATGTTCTCTATGTTTCTCACCTCAGCACTAATCTCCTTTTAATTTACCAAATTCTTACATGGTATCAAACAAAAATACTGTGTTGTCAACATGACAACTCATATGAATATGCAAACTCTTCTGAAAAGGAAAATTTTGGATCTAGCAAGGATTGAAGTAGAACATATCCCAAAGAATGAACTGCTCAACTGTCCCTGTGTCGATACTGATTTTCACCCCTTCCAACACTATTGAAAATAATTTTTTTGGATCTAGCAAGGATGGATGTAGAACATATCCCAAATCACTCAACGTGGAGGTGGAAATAAGATTGAGTTCCTTCTTGATTCAGTAATGGTGTGAAATCTTAAGGATGATTCGTTGGTTGCAATGTGTAAAGTTAATCATGATGCAAGGCTTTATTCATTCTCCTACTTTGTGCCTAAGTCTCTTTCACATGCCTTGTTGAAAAATTCACAATCACAAATTAAATTATGACATGAGTGGTATGGACATCTTGCCTTCTGTTGTCTTCATCAACTTAGCTCAAAAAATATGGTCAAAGGTCTACCTGTTCAACTTGTTCAATGAATATGCATCTAGAAGAGAAGTTTGAAAAAGGGAATTCTTGGAGAGTATCAGTATTTCTTGAGTTGGGTCACATGGTTCTAGTAGGCCCTTTTTTAGTTACATAAGTTAGCAAGGGTCACTATGTCCTCACTTTCATTATTGAGTTTTCATGCTACACATGGGTCTACTTTCTTGATCACAAGAATGAAGTCTTTGATAACTTTCTAGCCTTCAAGAGTCATGTTGAGAAGGAATCAAGTAAATCCATCAAGGTTCATTGTATGAACAATGAAAGTAGACATGTGAACTTGAGGGTATCAATCTTTAGAATCTTATAGCATTTAGTCCCCAAAAGGCAAGTGTTGCGGCAATGACGATTAGAACTCTTAATTCAATGGCAAGTTGGATGATTCAAGATAAGTCTCTTGATCCATCACTTGAGGTAGAAGCTATAAGTAATGCCAATCACATCCTTAATGGGTCTCCTCATAATGTCTTAGATGGAATAACTCCTTTTGAGGAATGGTAAGGAAGAATACTAGTTGTAAAACACTTCAGAGTTTTTGGTTGTCTGACATGGGCACACATATTTTCAAGGGAATGCAAGGCACCACCACCAAGGCCTTGTACATTCATTGGATATGAAGAAAATTTTAAGGCATATAGACTTATGGATCCTTAGACTCATGAGATATTCATAGAGAGGAATGTTTTATTTGAGGAAAGTTCACCTAGCTTTTCCTCTACTCCTCTCCATACCTCATACATTGTGGAAACTGATAGTGACAATAGTGATAGTGATTCAACAGGCTCACTTGTGAGAGATCCTTTTGAAAAATGTGGGATGAGGTCATAACATCAACAAATTCCACATTCATACATTGCTATAGTGATAGGTCCATGTAATTTAGTACAATTGGGTACATCTTGTCTTCCACTTCCAGCATCAGGGGATGACTACTTGATAGATATTTTAGGTTTCATTGTAGAGTCCTACATAGAATATTTTGGAGGCATTATTGATGATATACATCTTCTCTTTGATGATGAAGATCCTTATTTAGTTGTTGCGATGGAACACTTTGATCCTCTTGTCCATTCTCTACATGATTAGTCTTACAAGGTTGATATGATTGTGGATCCTTATGTACACTAGTTTCAAGAGGTATCTTTATCATTAGAGTAAATAGTTCATTCTTTGGGATATGTTCTAAATCCAAACTTTTTTTTTTAGTAGTGTTGGAAAAGGTGTCTATTCGTATTGACACAGTGATAGTTGAGTAGTTTTTAGAGATATCATTCATCTTCAAGATTCTTTCTACATATTGTGGAAGCATCTCATATGTACCTATGACATTGTTTCTTCATAAGGGGAGGAATATTATTCAGTAATCATGGATCAACTTCTACATTCATCTTGGAGCAGCTATCGATGATGGGCATTATGTATTGAGGCGGGGACTACCCTGTCTCCTTTTCTCTTCTTCTTCTACTTCTTCTCTCTTATGGGGGGCACCTTTTCCTCTTTTGGGATTTTGTCCTTCTCATACTTCTCTATTGTATACACATGATGTATGTTGTAATGGGGGGTCTTAATTATTCCATCCATCCATGCATCTTGTTCTTTCATCTCTCTTTTTGGGGGATGGTTTTTCCCTTTAGGTTTTCCCTCCTTCTCTACCTTATAAGACATTGCATTACATATCATTTGCACTTGTATATTGTACATGGGTACCTAACATGGCCTATTACCTAGGACCTATATTGCATTATCACCTAGATTTTGTGATCTTAAGTGCATTCCCCTAAGTTGCACTTAAGCAGGGTGTCACTGTAATTAAGTATTTACTAATTAAAATTTACTTAATTTTATTAGGTTAATGCATTAGCATATTAGTTGTCATGTAGACAGCTAGGAGTTTCCATATTCATATGAGTTGTCATGTTTATAACACAATAGTTTGCACTCCAATTGAGCACATGTTGTCTACTACATCTCTTTATGAGATACACCTTTACATTCTTATCCTCTCATTGTTGCATGTACATTCATGCACAATGGAGGATAATCCACTCTTGGTGGACATGTGCTTAGTCATTATGCTTATCTCTTTGCGAACTCCTAGACATATCAGTTGCCTTTATGTATAGGGCACTTCTATAATGTATTAATCCAATCATCTGATATCCATTCTCATTTAATCATTATTTGTCTCTCTTGTGCTATCTATTGAGCTTCTTGATCTTGGCATTAAATTATTGCCTTAAGAGAATTCTTACATGGTATCAAAGCTATACCAAATTCTTACAATCTAAGTCATAGTTTGGATTTTAACCAAATTATTGTTTTCCATGCGACCAGGATCAATGACCAAAATAATAAAAATGAGATAAATTCTATGCTTGCAAGGAAAGAGAATATAAATGAAGTAAAAAAATGCATAGAGAGGAAAGAGAAATATCACCCTTATCAATTTGAGCATCAAGATAAACTATGCAAGAATTTTTGAGGGTTTTTTGTAATTACAATCCTCAACTAAGGTAGATGTATTGCCACGATCCTAAGTTTTTTTAGTTTGAACTAAATGTATAATTTACCTTCTTATTTCATAAAAACCTTACTAGTTAGAAGTCACAATGGATAAGTAGATGAAAAAATTCCATACTACACAAAAGAGTGCATAAACATAGGCTAAAACATAGACAATGCACATGCAATATAAAAATAAGAAATAATCTATTATTGCCTACCGAGTTCCTGATCAATAATTTATGTATCCAAATAAAAGAGTAACAAGTTAGTCTAAGAAAGGAACTTGAGTGTCCATTTGTGAGTAAGTGCCTCAATTTCCCTCCATAGCTCTATTTCATGATTAGATCCTTCCACACCCCCCAACCACCACCCCCCCCACTTTTTTCCATTTCCCACTCCATGCATTATATCAAGTTTTATTCTAACTACCCCATTAATGGTAAGTAACTAAAATAATGACATTTTCTCTCTCCAATTCATAACTAAACCATTACACTAAGATAAGATAAGCTCCCAACTTTTTTCATTAATAAATAATTAAATAATTTTACTTCGATCCATGTGTCAAACAAATAAATCCATGTGTCAAGGAAATATAAATTTATTCAAATTTAGATGAAGCAGGCTTTGATAGGATGATTGGTTGCATAACCACAAGAAAGGAAAGTGTCACCTTGTCAAAAAATGGTATTTTGATAAAATATTGTTTGTAAGTATTATTTTGTTACACAATGTGATGGGGAGAAGTGAATAAAGTTAACTTGATTGATGGATTTGCTTGTACATAGTTGTCATTCTCAAAGATAGTAAATTTATTAACTAAGAATGTATCATGTGTGATCATTTGCATAAGAAAATAGCATAGTTGTAGAAAAGTGAATATTAATACATGAACTCTCTTCAAATGTATGTAATTTCTATTATGAGATCATAAATTAGATCAAATACTAAAGTGATAGACTAATAAAAATAAGAAATATGATTGCTACCTACTATTAGCATTAGAAGTAAGTGTTAAAATATGGATAACACACTAAATGTAATGTCAAAATCTAGAATCTCAATAGATAGAAAGAACAAGAGAGACAATAATAATGAAACCATATTGGATGCATATATTGTAGTTGTACCTCAATATATAGGCAATGCATGATAACACATATATATGAAAGTGGTAACCTATTCACTGGACAAAGTGAAATCACATTTCTACTAAAGGTAGATCATTGTCCATTATGAAATAAACTATGTACAAAAATTAGATCATGATAACATGTTAACTATTGGCAATGGGAAGTATCTTTTTTATGGTTTGTGGCATGACTTAACCACCTCCTATGGGTGTATAGGACCATTGGTTGTATTGGGCATTAACAGTTCGATCTTTTGGGGGAATAGAAATACTAACCTTTCTAACAATTGGTAACAAAGCTTGGTCATAGGTTCAAATCTTGCAAGCCAAAAAGAGTGTCATTGGGAGGGGGATTTTTGGTATTTGACCAACATCCCTTGAAGGGTTCACAACATGGCTTAACCACCTCATGTGGTTCTATAAGATAATTAGTTGTATCGATCATTAACAGGTCGATCTTTTGGTGCAATGAAAACCTATTTGGAGCATGAATGCTAATGATACTTCCATGGGGGATTATTGTAGAAAAATGATTATATTAATATAATGATGATATATTACATTCATGATAGTGTTTTTCATTGTTGTCACCATAGCATTTTTTGGTGCTATCTGACAAAAGAACAATGAAAAAATCAAGTTGGTACGGATAGATAGTTGAGTACTTTCATCGAGAAAGGCTAAAGGGAGATACTATTAAGTGTCTAGTATATGAATCTAACCTCAAAATCACAAGGTATTAAGTTTGGAAGAAGTTATGCAAGTTTTGGTGAAAGATTGTTTTGAGATAGAGTTTATAGAGACATATTCTAGTAAACTTGTTATATCTCTTAGAATATTTGTTATTCTAAGAAGCCAAAGTTAAATATGTAAACAAGAAATTTTGGAGATGGCATAGCTAAGTTCACTCATCATAATATTGCATTTATGGAAATCCATTCAAGTTACAAGGTGGAAGATTAATGTTATCACTAAGTGTAACATTTTCTCAATAAGGTCCTATAATAATTAATTGAGAAGGTGCAATAGCCAACTAAGAAAATTGTTTTATGGATTCAATATAAAGGAAGGACATTTTCCTTTTTTATGTATGGATGGATGAATGATTGCAAGAAACATGAAGAGCAGAATGTGAAGATACATAGAGAAGAGAAAATATAAAGGGAACTTCATTGCCAAAGTTTGATACTTGGAATTGAGGTTCATGGCCTAGTCTACAAGGTTAGACAATGATTGATCTAGTTGAAAAGTTAGAGTAAAGAAGTTAAAGTTTAGTACATACAATTATTCTATAAGGAATAGGTGAGAGATTAGTTGGACAGTGAGTTCAGTGATCTTTCAGCAGAAGTTGTTTGGATAGTGGGTCCTTTTGTCTTCTACAACTCCTAACAAGGTTAGCACAACTACTAATAGTGTTGGAATCTCCTAACAAGGATTCAAAGTCTCCTAGTAGGGACTCATATGTACTAAATGTTGTAATAGACTCCTAACAAGGTCCATCCTCTAATGAGGAATATTTATATTAGTAAATCATCTTGTGGGAATTATCCCCATCAGGGTTTTCCCTCTAATCAAGGGTTTCCCTAATTAACATATCTGGTGTAATTATGTATGAGCATCTTTTTATGATTTTTTTTTACTTTGGTTGAATGGTTAATATTATTTAAGGTGGATAAATCTTTTAATTATTGGATAATTGATTCATCTCCCCCCCCACTCCTAGTTATCTTGGTGGACTATTCTTTCTAACAAAACCTTGGCCTTTCTAACAATAAAAACACAAATTAATCTCATAAAATTTAAAGAGGCATGAGACAATAACTAATTGCAAGTGAATTTCTTGTACAACATATGATAAAATAAAAAGAAAACACGTATGTATATCAATGACTACTAATATGAAAATATATTATCCTACATAAATAGAAAGAAAAGTTTAATTAATAAAATTATATACAGGTAGGCACACCCTTATGTTCAACTTAGGAGAATGGCAATTTGTAATGGGTCCATACTACAAGGCCATTTTAGTTACCTATCTACAAACTACAAGTACAAATAGAATGTAATTTATCCTAGAGTAGAGAAATAGGAAAAAACACAATGGAAATCCCCCCTCTAAAAAGGGAGATAATTAAAATAAAAGATAAATAGTGAGAATAAGACCTCAAATAGGGAAAATATTCCTCCCAATAAGAGATAATAGATAAGTCAAGTTATCCCAACTAAAGAAATATCTCACACCATCAAGAGAGCTTAAAAGTGAAGATAATTTCTCTTGGTGAAGTATTTTGGTATAAATTACTTTAGTATACTTTATATAGGACAACATCACATCTCAATTATTTTCTCTTGTATTAGCTCTCAAATGAAGTTAATATGAACCTCAATGTGTTTGATCCACTAAGCTTGGACCGCATGTTTGGACATCTCTATAGAACTTTGATAATCACAATGAATGATTATAAGTCATGCAATATTGAAAAAAAATTTACGATATGTTGAATGAATATAGCCTATGTAGATACAATAGTAATCCCTCAATAATCAACATCTTTCGGAGAAAGAGGTAGTGATCTTCTTCTTACTCTACCAAAAAAATTGGGTTCAAACCAAGCTGAATCATACAACCTAAAATATATTTTCCAACATCAAGATAACATGTATAATCTAGGTCTTTGTTTCCAAAAATCTCAAGTCTAGTACCTACTATATAGTGAATCCTATGTGTATGTGTACAACATATATATTATTAATACAATTTATTTTTTTAATGAATCTCGTATTACTCTTTCAGTAAGAAATAATCATGCTAATAGTAAATTCAATTTATGGGTGGGTATGTGTCAAGAAGACAAGACTTCATATATATTTTCTATATAATGTAATGTCCAGAAGTAGTGTGTTGCACTAAGCATCTAACCTTACACATGAAATAAAGGGATTGGATGAAGCTATAAAATCATTCATTTGAAACTGAGCATGTAAGTTAAAAGCATAATTGAGACAAGAAAGTGTCATCCCTATTGAGGATTGTGTAACATCAGTACCAAGAAAATATTGAAGTAAACCCAAGTTTATCACTGCAAATCTATGTTGGAAAGAATAATTGAAATTGTTAATGATAGATGAACAATTTCTTGTAATGATCAAGTCAATAGCATAAAAATCAAGTATTGAGTATCAATAATTTGTCTAAAGAGTATGGAACTTTGAATCTAAATGATACCCTATGAACCCTACTAAGAGAAGAAATGAATCCATCTAAGTATATGAAACCGTAGGATCTTGTTTAAGTTCATAGATAAAATTCTATAATAAGTTAAACAAGGAAGTATCATGTATGAATCCCTATGGCTTATCCATATAAATCTTCAAAAGAGGAACCCAATGTAGAAATATACTCTTTAGATCCATGTGATGTAAAATATAACACTGATTTACAATAATAGGAACTCTCAAATAAATGGATTTTAACTTGGCAATAGGTCAAAACGTCCCAACATAGTCAACACCAAGGACATGAAAGAAAACTTTAGCAACAAGTCTATTCTAATCCACACTATCATCAACAACAAAATTTATTAGATAGATCCACTAACATCTAACAAACATTCTTCACTAATAAAGAGGAATTAGACCAATGTTCTTCACTTATAGAGAGGAATTCAGTCCCAAGTTTTATTCCTCGCTATTTCTTCATTTATTTGTCTCATTTAGGAACCCCTAGAACTTCCTTAAATGATGATCTAAATTGGGTTTTACATAAGTATTTAGAAATTATCTATGTTTTTCTCTTATTATCCTTGTGCCTAATATAGTTACCTCCATTAAATATGTCGAATCCTATATTCTTTTATTCTCAATGTCGTCTAGTGGATGAAGACAATGAAGAAGGAATATCCTCAACTCTTTGTTAACCCTATGAAGGTGGTACTTGCAAGATAGATTTGAGGGAGTTCCATCTGCTGCAGTAGCAGAGCGAAAAATATGATAAGTAATGTTTTACATTTTGTGTGTGTTTTAAATTTAAATGTTGTAATAATGTCCTATGATGTGGTGGCATAAATGGAGGAGTGAAATGATAAACTCTCCAATTATAGCCACTTAGGACTATGTGTGTTTGTTTTAGTGGAGTTAGTAGTGTGCAATGATTTAAGAATCCAATCATATCCTAAAAAATGACAGATAGTTGGCAGTAGGAATATTCATAATTTTTGAAACAGTCTCCTATTCTTGGATAGGGACGTTTCATATTCCTTATATAGGGAGTCAATTTTTAGAGAGGAAGAAAGGGAAAGAGACAAGTGTTAGTTTTGGGTCGAATTTGGTATGTTTGCAGAAATTAGTCTCAGTGTGTGGGTAATATCTCCAAAATGCACTATTGGATTTTCATGATCTTTGGATATGTTATTATAGGCCTAATTATGCCCATCTTCACCAGAGCGATTGAAGAGTTTTGATCTGGTTCAAAAGTTATTCATGTCTAAGTGCAGGTCTATCTAGAGACAACAAGAAGCAATGTTTTGTAGAAAAAATGTACTCTGATGCGGGATCAATATCTCAAGTTTGAACCGTTGGATTTCTCTCAAATTTTTATAGGTTGTTTAAAGCATAGTTACACCAAATATCAATGGTTGGATTAAGAAAATATTGTCTGGTTAAAAATTTATACATGTTTGTTCACGGGTCTATCTAGAGACAGCAAGAAGCAATGTTTTGCAGAAAAATATACTCTGATGCGTGGTCAATATCTCAAGTTTGAACCATTGGATTTCTCTCAAATTTTTATATGTTGTTTAAAATATAGTTATGCAAAATATCAATGGTTGGATTGAGTAAATATTATCTAGTTTAGAAGTTATTCATGTCTGAGTGCGGGTCTATCTAGGAGGCAGCAAGAAGATATTTTGGGGGATTTATTTTCAAAATTTTGTTTATTGAATCTGATTTTAGTATGTGATCTTGAAGGTTGTAGATGCCCCTTGAAGCAACTCAGTTGAGTGACTAATTCCTCCTAAGTTTTCCAAGGTGTGGCTCTGCATCACTATCTTCCAATTCATTATCATTAATATAACTTTTCATAAGGATAAAGGAGGAGTTGAAAAAGACAAACTAGGAAAATTATATTTGAATTCAATGGTACTCTAATAGAAAATTTCATTGTTTCTTTGTATCCATAAGTTTTTACTCCTTACGAGTCTCATCATAACCAAAAAATGGAAAGTTTAACTCTGCGGTTCAAACATCTTGCACTTCCATGGACACATTCTTTCTCAAGTTATGAAATCCAATAATCTAAAATGTTTCACAATAAATTTTATATAAAAACAAACCTCAAAGGACTGACTACATCAGAGTCCTTTTGAAGACATGTTTTTTCTATTGTGATTATCATAACACATAGCTCAAGCCCAATTTTTTTTATTAAGAGACTAAAATGTGGTATATAATTGGTCATGTACTTAAGGGTACTATTCAACATTTTTGTAGCATCATTTTTTCATGGAGTGTACACAATACAATATTGAAGATTAAGACTGTAATCATTATAATTGTCTATAATCCTTGCATTTGCATACTCTCTTCCAACGTATGTATGAAGAATATTGATTTTATTCTTGAAAAGGTTCACAACTTAAGTTCTGAAGGACATAAAATTATGATGTATTTCACACTTGTGAGTAATAATGAAGACCCATGTATAGAATGACGAGTCATCAGTAAATATGAATATATAGTGAACCTTACCAAATGATGGCATTAGAAATGGGTCAGGTACAACACAATTAACCATTTCAAGATTAATTATTTCTCCTTACTTTATATCAAAGATATCCATAGTTGAGCTATCAAAATATTTCATTCCAAAGTTTACTTTTTGAGTTTTAGTATGCCAACAAGGAATAAGAACTAAGAACTAGACATTTCCATAAAGTGAGAAAAGCAATGAATCCTTGTATCATAATCACCCTTGTAATTGACACCATGGAATCATCCTTAATATTTTATACTCCAACTAAATAAGATGAAAATTAACTTTGTATCCACATCCATACTGACTGATATGGTAGACATGAAGGAGGTTGGTTCAAAGTTGGAACATGAATAACATCTTTGAAAACCTCTATTTGTAACTCAACGTCCCATTTTTCTTCAACTTCCACTTGTGTATCATCTCTAACATTGTTATGAGATACTTTTGATGATTTTAATAAATAAAATTTATCCCTTGAAGCACCCTTATAAGGTTTTGCACCTAGATCAAGCATCTACTCCTTTAAATTAGTTGTACTTTTCATCAACACTTTATCTTTACCCTTTAAGGTAGTAGGCGATGTCATTTTTTCCTTGTAGGTATTTAGAAAATTGATTATGATCTTCTGGAGTTTTTTTTGTTGGCTTCTCAATTTTATTATTATTACAATTATGCTTATCATGATTAGGCTTCTTACAAAAGGCTCAAATTTATTTCCTCTTCTTGTTTGTTATAACTATTTCCCTTCTTATTGTTAAAAGAATCTATTTCTTGTGGTTAGGAAGAAGATTGGTGTGTCTCATCATGTAATTTGACCTTTGACTTTTCTTAGTTGGAACTCTTACTAGTTTTATTCCTTTGCTTCCCTTGATTATCCACCAATGTATTAGACTTTAAAGACTTTAGAATTCTCTTAATTATCAACTTTTCTTTTTCAAATTTTGATAGAATGTTTCAAGTGGGAGAGGTATAATAAGATTGTGGAGAGAATCAAAGTTTTAATAATTTGACTTTGAAATATGATATTCATTTTTTCCTATCTCTCCCTAAAGATTTTATCCAAATTTCTTGCTTCCAGAGTCATTGAACTTGGATAAATGAGCTAATCATTTTTTTATGGAATGACCAAATCAAATTTTTTCCCAAGAAATAAAATGAAAAATAGATATATTAAAATATATTTAGAAATAATTCCATGAAAGAAATGGCTTAATATTGTGAAAGGTTGTAGTTGCAAGTGAATAGGAAAAACTATGTATACAGGGGTTATCTAGTTCACCAAATTTTCCAAGATACATTATAAGTCATGGGCTATAGGGATTGTCTAAATAGTATGTAGTACAAATTCAACAAAATATGTGTATTAATGTCCTAATGCTGTAGGTACAAGAATTGTTCAAAGAAATATCATCATTTAAAAAGTAATTGTTCTTGAGTGTGAAAAAATTACATAACATTTTTGTAAAGAAGAAAACAATTAAAATATTTAAATGTCTAATTATATATCTGTACATAAAATTTAACAATTATTTTTCGATATATATCCATGTACAAAAATGTAAAATAAACATTTAAGAAACATTATTTTAAATGTTTTATATCTAAAATTTGTAGTTTGAATTTTCTGATTGGAGTTTACTAGCTTGGTTTTGTTGGCTAGGGATTTCATAAGGTTTTTAACAATGGCTAACAATTAAGAAAAATGTACTATATTAAGATAGAGTTTAAAATAAGAAAAGAAGTGTGAATTCCTCGTATGACTTCTGGCATCCAAATCCCTTGGCCTTGTGACCTTTGAAGGAAAATCCATCGTTTCGAGTGAAATTCTCCCATATACGAAAGATGAGGATCACTCTCTTCTCCCCTGAAAACACTTAAATCAAAAATATAAACAAAAAGTGCTTGTTCGAAGTCTTATTGAAGGCCCATTAAAAACCGCTTTTGAGAGCAACCACGCCGAAGGCTCTGATAGGCCATAGCCCCTATGATGACAAGAAGAGGGCGAAGGCAAAGAGCTAGGATATAGAGAATATCTCCCTAGATTCCTAAGGCTCCTATAAATGTTTTGATGTCTTGAAGAGTGAAAGACATCAGGGAAATCCGCGTTCGATTCCTAAATTTGCATCGGAGCGAATACAATCCTGTTGGGACAACCTTTGACCACAACACAAAAACGAAACAATGATTCCCGTGAAAAAAAAAAAAATATCAAGGTAAATACAGAAGAAACTAAATACGTAGCCCTCGATCCTATGGCATCATTCAACGGATTCAAACTTCTGATACACTAGCATGGTTAGTACCCGAACAAGCCAGTGAACATATAAATTTTTCACTTTTACCCTGTAACTATTGTTGCATCAAATCTTCTTTGGAAGCTCTTAGAACTTATCTCATTGAGGGAGGGAAACTATCATGCAAAGGTTTAAAATCCTTCGAAATATTTCTAGGGTTTAAAATCCTTAATTCAACGGGTGAAGACTATAAAATCCTTCTTCATATAAATCAAAGCCTGAAACTGACCAAGATCACCATCGAGATGGATAACACCTCAATCAGCTTAACCCCTCAATTGCTGGAAAACAATACCGCTATCACCAGGGTTTCCCTCATTGATGAATTCACTTCTCCTTAGTAAATTTGTCAAAACATTAGCCTCTTCTTCTCTATCCCTTGTCCCCATCAAATCAAACCTGCATTCAACTTCGTTAAAGCGAGGGGTTTGTTTAAATTTCTCCATTTTCCCCGCCTTTCCCACACTCCCCGCCATTAAATATGTCATAGTTCCCAACCAAGACCCTGATAAATCCTTCAGTTCGCCGCCTCCCCTCATAGACCGTGATAATACAGATTTTTCTATTTCCTCAAACGCTCACCAACCTAATCCCCTTTCCTCATCCCTTTCTCCATCCCTTCCCCACCTGATCATTGAAAGACTAGGCTCTGCTACTCAAGAGCAGGTAGCATAAATCATCTCTTCCTTCCAAACGCAAATGTTTCAATTAAATAATATTATGGAGAGAGGAAATTAAAAAATAACTATTGAGATGGCAAGGCTCGGAAGCCTTCTTATCCAGACAGAGAGAACCAAACTCAAAAGACCCCTTAGAAGATATACCCCGAGAATATCCCAATGGAACTTGAAGCAGTCTATGAGATGATCAACATAGACCACAAGACAACAAAGGTGGATTTTCTCTATTTCTCTTCCAAACATCCCAATAATAGAAGCTTTCGTACAACTTATGGAGTGCTCCATAGACTCTCCCAAGAATATCCCAATGGAACTAGAAGCAGTCTATGCGATGATCAACATAGACAATAAGACAACAAAAGTAGATTTTCTCTCTATTAGTCTTCCAAACACCCCAATAATAGAAGTTTTCCTACAACTTACGGAGTGCTCCACAGACTGAACAAGATTGATCCATATTCACTCATTAAGAATTCTAAGACTTCACAAAGTTCTCTGGCGATTTCAGATAACATTAGCACAAACAAAATCTCAAATTACTTAAAATAATCAAGAAAAATAGATAGAAAGTTCAAATAAGATATTAGGAAGAAAGATGAAGAAGCTGACAACCAAACCAAGATAACAACTATTTTAGCAATGGGAAGTGGAAGGACCCTCCATCCTCTTTATGAAGATAAATCCTTGAAGTACAAAAGAAAACAACGCATACTCAAGCATTTTCTCAAGACCTTTGAATTCTACCCAATCCTCCTTCAAGAAACCAAACTCGATGGAGAAGATCTCACAAAATTAGATAAGAAACTTGGAATTTGGAAATTATGGGGCTTTCAAGTAATATCAGCCTTAGGGGGCATAGCCTATATATGGAACCTAAAAAATTACACTTTAAACCACACTTAAATCAATCACATTGGATTAGCGGACATGTCAAAAGCATCTACTCTTCATTATCCTTTACTATGATAAATGTCTATTGCCGCATCTCCTCGAAGGATAAGCAATTATTTTGGGAGAAACTGACAAGATACATAGTTCAACAACCTAACACTATAATAATAGGTGGAGAATTAATGCGATCACAGATTTGGAAGAAAAAGCTAGAGGAGTCAAGTTTCTCAATCGGACATCTAAGGACTTCAAGATCTACATTTCCCCCACAATCTACTTGATATCCCAACTCAAAACGGAATCTACAGTTGGAATAATAAAAGGACTTGCCATGACTTAATTGTAGAATAGTTGGATAGGTTTCCTTTCTCTGGAAATCATCACTCCTTCGACCATGACCTCTCAGTTGGTATATCTCCAACCTCTGGCTCAAGATCATTTACAAATATTCCTCAACATATCAAAGCCTTAAGACGAAAAATGAATTCCCTTTAAGCGTGATAATATGTAGTTCCAAGATAACGATTTCATGTCCAATCTACAACAATGGTGGAATGAGGAGTCTTTTACGGGTTCAAAAATGTTCATCTTTGTGTCCAATCTCAAGGCTCTCAATGGAAAGCTTAAAACTTGGAACAAATACCATTTTAAAAACAGTTTTGAAGAGCTATCTTATTCGGAGAAAGAAATTTTGAATCTAAATGAGCATGTCTTTCAATATGGTATGGATAGTGATGATTTCTTTCCAGAAAAAGTTGTGCTTAATAAACAAGCTCATCTTTTATGTAAGGAAGAAATTCATTTTAAATAAAAATCAAGAGAAACTTGGTTCTCTGAAAGAAATAGAAATACAAAAATTATTCTAAAGTAGCACGAGATCAAGAAAAAACCAAAATTAGAAACTCTCAAGGGATGGCTTTGGAAACCCCTCATAAATCTTGATGGAATTAGCAGATCATTTCAAGAATATCCTAAATAATTGGAAACACTCTAACCTATTGGTCCAAATGTCCCTTCTTAAGTTCATTTTTCAAGATTATAACTATAGAAAAAGATGTGCTTTTAAATAATAATAATTTAACTAAGGTCAAGAATAAGATGCCCTCTTAAAAACTCATCCTGCTAAATCTCCTAGCCTAGATGGCTTCGAGGCCAGCTTCTTCCAAAGATATTGGCAATTTTAAGGAGGTGAATTGTGTAGGGCCCCAGAAGCTTACAAAAAATTAGGAAACATCTTGAAAGAAATAAACCACACTTTCCTATTCATTATACCAAAAAAATATAGAAGAAGGTACTCAAAATGACTTCAGACTAATTGCTCCATGAAACACCATATATAAACTCCTCATGAAAACTTTGGAAAACTACATCAACACCCTAGACCTCCTCATTATCTTGGATGAGCAAATAAGATTGATATCGGGTAGGTCGATTATGGATGGGGTAATCATCATTCAAGAGCTCATCCATTCGGCCAACAAAATAAGGAGTCTTTTAAGCTTGTTAAACTAGATATCCAAAAGACTTATGACAAAGTAGATTGGGGATTCATATTCAAATAAATGTAAGCATTTTGTTTCTCCACACAATTGATACATTTGATTTTCAATTATATCTCCACACCCAATATCTGAGTTCTCTATAATGGGGTACAAGAAGGCTTCTTGAACAGATCTAGCGGCCTCAAGAAAGGTGATCTAATATCTCTCTTCCTCATTGTCATTATGGTGAAAGCTTTTGAAAGACACATAAAAAAATCCCAAGACCCAAGGCTTCATCCAAGAGGTCAAGACAATAGAAGTAATCCCTACATTACACATCAATAATTTTCTGATGACACCATCCTCTTTGGAAAGAGTACTTTAAATGAAACCTAGGCCATAAGGATTTCTCAAAGCTTTACACAACAACCTCTAGTCAACTGGTCAATGAAGATAAATTAGATTTTTTTTTTCATCAATACCAATGCCCAACTTGAAGAAAAATTATAACATATTACTGAGTTGGAAAAGGGAACTTCCCCTCGAAGTATTTAGGCATGTCCATTGACAAAGGCACCAAATCAACTAAACTATGGGACCACATAGGAAAAATATAGACAATAAGATGGAGAACTAGAAAACTAGATGGTTATCTAGTGTGGGATGTTTAACCATGATTAAATTCAACACAACTCTACTCACATAATAAATGTCATGCATTCCCCTAACCTCCAAAGCCAAGTTAGACTTAGAAAAGAAAATAAAGGACTTTTATTAGGAGGGAATCTCTCAGAAAAAAAATATTTTACCCATTAAATGGGATAACATCTAAAAACTTATCAATAATGGGGGTTTGAGAGTTAGAAAACTTTCTTGGCAAAGCAAAGCATTTAGGGCCAAATTAATTTCCTAGGAAAAGCCTCTTAGTATTTTAGGAACTCATTCCCCTTGTTGTGATTCTAGAGTTTGGAATTTCATGCTCGACAATAGATCCTTAATCTTAGATAACTTTCCTAGGATGTTAGCAAAGGTAAATAGATCTAATTTTGGGAAGATTCATATGGAGGTTTCCCCTCTCTATCCAGGGTAGTCCCTCCTAGAATTTTTATGGATAATTAATCCCCCTTGTGTGGGTCTGGGAGGAAGAAAATCCAAGAAAACTCACCAAGATTGTGAATGGGCACACCCTCCCATTAATTGGTACAAGTTAAACTTTGGTGGAGCCTTGAGAGAAAATCTAAGACAAGCTGGCATTAGATGTGTCATTCATGACTAGAGAGGGGACTTATGTAGAAAGCTAGCCAAACCAATTAGTCTGACTACCAATAATGTGGCTGAAACTGAGGCACTAATTGAAGGTCTTCTCCTCTACAAACAATTCAATATTAGGAATCTCATTAAAGAAGGAGATTTCAAAATTATTCTAAATGCACTTAAACAAGTAAAGACCCCAATTGGACTCTAAACACCCATTTGGATTGGGTTATAACTCTCACTAATTTTTTTTCTCTATTTCAAATAACTCACATCTATAGGGAAGGTAATTCACTAGTAGATTCCCAAGCTAATAAAGGAGCAAATGACATTAGTGAACTAGTAATAAAAGTGCTAAAATGGAAGCTTGAGACTTTTCACTCTACTAGGGTTTCATATGAACTTTCAATTTTCTTCCATATGACTCTTGGTTTGAGCTTTCCTTCTCTTGTTTCCACTTGTCAAACTACATTTACTATAGGAGCTTTTAGGCTAGGTTATAATGGCCTTGGCCAATGGTTACCCAATTTTCGTTACTAGTGTTCATCCTGCTACTTCAAATAACCATGGTGCATCCATTGAAAAAACACCCTCGCAAATTCATCCTGAAGGTTTTTCAAAAGGTAATCTTGATATTATCCTTCCTTTGCAAGAATTTGATTTTGCTTGTGATTGGATAGAACAACATAACTTAATAGGGTATTTTTTGGGTAGGACTCGTCCTAAAGCTATGCTCCAAGAATGGGTTAACAAGACCTGGACTCCTCATGGAGTCTACCTTGACGCTATGCAAAACTTTATCAAAGTTTTTTTTTATTTCACTTCGCCAACCCATCATAGGAAACCATGGTTTTTAACAATGGTCCTTGGCCTATGCATTCCTCCTAGCTTGTTTTCCAAAGATGGTCTAGATAGTTCACTATCTCTGACAACAAAAAGCTTAGGGTTCTTACGTGGGTCGAGTTCCTAGGTTTACCCTTGCCATGTTGGCCTTTTATTGAGTCCATTGCCAATACCCTTGGCAAAGTTATCACAAAGGAACATGAGAAATTTTTCAATGCTCACCCTAACAAATGTATTTGTGTTGAGGTTGATCTTTCGAGGATCTCAAGGATTCTATGGAAATATAGATTGGGGCTCAAACCTTCTCTCAAAAGGTACTTTATTTGAACCTACCTAACACCTACTATAGGTACCAATCAACAGAACACAAGATTAGGGATTTCCCTTTGGCTATGTCTATGGTTAAACCTACACCTAAAGAGGTTCCTGCCAAGCCAACAGAAGGGAAAAAGGAAAAATGGACTATAGTGGGGCACAAGGGAAAGGCTCCCTTGGCTCCTAAATAGTCATATGTGGCAATCATTTTGGTTCCCCCTATCTCAATAGGAGCACAAAACCCAACTAGTTTAGGGACACAAGCAGTTTCTTTGGAACCAAACCCTAGTGTTTCACAGGTTTCAAACCTTGGCATTTCATAGGGGATTAAGGCGGTCGCCAAGGCTAATGCCTTGGTTGTGATTCACACCCCTCTTGTTGCTTCTTCCATAGCAACTCAAAATGTGTGGCATTCTCACAGTCCTCCTAGATGTGCTGAGAAACCAAAGGTGAAATATCAAGCCATCGGTCCAGAGGAGCTTCCCTCTAGCTTTAACCTAGTTTCAACCTTCTTGTAGAATAGCTACTCATCTCTCAAGGATGAAGAAGATATGGAAGAATTTTCATGAATTTTTTATCATGGAATGTGCGAGGTCTTACAAATGTCTCTAGAAAGTACTATGTTAGGGATACCTGTCATAGACTCAAAAATTTAGATTTTCTCTATATGCAAGAAGTTAAGATCTTTGGTTTCATGCTTTCTTTTGTATGTCATGTAATTTGGCCGAATGGCATTATGTTTTCCTCTCAACACAAAGCTAGCAAAGGTGGTGTAGTTACTCTCTTGTCACCTCGTCTTCATTCTACTATTATTTTGCATGGTTCTAAACCCATGCATAGAATTATTTGGGTATTTATTTCCATAAAAAAATATTTCTTTGGAGTCATTAATGTTTATACACCCAATGATGCTATAGAAAGATCACAAATGTGGGGCTGGCTAGCTAACAACTTGCCTCTTGCTACTTGGGTTATGTGTGGTGACTTCAATATGGTTGAGGTGGCCTCTGGAAAAGATGGAATTTTTTCTTTTTACTGGATAGCTAGGGAAAGAAAACCCTAGTACTACATGCACAATAAATTGGACCTTTTTTATCCCAATACTCACTGCCACCAACATAGTGGGGTTTGGTACACTTGGTCCAACTTTTGAGCTAGCTCTGACCGCATTTTAAAGTATCTCGATCATGCCATGATCACTGCACAATCTTTTGTCCCCTTTTTTGAGGATCGAGATTTACCTGTCACTCCCTTGCTAGATGTGACATTATCTAACCACTATCCCATTTATTTTTCCATTTCCTGGAAAAGAGCTATCCAAAAAGTTGTCAAGTCGCAATTCTTCCTCAAACCGTATGTGCTAATGCATGTTTCCACTATTGCTCATATCCTATGTGTCTAGAATTTGGAGCCATGTCTGCATTCTCAAACAAGTTGGATTCAATGGTGGAATGATGCCATTACAAGAACCAGTCACTCTTTGTGCATCTATGGATAGCAGATGGTAGTTTTTAGAAGGCGGTCTTATGAATTCACTTCTTTTGTGCTCAAAAAAGATTCTAAGGCTCTCACCATTAATCCTTTTAATGTTGATTTGCAACTTCGCCATGATAAATAGGTTGTAGATAATTAAGATGCTTGAGGAGCCCAAATAAAAACTCGTCTCCATTGGTTGGAGGTTGGTGATAAAGCTTCGAAGGATCTCTTCCAGGCTCTTTGAGCCTGTCATACCAATTTTGGGATTATAAAATTAAACAAGGCACTTCTATTCTCTCTAGTCTCTTTGACATCTTGTAAATATTTTTTCATCAGTATGAGAATGTTTTTTCTTCATAGGGAAATTTGGTTGCTTAGAAGGAAGCTCTCAAAAAATGCATTGGCATTACTCCAAACTACCTAGCAGTTGAGCAATGTGCTTTCTGTGAGAAACTTCTTACCCTACGAGACCTTAAAGAGGTGGTTTTCTCCATGGTAGATGATAAATCCCCCAAGTGTGATGGGTTTCCTTTTGAATTTTACAAACACTTCTGGAAGCATATTGGTCCTGATCTGCACAAAGTTTATCTTTAAGCCTATCATTCTAAAATTTTAAGGGAGCTATTATCAACAAAGGTAACATTAAATTCATACCTAAAGCTAGAGATCCCGAGGATATTTGCAATTGGTGGCCCTTTACCCTTCTGAACATGTCTTATAAGATTATTGCTAAGACAATTTCTTTAAAACTTTGCCACCTCCTACCTTTAATTGTGCAGCCTAAGCAAACTAGCTTTATTAAGTCTAGATATATTATTGACAACATTATTTCTTTCTAGGAAGGAATGGAGTGGACTCACAAGTAAAAGCAGTCAGCTATTTTTATGAAAATTGATTTTGCTAAAGCCTATGACTAAATTGAATGGCCTTTTATTTTGGTTATGCTTTGGGCTCTTGGTTTTGATTCCCATTTCTTGTAGTCCATGGAAATGCTCTTTGGAGATGCTAATGCTTGCATTACCATCAATATTTCCCAATCTAATGTCTTTGGTCTTTTTTCATTCCATCAGGCAAGGTTGCTCTCTGGCTCCAACACTTTATGTTCTTGCTCCTGAAGGATTTGGCTATTTTCTAGCCCACTCCATGTCTTTGGGTTTGGTTTGTACCATTTCTTTGCTAGAATCATTTTCCTATTTGGTCATTTGTAATTTTGCTGATGATTCCTTTCTCACTCTTTTGGAGAATGAAGAAAACATAAAAAATATCTTAAATTGCCTTGACACTTTTTGTCAAGCCTCTGATTATGCTATTCAATGGTATAAAATGCTCTGTTATCGCCAGTCTTTTTTTCCAACACCACCTTGGCTTAGCCATTTTGAATGGAAATGGGTTACTCACAAGAACATCTTCCACTTTCTAGACATTTCGTTTACTTTTCAAGCATCACTAGTAGATCTATGGAATGCAGTGCTCGCTAAGATTACTAAGAAGCTAGATTATTGGCTTACAAAAAAACTTTCTATTGCAAGAAAATTTAAGATTTGCTTGAAAGTTCTTGTGGCAAATCATGTTTTTTATTCATCTTGTTAAGCTCCTTCTAAGGCCTCCTATAAAAAATTAGAGCGATTTCTTTGTGATTTTCTTTAGGCCTCTAGTTTTGATCATCATGGATTTAACAGAGTTGGTTGGGATTTTTGTTGTCTCCCAAAAGAGTCTGGAGGCCTTGGCTTGCTTTCCACATAGAAGCAAGGCCTTGCTCTATGTGCCAAATGGATTATTCATGCCATCACTAGAGATGAAGCTTGGAAGATCTTGGTTTGGCATTGCATTTCTTTCAGATTTCCTGTCAACAAGCCTGCATGGAAGGGGATTGGATTTTACGCCCTTCTCATGATGCAAGAGCCTGTGATCATATAGGGCTCTTTTGTTATCAAGAGCATATGGAAAGCTTGGGAAGCTATCAAGCCTTGGCTCCACTGGTCTAGTGATGAGTTCTATAATGGGCTCTCTTTGAATCAATAGAACATTTGGTGGTCTTCCCTATTTTCCATCTAAGGTATTCCCCTAGCCAAGACTCAAGATGCTAGTGTTCTACATTTTTTCAAACAAGGCATTAAGACTCCTAAAGATCTTTTCTCTATGGTTTCCATGAGTTTCAAATCTTGGGAAGATATACAAGTCTAGTACTATCTTTCCCATTCAAATCAGTAGACTTTTGATTTATTCCTTTCTACAATTTCAATACACTTAATTCATAAAGTGGGTATTCAGTCTATTAGAGCTTGGTCGACTAATTGGAAGTGGTATCCCATTACTCCTTTCACCAATTACAAACAAAGTCTAGGTTATAGATGGATTTCTCCCCATTTGTCAATGGTGGATATGCTCAATCAGAGATGGCATTTACAATCTTCTCTTTCTCAATGGAGAAAGTGCGTTGACACTATTTGGGATGCTATTACAGAACCTAAGATTGCCCATTTTGCTTAGTGCCTAAGATTTCAAGGTCTCCCCCTTGGGCCTCAGCTCAAGCATATTAGGGTTCCAGATCCTAGTTGTCCATTCTGTGGACAACTAGAGTTCTTGCATATTTTTTGGTTTTGTAGACATGCTCAAAATTATTGGCACTAGATTCATGATTTTTTTAATTCATTTTGGCCTGAACCCTTTTCTTGGCACATGGTTATTTTGGGTGATTCACCCAGGATCCCTCAAAAATTTACCTAGATTTGGCATACCTTTAGGATGGAGATTTTTTTCACTCTATGGAAAGATAAAAATGTTGTTCTTTTCACTCACAATTTTCTTGATATTAATATTGCTATGTACACTAAGGCATGCATTTGTAATAATGTAATATTGTAGATTCAAGTACAAGAAAACAAGGTTGCTTTGGAGGTAACCCACCTACAAGAGCTGCTTAATCACTTTGGCAATACCTCTTGTACTATTGCCAAGGTACCTCTAGATGCCTAAGTTGATACCTCAACAACTAAAGGCTGCCATCAGTGGCACAACTCTTTAGGCCGCCACTCGCACACTCTATGCTCTCAAGCTTCCTACCACCGCTCTCCCAGTGGTGACAATGATGGATGGAGGCGTCACTCAGTTTCCCCACCCTGTGGTGGCACTGGCTAGTCCCCAACTCCTCCTAGTGCTCAGTGAGTGGTCTCTGAAAATGATTTTTTCTCTTGGAACTAGCAATTTCACCTCCACAACTAAATATGAAGGATGTTGACCAGGCCACTAATGTTGTTCCTGATGACTAGACTGTTCATAGTTTGCCTCCCAATCCCAAAGATGATTGGGGTTTCCATGATCGTGATGAGCCAACTCCGTTAGCAGGCAATGCTTTAGCCATCTGAGGTTGCTTTATATGTTTTTTTTTATGAATAGTTTATGATTTTGGCTTCGGCCATGTGAACTCTCATGGGGTGATCTTGTATCCCCTATCCATTTTTTGTGAATTGTAATGTTAGTGTATTAATTATTAATAGAAAAAGACTATTCATCAAAATAATAGCCATAATAAAAAAATGACAACCCTCAAAATGGAAGAAACTGGAACGGTTTCTTAATGTGGATGCCATTAACGACAATGATTATGAAGTGGATTCTTCCTTTGATGAGGAGTAGGGGGCAATCCCCTATTTTATCTTAGAAAGTTTCATCAAGTTCATCGAAGCATTACAACTTTTTGTGTTGAATTAGTCTCCAATAAACTTTATATAAATGATTGATTATGCTATGATTAGATCTATGGTTTGGTTTCTTTCTAAAAATCATTTATGTTTATAATTTTATTAGCTTTCAGAAACCTAGATTTTTTTTTCATTTTGAAGTGGCCTATGCCAAAGCTTGGTCATTTTGAGGGTCAGAGAAGTAATTTTAAAAAAGCCATCTCCACATTTTATATGGCCAAATATGTTGCATACTAAATTTAATTGTGTATTATAATAAAATTACATTATTTAGTAATAAAAAATCAATAATTTATCAATGAATGCACAAATAGTAGGTAAATTTATAGAATGAAAAATAACATAGTCGAGAAGACTAAGAAGATAGTATAAATGAAAGCAAAGAGTAAAAAAAATACAAAATAAAATAAGAAATATTGATAGTTTTGGAAGAAAGAAAATATTAAAAAAATAATTTCTAAATGAAAAATATAGGAATAGAAAGAGATTTGTAAAAGTTAGGAAGAAAACAACCCAATACAATATTTCTAATATAAAACACAAGTAAAAAATTACAATGTTCACTTTAAAACAACTTCCATACTTTTCTATAAGACATAATCATTTCAAGAAATGAAATTCGAAATAAATAATTTTATTTTAAAAAAGAAAAAAAACATTATAGAGAATAACCATAGTTTATCCTAAAATAATTAATAATACATTGTTGTGAGCATCACTTATTATTTAGTTCTACTCAATACTCAATACAATAAAATTGTCTTACAAAAAAACCTAATAATATTTAGAATTTTTACACACTCTTTTGTTTTGGTTGCTAATGGAGTTTATTGTTGTGTTCCTAAATCCTAACTACAGAAATGAATATTGCTGAGCAAAACTTTCAACCCAACAAGCCGAGACTCAAGGAAGTTTTAGACTACAAACCAAGGCTTTGAAACATTAAGGATCATTTCTATGTTCTTCCAAATATTTTTCATGCATTAAGTATATGGTGTTTTACTAGGAGATGACCCTTAACGTCGTCTCCTAGCTCTTGGTTTCTTTCGTAAGTGATGGATCGCGCTACTTCCGGAAACCTCCACTCATAACGGACACCTTTTCGGCCTCCATATTCTACCATAGCTGTAGATCTTGATAATTTCATATTGTACATAAGTATGTAGGATACGTACCAACATATGTATGCATACACATGCCTACCGAAAAACATAGTGCCACCTATTACAATATAATACTTCATCATTTATATGAGACAATTGGTGATTTGGAAACATGGATAAAGTGATATGTGGCCTTAATTTGATATATAAAGTCAAACAATTAACTATTTGAGTTCAATATGCAAACTAATAGTTTACAAAAACAAAAAAATTATATATATATATAGAATAAGTTCTTTTAAAATAAGCATTCTACTTATGTTAGTTGATGGTTGCTTCTCGTATTTTTATGTATAAATATAAATTTTAATTTTCTATAATAAAATCAAGATTTTATATAATTATCTTTAACAAACAAAATCTAAGAAAGATTTTATTTGAAGGAAATGTTTTCATATAATCTAATATTATTGATATTTTCTTAACATTTTATATTGCCATCAACAAATTAATTTAAGTATTAGTTTAAAATTTATTGAAGAAAATTATTAATGTTATAATTCTCTTAGATAAATTATATTATATATATGAAATATATAATATATGACAAATCTTCTCTTGTCATATATTACATATATGAGATATTATAATATATGAAATATTATAATTTATATGAGATATATAATATATGACAAATATTATATATAAAATAATTATATATATATATATATATATATATATATATATATATATATATATATATATATATATAGAGGGTATATTAATTGTGTTATAACTATAACTAATGTAATTAATACATTAAAGAGACATGTCTCTTCAAGAGGTACGCCTCTTTATATCTCATATTTTTTTTTTTGATGAATAGTCATTTTCAATTAATAAAATTTATTAAGATTACAATTCACAAAAAAGGGTCGGGGGATACAAGATCACCCCGCGAATGAGTTCAATCGGCCAAAGCCGGAATAAACAACATGGCCGCAACCAGAAACTATAAACTATTCGTTAAAAAAAAAAATTTTAAAAAAAAATATTTAAAACAACCTCATGCTGCCAAGGCAGTACCATCGGAGGGAGGAGGATCATCTTTATCAAGAAATCTCCACGCATTAGTGGGATTATGAGGCGGACTAGGAACAGTACAGCCGTCAGTAGTATCTGCAGCATCTGGGGTAGTTGCAGTCTCCGCATCCTTCTTGTCTAGCCGCGGAGGAGAAATTGCCAAGGCTAGCTGAGGAAACTTGCCAGAGTGCGCCTGTCCAGGGGGAGGATGCGGAGATCAGCTAGAAGCCCGCCTAGGGGGGGGAGCCAGGGACTAGCCAGAACCACCACGCGGCGGGGAAGCGGAGCGGCGCCTCCAACCGCCATGACCATTGTTGCAAGAGCGGTGGCGGGGACCCTGGGAGCACGACATGTGCGAATGGTGGCCAGAGGACTAGCGTCTGGAGCGACGACTATGAGAGGAGGAGGCATCAGCCGAGGCATCCGGAGGCACTCTGGCAATGGTACAAGGAGCATTGCCCCAGTGATTTAACAATTCCTGTAAGTGGGCAACCTCCAGGGAAACTTTACTAGCTTGCACCTGTATCTGCATAATGACATTGTTACAAATGCATGCCTTAGTGTACTTACTTCATAAAGTGGGGATTCAGTCTGTTTGACCTTGGTGGTATGATTGGAAGTGGTTTCCTACCACTCCATTTACCAATTATAAGCCCAATATGGGGTACAGATGGCTTTCGCCCCACCTTCCGATGGTGGACACGCTTAATCAACGGTGGCATTTGCATTCTTCGCTTTCTCAATAGAAAAAACAATTCGACACCATTTGGAGTGCCATTACAGAACCTAAGATTGCTCACTTTGCTTGGTGCCTTGCCTTCCAAGGTCTTCCCCTAGGGCCTCGGCTCAAGCACATTGGGGTTCCTGGTCCCTTCTGTGGCCAACCTGAGTCCTTTTTGCATATTTTTTGGTTTTGCAAGTGTGCTCAGAATTATTGGCACTGGATTCATGATTTTTTTTTCAAGCCTTTCAGGCCCGAACCTTTTTCATGGCACATGATCCTGCTGGGTGATTCCTTAGAAGTTTCCCAGATTGGCATACTTTCAGGATGGAATTTTGTTTTCTCTTTGGAAAGGTAGAAATCTCATATATATTCATTCAAATAGTAATTTGAAAAACACATAAAATATCTACAAGTGCTATTACAAGTTACAGAATACTCGATCTTATTTCACTAACATGATATCAGAGCAGGATCGTTTACTGTGCCCGCCTTTTAAGTAATAAGACAATTTTGCACTCCTATTGGTCTCTCATGACACACAAGATATGAGAGACATTTAAGCTGCATGTTCGTCCTGGCAGATGGTATTACAAGGACGAGGTATAAATACATCTATTGATATTGTCCCATTCCATCCTGGCCGAGTTAATGTTCAGTTGTGAAGAAGCGGAAGTCACTAATTTTCCAAGCAACTCTGTTCAATATGTAACCATAGAACAAGTGGCATAAGTTGTATGTGTAAATGTCTACAATCCAGTGTCGAGTAACATTACTCACAGCAGTAACCACTCATCAGCAGAATGATCATATCAGAAACAAAGGAGTTTGTCATATCTAGCAAGAGAGGGATGTTACATAGATGGGAGAATCCATTAAGTTGCGACATTTAGTTAATCAAAGTAGCACAAAGGCTCTGCAAAAATCATAGCCACTATTATATTCAAAGTGAATGAACGAATATAAGAGTGGGCTCTATGATTGGTGCGATTACCTTCCAAACCCTCAAATCGGGAACGTGATCACTTAAAATAAAATCTGAAGATTTATGTGATGAATTGGCTCTGTATATGATATCTCTCAATTGGAGATTGAGAAGATTTCTATGTGGTATTTCACTCAACTTTGTAGCAATAATAATTCAGTTCAACACGATATGTTTTGCCATCTAACGAAATGTTGAGCACCATAATGAGTTGTCTTGTATAGACGCAAAAGTAAGAAGAATAATACTACCGCCCACGGATCGGTTTCAATGAAAATTGACTAAAAGATGAAATTAATCGTTATCAATGAATTATGAAATGACATGTTATGAGGAGATGCAATTTAAGAAGGGACACGTTTTAGGAAATCATGTTTGGTGAGGGCAGATATATAAGGAACCCTGTTCATTCTTAACTCAGTATGTGAGAGAGAGTGAGAGAGCACTATTAAGAAACACAGCTCACATAAATAGAGAAATGCCAATCAGAATTGTGGAATAACCGATAAGCATTATATACTAACATAAGCATAGAAATAATAATGATAGTTGCTAGACTTCTCTGACGAAAATCAAGCATCTTTATTGCTGAGCGAATTTCATTTTTGAAATTGACATTCAGCTTATCTAGTTGGTTCTTCTGTTATAATTGGTTCTAGTGGAGTTGTGACGTGGAAGCATTAACGCTCTACTTTCTCTGAGAATTCTTATTGTGTTACAGCCCTGTTACTTTGGAAGTATGATTGGTTTCATTAAAATTGAAGGGAGACTTCATATATGCCATCACTATAACCAATACTAATCTACGAAGAGAAAACTCTCAACAAGTACAAGAAAATCATCAACAATGATGTATCTCTTACAGTCTTCCATGTCTATGAAAATAATGGAGACAATTGGATGGCTCGCCTTCCATGATGGCTTCTTCGAAGGCCAAAATGGAGTGCCATAGTGAGAGACTAGACAATATCACCTTGCCTAGTATTCTGACTGCGTGCTGCCATGGAGGCTTTGTGAATGATCTCCTACAATCCTTAAGAGAAAAGAAAATAGTAATATATGAATCTGATCCTACAATCCTTAACGTGTACAAAGATATGTATAAAAGTGTTTTTTAGAATTTATACCGGCAGTTTAGGGAAACGTGTCTTTGGAGCATTAGATAAATATTTCCATCAACAGCAGGATCAGTCATGTGTCGACCTAGGAAGGGATCTGAGTAGATTTCACCACCGTGCAAATGTTGCAAACAAAGAAGTCGCCAAGTGGAGAAATGACGTTGTCATATGTGTTGTGGTTGAGTGTTGAGGTGGAGTATGCACTTCTAACTTTATTTTTTCTTTGTTGTATGAACGAATTGATTATAGTGTGTCCAAATATATGCAACTTAATATGAGAGGGAATCTAACATTGTAAGGGAATGATAACCAATGTTATATTCCCATTTGAACTTTTATTACCATTTGAACTGTTCTTATATGGGAACAGAAAAGACATACTCGAATTTGACAAATTATTACATGGAGACATTTCTTGATTTGATGCATATGGATCTTCATTGGAGCAACTTATATTATTATTGTACAAGAGTATTTATTATCCTCAGTTATTGCATGTATCTACTGATTGTAGTCTCTCTCTTATTTTTTATTTCTATAATTACAATAAAGAGCTATTTGCCTTGATCTTTTCCTTTGTCTCTGAGGACGTTCTTGCAAGAAAAGAAGATTGGTACATTAGGCATGCTACCAAATATTCTGCAGACTCAATCTTATGATAGTAGCTCCAAAGAAGATGTGATTTAGGATTCACGAATCATCTGATAATTAGGTTGGATAATGTGAGTTTCTTGAAGAAAATATCCTTCATGATTGAAATTATGAGAGGGAGTATGATGGTTCCTTAGAGGCAATCTTGGAAAGAGGAGCAGAAAATAAAATTTCTTAAATTAAACTTTTGATGATACTGGTTCAAAAGGAGTATACCATCTTGATGGATTCAACACTAGTCAGAAACCATAATAGCTAAAGGACTATGATTCATGGGATAAAGTCTCATGTGTGTAGGCTAGAAGGCCTTATGTTGTCATGATACCCATTGAACTAAGGAAGCATGACATGACTTTCTACTAAGAGGTTAGAAGGATGATAATAGATTCAGAGGAAGTCTGATACTTCATCGGAGGGAACCTTGTGCTAAGAGGTCAGAAAAGTTGATATCACACTAAGAGGGAGAAACCTTATTCTCTGATATGTTTTATGGTGAATGATGTGACAACACCACATGACAGTATTCGTGGAGACTTCATGAAAAAAAAAATTATGTCATATATGTATGAGCCTGTCCCCTATGTACATCATGAAGAAGAGATGACTTCTAAATGATTATCACTTGTATCAGGAGAAGTTGTTGTAAAGTGATGTCCTTACAATAACTTGTAGCATGATTCATTTTTGCGAAATTGTTTCATATAAAGGCTTTATCTTATAAATCAACAACTAGATGGTTGATATCATTAATTTGATTATCTACAAGTTGCTTGTATAGATATATTTTCAGTACTTGATGTATATCTTGCCTTGATACCCTTATAGGCCATTACCACATTGAGTACTCGGTGGATATCATTTAGTTGATGTTTTGATAGGCCATTACTCAGAGTATTTGGTGAATATCATTTGATTGATATTTTGATAGGCCAATGCTCATGTTACCAAATATGATATCAAATAGTAATTGGTGAATATCATATGTTGATATTCTGATAGACCAATATTACATGATATCGTATTCTAGAAATCATCTGATCAAAGATTTCCTTAATGTATTATTTTTGAAATATTGCCTATGGTGTAATATCTATGTGATTTATCCTTTTCATTAAGAGGGAGTGTTAATGTTATAATTCTGTTGGATAAATTATATTATATATATGAGATATTATAATTTATATGAGATATATAATATATGAAAAATATTATATATAAAATAATTATCTTAGTGTATATATATATATTGAGGGTATATTAGTTGTGCTATAGCTATAACTAATGTAAGTTAATAAATTAAAGAGAGGCATGCCTCTTTATATCTCATATATATTCATTCGAATAGTAACTTGAAAAACACATAAAATATCCACAAGTGCTACTACAAGTTATAGAATAGTCGATCCTATTTCACTAACAAAAATTAATTACATATATTAGAATTTGGTTAATTCAAATTATTTAATCATAAATTAATAATTACATTCACTATATTTCATAATAATTATCAATTAATTTCTCTTTGCAAAAATAATTTTTTTGTCATAATCAATAGGATGAAGTCTAGATGAATTGTTAATATATGTTGAGATTAGTTATTGTTATTTTTTTAAAATTATGTGTTTAGTTCAAATAGATTCAAATAAAATAGCTTATATACAAGAGACTCACAAATTATTGTTGTGCTATAGATACTTGCCTAAAAAAAACTTTATTATAATATATATTTTAAAAAAATTATTCTACTTTGTTGATAGATTTTTCTAGACTGATCATTCAACTTCATCAATAGACTAAAGATTTGTTGACAAATTTTTTATGATAAAAGAAAAAAAAAAAAAAAACACTTAAATATTTTTTTTGTGAGACCATATGGAGTCATTCTTTTACATAATAAAAATTCAACATTATTTGGAAAGGTATCTAATAATATAGGTCTTTGTAAGAACCATGTCCTAATTAACTTTGCCACATCATTAATATATGGAAATTGTAGAAGAGAACCAATCACAACAATGTGAAATAGTCAATTAGATTACACACATAATAAAATAGAAGATGCTGGTCAACAATTCCATTATTATGTATATTCAAAAAATCTCAATGTTACATCAATATTGGTGTTGACAAATCTCATGATGAAACAAGTATCATTAACTAGATTGTTGATCCAACATACAACAATTTAACATTTATTAAGATTGCTAATTCAATTTATAGCAATTACAGATTCATTCATAATTTTCCAGTTCTTTACATCAGTTCAACTTTACATAACCAATTGCATATTTTAGTACATCTCAATGATGAAAAAAAAAATTAGACTGAGATGTCATTTCTCATTGTGTGTTGTGTTCTTCAGCATATATTGTCTCCAAAGCTATAGGACGCCTCCCACCTACTACCTGAGATGGAGGTGTGGTCTAGGCGCTTTAACCTTGCCAACCATAGAGTGAAGTACTCCCCCAGAATTCTTCCTAACATGAAGGATTCCTCGACCCTAGTACGAGAAGCCTAGCTTCCCGGAACAAGATGGATCAGATGGATCTAGTGTGGCCATGAAACTACATTGGAACGATGTGCCTAGTAGCCTAATCACAGCATGAAGTAGGGAATAAAAATAAACTACACATCTACACATATGTAGTAAAACCAAATAAGCATAACCATATACATATATGCAATGTTTGGAAAACAAATAGCTTGGCCAAGCACTTTACAACCTTGATTTACCTCTAGAAGAAACAAGAACAACATGTATAAGCGTGAAGTATCCATCTATGCCATAATTGCTACATTACACCCAGCCATGAGGAAAAACAATGCACTCTTAAATGCTAACTACAACAGGTGGTTCAACTAAATGTAATTTAATGCACATGTTCATTCTCTCTTTAATGCACATCCAAATCATGAAAGGGCTAGAATGAACTATTGTAGAATTTGTACGATTTCTATTTCCATATAGCTTGGTCAAATATATCAATATTGAATTCAAACTTCACACAACCAATAGTAATAGAACTAATGCTCATGTATCAAGAAATGGAAATAGTAGTAATGTGCTAAAATATTAAGGTACACTTGAATTTTACTTATGAAATCATAGTACTATCAATAGTGACATTGTAAACTAAAGTAAATCAGATTGCAACAATTTCCAAGTAAGTATATTACTATTGATTACTATAGTTCAACATATAAGAATAACACTTCATCAACCTATTATTGCCTTATTAAAAGAAGATGGTTATGAACATAAGAGTCAAGTTCCTATTTAAGACATTACCAACAAGTATTGTACACACAAACCATATAGCTATAAATATCAAATGAAGGAAAAATACAAATCTTAATCTTAATATTTCCTAAAAACTTGGCAATAGAACTTTTAAATAAACTTGAAATATTCGGATGAAAGTAAGCATACTAGCCTATGTGTTATATGTAAAATGACTTCAGTGTGCTAAGGATAATCTGGTCACTACTGGGTACAGGTTATTTCTACCTTAGTAGTTCTCTTTAATCCTGTGTTGTCCTTTCAACTAAGAATCATTGTTTATAATACCCAAAGGAACTATGTTTCTCTATATTTAAAGAACAGTTTGTGTTATGAAGGAAGTAGTTTCAATCAACAAAGAGCAGTAAACATACAAGTTAAACAAATCAGCTTAAATGGCTGTCCTAACCCAGGATGTTCTGGCAATAGACTTGATAATTACAAGAAGTTTCATTTGCTATTTTCAGGGTTCAAACAAAAGTTCCAAGATGTGACATACCGCAGCAACTACATAGATCAAGAATCATGATTAAAACCATTTAAATCCTTAATTGAATTTCACTTTTCAGTTTATTTGTCTGGACACAGTCTTAGAATTTCAAAGCCCCTAATCATTGTTTTTGTACTCTACTTTAACCCTTTTCAACAACGTCTATATCCTTGACGGGTTTTCTTTCTTTACAAACAACAATTGTTAGGGGAAAAATCCGCAATAGGGAAGATTTTCATTGAAAAGATGGTGGAATTTAAAGCTAAGCTGGAATGCTTTTTTTTAGTTTTGTCCAGACTTGAATGGTGAAATTTAAAATAGACTTCTATTTTCTGTGAGTCATCAAGCAGAAGATTTCATGGCTTATGACTAATTTTCTTCTTTTTCTACATATATTCATGTAAGTTGCATTCCCTTATTTCAGAAATTCATAAATGTACAGATAATATGAGGATAGTGGTTGGAAAACTCATTGAATCAAAGGAACATGTATGCAATACTAATAAGAATACCATCCCCTTGCTTTACTAAGCCCTATTTAATTCAACCGAGCAATCAATTAGGAGGAAAAAGAAATGAAAAGGTCTTCGAAACCTAGTTAAATGTAGGTTGCTTCCGTGAAGAACTTTCCTTTGCTTGTACTTCCTCCTAGCTGCCACCATCATTTCCCTTCTTCACCAAGGCCAACTATGCATAAAGGAGTGGCATTTAATACATTCTCTGTCTTGTGGAATGGAAATAAGGAGAGATTTTATGCCAAGTACCCCCAGGCTATACAAACCTTTTGCCTAAAAACAAAACTCTCACCGCTTTCTCCATTTTACCCCCTCCTCTTCTTGCCAAAAACCCTTCTTAAAAACAACACACAAAAGCATTTTGACAACTGGCTTAACGAACATGATGTTTTCCCCTTTTCATTTTTTTTTTTTTGGCTATTGTTTGTTTCTTTTAAAAAAAAGGAAATTAAAAATACATTATTAAGAACACGTGTATATGAATTTAAATTTACTTCCTACTTCTATTCAAAAATCAAAATTAGACTTTTATTCAAATTTCATAGTACAACATGAAAACACCATGTTGAAAATTTGCAATATTTATATTAACATCTTATCTAAACATCTTACATTAAAGCAATTGAGAGAACAATTTCATTTCAAACTTCAAGTTTAATTCATAACGAAAACACAAATAAACAATATGGATTTCTACGTGGTGTGTGTGTGGTAGCACATGCATCTGAGACATCCCCTTCTGAGAGGCTAGCCCTCTCTACCTCAACCATAGTTATGTCATGACGATCCTTGCATCCACTCAAACACTCACAACCAGAAACAAGTCAATATCCATTATACTTAAAACATCACATCTTAATTACATCATCATTAAAAAATAACATTAACATAATCACATTATTAAATCATGATATTTAAAACACTTCAATGACATCATCATCATAACATATTATCTCATGTATATCCATAGTAAAATAAATCATTTCATTTTGGTAAATCTAAAATATTAACTTTCATTTATCTTAATTAAGTTTAATCCATTTTCACCAAGTCAACATTGCTATGTAAGCAAGAAAAAAAAAATCTAGGGCAAGATGTGACATCCTTCTCCACTAGGAAAAGGCATTATCCTGATGGCTTACACAACAACGTTTACTATATACATATCAAATATGTCATCTAATATGAGAAACAAACAACTATACAAAAGGATGGGGAAAAGATTTTTGTAAATCCTCTGTATGTTCCCAAGTGGCACTATCCATGCCAAATTGGTCCCGTTGGACCTTACACTGGAGTACATCCCTATCTTGTACAGTGAGGGTACGTTTCTCAATGAATAAGGTGGGTTGAACTACCATCACCCCTAGATCCTATATCTACAACACATGTCAGTCAAGAATATGAGATATCTCAGGATGATAGGGTTTAAGAAAAGACACATGGAAGACATTATGAATGCAAGCTAAAGCAGGTGGCAGAGAAAGCCGATAAGAAATTGGGTTGATGACTTCTAAGACCTCGAATGGGCTAACAAATCTTAGAGCAAGCTTTGAACTTTTTGGCGGTTTAACCTTTAGAAACACATTATCCTAAGTTTGGAACTGATGGAAAGTGTGTTTCTTGTTGGTATAACTCTTTTGTCTATCTGCTGCCTCCTTCAGACAAATACAGACTAAGATCACTTGTTCTTCCATCTCTCTTATTATCTTAGGACCCAAATAACCCCATCCTCAACCCTATCCCAAATAATAGGAGTTCAACATCTCCATCTGTAGAGAGCCTCAAATGAAGCCATACCCAAAGAAGAATGATAGGAGTTATTGTAGGAAAAATCCACCAATGGAAGATACTCTTCCCATTTGTACTGTTGATCCATATAGTACATGCGTAGAAAATCTTCCAACACCTAATTCACCCACTCTATCTGACCATCAGTCTCAGGGTGGTATGCTATATTGAAATTCAAATATGTACCCAAAGCAATGTTCAAGGTTGTCCAAAACTTTGAACTCATTCGAGTGTCCTTGTTAGAAATAATGGTCTCTAGAATACCATGTAGTCAAAAAATCTCTTGAACAAACTTTCTTGCTATCTCTAGAGATCTATCTTTTAGACTGCCAGGAATGAAATGGGCAACTTTGGTTAACTTGTCGACTACGACCAAGATGACATCATGCCTGCGTTGAGTCATGGGTAAATCCTATACAAAATCCATGCTGATAACCTGCCATTTGTATTGTGGAATCTCATGGGAATACAAAAGACCTACTAGATGAGCATGCTTAGCCTTGACACACTGGCATTCCAAACACTGGGCTACATATTCTATCATGTCCCTCTTGATTCATGGCCAAAAATATAAAGGTCTCAAATTAGACATCATTTTTTTTTACCCCTGTATGCCCTGAAAAAGGAGTGTTATGCATCTCCTCAAGTACAACTTTCTGCAACCCTTCATGGCCGGGAACATAAATCCTATTTTGTTATTTAAGTAGACCATCCTCATCAAAAGAGTAATCATCAAACCATGGGTCAGAAGCATTAGTACCCAATATTTTGACTTCACCCATTCATAATGGGTATCTCTAGGAAGGTACTAAAGGATATAGTCTCTCATGCAGGTTCAAGATGTAGAGATAGTAGCAATATGTCTCTTGTGACTAAGTACATCTGCTACTCTATTTTCCTTTCCCTTAATATAATCAATGCCAAAATCATATTTAGTAAGGAACTCAAGCCACTGTCACTTTTAGGCATTTAAATTAGGTTGAGTGAAAATGTACCTCAACCCCCATATGATTAGTCTTGAGTTCAAAAGGCTTCCCCAACAAATAATGCTACCACAACTGCAAGGCATGTACTATTGTTGCCAACTCTAAATCATGAGGAGCATAATTTACTTCATGTGATTTGAGTTTCCTAGACTCATAGGAAACAACCTTACCATCTTGCATCAAAACACCCCTAAGCCCATCTCCAAAAGCATCTATGGTGACAAAAAAATGTCCATTTGGATATGGTATAATAAATATAGGAGTTGTGGTGAGCTTTTCCTTAAGTAACTAGAAGGCTCTTTCACATGCTTCCATCCACACAAACCTCTTACCCTTGCACTGAAGAGATGTAATTGGTGCTACTATGTGGGAGAATCCCTCAATAAATTTCCTGTAATACTTAGCAAGACCCATAAAATTCCTAACTTTTCTTACATTCTATGGAATTGGGCATTCAAGGATGGCTTTGATCTTTGCAAGGTCCGCTATGATGCCTTTTTTTGACAAAATGTGTCCCAAGTAGTGGATCTCTATCTGATAAAAGGAGCACTTAGAGAGTTTTCCATAAAGTTTACTATCTCTCAGACACTGCAACACTATGCGCAAATGTTCTCCATGCTCTTCTCATTTTTTTTAGTATATTAGTATATCATCAATGAATATCTCCATGAATTTATCAAGACAATCTCTGAAGACACTATTCATCATGTTCATGAAAGTAGTTGGTGCATTTGTCAGTCCAAAGGGTAAGACTATAAACTCATAACAGTCATATCTTGTTCTGAATGTTGTCTCAGATATGTCTTCCTCCTAAATTTGAAGTTGGTGGTATCTAGATCGTAAATCAATCTTAGAGAATATAGTTTATCTCTTCATTTGATTGAAAAGTTCATCAATCCTTGGGAGAGGGTACCAATTCTTTATGGTCACCTTATTTAGAATGTGGTAATGAATACACAATCTTAAGGTACCATCCTTCTTCTTGACAAAGATTATAGGAGCTCTCCATGATGCTACACTAGGGTGAATGAAACCTTTATCCAAGAGTTCCTATAGCTGAGTATTCAACTCATACATTTATGAGGTAGTCATATGATAGGAAACCTTTGCTTGAGGTTCTTCTCCTAGTACAAGATCTATGAAGAAATCAAACTCCCTTTTAGGGGGTAGTTTGGGCAAGTCATCTAGAAACACATCTTTGAACTCCTATAGAATAGGGTGATCCTCTAATCAAGGTGGAGTCTCTTTCAAGCTCTTAACATGGGCAATGTATAACTGACATCTTTTTTTCTTGGCACTCTTCAATTGCATTATTGAAATTTTCCTCAACTCCAATGGTCGTTTGACCCTCTCTAGTGTTACTAAACATCTGATGTCATCGAGACATCTAATCACCTTATCCTAACTATCTACCAAGGCCTTATGCTCACTTAACCAGTTGATGCCTAGGATGACATCATATGAGCCCAAAAGTGCCATATACAAGTTGACCTCTGTTTGGAAGCTAGGGAGTTCCAACTCACTGCAAAAAAAAACATTGCTCTACCTTGTGTTTAGCCCTATTACCATACTTTATAGTCCAATTTTTAGCCATAAAACCAGCCATAACAAGTATCTTAGTTACTATCTTAGGATCTACAAAACATTCAGTAGCACTAGTATCTATAAGGATAGAAACAGGGTGACCAAAAAGTGTACCAGTTATCTAAATAGGAGTGGCCTGGTAATCTTCCTGTCAATGATCAACTGTAGCATGAATGTGGTGTTGTGGAGGAAAGTCCATCTTATCTACTCATTGTGGGAATTTAGAAGCATAATGGTTACTTCCACATATGAAACAACCTTCCCTAGGTGCTCTTCTATCTTAATTTCTATTCTGATCTCTTCGGTTGTTTCCATTTCTTCCACCTCCATTTCTAAGATTTTGGTTGTTATTGTACTAGTTCTACTTGTTCCTATTGAAGTTCTCTTGTCCTTTACCTTTCATGATTCTAATTTGTTGCTTCTTTCCATTCCCCTTTTGCCTATCATCCTAAAAACCCTTGTTATCCTGATATGACCTATTATCCTATAACTTCCTTTTATACTTTTGGTTGGAGGTTTTATATGATGCAACATCTTTTAACCTCTATTCCTACTTAAGGGTCTTGCACAATGCAAAGTCCATAGTCTCTGGCTCTTGCATCTTGACCTCACTATAGATCTCTAGTTGCAAGCTCATTACAAACTTTTGAGTTATAAAAAGTTCATCATGCTCATACTAAGGAACATACTTTATCAAATGACAAAATCATTCATGATACTATGTAACATTTATATTCCCCTGCACTAGTTTGTAGAAATTTATTTTTTTCTTGTCATAGTACAATTGAGATAACCATCCTTTGCAAAAAAGCTACAAGAATTCTTCCAATGTTAGCTCCCCATGCTGGAGTTTCTTTTTAGCCATGACATTTTTCTACCAAGCAGCTACTTCACCCATTAGTTGATAGGTAGCCCAAACTGCTCTAGATTTCCTTGTGTAGTTTCACACTAGGAAGTACTTCTCCATGCTAGTAATCCATGGCTATGCATCTTCCCCAGAAGCTCTACCATGAAGCATTGGTGGAGTCACCCTCTTGGGATCTTTTCTCAAGTCAGCAGCTATCTGAATGCTATCAAAATTAAGGAGAGCACTTCGATGGTTAATTTTTTCCTTGTACTCCATTTCAGATCTCCTAAGAGCCTCAGCTAACTATTCATCCTCACATTTCTTCCTCAATTCCTCTTCTTGCTTACGTAGGGCTTTGGAGCACTGAGCTTCATCATGCTTCCTTGCCTCTTTTCAGTGTTTCTACCTCGAGTCCCTTGCTCTAGGTTATCCTTCCTCTTACCTTGTTGCTACAAAAAAGCACCCTGTTGGGTCAACAATGCCACTATATGATCTAACCTCTCATTAGGTTCCTTAGCCCATGCACTATTGTTGGACCCAACTTTTTGTTTAGATCTTGTGGCCATGATACTAATTCAAACACCTATCAAACATAGGCACAATTAGCATAGTAGCCCAAGGGCCTATGTTTAAACCATGCTCTGATACCATGTGTATGAACCATATCCTAACTAACTTTTCCACATCATTAATATACAAAAATTGTGAAAGAGAACCAATCACAACAGTGTGGAATAGTCAAACTATAATACTAACAACAATTAGATTACACACATAATAAAATAGGAGATTTTGGTGAACAATTCCATTATTATGCATCTCATGATGAAGCAAGTATCATTAACTAGACTACTGATCCAACATACAATAATTTAACATTTTTTAAGATTGTTGATCCAACTTACAACAATTACATATTCACTCATAATTTTCTAGTTATTTACATTAGTTTATCTTTACATAACCAATTTCATATTTTAGTACATCTCAATGATGAATAATACAATTAGACTGAGATGTCATTTCTCATTGTATGGTGTGTTCTTTAGCATATCTTGTCTCCAAAGTTGTAGGATGTCTCCCACGTACTACCTGAGATGGAAGTGTGGCCCAAGTGCTTTAACATCACCAACCATGGAGTGAAGTACTCCCTCGAGATTCTTCTTGACACAAAGAATTCATCAACCGTTGCACAAGAAGACTAGCTTCCCCGAACAAGATGGATCAGATGGATCCGGTGCGACCGTGGAACACAGTACATTGCAACTATGTGCCTAGCAGCCTAATCATAGAATGTAGCAGGGAATAAAAAAAAACTACACATCTACACATATGTAGTAAAACCAAATAAGCATAACCATATACATATATGCAATATCTAGAAAGCAAATGGCTTGGCCAAGCACTTTAAAACCCAGATTTACCTCTAGAAAAAATGAGAACACCATGATTCCATTCTTATAGAACTGGAAAAATAGAGAAACTAAGCATGAAGTATCCATCTATGTGTCCCATAATTGCTACATTACACCCAACCATGAGGAAAAAAAATGCACTCTTAAATGCTAACTACAACAGGTGTTTCAACTAAATCTAATTTAATGTACATGTTCATTCTCTCTTTAAGGAACATTCAAATAATGAAAGTGCTGGAATGAATTATTGTAGAATTTGTAGGAATTCTATTTCCATATAGCTTGATCAAATATATCAATATTGAATTCAAACTTCACACAACCAATAGTAATATAACTAATACTCATGTATCAAGAAATGGAAATAGTAGTAATGTGCTAAAATATTAAGGTACACTTGAGTTTTACAAATGAAATTATACTACTATTAGTAGTGACATTGTAAGCTAAAATAAATTAGACAGCAATAGTTGCCAAGTAATTATATTACTACTGATTATTATAGTTCAACATATAAGAATAACACTTTTTTGGCCTATTATTGCCTTATTAAAAGAAGACGATCATAAACATAAGAGTCAAGTTCCTATTTAAGACATTGCCAACAAGTATTGTACACACAAACCATATAGCTGTAAATATCAAATTAAGGAAAAATACCACCCTTAATCTTAATATTTCTTGAAAAATTGGCAACAAAACTTTTAAATAAATTGTAAATATTTGGATGACAGTTAACATGCTGGCTTGTGTGTTATATGTAAAATGACTTTAGTGTGCTAAGGATAACCTAGTCACTACTAGGTATAGGTTATTTCTACCTTAGTAGTTCTCTTTAATCCTATGTTGTCCTTTCAAATAAAAATCATTGTTTACAATATGAAAAGGAACTACATTTATCTGTATTTAAAGAAGAGTTTGTCTTATGAAGGAAACAATTTCAATCAGCAAAGAGCAGAAAACATACAGGTTAAACAAATCAACATAAATGGTTCTCCTAACCCAAGATGTTCTGGCAATAGACTCAATAATTACAAGAAGTTTCATATGTTGTTTCTGGGGTTCAAACAAAAGTTCCAAGATGTAATGTACCAGAACAACTAAATAGATCAAGAATCATGATTAAAACCAGTTAAATCCTTAATTGAATTTCAGTTTTTAGTTTGTTTGTCTAGATGCAGTCTCAAAAGTTCAAAGCCTACACTCATTTCTTTTCTACTCTACTTTAACCCTTTTCAATAGCGTGTATATCCTTGAGGGGTTTTTTCTTTACAAATAAGAATTGTTAGGGAAAAAATTTGCAACAACGAAGATTTTCATTGAAGATAGTGGAATTTTTATTGAAACGATAGTGGGATTTAAAGCTAAGCTAGAATGCTTCTTTAAAGTTTTGTCCAGATTTGAATGGTGAAATTTAAAATAGACTTATATTTTCTATGAGTCATCATGTAGAAGATTTTTTGGCTTATGAATAATTGTGTTTGTTTTCTAGATATATTTATGTAACCTACATTCCCTTATTTCATAAATTTGTAAATGTACAGATAATATGAGGATAGTGGTCAGAAAACTCATTGAATCAAAGGAACATGTATACAATACTAATAAGAATACCATCCCCTCACTTTACTAAGCCCTATTCAATTCAACCCAACACTCAATTAGGAGGAACAAGAAATGAAAAGGTCTCTAGAACCTAGTCAATGTTGAGAACATGTGTCTCAACCTTGCAATCTTCTTTTGGAAAATTTCAGAATTTGTTTGTGGAAGTTTTCCACTTGTTTATACATTGGAAATTGGTTAATGAGTTGTCAAAAATGAGTCTTGTCCATAGTAGAATATAGGTAGGTCATTTTTAGAGCCTTGATGACTCATTTTATGACTTTTATGGGGGTCTAGACTAAGAGACAAAATTGTGGACGGGATTACTATTTAAATCTAGTTGTTTTTCCATATTGGAAATGTAAATGTCAAAAATGGGTAACATGTGGCATCATAGTTTTGCCCAGGGTTTTGTAAAACCACAAGTGGTTTCTAGGTTGTAAAATCACTATAAAAGAAGGGCTTGGGGAGGTGTTTGTGTAATTGAGTTTAGTTTGCAAGACTCATGCTAGAAGGAGTCTCTCCAAGTTTGAGTTGTGGTGATGTGCTCCTGTAAGAACTTGCAGTGCAAGTGTATTGTAATCATCTCTATTTGATAATACATCGTGCAAGTTTTGGAGGGTGGGGTTTTTCTCCTAGAATGGTTTCCCCATGGTAATCATTGTGTTATATGTTTTTTGTTATTTTGATTATGTTATTATGCATTTCTTGAGATCTCTGCAATAGTTAGATGAATTTTTATAATTTTCCTCTCAAAGATTAGTGTAGGAAGTGATTTTTCACACCTTTGTCTCCTTCAAAGTAGTGTCAGAGCCTGGCCAGTTTTGGTTCTATTTGTTGGTTATAGGATTTTTTGAGCTAATCAAGGTTTGAGTGGGAGCTTGTGTAGAGTATTTCATTTCTGTGTTGTGGGATTGAAAAGACTGCAAGCATGTTAGGGAGAATTGATGTTGAAAAGTTTTTTGGCACAAACTTTGAGATGTGGAAGCTGAAGATGGAAGATCTATTAATTGATCAGGATCTATGGGATGCGATTGATGTGAACAAGCTAAGGCCCACAGATTTGACATTAGCTGTACAATATGATGTGACCAACATAAAAGCTAAAGGTCTCATTAGATTATGTCTCCCAAACTTGATTATAATTAATGTCCATGAAGAACCTACTGTGAAGAAGCTTTGAAAAAGGCTAAGTGAGATCTATCAAGCGAAATCACTTGTGAATAAGATTTTCTTGAGGAAGAAATTATATTCCTTGAGAATGGAAGAAGGTGGATGAATTTCAAAGCATTTGGAAAGCTTTAGTATGTTGGTGGCTCAGTTGACCTCAATAAAGGTGCCAATGGATGAAGAAGAAAGGTGTCAAATCTTGCTATGTTTGTTTCTAAATTCATGGGATAGTCTTGTGATGGCTATAGGGAGCACTTCAGTTGTCTTTAAGATGGAAGATGTTGTTGGTTCTCTACATTCTGAAGAGATGAGAAGGAAGGTCTCTCTGAATGACAAAGAGGCTTTAAGTGTCTGCAGAAGACCAAAAGAAAGAGGCAAGAACAAAAAGTAACATGGCCATTCTAAGTGCAAAAATAAAGGGAGATCAAAATCTCCTAGTAAGTCCAAGGAAATCTATTGGAATTGTGGCAAACTTGGACACTTTCAAAAGGATTGTAGAGAGGAGAAGAAAAAGAAGAAGAAGAAGAAGAAGCAAGATTCTGATTCTGAGTCTAAGAAGGAAGATGGAGATGCTTTCATCATAGCCTTGGCCACTCATGCAGGTGAAAATGCATGGTTAATAGACTCAGGTGCATCTTTCCACATGACTCCTAATAGAAATTGGTTTAGTAAGTATGAAAATTTCGATGGTGGTAAGGTGTATTCGAGTGATAATTCAGTACTTGATATTATTGGTCATGGAAGTATTCATGTGAAATTTTTTGATGGTAGAATTAGAAGATTTGATGGTGTCTTTCATATCCCTAGACTAGCAGGGATTTTTTTTATCTATTAGTAAGCTAAAAGATGCAGGTGTGCATGTACAATTTTCTAAAGTAGGTGTAAAAATGGTGAGAAGTGCTATGGTAATAGTGAGAGGAAGTAGATTGGGTACATTGTACTAGCTTGATGCACACATAGTTGAGTGCAATAGTACTTCTAATAAGATTGTATAAAGGACTACTAAGTTGAAGAAGGAGAAGATTTCTCTTTCAATAGATGGTCAAGGTTTTTGGGTACCCAAGGGTGCTCTTTCGACTGAATCAAAGTTATGGGACCAGAGAAGACCATGTTATGGCACCAGAGACTTGGCCACATACGTGAGAAGGGCCTATGGACCTTGAAAAATAAGAACCTTGTTGATGGGTTAAATGACTGCAATCTTGAGTTTGATTTTCGTGAGCATTGTATCTATGGTAAACAAAAACACATTCAATTTTACTCAAGTTCTCATAAGTCTTCATGTATTTTGGATCTAATCCATTCGGATGTATTTGGTCAAGTTGATGTTCCATCTATTGGTAGATCAGTTTATTATGTTTCTTTCATTGATGATTTCAGTAGAAGAACATGGGTTTATTTCCTTAGGAGTAAAGCTGAAGTTTTCAGTCATTTCAAATAATTTAAAGCAATGTTTGAATTTCATACTAGAAAGAAAATAAAATTTTTGAGAATTGATAATGGTGGTGAATTTTTCTCCAATTATTTTGATGCATTTTGCAGAGATTGTGGTATTAAAAGAGAGAAGACAACTCTATATTCTCCACAATAGAATGGAGTTGCATAAAGAATGAACAAGACCCTGATGGAGAATGTTAGGAGTATGTTGAGTGGTGCTAGACTAAAATAAAAGTTCTAGGTTGAAGCTATAGCCACTGCCCACTACCTGATAAACAAGTCTCCTACATCAGCTCTTGTTGATAAGACACTAATGGAAGCATGGTTAGGCCACAAACCTTCACATAGGCATCTAAGAGTATATGGTTGTGAGGCATATGCTCATGTGCCAAAGGAGAAGCGAACAAAATTGGACAACAAAGTTGTCAAATGTATCTTCATCATATATAGTTATGGTGTAAAAGGATACAAGATTTGGGATCCTATTGCACAAGAGGTATTTTATTCCAGAAGTGTTATTTTTAGAGAAACTAAGCCTTCTTCTATTATATTGCAGCAAGAATAGATTGAAGAAAAGAAAGATGTGATTCAAGTTCCTGCTACACCTAAGAAAGTTGAATCGAGGCACTTAGAAAGATAAGACGTTGAAGAGAGCTGTACGAGTTCTAAATCATTAGAGGAAGAGGGAGAAGCTAATCATGAACTTGCACTAGATCATATTTGAAGATCTACTTGACAAAGGAAACCACCTGAAAGGTATGGGTATTCTCCTGATGATTGGAGGTGCATATTTGCATTGAATGCTAACATTAATGAACCAAGATGTACAAGAGGCTCTTGGTATGAATGATTTAGAGTCCTAGAAAATAGCCATGGATGAAGAAATAGCAGCTCTTAAGAGGAATCAAACATGGGACCTTGTACCTTTTCTTGAAGGACAGAAGCCTGTTGGTTGTAAATGGGTGTTCAAAAGAAAGATGGGTTTAGATGGAAGCATTGAGAAGTATAAAGCACGTTTGGTTGCAAAAGGTTACTCTCAAGTTGAGCGAGTAGATTATGGTGAGATTTTTTCTCTTGTAGCCAAAATGACATCCATTAGATTTTTACTTTCTATTGTAGCAACTTATGATCTAAAAACTACTTTCCTTCATGGAGATTTCGAGGAAGAAATTTACATGTCACAGCCAAAGCACTATGTGGTGAAAGGTAAAGGTTATTTGGTCTATAAATTGAAGAAATCCTTGTATGGTTTAAAACAAAGTCCTAGGATGTGGTATCAAAAGTTTGATACATATGTGTTGAGTTTGGGATTTGTGTGATCTAAATTTGATCATTGTATATATTTCAAATTTGATGGTGATGGTTTCCTAGTTATTGCCTTGTATGTTGATGATATGTTGTTTATTGGCAAAGGAAAAGGTTTGATTGCAGAGTTAAAATCTCAACTCTTGATAAAGTTTGAAATGAAAGATATTGGTGCAGCTAGGTACTTTCTAGGAATGGAGATTATAAGAGATAGATAGAACAGAAAGATTTGGCTAGGCTAGAGTAAGTATGTTGATACTATTTTGAAAAGGTTTAATATGTAGGATTCAAGACCGTTGAGTGTTCCTATTACTATGGGAACAAATCTCTCTAGCTCACAATGTCCTACATCCCCATTGGAGATGGAAGAGATGAGTCAAGTACCATATCAGAGTGCTTTTGGAAGTTTGATCTATGCTATGGTCTATACAAGACCAAACATTGCCCAAGTAGTGGGAGTACTTTCCCATTATATGTCTAATCCAAGAAAAGCACATTGGGATGTAGTAAAAAGAGTTTTTAGATACTTATGGGGTACCTTAGAGTACTTAATATGTTTTCATGGAATAGGAAATGAGCATTCATTGGATATTTGAGGCTATGTGGATTCAGACTGGACCGGTGATGTTGATAGAAGAAGATCCACCAGTGCATATGTGTTTACATTATTTGGTGGTGCGATCAGTTGGATGAGTAAGTGACAAGCTATGGTTAATTTGTCCACTACTGAGGCAAAGTATATGGTAGCTACTCATGCCTACAAAGAAGTCATCTGGCTAAAGAGATTGTGTTTAGATATAGAGTTCAAACAAGGCACAGTGACAATTTATAGTGATAGCCAGAGTGCAATCTGCAAAGAACCTAACATTTCATGCGATGACCAAGAAAATTGATGTAAAATATCATTTTGTGAGAGATATGGTTGAGGATAGCAAGGTGAAGCTGGAAAAGGTAGATACTTTAGTGAATGTTGTTGATGCATTAACTAAGCCCGTGAGCACAGAGAAATTCAGATGGTGTTTAGAGTCCATGGGCCTCTCAGCCCATAGCAATTAATTCCATGATATTTTTGGATCCCTTGACTCTTGTAAGGTGTTAGACAAGTGGGAGAATGCTAAGAAAATGTGTCTCAACCTTGCAATCTTCTTTTGAAAAATTCTAGAATTTGTTTGTGGAAGTTTTTCATTGTTTATACATTTGAAATTGGTTAATGAGTTGTGAAAAATGAGTCTTGTCCATAGTAGAATATAGGTAAGTCATTTTTAGAGCCTTAATGACTCAATTTGTGACTTTTATGGGGGTCTAGACTAAGAGACAAAATTGTGGACGGGATTACTATTTTAAACTGGTTATTTTTCCATATTGGAAATGTAAATGTCAAAAATGGGTAACATGTGGTATGGTATTTTTGCCCATGGTTTTGTAAAACCAAAAATTGTTTCTAGGTTGTAGAATAACTATAAAAGGAGGGCTTGGGGAGGTGTTTGTGTAATTGAGTTCAGTTTGCAAGACTCATGCTAGAAGGAGTCTCTCCAAGTTTGAGTTGTGGTGATGCGCTCCTATAAGAACTTGCATTGCAAGTGTATTGTAATCATGTTGGTTTGATAATGCATTGTGCGAGTTTTGGAGGGTGGGGTTTTTCTCCCATAAGGGTTTCCCCATAGTAATCACTATGTTATGTGTTCTTTTTTATTTTGATTATGTTATTATGCATTTCTTGATATCACTACAATAGTTAGTTGAATTTGCATAATTGTCCTCTCAAAGATTAGCATAGGAAGTGATTCCACTCACCTTTTCTTCCTCATAGTTAAATGTAGGTTGTTGCTATCAAGAACCCTCCTCTGCTCGTACTTCCTCCTAGTTGTCACCATCATTTCCCTTCTTCACCAAGTCCAACCATGTATAAAGGAGTGGGATTTAATATGGTCTTTGTCTTATGGAATGGAAACAGAGAGAGATTTGATGGCAAGTACCCATAGGCTATACAAACTTTTTGCCTAAAAACAAAACCCTTGCGGCTTTCTCCATTCTACCCCCTCCTCTTCTTGCCAAAAACCCCTTCTTAAAAACAACACATAAAAGCATTTTTGCAACTGACCATTATGAACATGATGCTTTCCCCTTTTCATTATGTTTTTATTTTGCTATTGCTAATTTCTTTTTTTTGAAAGGAAATTAAACATACATTATTAAGAACACATATATATGAATTTATTTTTTAATAACAAACACTTCTACTTCTACCCTTCATGAATCATCATTAGTGAATAAATTTAAATTTACTTCTTACTTCTATTCGGAAATCAAAATTAGACTTTTATTCAAATTTCTTAATAAAACATCAAAACACCATGTTAACAATTTGTAATATTTATATTAACATCTTATCTAAATATCTTACATTAAACCAATTGAGAGAACAATTTCATTTTGAACTTCAAGTTTAATTTGTAATAAAATCACAAATAAATAATATGGATTTCTAAATGGTGTGTGTGTGGTAGCACAGACATCCAATACATCCCCTTCCGAGAGGCTAACCCTCTCAACCTCAACAACACTTCCATCATGATGATCCCTGCATCCACTCAAATAGTCGCAACCAAAAATGAGTCAATATCCATTATAATCAAAACATCACATCTTAATTACATCATCATTAAGAAATAACATTAACATAATCACATTATAAAATGATGACATTTAAAAAACTTCAATGACATTATCATCATAACGTATTATCTCATGTATATCCATAGTAAAATAAATCATTTCATTTTGGTAAATCTAAAATATTAACTTTCATTTATCTTAATTAAGTTTAATCCATTTTGACCAAGTCAACATTTTCACATAAGCAAGAAAAGAAATGATTCTAGGGCGAGATGTGACAGTCTTTGACATTAAAAATTTGCATAATCAATGTATGACCTATTTTACTACATAAAAGGAGAAATATTATTTAACCATTAACAAACAAGAGCTCTATGGAGCTACTGGAGCTCCTTCATTTTTCTTTATGGTTAAAGAAACATTATCAAACTATTACAATTATGGAGTTGACTTTGATAACATAATTTTTTTTTTTTTTTTTTTTTTTTTTATTATAAGCAAGAGGTCGAGGCAATATATTAATTATAAAAAGTGTACAACCCAACTCGCGAGTCCCTGAAAGGAAGGAGTTGGGTGAAGGTCCCTCAATTTTGCCTAAATTTAGTACATATAACCTTTATTCCACATTCAAAGGTTGGGTATGTGCAGAATCATGGTGTGCCAAAAAGTGGCGATCTGAAAAATATGTAGTTCTGAAATGCCTCAAAGAATTTCAAAATCTATTCCAACTTTTTTCCCACCCATCCTGATACTAAATGAAAACAATTAATACCTTTATAATTCCTACTATATCTTTCGATACCAACCTTATATGGTCATCTTTAAAACATCCCGAAAATGTATTTTTTGCATGTTCTTATGTGTTTTTTACTTCAAGCATGTAGCTGATGACTTTTTTAAAACCAAAATTTGATGTAATGAAAAAGGTTTCTTAAGAATGTTCTTATCTTTTCATAAATGTAAGGTTTGTCAAATTACGAATTCAGTAGGTAATTATTACTTATTTTCTAATGGAGTTAGCTGCAAAGTGTTGATTGACATACTGGTTGAAAAATAGTTATAACTTTCAAACCATATAAGATTTGTGAAATCCAAAAGATGCATCACATTCTATGCTTCAACTAGTATAAGAAAGAAAAAAAAAACTTAATTTTGATTTTTTTTGAACTAGTTAAGGTGGTCAGACAGGAGAGTTTTTTAATTCTGAAAATAGTATAGTAGAAAATTCATAATTAATTATTTATTTGGAATAAAAATTCCCAAAAATATGCATCACATCTAGGCATGAGTCTAATTTTTATATCTAAAATTATATTTAAAAATATTATCATTTCATTATGATTAAGGTGGTCAGACATACACCTACTTTTTATTTTCGCCCTAAAATTTTTGTAGTACTGCATTAAAATTCAAACTTTTGACCAATCAAATATTTTTTTCCCCAAATAAGGCCTTGTATTTTAGAAACTAGATTCAATTTTCTACAGATTATTTTCTTATAACTTTTTGATATAAAGTCTAGAACCACTTTAAAATTATGTGTCAAGTTGACATAACCCTGATTTGCTAGTTTTTCACTGCCACTTAAGACCATAGTTTGGTACACCATGATCCTGCACATACCCGGTTATAATTTTCCATATTCTCGAAAGAGATTTGCTCCTATGTCGTAAATTACCAAAAAAAACACAAAACCACCTACCAAAATAGATAACTACATATTTATTTTTTAGGAGTTAGAAAGACTTAAATAAATATATAATTGAAAATATAAAAGCATGAAACTGTGGGAGGTCATCAACTAGAGATTAAGGAGTAGAAACCCATAAGACTTAAAGGAGTATTTAGATAGAAGAGAAAGACGTAGAATCTAATAAACATCAACACACAAAGAGCTAATTAATATCATGACATAATACCATCTTAAATACTTCTAGAAACCAAATAGGGTGATATATCTAAGAATATGATCAAATAGGGAGTAAGAAATGCAAGAAAGAGGATGAGCACAAAAACTAAAGGTATCTCCCTATTCCTAATTAAAAGACAACTTTTACTTACCACCTAGTTTGAGCCTTCTAGTTAATAATTAATACAAAGGATGAAGCACTTATTAAATATTCATTGCTAGACACACATTAATCCCAATATTAGCTAACTCATCTCCTCCTTATTACCTTCTTGATAGATATGACTGAAAATAATTATGTCAAAATATTTGTAAGGTTATAAAGATATATCCAATTTAGCATAGATATTCTCCATTTAGGAAGGGAACCTCTTTTAAGGGCATTAATTATAATTGTGAAATACACCTTAACTTTGAAAAGTTTAATATTTAAGAATTTACACAAATGAAGGCCCTCCATAGAGCATAAATCTATGCAAAATTATTAGTAGCTCCACCTATGTATTTATCCAAGGTATCTAGTTCAATCCCTTGACTCTCATGAGTGCAAGACCCTATATCTTCTTGTCTTAGATTTTCTCTCAATGGCTCATAAATATTGAGCTTGAAAAGCCATCCTTTGAAGCCTATCAAATCTATTCTAATCTCTTTAATTTTACCTATAGTCCCTCCATCACAAAGAAAGGGAGGAATTTTCAATCCAATCCATCTATCTCTCATCAATTCATCCCAATAATTAATCTTAGTCTATTTGGGGATATACTTAAGCAGTCCTCTATTATTTAATTCAATGATAGACTTCAATCTTATTCTTTATTTGGTCAGTAGGCATCTACTTATCCTAGAAGATTCTATGTTTCCTTTCCTTCCTTTATTCCCGTAGAATTATGGAAGGAGATGTAATCCAAAGGCTATGATATAACTGTCAGTACTCAATAGAGGCCAAGAAGTCAACATAGTCTTTATTGAATTAGGAAAGCTAACATAATTCCCAATGCAAACATAGCCAATACGAAGATGAGCTTGAGAAGGGGAAATTAAGAAAGAGTTCTTTAGCAGTTTCCTCCTCAGATTCACAAAATGGGCATTTGCTAGGCTCATAAATCCAAAACTTCTTAAGCTTTTCAATAGTAAGAGCCCTATGATGAAGGATAGTCCATGATATAAATATTTCCTTGGGAAAACTTATCCCAGCACAAATAAAGAGGGAAAGGAGATGTAGAGAAACCTTGAAGAGATTCAAGATATGAATAGCCCATTTTTTAGTTGTACTCCATTTTTTATCTCTTCCCAAATGCCATTGTCCTCCTCTCCCTTAAAAGAGATCACTCTAGATCTTACAATTAACTAAAGAAGACTTTTATCTATTAAGGGATTATCATCATCATCATCAAGACTCTCCACATCTAATGCATTCCATCTTCTTCAAAAATCACATAGTCCTTCAACTTTCTTTCTTGTCTTTCTACAAAATAAGATTAGGAGTTTACAAGGGAATGATAAAGAGTATGGGGCTTATAGACACACAAAAAATATTCCCAAACTAAAGCCTCCTTACCATCCCATAGATTCCACAAGAGCTTATTAAAAGGAATCTTTTGGTATTTCAAGAGAAAATTCCAAAATTTTCAGCCTCTAAGAAGGTTGACCTCTCTAAAGATATTGAGTAGATTGGATGATGAAAGGTATTTTTGGGAAAGAATCATAACTCTTTTGAGGTTAGGGAACCTAAAAATCCTCCATAACAACATTGCTCCAAAGGCCATTCCTTGATATCTAGTAATTTTTATACCATCTCAATCTAAACTCTTAAAGCTTCAGATTTGGTCGTTGGAATGAAGAGTAAAATTATCCTGATCAACATTACCCTTTCAAAAAATGGTTCTAAAAAGAACTTCAATTTCATCAAAATTTCTATTTGGGAGATCCATATGTTAAATTAGTAAATATGATGTGTTGACAAAATAGTAGAAACTATAGTCTCCCTACTTGCTAAGGAAAGACACGTACCTTTCCATCCATCCATTTTTATTTTTAGTTTTTCTACTAGGGGATCCCAAATTTTAGAGACATTGTAACTAGAATTGAGAGGGAAACCCAAGTATCTGCAAGGAGAAATACCATTTTTATTTAGTTTAAAATGGCACAAATTTGTGTTTCCAAATTCCAAGAACTGTTGAAGAAGAAGATCCAAGATTTATCTCTATTAATCTCTTGACCTAATGCCTTCATATAGTTACCCAAAATATCCTTCCACACATAGGCCTCTTTGGCCCATCCTTCTTCAGATAGCATCGTATCATCTACAAAATGTTGATGCATAGATGTTTCACCCCCATTGTATATTAGGATACCTTTGATGGGTCCTAGAATTCTTTCTAACACATTGACCATTAAAATAAATAGAAAAGGAGAAATAGGGTCTCCCTATCTAAGTCCACAAGAAATACTAAAAAACTCCTACCACGGTGCTATTTATTATAGAATAGATTTTTTCAGTAGATATAAGTTAAAAGATTAACTCTATCCATTTTTAAGGGAAACCATAAGATTGAAGATATTTCCATTAAAAATTCTAGTCTACCCTATCATATACTTTCACAATAGATGAGCATACTAGGAAACTTATTATTCTAAACTAGATGAATAGAATCATCAGCTATAATGAAGCCACCATATAACTATATTTCTAGGACAAAACATGTTTGTTCCTCACTTATAAGATCAGACAATATCTTTTGGATTTTACTAGAATTTTTTTTAGTAAAGATCTTGTAGAGAGTATCACATAAAGATATGGGTGTGAAATAATTGAAAGATGATGCCTTTTCCCTTTTTCAATTATGGGCTATAAAATTATTATAGACTTCTCTATGTAGTTTTTTGAAGTTCCTCACTCCTTCCAAGGCTTTCATTACAACCTCTCCTATGAAGTCCTACCATTTATGAAAGAAAAATGTTGCAAAATAATTAGGACCTTGAGACTTGTCTAGATTCATATTTTTGAGAACTTCTTCAACCTCTGGTTTGGCAATCTTCTGTAACAAGATTTTGTTTTGTTCTATGAAGACTAATCTTGGGATTTTATATAGAACACTCCTCTAAGTTTTTAGACTATAATTTAGACCATTATTATAAATACCTTCAAAGTAAGAAATGGCTGAACTAAGTTCATTTCCTTAGTCAGGTTCTTTAGATTCCAATCCATTCCTTTAATGGAAGTAATTTGGTTAATAGCTCTTCTTTCTTTAGAGCTATTATAAAAATATTTTATTTCATTATCCCTTTATTCTAACCATATTTCTATCAACTTTTGTTTTCTGAAAAGTTCTTCTTTAGCCAAAACCTCCTCATATCATTGTTAGAGTAATTAGATATTTCCTAATTAACTCTAGTCACCTAAGTTAAACTTTAGGCATCTTATAATTAATTCTTTTATTAATTATTATGATGCAACCTAGGTTACACCTTTTTAGGGTTTCGGTCTCCTTTATAAGGATTATCTCTATTTGTAATAATTCATTTAGTTTTCATTATAAAAATATTTTTTTTTCCCATCAAGAATGTCTCATCTATGGATTTTGCAATTCCTATCTCCATAGCTTTTTTGCCTCTCTTTTCTGTGATAGGTTTTTTCATGTAGGTGATTCTTGGGAGCTATGTGGTTGATTGTTCATCAACTTCAACATGGTATTAGAGCTCTAGATCTTCATGCCTGTGTTCTATTATTGATAGATTTGACATTGATTTTCATTTCTGAGCTTTCAACAGTTATTTCATTTGATTTGGGGGGTCATTTTTATTTTTTGGTGCAATTTGAGCCCAAATGGACATAAATGTTGAGCTTAGAGCATTCAAAAACCCCAATTTCCATATAAGATATGTCCAATTTAGACACTGTTTAAATTTGAGGCAATTTTTTTTTTGCATCGAGAGCCTAGTGTGAATCTCATGCCTATACATGTAGTTCCTTTTGAGTGGATTATGTTTTGAAAATAGCCTATAAATCCAAAGTCAACATCATTATGAGTGGTATTTTTTAATGCTTTTCTTTTTCTGATTAGTGGTTTTCTCCATTACATGATTTTTTTTGGCTCATTTTTTTGTAATGGAGGTGGTATTTGATTTTTTTTTACCCAGGTTGTACTGGAAACACTAAAGCTCTAATACCATGATAAAAATACCATGAAGAGAAGAAACCAGAAGAGGGGAGAAGCCATGGAGAAACCCAAAAATGGGCTCTATTGACACAGGCCCACTCTATTAACTTGTAGAGAAATACATAGTTAATGCTATCTTGACTATGACATCTAATTAGCTACAATATTAATGAGATTAGTTGAGATGGATGGCTGAGTTAGTTTGTTGGTGTTTGGATGGCTGCATGTGGAAAATGAGTGGTCTATGCTGACCACCGACCACTGAACATTCTGGAAACAACTACCTGTATGGACAATAATCAATTTATCCTAACATCCCCCCCAAAAATTAATTATCAAAATATTTTAGAATCCATCCATATTATAGAAACCATGGGTCCTAGCATAAAGCCTTATTAGGTACCCATTTACAATTATGTCAAATGCTTTTACTCATATAATTTCCCCTATTATAATCACTCTAAGTTTTGTACAGATTACCCATAATTGGATCCAATATCAAAGTGGTTTTAAGTTCACCACAAACTTCAAGCACTCAAGTGGCTTTGGATTACCACAAACCAAGCACTCACTAGTTCTAATGACCATGAATCATCAGTACAGGGAAAATATCATCACTCTGGGCCTTTCTCTTTTGTACCTACATCAAACTAATTATTGAGTCCATATAAAAAGAAATCCATCTACCAAGATACATGGGTACCTAGCTACTGTACTCACCAGTTCTATAGGAATCCTTTTCACATACATGGTTTGTCAATATGTCAAACCAAAAAACTTTGGGGTGTTAGGCACAACTGATAACGCACCCCATACATTCACATAGCCCATCAAAAATCATTACTAATTCAATTTTAATCACTTAGTTGGGGGATATCAATGGAACAAACTTCTATTACATTGACTAATATCAACAACATCATAGCCTTCACAAACATTTTTTGACACATGATCCTAGCAGTTTTATCCAATCAATGCACACACAGACCTTTGCATCATCATAGACCTTAGAATTCTTTTGAATCATGACAACCAACTCACCACCAATACAACCTACTTTCACTTACTACAACCACAACTAATTTCAATAACTATTCTATAACATCAAATGCACGTACTTAAAACACAAAGAAATAATAAAAATTTCCATGATCAACATCTTCCATGCCATGTGTATGCATTCTCTATCACTCCCACTTGCACAGAGATGCTCCACATGCTTCTAATCTATGAATGACAGTGTCACACAACACTAACTCAAACACACTTCAACTTTGGCTTCCTTCTTTTCATGGCTTCTCTCATTTTTGTAACAAGCCTTCAATCTCTCATTTTATTCTTTTCACCCAACTCAAAGTGCACATTTCTAAGCCCAAATTGCTTAGATTCCTTGACAGCTCATGGTGAATGAAGAACACAATAGTAATCTAATGCACAATATGATGTACTGCTGCATAAACAATTGCTAATTACTTAAAACTTTGTAGCTTTTTCAGCTTACTTAACAAATTAACATTCACTAATCTTTATTCCATCTTTGTAATGGGCAGCCTTTTCACAACTGCAGTCTTCTCACCAAAGAATAGCAATCCTCCACACTTCTCAATCACAATCTTTCAGCCATAGCACTTCAGACTCTTGGATCATTGACCATAAACTCTAATACCATATTGGAAACACTAAAGCTCTGATACCATAATAAAAATACCATGAAGAGAAGAAACCATAAGAGAGGAGAAGCCATGGAGAAACCCCAAAAGGGGCTCTATTGACAAAGGCCCACTCTATTAATTTATAGAGAAATACATAGTTAATGCTATCTTGACTATGGCATATAATTAGCTACAACATTAATGAGACTAGTTGAGATGGACAGCTGAGTTAGTTGGTTGGTGTTTGGATGGCTACATGTGAAAAATGAGTGGTCTGTGCTGACCACCGACCACTGAACATTCTGGAAACAACTAGCTGTATGGACAACAATTAATTTATCCTAACAGGTTGACGAAATTATGTTCTGTGTAAGGAAAGTTCATTTTTCAAGCCAAGGTTGTTGTTCTCCACCGCCACTATAGTCACACACTGGTCAATACATTTTTTGATTAGAGAAGGGCCTCCTCCTGCCACTATCCTTGGCCGCATGTGGATTTGCATGTGATGCGCAATTGTTACAGCTTGGAGCTAGCTGACTTCTTTATGTGGTGGAGACACATTTTATTGGGTTATTCATATGTTTCCACGCCCTCCCCTGAAACCTTGAGTAGATTCCAGGTGCTCTCTTATTGGGATCATTAGTGTTCTATGCATGCATCTTGGTTGGTTTGATCAGTGGGACTGCCAAACTTCAGATGTGTACCATTGGTGGTGGACTTGGCACTCTATCTTTCCCAGATCTTTGGCATTGAAATTTGGTGGTCTTCCTTTCCAAACAATAGTTTTTTCAATTAGAAGTCTTCACGCTCTAGATAACCCCACTTTGATTGGGTCTTCATGCGGTTTATAAGCAACTTTACGGGCCTAAACTTGCCCTTCCCAAGCCATGAAAAAGAGGGTTTGGCTCGGTACTGCAGAGGAAGTAGTCGAGGTGGGATTGGAGTATGAGGGTGATACAGCAGCAGCTATGGATGGGGTCCCATGGATCCTGGCTTTTGACTGCACCATTACTAAAGTCTTTCAAGGACCACGTGTTTTTGGCCCAGAGCTGATGCATCAAATCCAAGCTGTCTCTGCTCCCACTGGCAGTCTCCATGTAGTTTTCAACAAATTTTTTAATAGTTTTGCGCTCCATGTTCTAAAACCCATCGGGCGTGGAACCGAATTCTAGCTGAAAGTGGCAAGGGTTTTGTAAAAGTGTTTCCTGTCCAATATCCAGGCGAGCTAAAATTCATACTTTTAGGTGGTGAAGATTGTGGTAGCTAGGAGAGATCATTGTTTGGATGTTTTTCATTAAAGGTGACAGTTTGGCAATTTCATAGATCTCCAACAATTTCCATCAACTTGTCATGGCAGCTGCTACTTGCTATTTCCAGAATCTGTGCACTCATTCCTCCCTTTTTTTGGCCTTTCTTTTGGTTCTGGTGGTTTTCTAGATTTGTGGGGCATTTTGCATGTTTTTTTTTGCAATAAATTGTGTGATTGTTTGGGTTAGAGGTGCTCAACCAATCATTGTTTACTGTTGGGCTCTTTTAAAATTATTGTCTTCCAACTGTCACGTACCCACCCACCATGAAAATTTCCAATGGGGTCCCTTGCTTGGATTGGAAAGTTTTATACATACATGGTAGATTTGATTGAGGGGCATTTTTAGACATGTGCTATATTGACCACCAATTTTAATTCGGCACCAGCCCTTTGTCCAGCATTGTGTTTCTAGTGGTTGGATATTTTCTCTAATAGGGGTCATTTTTATGGCTTTTTTTTGCCTTGACGGCCATTTGACCGTCAACTTTGGGCTCATCCTTTGCTGAAGTTAGAACTATGTCAGCACCGCATCACTACTTCTTTTCACCTCCTTGGCCTTTGTTTGGACCTATCTTTAGTTTTTTGCTCATATCTCAGGCATATGGACTCTATTTTTTGCAAACGATATATCACAGGAAAGTTGGTTTTGAGCCCATCATAGTGGTATAGATAATTTTCAGTTTTGATGTTGTTTTGATAGCTTTTTCTGCTGTCAAAGTTAGGGGTACAATTTTGCACTCTGGGAGGCATATCTTGAGCATCTGATCTCCAATTTGAAAATTCTTTATATCATTGGAAAGCTCTTTCCAAGATCCTTCCTGTGATACTAGTTATTTTTCTAGATTCTACTCCAAGTACATTCTATTTAGTCTTTTGTATTTTTGTATTCTGGTGGATAACTTGGTTGTTTCAGGTCTGCGGATCCATTTTTTTGCTTCAAATGATTCGTCATGACTTGTACTATCTTTTGTATTATTCATATGGCTTTTCTAATCTTTGTAGACATCATTTGTATGCATTGTTGCAAACGCACCAAGATAAAGCGCCATACTACATCTATATTTTTCATTTCAATTGTTTCCCTCCTTTTGCCTTCTGATTTGAGTAGTGTCATCTAAGGACACTCATATAGATTACTATATTCTTGGGATTCATTATATCTTATGTCTTATTGTACATGCATTATTCTGATAAAGTTCCATGGGGTGTTGATGTTTAGCCTTTGTTTGCCATCTTCCTTTATCCAGTGAGTGTCCCTTCCATGACATTAGCTTCATGACTTGTCTAAGATTGATCACCTCAGTATACAAATATGTACTCTTTTGTGCATCTTGATCATGGTTCCTTGACTTGCAAATCTTTTGGCCCACTTTTTAGTAGTCTATCACCTCACCCTTGTCTGCATTAGGGGGGTTCTTCTATTGTTTCTCATGCTTCCTTGTTTTGATTGATTAGTTCTTCAGGCTTTGGTTTTTGATGCCATTTGTATCTTTCAGTTTAGTTGTTTTCCTTTGTGTGCCTCCTGAGTCAATATAGATTATAGTCTTCTCTATCTAGTCAGGTTCTATTTTAGTGGAGGTTCTTTAGATCAGCAGTAACTTTTGATAGAGTTTCGTAGCTTCTACCTGCTTCGGTGGTGTTCTACATGATCATCTTTATTCCTATCTTCTGGGACATTCCCTAGTTTGGAGGCTTTTTTAGTCCTTCACTACCTTCTTTCCACATGTTTTTTATCTCTTTTTGGAGTAGAGTTTTTCCCATGTGATTTTTTCCATTTCTCCTCTTTATAGAAATTTGGTTATGCTTGGGTACCTCATTAGGCTTTGTTTTCCAAGACCCATTTCTACTTTCAATAGTAGTTTCTAAGTTTTTAGCTACTCCCTAAGTTTATCTTAAGGGAGGGTGTTAGAGCAATTAGATATTTCCTAATTAACTCTAGTCCCTTGAGCTAAACATTAGGCATCTTATAATTAATTCTTTTATTAATTATTATCATGCAACATAGGTTACACCTTTTTAGGGTTTCAATCTCCTTTATAAGGATGATCTCTCTTTGTAATATTTCATTCAATTTTGACTATAGCAATCTCTTTTTTTCTGATCAAGAATGTCTCATCTATAGATTTAGCAATCCCTGCCTCCATACCTTTTTTGCCTCTCTTTTTTGTGATAGGTTTTTGCATTCAGGTGATTCTTGGAAGTTGTGGAGTTGATTTTTCATCAACTTTAACAATTGTTGCATAAGCTTTCTTTCTTCAAGGAATTGAACCTCTCCCATTCCATTTTCTATAACTTTCTTCTTTAACAATTCCACTTTTTCTTCTAGACTTATCTTATCCTCAAAGATATTACCAAAGAATTTAGAGTTCCACTCGTGTAACTTGGATTTGATTAGTTTCAATTTACTAACTACCTGGAACATCTTGAATCCCAAGACTACAATTTCCTCCAACTGTTTCCTCATAGATTGATCATACAATTATCATTTTTTAGCCACATTTTATCAAATATGAAAGGACGATTACTAGCCCATTTATTTTCTAGAATTTTAAGCTCCACGGTATAGTGATTCAAATTTGATATTTGTTTAACTTTAGATTGTAATGGAATGGATACTGATGATAGGTCTCCATACAAAATGAAAACTTGTCCAATATTTGTGTGACATTACTAAACCCTTCCTTCTATTATTCAAAGTGACGGTGTCATTTGATCAGGTCAACTCAAGATGACCTAACAATGGCATTAAAATCTCCTCCTAGAATAGATAGACCTTCATGTTCTCATGTTATCTTGTCTTCTAACTATTTCCATAGCCTAGTTTTATCTCCATTATGAAATTCAAATCTGATTCCTTTCATCATACCACTCATACAATTTTTTATGAATTTCTATATATGAAATTGATACATTTCTAGAATCCCATATTATGGAAAGACCACCAAAAGGCCCTTTATCAGGGAAATATTTAACCTTCCTCAATCCTAGAATTATCTTTAAAACTTATTCATTTCCTAACTATTAAGTTTTGTTTCCTAAAGAATAATTATGCCATCTTTATTGTTAGTACCACAGTCTTTTAGATATCACTACTTGTTAGGTGTACTGAGGCCCCTAAAATACAAAATTTAAGACATTCATGGTGCTTTGGGAAGGAAATTTCCCTTCCCAACATTAAGAATATCACTTAATATAATTTGACCCTTAGCTCTCACATCGTTTAGATGTTGTTCTTGCAAGGATTTCCCCTGTCACTTCCTTAATACTTCCACACAATTGGGACTTTTGGTATATGGGAGGATGACATACCTAATCATAAAGGACCTATAAAATCCTCAGTCTACTTTTCTAACCCTTCTTTGACAATAATGGGGATTGTCTCCCTTTCTATGTCCCTAATTCTGGAATCTTAGAGATCAAAATAGACTTTTGCAACTTGAGTTCCTCCTCATCACAAATGTCATCAACAAATTGATTCATAAGATCTTTAAATACCAAATTATTCAAAGATTCTATCAAGTTGTTAACTTCAGCTTCCTTTCTTTTAAGGGTTTCACTTCAATCTCCTTAATAGAGAGTCACCTAACTTAACAAATTCTTTCCATAGAAGTCTAGTAATGGGGTGGAACCTCTAAATGGTTGACTTCCTCATCTAGATTTGAAATAATGATGACCATGTTGAGGTGGGGATGACAGCCTCCGATTTTTCCTTCTTCTTCCCCATCCTCTTGGTGGCTTGTGAATCTTTCTTCTTCATCACTCCTTATAGTTTGATTATTTTATTCCTTCCTTTGATTATCCCCAAGATGGGGTTGAGTGGAAGATAAATCCTGATAAATACTGAAGAGACCTTCAACTAATTGTGATTTAATGTGGAAATAATTTTACAATCAACAACAATATATAGGGTTTTAAATTCAATAGTGTTAACTTCTTCTTTCACTATGAAAATTGGACTTGACACAACCAAATCTGATTATGCCAAACCTACATAAGCTCTAGCACTAAATACAATTGCTCTGAGTATGTCCTCATATAAAACATCAATTGAAAAATTTGGTAATAGGATTTATCTTTCTACCTTGAAATTAGACATTTTTTGGATAAAAAAAGGAACTCCAATCTAATAATTTAAAAGGAAAACCATTTAAAACTAAAGTATTATCCTACATAAGTTCATCCTTAAGATTTCTTTTATCACAAACTAAATTAATTAATTAATCTCCATTACTATTATATTAACATGCTTATCTAGAATGCTTTTTTAGCCAACTCGCCACAGACACACCTCTATATGTGAACTTTTCTAACAAGGTAAAAGACCTTGGTCTTGACACCTCCTCTAGACATATGCCACCAGATGGATTGATAAATGAATTTCCTTCTAGGCATGCTGTGATACTTTTGGCTTTTGAGAATATTTGTACATCCCCGAGTTAGGAAATCCTCCCTATTTTTTTATTATCACAGTGTTGTGGAACCGTTCTTCTTTACATCCTCTATTTTCTCTTGAAGAGGGGCGAAGGGGTTTGAAAACCCCTAGTTTCCATTGTTGACACTTATAATTCGTGGGGACATTATGTTTATGATCTAGTACAGATCAACTTTGTCTCTTTCATGACATGCAGGATCAAACCATAGTCCATACATCATTCGCATCCTCTCCCACCTAGATCTGAACAAAGGATTATAAAAAGGGAGATCATATTTTTTCTCTATAAGTGTTCACTCTGTCTTCAAAATTGCAACGCATTTGGCTGAGAATTCCTGTGATTCACTAAAGCAAAAACAGAGCGCATTTTTCCAGAGTTTATCATTGTTCGATCCTTGCTCTCCAATATTATTATCTACACAATTAATTCAATATCTACCAAGTCTTCTCACAAATGATTATCTGGTGTTCATGTTAAAGGTCTTTGATCACTACTTTGTTTAATGTAGATTAGGCTCGGTAATCAATGTCTTTAGAAGAAGGAAAATCGGGTGGCAAGATTGGGACTTTGTTATAGACTGGAAATAATGAATGCTTGGTTGGAATTACAATTTGCCTCTCAAGGAAAATTTTTGTACAAATGAAAACTATCTTACTAAAAGAAATAACTCACCCCAGAAATCACTGAATCAGTAAGTTGATTATTTGTTGGAAATGTCTAAGGAGGACCCTACGCTGCCACATGAGATCCAGGGTACAAATTGATGTGTGTTTGATGGAGAAGATTGGCGAAGATAATTGAAAATGGTTCACCACGTTATCCAATCTTTGGTTGTTGATGGCACTATGGAAGAAGTTCGCACGATGACCAATCGGTTCAAATGACAATATCACTTAGATTCTCTCTAGATTTGTTGTGGGTCTCAGATCAGGTTGTTGTAGAAGTCATTGATTGAATGTTGAGCTCTAGTTATCCTTCATTGTTAATTAAACATTTATATTTTGATTATTCCACTAGAGGGGTAATCTAGAGCAATAGGAAATGAAAACTTATTGCAGATGTGCTAGTAAATAGTTTGTCCCTCTTTAGATTAGATCCACTCTGACCCTTGTGTACTCAATTGAACTCTGAGAAATAAACTGTAATCAACAGATGGTTGGTGTATTCACCCTATCACCGCCCTTTGAATTCAAGGGTATAGGTCTGCTATGTAATGTTTTGCAGTGAATTTTATTTTGAAGAGACCCTACTTCTAATTATAGGAATTCTCTTAACCAAAGAAAACGAGAGCCCTGTGGCCAAAGGATACTCATGTAGAGTATGGATTTGATAGCTTACAATGCTCACAACTATGAATACATGTAAACCTCTTTCTAATTTCCTAAATTAACTCCTAACATGTATATCCTTAATTAACAATTTACGAACAAAATTAACATATGCAAACCACAACAAGGGAATCAGATCTATAATTGAAGATGAGAACAATGTTCAAATTACCCGAACTGCTAAGAAAATAATAACACACAAATTACTATAAATTAACAGTTTCACCATCAATCATATCCCATTTCCTAGCACATAAATGAAACATGCAGTTAAAATAAACAACAAATTTTTAGAGGAAATTCAAAGACTCACTCAATTATCTTAGTAATAGAGGCAAATTCACACTAGAATATTGTCAATCTTCTATTAATTTTCAAAAACATACATTTATAGGCCCTATATCTTTTGCAAGATTTATAATCATAATTAAATATTCAAAATGATATGAAGAGACAGAGTGAAAATAGCAATTAGAATGACATATGTCATGCATTAAGAGTCACAATGGTTAATTCAGAGTAGGGGTAGTTGAACATCAATTATCTTTTGATTTGGTGGCATCCTAGCTTTCCTCGAGGCATTTCAGGGAGGACTATGGTGACTCTCCCATTGAGTTTTGTAAGTCATCCTAATAGATGCAACATTGATGATCTTTCTTTTTGAGTGATTATGTGGGGACCATGAGTGGTTTATACCCTTGGGGTGATTGGATTCATGTTATGGTATCAATAGCTTGTTTATGTTTTATTCCTACTTTATGAAATTGTGATATTATTGATTATTTATGAAGTATTTGAGAAATACAAATTCACAAAACCTTAAGAACACCTGGATGCAAGAACCTATCATAGAGAAGAAAAGACAAAGAAGAGATAAGGGTCTCTCTCTCTCTCTCTCTCTCTCTCTCTCTCTCTCTCTCTCTATATATATATATATATATATATATATAATATCGGACTGAAGGAATGAATGAAATTTAGAATTGATCAATCCTTATAGAAGGAGATAAACAAACTAAAAGGGAAACCATGAGAGGTAATGATATTTAGTACTTACAATTTAATTATTAAATGGGAATGCATGTGCATAAAGAAAAATCTTAATAAGGGAGTAAAGGTAATTTAATAAATGAAATAAAATTAACCCTTTTCTCTAAAACCCCCCCTTAAGATGAAAACAATGCAACTATAAACAATGTATGAAAAAGAAAGGAAATTACAATGCTGAAAATAAACTTGGGTTTTGGCAACAAGGCCTGATAAGGTACCCAATCAAAACCAAATCTCATGAAATGCAAAAATAGAGAAAACCACGTAGGAAAAAACTTACTGCAAAGGGAAATAGAAATAAAAAATATAATTGATATGTCTAAAGAGACTCTCTCAAAACCATAAGTACAATAAAACCCCTCATAAATAGGGCAATGTGGCTCCATTCTAAAAGAAGAAAATGAACTAGACAAGAAGGATGAAACCCCTAAATTTAAGGTGAAGCTAGAAGTCCTAACTGATGCTCGAAGGAGAATGTATGAGAATCCTAAAATAAAATCTATAATGAAGGTGGGATAATAGGTGTGTTGACTCTGTCATCTGAGAGGAGATGTATGTCCTCTAATATATCCTCAATAATTGCACTAGGTGACTTGATGAATTGAGTTCCAATGGTAGGAAATCTTGAAGAGTAATCTTGTTCAATAGATAAAATATGAATAGGAGGTGGAGGTGTAGAAGTCAAAACATTGGTCTCAAGAACAACACATAATTTCAAGTGATCCAACTTCACCTCAGTAGTCTATTATGAAGAAGGAGAGTGAGTCTTTGATAGTGGAGATGGTGCACCAAAACGAGAGACAAATTATAGGTGAGAAGAATGGTCAAAAGTCCCTGTAGCAATAATATTGCATGTATCACAATCTCTGATGTGCACTGAATCTTGTGCAAACTCAACTGTATTCCTTATCCCATTGTGTGTAATCTAATAAATAGAGAGAATATTAGAGTAAAAAGATGGAATACATTGTTCATCACGAAATGTATTGACATCGATGTAAATAGAAAACTTTCCACATATAGTCATAATAGTGTTGTTCCCTATCAAAATGGGTAGAGTAGGAAAAGCCTCAAAATAATACAACAAGTCCTGAGAAGATGCCATATGGTGTGAAGCACCTAAATTTAGTAACCATCTAGAATAATATGGAGTACTAGAACTACACATAGTGCATGACCCTTTACTATTTCTTTACCATTTGATTGAAATGATAATGATGAAGAAGATCTGTGAGAAGTAGAAGCAATATCAATATTTCTCTTCTGAAGGAGAGCTATCAAATTTGAATCCTATTTGGCATAGCCATCTAAACTCTTCTCATAGAAATGTAACTCATCATGATTGGGTTTACTAGAATAATCAATCTTTTTGGCTTTGGTTTATGTCCCTTAGTAGGAGGTGGGCTTGATGTGATTTGAGGGATTGAACCAATGTGAGACTCTATAGGATCCTACTTTTGTCTCTTCTCCTTCTTTCCTGAAGATGTCTAAGCTACCAATGCATAATTTTATGAGACCATGAGAGAATCCAACTAAGAGAGCTTATCTTTCTCTCAAGTTAAATAATCAAAAAAATCCTCAAAAGATGGCATGGTAAATCTACTACCCAAATCATCCATGGTTGAATGGAAGGTAGAAGTGAAAATCTAAAAGTGTCCACAAACCATAGAAAGAATCAGGTAAATGCACTAACTATCAGTCTTAGTTTTCCCACAACCCTATAATAAAGATAATTTTTGTTTGAACTTCATCAAGAATTCCTCAATGGAAGGAAAATAATCTAGTACAAGAGAGGTAAGCTTTGCCTCAATCTGTAGTGCCCTAAACTCATTCATTGTACCAAACAAGTTATCAAGCTTGGTCCACATAGCTAGAGGGGTATTGTACCAATCAAGATGAAACTATATACTATTAGATACCTATAAAGAAATCAACCCCATTTCCTCATACATTGTGGTCCTATGATGCATGACTAAAGGCCTCTATAAAACTAGTTGCACTATGTCTAAACAAAACCACAATCCTTTTGACTAGAAAAGTTATTTCATTAGGGACATCCATGTGTGATAGATATGAGGGGTGAGAAGTTCTAAAAAAGAAGAAGTCTTTGTCATTGTTTTAAAAGGTGTTAGATTCTTTTTGAAAAATTTCTACCTTACTGATATAAATAATAGAAACAATAATACAAAAAATCCCCCGCAATGCAAAAAATTGAACCTTGGCTACTACAAGAAATGTGTATAAAAGAAAAGAGAAAAACGGCTTTAGTTTGAGAATCACATATGCCTTTGAAAAATAATAATGAAAATAATAGAGAATCTAGACAATGCTCAAGAAGATCTTTCTATCACTTTGTTTGGATCGAAAAATAGAGCTAAAATAAGTAAGTTATGCTCTCCAAAAGATAGAAAACATCATCTGACTTCGACAAAAAAAATGTACCAAATTGGAAAAAGATAAAAAAAATTACCTCCATTATCATGACCATTTTGGAATCACCTTTCTGGTGATATTTCATTTTCCAAATAATGACATTGTATGCTCAAGTTAGAGCCAAAATATTGACAGGGCCTCTAGAAGTGAAAAAAAGATTGCAAGCCCCAATAAAAATTTGAAAATAGGTTTAAAGAATAAGCCCCCAACCCCCATGTGACTGCAGGTTGAGCACTAGTGACCAGGAGGTTGTGGGCTAGAGGCACACTCAGAAAAGGAAAAGATTGGGCAACACACACTGGGTAAGCAACAAGTCTGTCGAGCTGTGGTTGCGAGGATAGAGGTGGTTGAGCGATCACCAAAATTTGAAACATGACATTGAAATGTGAAACATGAACACCATTTAAATCACTGCTAATGAATATTTTGAGAGATCGCAATGGTGTTTAAACACACCACATGGTTTAGAGGAAATTGCAGTGATTTTCTAAATTGCCTACACTTTTGAGCATGTTTTTTTGAAAAAAAAATCCACCTCAGCATGTGTGCAGAGGGGTGTACACCATTGGTAGGCAAAAAAAAATTGTCTTAAATTTTCTCAATGTTCAAAATTGATAGATTTTATATGAAAATTTGGGTTTTAACATCTCCTGAATCCAACCATGAGGTCATTTTTGCCTCAAACTGCTCCATTTTTTAGAGAACCCTCTATTTGTATAAAAAATACCAAAAAATAACCAAATTTGATAGAACAAACCCTTGTTCCCACTTTCTTAGAAAACTAAACAAGCTATAGCATGTTAGATGCTGATACCATGAAAGATTTAAGAAATAAAAATCCAAAAAACCTGAAGAACACCTGCATAAAAGAGCCACTCATAAAGAAGAGAAGACAAAGAAGAGGCAAGGGTTTTTCTCTAAAAGTGTTTAAAATTATATTATTAGATTGAAAGAAAGAATGAAATTTACAATTGATCAATCCTTATAGAAGGAGATTGAAAACTTAAAAGGGAAACTGTGAGAAGTAAATGACATTTAATAATTACTATTTAATTATTAAATGGGAATTCATGTGCATAAAGGGATATCTTAAGAATGGAGTAAATGTAATTTAATAAATTAAATTAAATTAACCCTTTACTCTGATAGTTTCACTAAGGTTATGCTAGTGGTTACTTGGATTTATATTATGTGTTTCATGTGTATCATTGAGATGTGAATAGTAGTAAAACTATATATAATTTGGTCTATTGCACTTGACTTGGTTCCTATAGCAATGTTATATCACAATATTTTTACCATATTTGTATGACACTTATCTATGATGTTATTTGTGTATTTTACATTTGAGGTTTATTACATTGCTTCAGGACAACTATTTGAGATTTGTATGATATTGTACCATTATGTTGTTTGGCAATTTGGTTATAATTTCAATTATTAAATACTTCGAATAAATAAGATATGAGTTATGTATATCTAAATTCATTGACTATTTTGATATAGATGTCATCTTGTTCTTATAGTAGACTTGTGCAAAGATTAATGATGCTTCTTTAAATCAAAGTAATTTGATGCATTATTACGTGATTACACATAATTATTGATTCTGCTATTATGTATTGTGTATCTAAACTTGATCTTTTTTTTTAATATACATGACTAATATCCCTTAAAGTGGCACATGGAGTTAGTAATTTCGACCTTTCATTTCAAGCTAATATCATCCCTATATGGGTGACATATCCTTCTAATTATAATTATTAACCCTCTTATAATTGGTAAATCCATATTCACATTGCATTATGTTATTAGACTAGGGAGAATGACTATGCATTTAAGCTTCCACATTTGTGGAAGAAATAATTAAATTAAATGTTGATTTAATTGGTTTGGAAATTTTTAATTATTTGATCTAATTTAGTTTATTTTTTTCTAATTCATTGTAGTTGAATTTCAAGCGATTAGAATTTAACAATTTAATTGATACAAGGGGTCAATTGGTTACGAAGTTATTTCAATAGCCTAATTTATAAGTCACTTTGGAAAATTTCTTATAATGGTAAATGAAAAATTTGTTACACTCTTTCTATTTACCATTTTATGTTCTATGAGAGAAATTACTCAAACCCTCTTTGGACTTAATTATTGTTTTGTTCATTGCATGAGTTTGGCTCAACTAATATGAGATTGGACTCATTGGATTCATATTAGGATTTCTCCACTTTGTTGAAGGTTTCAAGCAATTTGACTAAGTATCCATTTATTTTGTCATGTTCTTTCTTTTTACCAAACATGTGAGGTAGATATTTATGGTTTAATTCATTTTACCTCTTTTTAGTTCTTTTTTTTAATTGCTAAAAGTTAGAAAGTGGAGAAAAAGTGTTCACCTAAGTTTTTACGTAGTTTGCACAACTAGGTTGGATTGGGGTGAGCATTTCTTATTTGTAAGAATGTAGAAAAGAAAATTTGTGCACTATTATGGAAGTTAAATTTTATTAAAATTTTAGTTGTTTGGACATGTTTATTAAATAGGTTTTTGATTTCATTGAATTCCAAAATATTTGATTTCTATAACATTTTAAATTGCCTCATTTTGTGTGTCATTAATTTTTGACTCATTCTTGATTTTTCCTGATTAGGGTTTAGATTTCATAGCCCTTGCTACAACAAGTAGGATTGCATAAATTTAATAGTTATAAAAAATTCTAGATTATTTTATTTCTTGATCCAAAGTTATTTTTCTCATATTGGTTGTGTGATCTTTTGAATTTCGCTAAATTTTCTAGATTGTGAATCCAAGTCTAATTTATGGATTTTATTGGAAACCTTCATTCTTTGACCATATTCTAGAGATGGTTTTTCAATCTTATTTGTCTATAAGAAGTTTGAATTCTATCATTTTGTTATTGCCTCACCTTGTGTACGACCCATATTTTATTTATATTTTGGCCATGCTTATTTAAAATGTGGAAATGAAGTGTATTATATGTTTCCTTTCATGTCATGCTTTTTCTTTATAGACATTGGGATTTGTGTAGAAATCATGCTCCTTGATTTAGGTTGGTTGAGTGAGTTCATGGTTCTTGGTGATTTCTTTCCTTCTTTGGATTCCTAAAGAGTCCATACTCCCAATAAGATTCTGGGTTGAGTGATCTCACTATACATGTACAATTCATCACATTCTTATATTCAACCCTTACATTATTATTACTTGATTATATTTAGAAATTTGGCTGTGGCCACACATAGTATGCATGCTTATGATTGGATCTTGTGAGACTGAAACTCATAGATATATGTTAGTTGATAGATTGTTTATTTTAGGGTTTGCATTGGGAACTTGCATTTCCTATAGGAACTCACCATGTGATGAGCACGAGTACTTAGGGTAGACATGTGGAGTATATTTTGTCTTGTACCCTACCCTGAAAGTGACCTACAACATAACATAAGGAGATTTAAACAAGTTATAACCAAAAATATTAAATGGGATGGCAAAAAATAACAATTAGATAGGTGACAACCTGTATGATCTTCGAGCATCTTGAGAGAACCAGTGTGATGGTGTAGTGTTGGGCCTCCCATGGGAGTGTGTTACCATAGTAGGTGTTGCGCCTTGAAAGGGAGAATGTTATGGCACTAGATATTGGGTCTCCTATGGGCATCATGTTACCAAACCACTTATAGCTTGGGAATTTTTATGCCAAATGCTTACACTCCACAATAGTCCCTACATGATAATCATATAGAGTGTCTCACCAATAACTTGTTGTACTATACACTAGTAAATTTGGACCCAATTTTTGACCAATTTTGGTCAAAATTTCAACCCAGGTTCATTGCTATTTTTCTAATCAAAATTTTGACCAAATTGCAGGTTGGTCAAAATTTTGACGAGAAAAATAGCGACAAACTTGAAGGGTAGCTTCAGAAAGAAGAATCCAATCCAATGAACAAAAGATAGCCAAAAGCTAGTTAAGTCTAACAAAATTCAAGCATCTACCTAAAACAAAGGAACAATTTGATAGTAAGAGCACAAATAGTCAAATGAATTCTATGAAAAATCATATTATTTGATGAATCCTATTGTGTTTTCAATCTATTTATTGTGACATCCATCATATTTAACATCCATATATGAGCTGCATTGATATACTTTTTCAAGTTAAGTAATTTGTGAGGACATATTGTAATGATCTAGAGGGGATCATTTCAATATTTTCTTTCCTTTAGCATTATCTAAAGTTTATGATATGTTAAGAAGAGTTTAATGATTTCCATTTTTTGTATTAAGGTAAGTGAACTTAATTCTTAGGTTTTACAAGAAAATTGTAATAGATCTTCTGTCTCATACTTGAGAAGATCTCTCAAATCTTGGATATATGCATGTATTGGTAGACAATATTTTGATTTCTCATGACATATCTTAAAAAAAAATTCTATCATGTTTAAATGTTGTCCAAAACATGTCCATGTACCATTTGGAATGGTAAGTATATAGAACTAAGATAGTTTTCAAACAAACTATCACAAATAATTAGACAAAATAAACCACAAATTAAAATTTTGGCATATCTATAAATAAAGCATGCGGTTTAAATTCAGTGTAGGAATAAATAGCTTGTATGGCACTTTTCTTGTACTCACTACATCATTCTCATTAAAAATTGGAACTACACACAACTCTAGCAAAGAACCTACAATTTCATTCAATTGTTTTCTAAACTCTAAATCCTTCAATTCATTATCAGTTACAAGAAGTATAGATGATGCAACATCCACCTACATGATAGCAAGACATACTTTAATTTGTGTAATGTATTGAAATAAATTATCTTTCCTATTTATCTCCTAAGAAATTATATTGAGAATTAGAAATATGAAAATCATAAATAAGATTAAGGCTATTGCAAACCTAACTAAACAAACTATCATACAGAGCCATGAGACCAGTTTTTCAAAAAATAACACATGGTTTTCCATCAAGTGTTGGAAATAAAATAGGGAAGTAAACTCTAAGAGGGGGGTGGATCAACACATAAAACTTTCAACATCAAAAACATTCTCCACACATTCATCTCATAATCTATGCATATAAACAAAAATACCAAATTAAGCATTATATACATCCATAGAATGAAAGTTAAACATTTAACACATGTATGACACAAGATATTTGGTCACCTAGAAACCCTCCAAGGAGAAGGTAAAATTTTGTGGAGATCCCACCCACAAATCTTCACCACTGAAATAATAAAGTGTATCAAATGAAGGTTACAATATTTTGATCATGAAAGATGATCTACCCTGTGAAAGGTCTTCCCTATTAAAGGATTTCATTACCCTGTTAGAACTGTGCCTGGTAAAAGGACTTTAACCTATAATGAAGTAAGCACCCTATTAAAGGATTTAAAATAGCCTATGAAGACTACTCTATTAAAATATTTAATTGATTCACCTATTAGAATGTTTTAGCAATGATCCTTTAGTTAGTACTCTATTGCTTGATGTTAGATCACCTCTTTTCTGATGTGTACTTGATCCTTTTTGATTAGATGTATCTTTGTTGTCTTCTAATTCATTTCCTTTGTTCTCTTCTAACTAATTCATCAATGTAACTCAAATTAAAATTCCTTAGTCACCATGAATGCTCTTTTTGTGCATGCAAACTTCTATCCTTTATCCTTACAACATTCATAAAAAGTTTAGGGTTTTTCCTCCTTAAGAAGACTTAGGTGACTTAGGGTTAGGTATAAATCAACAATAGTGATTCACCCATATTTTCACTTAATCCTTCCCTATTTTTGATTGGATGCATGTAATGTATAGTGATTCATATTTAAGATTCATCCTTATCATCAATATCATATAACTTGTGACTTGAAGCTCTTGATGGTTTACATCAACTAAAACTTCAATATTGTAACTTGGGACTTGAAGTTCTTGATGCTTGGCATCAACTAAAACTTCAATATTGTACCTCAACCTCTGAATGACTTAGAACCTATTGATCACTCAGCATCTAAATAACTTAGCATATACTATCTACTTGGCACTTCAGTGACTCAGCACTTACTAGTTACTTGGCACATACTAAATATCCTTCACTCAACATATACTATCTGACAAGTTATGCTCGGCATGTATTACTTGTTCGGCGTGAACTATGTAAATGAATTAAGTATATTGCCACTCATATGTCCAAACCAATATGAGATTAACAATATACCTATCTGACATGAGTGGTAAAAATACTTGGTCATGCATTAATAACTCTAAGTCTTGCAAGCATAACTCAGATAATATCCATTTACATACAAAATTTCAAAACTTTAAAATTTTGCAAAAACTTATGACTCATCAGTCATACCTCAAAATTCAATAACTCCCTTTTAGTTGATTGTGTTATTTTGTATCTAAACCAAAACCATTCCTCCTACTAAGTAGATTTGCATAAGTTGATCTATATACTTTGTTTCTGCCATTGACTCCACTTTTATCAAAAGTAGTAGCTCCCCCCAAAAATATTATGTCCTCCATTATCTCCCCCATGCTTATATATCCCCCTTTTTGACACCGATGTCAAAAGGTTATACACTTAGAGTCTATTTCTCCAAATGATGGGCCTCAAGCATAATTTTCAAAGAAGCATCCCAATTGTCACAAGAAACCTCCAATGATTTGATTTGGATGGCCATCTCAGCAGCAAGGTGTACTAAGCCTTCATGAGTAGAAAGATGCATATCTTTCTTCATGAGTGTTTCAGCAAAGGCTAGATCCTTGTGCAATATCTCCATATGTAGATTCATGATAGACTGGATGATGATTAGTGTAGCCTTAATGTTTGATTCATCTCTACATGTAGCACTGCTAATTGACTATGGGAGTTTAGGAGATTCCTGAAATGTTTTTCACTTTGGGCTAGAGACCTTGGTACAGATATACCAAATGACTGCATATGATTCTCCAAACTCATTATGTGCCTTTTGATTTCCTATGTGAAGAGTGTTTGATTGCACAATTTTGTGTATAAAGAGAAAATATTCTCTAGTACCTTCTTCACATTATCAATTTTGGTTGCTAACTCAACTTGTGATAGTGCAATAAAACTTTATATGTTTTCATTGACCTTACTCTCAAACTTTCTTTCAAACCATTTAAGGAATTTCATGTTTGAATCCAGATATATTTCGTTAATATTTTCAGCTATGCTAGTTAGCTTCTCTATGATAAGTGTTGTTTCTTCTGGTTGTAGCAACTAAAATGCATCAAGAAAAATTTGTTTGATATCTAGCAAATATTTCTTCTACCTAGGCTCCCTTTTGATTAGTTCTTGTTCCTTTTTCCTTGCAAGAGAATCTTATAGTATGCCCATTTGTTCAATAGCAATGATTTCAAGATTAAACATTGGTAACTCAATCACTTTATCCAAATTCACATCACCAAATGATGTAACTTCAGCTACCTTGGATATTCTTGGACTCGCCTAAATGATTGTAAACGTATAGCTTCTATACTTGGCCTATGAAGAGCTTGACTTAGAGGAGTAACATATTTGGTAAAATCACTAGTGTCTATATTATAAGTTGCTTCTCAGGTTTTACAGCCAAATTTAGCTCTTCACTACTATCTTGTGCTTTCTCTACATTCTCAATTGCACCTTGATCTTGTGTTTTAGGTGTAGGAGAAGCATCCTGTCCTATTTTTTCTTGACTTCCTTCATTCTTTTTTGTTTCATCTTTTTTCTCTCTAATTATCTCTCCCTTGTCATTTTATTTGATGTTTTCATTTCCTAAGACTAGAGTACTTTGCACCAATGTAATGACAATAGAAGTTTTTGTCTCCTTCCTTTGATATACCACAATAGGTAATGTATCTTGTATCATGTTTAATTGAGAAGGGATTTTAGATGTCTCTTTGGTCTAAATATCCTCCCCTATAGATGTCTTGTCTACCTTCTCAATCTCATCAACACTTACTAGTACAGGATTTTGACAAAGTTTAGCCTAGGTAGTGGATTCTACTAGTATCTTCTTCAAGTCTTCCTCTATAGGGGGATTGATGTTATAAGTGATAGTATCAAAAACATCCTTAATCTTTATAGTATTAGTGTTTGTATTCAATTAATGTTAAGGACTGGCACTCGACACTAGTGTATCTAGTACACTATGTTCCATTCGTTGCTCATCTTTAGCCAATGCATGTGTATCTTCATGTGTCTCAGTGCCTTCCTCACGTGAAACTTTCTTAGTGCCAACTATGGTAACCTTAGTTACTTTTTGTTGTTCATCTCTGTCCTCACCTACCTCAATAGGTGTCTGTATTATTTCCTTGGTGTTGTCAAACCATATAATGACTTCCACAACTAGGTAGCATTCTATATAACATCCTCAATATTATATTTTAATGTGTTGAATGCCCTATATTTTGGTGCAAATTTCCTAGTTTTATTTTTTATTTCCTTAGCCATTGTTTCCCTATCTAATTCTAGCATCACTTCTACAAGTCTAGTCTCATTGATTTGTCTTTCTATATTGAGACTATATTGCCACTTTTGTTGAACTCTTTCTTATAGAGATTTTGGTAATGAGTTGGCAATCTCAATTGGGGTTTGTTTGAATTTTTCCATCATGGCATATATTGACTCCTCTACTTGATTCATCTCAACTTTTCCAAGTTTATCAAACTCAATATGTGTGAGACCAGATAAATCAACATTATTCTTTATGTTCTTACATATACTGTCTAAATCTAAGGAAGGATGATGATTTACCATTTTGAATTGGTTGTTGTCATCATATCACGTCCTCTCTTAATCAAATTTAGTTGGAGCTATATACTTTCTCTTTGATCTCTTGATAGGCTCCTCTTGTTCACTAGTTGATCTAGCCCTCTTCTCTTTTCGCATATCTACCTCTTGAGCCTTTTTGGTAGTAGCTCTTGTGTTGGTTCAAGTTTCTTGAACTGTAGGCTTAGATTTTACAACCTTCCTTGGTTTGCTAATTGTTGAGGCTTTACCTTTCCTCTTCTTTTTCTCAGGTACTTCACAAGCTTCTTCTCCCTCGATGCCTTCTTCATTTTCTACTTCTTCTACTTGATCTTTCCCTTGACCTTGAGTTAAGGCCAGTGGTGCTTGAGAATGAATTTCTTTTTCTTCTTCTTCATTTTCCTCTACTCCTTCACCAAATTTTTCCTTAAGCTTCTTGACAATCTTGTTTTCTTTTCTTATGATTGAGGCAATCTTCAAAGCCATTGTTATCTTAGATTTAGCCACATCATAATTAGATATTACTTTAGTGGAAAATATTTACCTTTTGGCAATCCCGTCTCATGGTTTGATCATCATTTGGTGAATAGCACAAGCAATGTAGGCCAACCACGTCGCTGGATATTTATCAAATTTGGGTCCAATGCATGGGGTAGTGGCCCATTAGTTATTACATGATTGCTCAAAAATATTGGTCCAATCACTAATGCAATATACATTTTGGATACATTTATTTTAAACATTTCGCCAACTATTCCATGTTTATTTCGTATTGGCCCACATTATTTTTCCATTACTACAACCAAATAATTTTCTCTTAGGTCGGGTGTTTCCTACCATTTTCTTGACATGTGTCGACCACCAACCCCGTTTAGCCAACTATTTCATACTGTGGGCTTGCATAGGAAGGTGTGCTTTGCCTACATTTGACATTCCTACTTGTTAATCCTGCATAATTCACCAACCTAGATTGGACTATAATATATTATTATTCTACACAATTCACTATTTTTTGGTCTGGAGACTGGCATTTCATATTATCGCTGAAGTTTCATAGTGCTGAGTGCATTTCCCATTGACTCATGGATCTTGATTATCGTAAAAGGAAAGTGATTTATTTATTTATTTTTTTATGTCGATAGTGATACTACCATACTAGTATAGTGGTACTAGTTATTTTTTAGTTTTACCAATGGTGACTCGACATCTCGCATGCTAAGATAGCCTATAGATTTGTGAATTATATTGGCTAGTACCGTAGACTATAGTACCATAGTAGTAGTACCATTTTTTGGAGAATGAATCATATTGCTATTATTATATGTAGTCTAAGTAGTCTACTATAACTATTCATAGTCTTTGAGTCATAACTATTTGAGTCTTTTGTTCAACAACTAAGTTGATTTATTTTTTGTAGCCTTTATCAATTTGCAATGTCAAATAAGATGGGTAACAGGGGTTCTGGTAGGATCCCTGATAGCCAAGAGAGGCCACCATTACCAAAATGTAGAGGCATAGCAGCATATTTTGGTAATGGAAATGTTGGAAACCTATAAGATTCACAACTTAGATCTCGAGTGCTTATTGAAAAAGGAGATTCATGACAAGTTGGAGACTCGGATTGTATTGAAGTTCAAGTTGGTGAACCTGATATCTCAGTTGAGAATGAACTTGAACATGATTTGGAGGCACTTCCCTTTAGTAGGGAGTTAGAAATTGATATTATAGAGTTAGAGTCAGTCCCAGACTAGTTGGGTGAGAAAACAAAAAGTGATTCCATAAATCATGTTCATACACAAAAGGGAAAAATAAAATTGGAATCAAAGAAAGATTGATCTCGCTAGAATCTATCCAAAAGGAATTTTAAGTTAGAATGGGTGGAAAAGTATTGGTTCATTGAACCAGTGCCCAATCCAATTGATGGTGAGCCTCCTATAGAATGCAGATGTAAGATTTGCATAGAGATAACAAAGAAGGAGAAGAGATTATAGCTTAAACTTGATACCATAGAAAAACATATCGATAAAGTTTATAAAAAAGAAACTATAGATGGAGTTGAAAAATCAATTCCAACTTGAAAAAAAAAGGGCAACTGTCTACAGATCAGAAATGCCAAAATATATGGGTTACAACAACAAATATGGGAGAAGCATTTTGCATTAAAAGGTTCCATCAAATATTTCATTGGGAAAGCAATGGAAGTGCAAAATATGAGAACAGTAGTTCAATAAAGTGTGGTCTTTTATATTTTGAGTAGATGATGTCCTATGATAGACTACCCTTCAATTACTACCTTATTGTACTTTTTCAAACTTTGAAACTATTCAAACAGTCACCGGTCAGTAAACAATAGGTGGGAATGGGCTAGATGTCTTGCAAAGGTTGAAAAAAAAGATACGAAGGAAAAAGTAAAACACTCAAATTTCATTGCATTGTCTCTAGATAAAGTTACAACAATTGATAATACTTCCCGGGTGTGCATACATGTTTATACTGTAAACAATCTTTGTTGTCAACACTTTCTACTATGTATTGCTAAATTGAATTGTAGTGCAATAGCTGAAAATTTATATGATTTATCAAAGAGTACTCTAATTGAATGTGGAGGTTTGGATAAAATGGAGATTGCCAAAAAGTTGGTATGTGTTGGAGTGCATGGAGCTTCAGTTATGCAAGGTCATAAAGGCAATCTTTGCAAAAAGATCAAAAATGATTTGGCGCCCTATGCCATTCTCATTCATTGCATGGCCCATCGAATGAATCTAGCTTTTGGAATTGTTAGCAATTTTGGTTGTGTAAGTAAAGTGGAATCTCTAATCAAAGAGATTTACAAATACTTTTGTCGAAGTCTAAAATGAGTCTGAGAATTTCAACACTTTGCTCAAGTAATTACTAATGGGAGGAAGCTTCTTAAAGACAATAATACTAGATGGATCTAGTTGGATGGACCAACTCATCGAGTAATCTTTGAATATACTTCATTTCTTGGACTGATCCACTCTATGTGAGATAGATTCCCTTAGCTTTATTCAAGTTTAAATGATGTTAAGATACTCTTAACTTTAGCAGCAATTCTCCCCATTCTATAGGACATGAGAAATATTATAAAAAAGCTTCAACATAGAGCTTTGTACATTGCAAAATATAATAAGCTGTGTAAAATGACATGTAATAGCCTAGATACTTTGTATCAATTACTACCATTAGATGAATCAAAGTGTAAAAATTGGATAGAAATCACATATTTGAACAATCTTCAAAACTTTTTACATACTAGTGCAAATGACGAGGTTTATGCTATGCCCATGTCAACCTTAACTCCAACCCCAATGAAGCAGGAAGCAAAGTTGAATCAGAACCAGAGAAATTACTTTCACGTGTTACAAGTGAAGACTTCAAGAAGATCAAAGACTCTATGCTTGACTTTTTCAAGCAAGTTTGCTACAATCTTTCATCAAAAATTAGATTTAGATCCCCCCCAAAGGAACTGCCTTAAGAAATGTCAATTGTTTTTCAACAATATGAGCCTTTAAACTATCCGATTGATTTTCGAAGAAGGATGGCGAATTTGATTCAGCATTTTTTCAAACCTAAAGTAATCAATGGAGTAACTATGAATGGAATTTTAGATGAATCTCGACTGAGAGATCAATCATATTCTTTTGCAAATATAATGAGGGAAAAATATGATCTTATCGAGAACCCAAATAAACAGGGAGCAGTAACAAAGCTTTGAAAAAACCTTGGTGAGAGTAATTAGTTGAGAGAGTCAATACCAAAATATTTCAAGCTTACCAATTTATGTTTGGCAATGATATGTTTTAGTGGAGGATGAGAGAGTTTATAGTACTTTGAGCTTTCTAAAGTCAAAGGGTAGAAACAAATTAGAAAAAAAAATGAATAATTGTTTAAGGCTCTATAATTCTAGGTATGAGGTAGAGAGTTTCCCTTATGATAGGGCTCTTAGCATTTGGAGAAACCAATGTCAAAGAAGATGGATTACCAATATTTTAGATCCAAGTGGCAGTGGTGGTGGCAGTGGCGATGGCTATGGTAGTGGGTCATGTCCTGATATTGGAAACAATGAAGATGATGTTGACTTTGGCATGCATATTGATGCTGATAGTGAATTTGAAGAAAAAAAAACAAACAATGAAATGTTATATGCAATAAATGAGAAGGATTTTGATGATAGTGATGCTGAGCTGGTCTAGGCAGATTGGCAACTATAGCAGCTTCTCAACCTCAAGTTTTAACTTCTGTGTGAGTCAAGTAGAAGGCTAATAGTAGTAGCTCTTATCTAAGACTCTATCTACTAATTAATTATGCTTGTAGAAGTGAATTTATAGCCTTCATTCATTTTCCTTTTATAGATGCTTAATTTTTTTTGAAGATGTTGATTTTACAAACTTACATGTTGAGATTTTCATTGATTGTATTTTTTTAACATGTTGAAATTTTTATTGATTCTAGTTTCTTTAAGAAATTGTAACATAATGCATTCAACATAATAAGCTCTATCAAAAAAAAATTGTATTATAATTTATAATTATGGATCAATCTGTAACATAATACATTTAACAATTACAAATAATTACAACCCTTTGCAAATGACTCGATGTCAAATTAAAATCACCATTGACCCTAAATTCCCTTTTTTCGATACAAGGGAGCAACAATAATTGTAGTTTAGTTAGTAATTGTATATATATTTAGATTATTACTACATAATGCATTTTGTGTATACAACATAGTTTCAAGAATCACAACGATTCATGATTCAATGTTTCAATTCATGATTCGATTCAAGCTTGTCGATTTTGATCCAATTCTGATTCTTGTTACTTTGGTATATAATCACATTACCAATTGTACAATTTTTTCAAGTAGTAGGGAAAATTTTTCTATCTGCTCTATGTAGTAATAGTATGCTAGTGCCTGGCTACCCAACTATCCTGATATGCCGGCTTTTGATTCCTATAGCAATCAACATTAAACAAAGTTAAAATTAAATCCAAAATTTGAAATTAAAGAGGAACAAGTAACAATACTATTATAGTACTATCACTTACTAAGTTGTTAATTCTTAGTGCTATCAGCTATGACTACCATTAATAGCAATAGTAATAGTTTGAGAAGATGACCTAGCTTCAATGAATTTCTTTAGGGTGCTCCATTTGTTTGAGGTTGTAGCTAACTAGTTGTAACCTCATCAACAATAAATACTTCTGAGGGATAGTTTTACATGAATTAAAGAATTTATCTATAACTTCAATCATTGTTGACAGTGGTTTGATGCACCTTGTAATTCTTTTTGGAGTGGTTTCCTTAGTCAAGTTGCCTAAATCAAAATTCATGCTTTCTTGCAACTTTTTCATGTAATTTTCTTTTCCAGTGAATCTTCCATCTAACTTAGCTAGATTTGGTAATCCAATAGTTAACAAGTTCAGTATGATTCTATTCATCTTCAGCAAGTCTTTGGAAGAAGATTTGACAGCTCAAGCTATTTTTGTTACTTGTTTACAATTGTGATAGACATCAATGGTCATTACAGCGGCATCCAAGCGGTTGTTTATTCCATGGTTTGCCAAATCCCTGTCACTAGATCTCTTTACTTTATTCAAAATTTGGTTAGAAATATTTTTTAATGAATTGGTGAACATTTGACTTTTATCCTGAACATCATTTTTTACATTTTCAAAGACAAGTCTAAGAGTGCTATTTAAATCAAGCCATTCAAACAAAGTATCACTATTCTTCATTATTATATTTCTATTTTCTTGATTGATAAGCTTAACCATGTTTATTATAGTATCCTTCACATGATGGTCTTTGAAAGAGGTCATTCTATTTTCTTCCATTACATTCTCCATCCTTTTCTTCATTTCAGACATCTCTTTTTCACTCTTTTTCTGTATTTCCTCTAGTTGCCCATACCAATTAGTTGCTCTCTTAGTCTCATCCTCCAATTTCTTCTTCAAATATTGGATTGTATTTGCAGTAGTTATCTCTTTTTTCTTCTCATCGTCGAGTTCCCTTTTCAAATCAAGGATTTTCTTTGTATCTGACTCCTCTTTTTTCTTTGCATTCTCCAATTCCCTTCTCATATGGTAGATTATGTTAGTGCTTGTAGTAGCACTATACTTCATTTTTTTTGCATTCTCCAATTCCTTCTTCAAATCAAGGATACTTTTTGCAGTTGACTCCTCTTTTTTCTTTTTTTCATATTCTCCAATTGCTTATTCAAATTTTGGATTGTATTTGCACTAGACTCCTCTTTTTTCTTCCCATTCCCCAATTCCTTTTGCAAATTAAAAATCACCCTTGCCCTAGACTCCAAATTTTTCTTTTCATTCTCCAATTCAATCTTCAAATTATTATTTTCATTCACAACAGAGTCCAAGTTAGTTTTCAATTTATTGTTGACCTGTGCACTACTATCTATAGACTTGAACAATTGTGAAGTAGAGGCTTGTTCATGTTGAAGTCTTTTTTGGCACTCATCCAATTCTTTAGTCAAATTTTGGACTTGTTCATTCATCTTTTCTTGCTAGACAATTGCCTCTGTAGGAGAAGATTTCTTTATCCTATTTTGCAATTCTTTGAACTTATTGTTTGTTGCTTTCTCCATCGCGTTCACATTATCAAGGTCTACCTATAACTTTGCTATTTTCTTTGTAAGCCTTTTATTTTCCCTCTCCACTTTTAGAAGTGTAGAGTAAATGATTTTGTTGCTCTCTTTTGATATATTGATTTCGTCAATATTTTTCACTTTTCAAAAATCCATTTGAAGACTATTAACTTGTATATCATTATGATTTATTATATTTTTTGGTGGATTATTATCTCTACCCAGGGGCATAATAGCCGTGAAGTTCATCATTTCATTGTTTGGATCATATGTTAGAAATATTATATTAGTAGATCTCCAACATTTAGCAACTGCATCACTTTTCAAAGTCTTTATAATTTGCCTATTTCTTTCACTTTTTTATTCAAACTTTGATGCAAACTTGTTCAAACTAAAATCTGGGTTTGTTGACACAATTGAGTGTTTGAAAGGTGAATTATTAGTTGTATCATTGTACGCTCCTCCAACTCCAGTTAAACTTACTTCACCTAAAATTATATTTTGAGGATATCCAACAGACTGAAGATGCCCCATTCCAAATCCTTGTGTTTTAGGACTATTTTTTGGGTTTTTTTATAGAAGCTAATGGTTACATACATTGGTGAAGTAACTACTAACATTGCTAGCAGTGTAATTGTCATAACTTTTTGCTATTTTGCACAAGGTTCATCCATGCTAGTGCCAATGCCAATACCAATGGGATCAACTACAATTGGATTTGAAGATTTAACAAATAATGTGTTGGGATGACCTTCAAAAGTAGAAGTATAATATTTTTTGCCCTTTCTAGATGAATCATTCTCAATCTCAGAGAGTCCAATGATTGGATTACATCCTCTTTTGGATGAGTCTAGTACTAGAACAAGATTTCAAATCCCTTCACCACTTGCACCAATGGGCCCTATACCTACATAACCCATTTTTTGTATCATAGTTGCCCCTTCACTATATATATGCTTAATAGAATCACTCATTTGAAGTTTAACAATATCTCTACCCCTAGTTGACCCAGAATCCTGAATACCTTGAATGTCGCCATCAAGCTAAAAGTCCATTTATCTTTCATTATTACTGTCACTGCCAAAATCATATAGTATAGTTGGATGCTCTTTATTCCAATAATCACTAAAAATTTCATCCTCCTCAATTTCATCAAAACTAGCTAATGTCCTTGGTTCACCCAAATTTTGCCTCATTTTCCAAAAGTTAGTCATCTTGGTTTGACACCACAATTTAGTTGTGCATAGCTCTTTAATTTCTTTTGGCATAGACCTCTTAGAAGGTTTAGATGCTTTCTTATAGAAATTGAAGTATATCAAAGGCCTTGATTTGTGCAATGTCATAATTTGGGATGACTATTCTTGCATTGAAATATTATTCTCTATTGCATGTTTCTCCATCTCTTTCTTACCCTCATCCCATGAATCCTTGTTTTTTAACTTTTCTATCAATGGCATCTCCTAATGTTGATATTTGCTCATAGAGTTCCAATTGGCAATAAGTCTCATTTTTATTATGTTTAATGGATCATAATTCCAGTCACTAAAAAAATCAAAGCCAAAAATATTTACCAATTCATTTGCCACTTTGAAGGCCTTTCTCTCGAATGTGAGGCCTCCAATTGCCAAAGGCAAGGAAGGAAATATCGCTTTCTTTTGTTGTCCACTCAAAAGTTCATCTATGTTCTCCATCTACCATACATATTCTAATGCAAAAACCCTTTTTGTAACATGCATTGGAAGTTTTTAGGGTTCAACTACTTAACCGTAATACCTTAAGATAGTGTAAGCTTCCATGAAGAACCAATCAACAAATTCAATTTGACTTCCTAGTTAAATGCAATCTTTGCAAGACACAAGCAATCTAGGCATTGAAGTTCCTATGTTTTTTTGGTAAATAGGTGTCAAAAAGAAGTCTACAAAATGGTTGTAGTTTTTATTCATAGTAGTCATCCGCATCTTATGTGTCCACTCATATACTAGACTTGGAGTCTCTCATGTCTTCTCAGTTTTCTCATCAAACTTATAGACCTCAATATTAAGCTTGTTGTTCTCTGTCTCAAATATTGGGTGATGCTTTGCTAAAAGAAGGTAGCACAAGTAACTTGTGAACCTAAACATCTTCATCTTGCCTATAGTTGTACTTTGTTTAATCATTAGTAATTGTTGTTGCATAGATTCAACAATGTGCTAAACAAAATTATATCTTACATCTATATTCTCAACTAACTTACCTTAACAATAGATATTATAAATCATTTCAAGAAAATTGGCCCCCAATTCCTTATTACTATCCAATCCTAGACAAAATGATAACAAAGAAATAGTATTTTGAACCCATGGCACAAAAATATCATACTGATAAGGATGTTTATGGTGTATTTCCAGTGTAACACTAGTAGAGGACCCATATTTTATCAAACCATTAATAAATGAATCTTGAAAACCTCTTTCCATTTTGTCATAAGCTCGTGCTAGTTTATCCAAGTCAATGCGCTCGTTAAAGCTTTCTGGTTTAAACCCTAGCCCTAGGTCTAATAGAGTGAAACAATCACTCTCAATTATGGATAAAATTTCATCCTGAATATTTTGGTTTACAATTACCTTTCTATTTTCATCATAATTATGAGTGCATAGCATTACAATTTTAGGGAAAGGGAATACTTCAAGTACAACGAGGTTTGCTAATCCAGTAACCAAAGCAACTAGTTTATTTGTTTGTGCACTAATACTATTTTTATATTTATAATAATTTCTCCCCTTCAGTGGATCTTTCCACTTATTAAACAATGAATGTCTAATTCTCATGATTCCTAAATCTCCCTGGATAACAAGATAAAAAATATCATGACATTCATCAGTGAAACTTGGGGTTTGTAGTACTTGCTTGAGTTTTATAATGTATTTCTTTTCATTTATGCTTGCACTCGTACGAGAGGTTTTTGACTTTTTTTTGCCCCATGCCTACTACTAGTTATTACACAAAATTCTTCTTCAAGCCCTATTTAAAATAATTATAAAGTGTAAACATAAGACAATTAAAATCAAGATTTCTATTGCTGCAAATTGCAATGAAAAATGTTTTAAAAGAATTAAATAATGGAATCGAGATTGGATAATTGGTGTTGTCATCTGATACTCAAGTTTCACACTTCCAGTCTTTAGAACACAAAATAGAATTCTGCCACTCTTTGAAAATTTGAAATTTGAAAACCCTATCATATCAGACTCGTCAACTTGACTTGGAGAACTTTCAACTTCATACTCTAAAAACATATAGGGTTAATAGTTAAAAAGAAAGTATTAAGTATATAATGGTTTTAGGTAATTTAGGTACTTTACTAATAGTATGTACAATGTACAACTAAACGACATAAAGAGTCAAGACTCATCACTCAATAATTTAGTAATGTACATAATAGTAGTAAAAAAACATAAAAGTAAAATTTTATTACATTGATTTACATTTGAATAAATTTGTTCATTGTAAATAAATTAATTAATGAAAAGAGAACTTAATTATTGATGATTCGATATGATTTTTGGGTGAAATTGTGGAGTGATATTACTGTTGTCAAGAGTCATCCAAAATTATGACACACGTTAATTGTGATACTTGTCAAGGACATGTGTCACAATTTTGGATGAATTTAGGCACTTCGGAAAGCATTCTCCAAATTGGCTAAAAATTCATCTCGGGTCGTCGATCTTTATTTTAGTCAACAGTTGGAATTTCATTTTTCAAGTAGAATCTTGTAGTACATGTGTCTCGATTTCAAGTTAATTTAATTATTGATATTCAATGAAGATATAGTAAATTTTGTAAAATAAAATTGTTACAAGATATGAAACAAGTGCCACTAGTACTTACCTTTAGTTTTTATATAACTCTAATTTAAATTTAATAAATTTATTATAATATATAAAATATTTTAATTAATAAAAATGTGATATAATTTTTTTTTTTGTAATGATGTTAATTTAAATTTAAATTTTATTCATAAATATATTATATAATCATTGATATATATGTTCTATTACATATATATCATATGGTTATAATTATATTATATTATATGGTCTATTATATAATAAATAATTATAAATAAAAATAAAAATATTTTTATAATAATAATAAATCTTAAATGATTATATAATATAAGTAATATTATTTTTATTTGAATTAGAAAAAATATATTATAATTTATCAAAAAATATGTTATTACAATATAAAATATAAACAAATGCATTTACATTAAAAAAAAAATATTAACATTAATGAGTCACATTGAAAATGAAATATTTAGCTCTTATCCCTAAGCCTAGTACCTACTAGCAAGTATTAATAATTATTAATAAATTATAATGACAATAGTTTAATTTAAATAAAATTAAAAAATGTAATTACAAATGTTATATTTTTTATCATATTTATTATTTAGATTCAAAATAAAAATGTAATATAGTTTAATTATCTATAAATTATTAACATATATTGATAATTGTGATAATTGTTTAGAAACATAATTATTAATAATATTAATCGAGTCTTCCAATTGGCAATGACTGGACATGTGTCACGATTTCAGATGAATCTAGGCACATGGGAAAGCATTCCCCAAATCAGCTCGAAATTCATCTCAGGCTATCGATCCTTCTTTTAGGCGACGGTTGGGATTTCGGGTAGAGTCTTTGAGTGCACGTGTCCCAGTTTCAAGTAGAAATAGACTTTATTTTCAATCTTTTAAAATGTGACCTGAAATTAAGTCGCACTCATTGAAAAGAATTTACATAAGATATTCATTAATATAGAGAAAAATAAAATAAATTGTTATTAATTATTATTATTTTATTTTTAAGCTTGAGCAATGAGCATGTCAAAATCATGATGTTAATTTAATTATTTATATAAAATATTATATATATAATATAATTTATAATAATAATTATAATAGTTTTAAAATATAAATAAATGATTTTCTTTTCTATTATAGAAATGAATTTCTTTTCTATCATAAGCTTTTTACTGTAAAGATGATATGAAAAATTCAATGAAGATATATTAAATTTTATAAAATAAATTTGCTGCGAGATATGAAAAATAGTTTATTTTAAATAAAATAATTACAATTTAAAAATATAATTGCAAATGCTATATTTTTATTCATATTTATTATTTAGTTTCAAAATTAAAAAATAATATAATTAAAATATCTATAAATTATTAACATATATTGAAATTTGTACGCAGCGCACCATCCAGGAAGCATGTTCAGTAGTTAAATCATGAAGATCTTATCTTGGAATATTCGTGGACTCAATGGAATCCACAAGCAAGAAGTTATTAGAAATATGATAAGGGACCAAAGGCCTGATGTGTTTCTAATCCAGGAAACTAAAATGAAGAAGGAAAGGATGGAAAATATTAAGTTCAACAATAGCATGAAGGGCATAGCCTCTAACTCTGAAGGAGCGTCTGGAGGACTGCTGTTACTTTTCAATGATAAGTATTTCAATATAGTAGTTGAGTATGATGAAGATAACATTCTTTTCTGTAGAGTTCAACATTTGCACACCAATGATTCCTGGTATTTAGTGAATATTTACGCCCCCAATAATAAGAGAGATAGAAAAAACTTCTGGACCAAAGTTGGTAATATGGTGCAAGATTGTGACATTAAGAAAGGTATAATCATGGGAGACTTTAACACACCGCTAGAAGATAAAGAGAAAAAGGGAGGTATGCCCCCAGATTGGGAAAGTAAACAGGATCTTTCTAACTTCATAAATAATTTGGCCCTTATGGACGTAGAGCTTAAGGGTGGATCCTTTACCTGGTCAAACAAGAGAAATGGCCATGATTGCATTCAGGTTAGGCTGGATAGAGCTCTTATATCTTCGGACTGGCTTCAATCCTTCAGCTGCAGACTATCTCTGCTTCCCAGAATTGGTTCGGATCACTCTACCATTTCTCTAGTTGTTTCCCCTCTGGTTCATAGGAGATACCATCCTTTCAGGTTTGAGAAAATGTGGACCTCTCACCCTGACCTCATGGATAATATCAAGCTATGGTGGGGGATAGAGGTGGAGGGCTCAACCATGTTCAGAGTCACCAGAACACTTAGCAATGTGAAGAGGATGATTAAAATTTGGAACAAGTCTGATTTTGGTCACATTTTCCATGAAAAGAAAGAGTTATTTGATAATCTAACTATTATCCAAGATTGCATTCAGAAGGAAGGTTACACTAAGACCAACAGGGTTTCGAAGCTCAAGACCTTGTCTGAAATTCATAACATAATTAATAAGGAAGAAAAATTTTGGAGGCAAAGATCGAGGATCACCTGGCTAAAGGAAGGAGATCGGAACACTAAGTTTTTTCACCTAACCACCCTCAAGCACCATGCTAGTAACAGGATCTATGGTATCAGAAAGGGGCAGGAGCTGTTAACTGAAGAATCAGCCATCTCAAAAGAAGCTGTTTCCTTTTTCTCTAGCCTTCTCTCTGAGGACCCATTGCTTTCCAATTTGGACCAGGAGGATTTGTTACACTGTATCCCTTAGCTCATTCAACCTATCCATAATAAATAGCTCTGTGCTATTCCTAAGGCTTCGGAAGTTAGAGAGGCTCTCTTTTCTCTGCCTGCTGACAAGGCTCCAGGCTCGGACGGTTTTCCCACTTTTTTCTTCCAAAGGTTCTGGCCGGTGATCATGGGAGAGGTTGTTCAGGCTGTCCAGGAATTCTTTGGAGCCAAATCTATTCTCAAGGAGCTAAACTCGACTTTTGTGGTTCTCATTCCTAAATCCCCTAGGGCAGACTCGTTGGACAACTTCAGACCTATTAGTCTGTGCAACTCTCTCTACAAGATCATCTCTAAAGTTCTCACTTTAAGAATGCTCAAGATATTGCCCATGATAATCTCGTAGCATCAATCGAGATTTGTTCCAGGGAGACAAATTTTGGATTCTATCCAGACACGAAGTCATCCACTCTCTTGAGGCATCCAAACGGGAAGGTATGCTTCTCAAACTAGATTTTTCTAAAGCTTATGACAGGGTGGACTGGTCTCTCCTTGGGAAGGTCCTCTCGACCTTTCGCTTTGACTGTAAAGTTTGCAAAATTATCTCTCAATTGGTCTCCACCTCCTCCTTGGCTGTTCTGGTTAATGGAGTCCCTTCTAATTTTTTCAAACCTTCCAGAGGCCTCAGACAGGGAGACCCCCTTTCGCCCATTTTGTTCATCATTTTAGCTGAATGCTTAGGAAGGTTTATAGACTGTAGAAAGCATGAGGCTTGTATCAAAGGGATCCTTCCCTCCTCTAATTGCGTTCCCTTCACTCATCAGCAATTTGTTGACGATACTATCTTGGGGGGGGAAGCTTCTGTCAAAGAGGCCAGAGCCCTGAAGAAGATTCTTGATACTTACTCCAGTGGGACGGGTCAGCTGATTAATTGGAACAAAAGCTCGCTCTTTTTCATCAACACCTCTGAGTTTAGACAAAGTAAAATCGCCAGGATTCTAGGTTGTGGGGTAGGCTCTTTCCCCTCTACCTATCTTGGTCTTCCCTTGGGATCCTCACCCCCGGAGTCCTTTTGGAATGATATTTTGGACAGATTCAACAGGAAGATGGTTGGTTGGAAAGGGGTCTCTCTTAGTCAAGCGGGGAAATGCCTCTTAGTCAAATCTTCTCTTCAAAATCTGCCAATCTACGCCCTGAGCCTCTTTGGAATTCCGGCGAAAATAGCTGAAAGAATGGAGAAAATCCAGAGAGACTTCCTCTGGAATGGTAATGAAGGGAAGAAAAGATATCCTCTTGTTGCTTGGGAGAAGGTTTGCCTCCCTATGAGGTACGGAGGTCTGGGCATTAGAAAGATCACTCACCTCAATAAGGCTCTCCTAGCTAAACAAATATGGCGGATTTTCAGTAGCACCGGTGAATGGAGGGACACCCTGGTAAACAAGTACCTTAGAAGACCCACTCTTCTTTTCACCCTCTTTAATGAAGATATCCCAAAAATATCGAATATTTGGAATGGGATCATGAAAGCCAGGGACCTGGCTAAGGCCAGGATATCATGGAAATTGGGAAATGGGAAGGACATCCAGTTCTGGTAGGATAGATGGCTTTCCCAAGATCCACTTATCAATAACCCTATTTTTGAGAGATGGATGCAAGCTTGTACTGATCAAATTGGGTCCAAAGTTTGTGATTATTGGAATGGCCTGGAATGGAGTGACCTATCCCTCATCTCTGAGGATTTGACTCCTATAATGCTTATGCTCAATTCCATGATTCCTATCAATTTGGGGGATGAGCTGGTCTGGAGGGATAATCCCAATGGAATATACTCTATGGCCTCAGGCTATAATTCCCTTTGGAGCTTAAAATAGAAGGCCCCTTGGGCAGAGGCTTGGATTTCGGGTCTCACTCCAAAGATCAACATTTTTTATTGGCTCGCTCTTCAGAACAAAATCCTTACTCATGACAATCTCATGAAGCGAGGACATGTTATGCCCAATAGATGTCCCTTGTGTGACTATGCCAGGGAGGTTTGGAATGTCATCACTCATGATAATGAAACCCTCTGGTGCAAACCGGATAATCTCATGGATTTTTTCCATCAGTGGAAAGGTCTTTGTAAGATTGTTGGTCGGCAGGATCACTCGGACTGGATTTTACCCCATTTTTGCTGGGGAATCTGGAAGGAAAGGAACAATAGAATATTTAGAGACAGAGAGGAGCCGGCTATAATCCTTGGCAAGAAGGTCTCGAAGAATATAAAGGAAAATCTCCAAGTGCTGAAGGAGGAAGAAGAAGAAGAAGGGGACAGAAAGATAGCTAAAGAAAAAGACAGGAACCTCAAAAGGCAGGATGCTAGTTGGCTTCTCCCCCCAGATGGCTGGTCAAAAGCCAACTTTGATGGGGCCTCCAAGAGTAACCCAGGCCCTTCAGGCTACGGTGGAATCATAAGAAATAGCCATGGGGAGGGAATAGATGCCTTTGCTTCCCCGCTGGGAATCCAGACTATTCATCTGGCGAAAGCAACAGTTGCGAGTAAGGTGGTCAAGTTGGCTTTTGAAGCCGGGATTACTAAACTCTGGCTTGAGGGGGACTCCAAAAACATTATTAATACCATTAATGGTATTTCCCCTCCCTCGTGGACGATTGCGAACATAATTGTTGAGACTTGCGCCACTCTCACAAAGTTCGATAAGGTCCACGTCACTCATGTTTATAGAGAGGCAAAACCAATCGCTGATTGGTTTGCCAATAAAGGGGTTAACGCCACCATTAATCTGTCCTGGGATGCCGAAAAAGATTTTTCGGCGGAGGCAAAGTTGCTCATCGACCAAGATAATATCTTGGGAAGGACGGCTCAAATCCATTGCAATTATGGATAATAAAGATTGCTTAATAAATGGTAAGTGCCATTATTGGCATCATGATCTGCACCAGCAAAAGGGGTTTCCTCTGACTTTTCGACACGTTCGAAAGGATGATACCATTATTTTCAGAAAGGGGTTTATTCATGGGTATCATAAAAGAAACATCACCATTCTTTCGAATGCAAATAACTTGCACAGATCAGAGTTCATGAGAATTGTGGAAGTTGATCAGGTAAACATGACAGGTGAGAGGAGCAGAAAGGAGCCGGTGGGGGAAGTTTAGAAGTGGAAGAACAAGGCCAAAGTTTGGAGAGAGCTAGAAAAGGGTGGGGTTACTAATTTCTTCGAGAAACTTCATGGCTCGGATCCTGAGATCACTAACAACATGGTGAACTCATGGAATAATGGTAAGGTTAAGGTGAATGGGGTCTACTTTCAAATTACTGAGGATGTGGTTGCTGAAGTCACGGGGATTCCGATGGAGGGGCATAAATTTTTCAGAGACAAGAAGATGTCTTCTAATGCTATCAAGGATTTTGTGAAAAACACTGAAGAGCTGAACAAGCTGGGCAAGAAAGAGACCTTTTTTGTAACAGATACAATAAAGAAGCTCTGGAGGTATGTTCTCTACGGTGTCATTGAATATATTACCCTAGACCCCAGGTTTGATAGGGTTAGGACCCACCATTTTGTGATTCTGAATCATTTTCAGCATGGTAGTAAGATCTCCTTCCTGTATTATCTTTTTAACTCGATAAACAAGGCCATTTCTAGTTTTAAAAAGAAAGCTACCGTCAACCCGGCACTGCATGAGGGTCTTCTACTTCTGATTCATGAGCATTTCCACGCTCAAACCATTAGCAAAAACCCTATCCAGGGGGCGGATGTTGACAAGAGCAGCTCCAATTTTTCCTCAGATTCTAACGATGTTGAGAGCATCAGCTCTGATGAGGTTTTTGAGCATTCTGGTAAGAAGACTAAAAGTCATAAGAAGGATTACCCCTCTATCAAATTACCCAGCAGAAAGAGCCCTAGAGGTCATACCCCAGCTAAAATTGGCTCTGCTGAGGAGGAGGAAATGGATACTGATGATTCTGACAAGGTTTCGAAGGAGGAGCTGGATGAGGAGAAACTGAGAAAAAGACAGAAGAGGGATGGAGAGAGCATGGAGCACTCCAGCAGTCAGGGAAAGGATTCTCTGCCCATTCCCCTCTCCCCTATACATCCTCAGCCTCCTTTGGAGGAAAATGACAACTCTGGACAGATTGAGGGGGAAGTGCAAGTTAATAACAGAAGGAAGGCTTGGAAGAACTTCAATGTGAGAACAACCACTATGGGAATTTACAGAGAGGCGATGAACCCCCAACTCCTGGTGGACGACCTCGAGAAGCCTAGACTCAATGAGCTAATTGACCTGGCTATGGTGGCTATTTCTGATAATGCAAGAGAAACGGGTATGAATCTGTTGAACAATTCCCGCAATAGCATGATCGACAACTTCAGATCAATTAAATGGATTTTCCATGAGCTTGAGGATGTCAGAGATAGGGTTTCCCAAATAGAAAAAATCAAGAGCAAGACAGGTGCTGAAAGCCAAGGTGACCGGAATAGCTGGGAGACTCTGATGGAGAGGAGAGTAAAAAATATTGAGAACTACAATCACAACCTGGCTAGTCAAATGATCTCCCTCCTCGCTTCGATCAATGACAACATCCTCTCTCTCTTGGATAATCTCAAAGAGAGGAACCAGATGGAGGAAGATGATAAACAGAACAGAGACAAAGATAGGCTGGATGTGGATAAAGCCAAGGACAACACTATGGAGCAGGATTTGACGAACGACCAGGATCATAAGGTAGAAGAGCAACAAGAGTGCGCCGAAGCTGCCCAGACCATGCTCGAGATGGAGAAGTAGTCTGCTAGGTTTGGTTTCTGTCCTTTGGTTTTTGTTTCTCCTGGCTTTGGCTTTTTGTCTGGTCTCCGTTCTTTCTGGTTGGTTCTCTGGCCTTTGTAGTGGGTAGCTATTTCGGGCTGGGCATTTGGGCTTATTTTCAGCCGTAAGGATTATGTTTTGGCTGCACGATTTTTTGCTTATTTTCAGCCTTTCTTGTTGTTAAACTTATGGGTTTCAGGACCCCTTAAAACCTGTTTACCTTATAAAAAACATATATTGAAATTTGTGATAATTGTTTATAAACTATTCTTCATCACTTAAAAGATTTCATAGTGAAAAAAGTTAGGAATAGGTGTCAAGATAGGTATGAACTAAACATTTGACACATAAATTATCAAAATTATATTTAACTTTGTTAAGGTTATAATCTATTAATCTTTAGTTTTTCTTGAAGCTCCATTTGTTTTAACCAATCATATTAATGAAAAATAGTTAATTATTAACAGTTAACTATTTTTAACAAAGTTGTAGACTAACGGTAACATTTCAACAGTGCATTGAGAATCAAGATGCCAAAAACAAACTTACAAATTCGTAGACTAACAAGAACAATGATTTGAGAAGCCAAAAGCTATTATTTTCATTGATAATATTTTAGATCGTATAATGCACATAATACTAATTCATACCATAGATATTCAAAATAGATGATTAAATTGGTCTTGTTTTACTATTTCATAAGTTACAAAAAAGGGCAAAGCACAATCCAAAGAAAAATATAGATATCTTAAAAATATTTTTTTTGCACTAAGGGCAATTTGTAAGAAAACAATATTTAGGAAACAAGGAACCAGAAACTAGGGATCTAGGTAGGCTAGAAGCATCAGCGGGCTGAGGGACTGAGGGCTTGAAGCCTTTAATAAAAAAGGTCTTCAAGTCTATCCATGAGGAATCTATTGGAGAAGATGATGTCGCTAAACTCATCCAGCCATCTGAATGTTGGAATTATGATATATTTGTCATTAGTTACAATACTTATTCGATTTTGAATGCTTACTGAGCTCATCACTCAGTCTACAGTTGATACCAAGCATTCCTTTGGAAACCGAGCATATGGGCAGTTTAGCAGTATTTACCAAGTTCATAGTGGTTACCGAGCAAAACAGTGTTCTCTAAGCAGTTAGTGGTTACCGAGCAGAATAGTGTTCTCCAAGTAGTTAGTGGTTACCGAGCTGAACAATGTTCTCCAAGCAGTTAGTGGTTACCGAGCAGAACAGTGTTCTTCAAGTAGTTAGTGGTTACCGAGCAGAATAGTGTTCTCCAAGCAGTTAGTGATTACCAAGCAGAACAATGTTCCCCAAGTAGTTAGTGGTCACCGACCTTTACAGTATTTACCAAGCAGTTAGTGCTCACTGAGTCATCAGTAGAACTTAGTGTTTACCGAGTGATCAAGGTAAACAAAGAACTTAGTGTTTATTGAGTAAACAAGGTAAATGAAGGAATCGGTGTTTACCAAGTAAAGAAGGTTATCAATGGATTCAATTTTTACCGAGTGACACAATATTCACCGAGTCACCAATGGTTACCGAGTTCCAAGCTAATTAGAATGATTAGTATGGACCATGCCTCTACTCTTACCAAGTGCATGACGATGCAATGTGTTGTAGTGGATGCTAAGTATCAGAAGGACACCAAGTCTATTTGAGGAACCCGAGTTTTCTACCATCTGGCAGACTCAGTAATGTTTTGTTCACTTATGTTTGGCCGACCTTGCCAGTATAAATATTGGAATGGTATATATCATTTGAAATCATGAGATGTTGTATATCATGGTTGGTGTTGTATTGCAATATTTTGAGAAGAGGAAAAGAGAATCACTAGCAGAACAGAGGAATATAGCAAGGTCAACATTGATACAAAAAAGTTATATCTATTGCATCAAGTGATCAGTGCTTAAAGGATCTTATCAGCAATTAGTTGTAACCAAATCTACTGCTTCATTCTAACAGGTGAACTAGTTTGTAAATCCTTTAATAGGGTAGACTTAATAGTCTTTTGTAAATCTCCTAATAGAGTGCATACTTCATTGTATGTTTGAAAATCCTTTAACAAGGTGGATCTAGCAATCTTACTTGCTCCTAACAGGGCAGATCATCAAAAGTGATCATTGTAAGCCTTAACAGGCCAACTTTATACTGCAATATTGAAGTTTTGTGGGGATCATCCCCACCCTAGTTTTACTTTCTAATTGGAAGGTTTCTGGGTCACCAAATCTATGTGTTCATGTGTTATAAATGTTTATCTTTTCATGCATATAGTAGATTAGATGGATGAATGGTGAATATGTTATTATGCAGAATTGAATTGAAGTTTTAGAGTTATTGATTCACCCCTCCCCTCTCAGTAACTTTGTTAGTCTTGATTATTTCCAATAATTGGTATCAAAGATTTGTGGTTCTCAAGATAAAGTTTGACAACTTGAGCAAAGATCAAGGACAATGGAGATATTCAGACTTGACAAATCTATTGAGAATGAAAAGCTAGATTTAGAAATAGCCATGGCTCAACTCATAGAAGCAAAGGAGCATCTTTCTCAATCTCCAAAAAGAAGGAAGAAACTTGCAAGACAAATGAATGATCATCAGTATATTGAAGAAAAGATTGAAGACCGTTTACCATTAAGCAGTTCAAATAAAGCTAATGAAGCAATCAAGGAACTCCTAGCAAAGAATGGTTCTCTTCAGGAAGAAGTAAGAAAGCTCAAAAGAGAACAAGAAATCCAATCCATCAAGCTATGTAAAATTTTGAAACAGAGAAACAAGGCAAATGAAGGCTTAGAGGTAAGAAATAATTAATCCCTTTAGCATGAAGATCTTGTAGGTCAACTATCTGATGCAAATGAAGAAATTATGACTCTAAGATCTGAGAATGAAAGTTTGAGAAATGATTTAATCACTGAAAGACAAATCAATGCAAGCTTACAAAGTGATCTAAGATCTGAAAGACAAATCAATAAAAGTTTAGAAAATGACTTAAATATTGAAAAGCAAGTCAATGGAAGGATTATAAAATCTCAAGTAGATATGGATCAATTGAATCAACAAAATAGGCAAAATCTTCATAGACCAAAAGTTAAAACAGGCCTTGGATACAATGAAGAAGGTGAATCTTCCTAACAGGGTACCCAAAAGAATCAAAGACCTACTTGCAATCACTGTGGTAAGTTAGGTCATACATCTAACAAATGTTGGAGCAATGGTAAAAGAAAATTCAATGGTAAATGCTACAATTGCAATCAGCATGGTCATAAAGAAAATGAATGCAAAGAGAAACCAAAGTTTGAAGGCAAATGTCACAAATGCAAGAAACAAGGTCACAAGGCATCTAAATGTAGATCCAAAGCATTCAATCCAGCAGAACAGGTTATCAAAGCAATATTTGGTTGGGACTACAATACTTGGTGCAGATGTCACTATTGTGGAGAATATGGACACATTGGAATAAAATGTGCAAGGCATCACCTATGGAAGAAAGATACTACTATAAAATGTTATACATGTACTGAAATTGGTCATATATCCAAGAATTGCATGAACATAGGAAGAGTTGAAGATGAAAAGAAAGCCAGAGTTGACAACATTCAAAAACAGATGAGACAACAGTGGATTCCAAAATCTACCGAGCCAGAAAGTTCAAATGATGGCAATATCACTCAAGAAGTGGGTGACTCCACCATTTCTAATTAGACTCATCAAGGAAGAGCAGGGACTACATCTTCAAGAAATATCCTATGCAGTTCCAGAATGAAGGAGTGCAAATGGCAAATCAATATAAGACATAGTTCACTATGGTGCATCTACCGAGCAAGGTTGGTTTCAGACTTAACCGAGCTAGGTCAAGAATATGAAAGGTTTTGTTTGTTTACTGAGTTGCAAGGTTTACCAAGTAAGTCAATGACTATCTGAAAAACCCTAGGTCATCTCAGCTACCTTTGTACCCGAGCATTAATGGCAGATTTTTCATCAAAAAGGCAGAATTTGATCTAATTTTTCACCGCAAATTTAAAATATACAGTGCGAAGAGATTTCCAAGAGCATGAAAGTGAGTTCAAGCAATTTGAAGTGATTTTCTAGCGAAGAATTTTTTTTATGAAATCGTTCACTCACAGAGCAGCAGCAAGGCAAAGAGAGGCTCCAAAATTCTTGTGAAAGGAGTGGAATGGAAAGCACCTAGCTTCAAGCTCATTCTAGCCATAGCTGAATCGCTCAACCCGCATGGAGCCCAATCATAGATTCCACCCAAGGTACTACTTATAAAAGACATTCGTACTCATTTCAAATGCACTATTCAAGAGATAAGGACACTAGATATGGATAATGCCCTAGCCAAGTTATGTGTTGATGGAACCCTCAAACCCAAGTTCAAACATTTGGAAACCAAAGGTTTGACCCATATCTCGCATTTGCCAAGAAACTTTCAAATGAAATGGACAAGATACATTTTAAGCCGTGTGCATAATGGTCAGTTGTGGTTAGAGAAACCCATCCTAATAACAAAGAAGATGATTCATAAGATTACGGGTTTACCAATATTGAGCAAATCCAAAACTACTAAAACCCTAAGTCGGGATGAACTTCAGAAGTTAACCCTACCTGAATGGGATGGCAAAGGATTGAAACTTAACAATATATCTAATGCAGAGCTAAGATTTGGAATTCATTTAATTGCATATAAGATGTATAGTTTCAGCAGATTGAATAGTGTGCCCTGTGAGGCTATAGACTTAGCCTATAAGATTGTGAAGAAGAACATGGAGTTTGACCTAGCAGATGTGCTGTTGAAACAACTTAATAAGAACATGGATAGTATAAGGACCTCAAAAACCAACTCTTGTAAATTTGGTTCTTTGTTAGTTTGTTTATTTTTCTATATACAAAAGTTTTTCCCTTCTAAAGGTACAGTTGTATGGAGCAAAGATATTCTAGTTTTGTATCAGATAAATGAGTTTATTGTAGAAATGGGTATAAATTTTGATAAGGTAATGGATAACTATTTTGAAGATTTCAAGGAGAGGATGAACAACAGGTTTAGAATTCCCCCTAAGCTTGTTGAAGATTATAAGGATGATGTATGCTTCATGGTTGACTGTGACAAGGTATACATGCAGACAGTCAGACCTCGAGTTGCATGCGTGAAACCTCTTCCCTATGAGGTAAATATTGATCAAGCCAAAGATATCATAGAAGCATTGGTAAATGAGCCAGTAGACCAAAGGCAACAATTTTTTGGAACCTATGATGAAGCTAAGGCCAGAATTGAGCTTGAAATCAAGCTACCATAGGCCATAAGCAAGGGCAAGAGGAAGATAGCCAAATTGAAAACTTCTACTAGTCCTCTTATGCTCACCGAGGGAAAAGGTGAAGATGGAGAAGGTGAAGAAGAAGAAGGAGAAGAAGAATCTGTAGAAGAACAGCCTAAGAAGAAAGGTAAGGTAATCATTACCAAACCTAAGAAGAAGCCTATTGTAGTATTTACCAGAAGAACCAAAAAAGGTATGCAGGAACCCATACTAGTCAGGCCTGCACCTACATTCGAGCAAAGGCTCAAACTATTGGAAGAAGGAGTTGGCATCACAAATTTCAAGGCATTGAAATTTGAAACTAGAACTGATGCTGAGAAAATGCAGATTGAGGAACTGGTACTCAGTAAGATGGGTAAATGGAAACACTCCCTAGACCAGATTGCCCCTCAAATCTCAAAAGAACTACTGGAGAGATTGCAACTGAGATGGGAGTCAGCCGCGCACATGGTAAAGGATATTTATGAGCAATCCCTAAAGAATATTTGACCAAGTCTCACTGGAGAAGAAGTAAAAACTAAAATGAAAAGCCATGAAGGTAAAATGATGATCAAATTCCACACCTGTTTGATTTTGATCAATGACATTGAGCATGTTGTAAATGATGCTACAAACATGTGAAAAAATATCTATCATCTACATAAGCCTAGTGAAGACCCAGTAGAAATCAAAGATGATGACAGTAGCAATGATGATGAGTTTGATAGCACTCCATCCATCACAGTCTCACCAGGAGAGCTGCATGGACTGATGGAAGATAAAAAAGAAGAAGACAAGGAGGAAGAAGCTAAAGAGAAAGATAAGGAGGAAGATGATCCGGTGAAAATTGCAGTAGCAATTATTGCATCCCTTCCTCACTCTTCACCTAAAACTATGACATCATCAAGGTTGGAGTCAGCTTCAGCAGGTTTGATAACATCTACATCAAATTGATCATTTGCACCTGCCACATCTCAGCTCCAAGTATCATCAATGGAAGTGTCTACCACTTCATCTCTTCAGCTACCGAGCAAGCCTTCTCAGCTCCATCATCATCAGTCGATATAGCAGTAAGTTCCACAATTTTGTCAATTCCAATTTGTTCTACAATTTTATCAGCATTATCTGCATCTACTTCAGACCTAGTTAGTTCAGATACTACATTATCGAGTGTATCACCATTTTTGGCAAGTACTTCAATTTTTGATCCGGTATATACTCCTATTGGCACTCAACCCTCAAGCATCCCAATTTTCACTGCTAGACCTTCCATCTATACTATTGTATCTATTCCTAAGGTCAAACCAGTCATCACGGAAGTCAAACAAAAGAAACCATTAAGACTTATGATCATTGGAAAGGAAATTACTGAAGATATTGACTTGGACACAGAGATAGTAATTCCAAAGATTGATTATGAAAATGCTACCATTGAAGAAATGAGGTATGCTAGTCAACTAATTGAGATGAAGGCTACACAAAAGAAGATAAGGTCTAAAAGGGATAAGGAATATAGAATAATTGAGAATGCCTAGAATATAATTACATAAGCTATAGCTGTTGAAGTAGATTCTACTCAACACATTTTGATTCAATTAGAAGAGGCAGTCAATAAATTCAATGAGGATACCTCCTATCAAGAAAAGTTGATGGAGAAGGCAGAAAAGAAGTTTGATAATAAGGTGCTTGAGCACATTGCTCAGCATATAGCAATAAAACAAGTTGAGTTAACCATAGTTTTGGCCAACATTAAAAATTCTTTTAATAATGTAACATCTCTTTTTGCTAAGCTTTGTGATGTTACCAAGTATACTAAGGAGATAAGAGAGAAATTGAAAAAGATAGATGAAGAACTGAAGGCAAGTGCACAAAACCTGAAGCTTGACACCAGTTCAAGCTCATCTCATCACCTCAGGATTAAATTTTTTTCAGAGAAGCAGACAAAATTGTTGAGGGAAGAGGCAAGGATCTGATCTACATTGTTAGATATTCAAAATATGATCCTTCCCATCATGGACACAATGCAGAAGCACATTGCACATTCAAAAACATTGATCCATGACAACAATTTCTCTGTTGCAGAGCATGTGATTGAACTCTCTGCAGAAGTTCAAGTGGCTCTATCCACATGCAAAATCTTGTAAGAGAATTGGGATAAGACTCTTCAACTCATTCTCTAGGTACATTCAGAGTTTATCTTACATTTTGGTGTCTCTATGTAAATACATTATTTTATTCTTTGGCATTATTGTCAAAAAGGGGGGTAAAGAGATTCTCAAAAAGAGATATTGGTATTAGCGAGACAAATGTACAAAAGGGACAAAGAGATACTATAAATAAAAGTCATATAACTCATGTAAATACCTTGTGTATATTGTATGGGGAAGTTATATGTAAAGAAGCCATGTATATTCAGCAGAATCAGTCATCAGTATGTCAGATATTATAAGTTTTAGCTCATAAGTGTTTTTGTCACTAATGCCAAAGGGGGAGATTGTTGGAATTATCATATATTTTTCATTAGTTACAACACTTATTTTATTCTAAATTCTTACCGAGCCCATCACTCAATCTACAGTTGATACCGAGCATTCCTTTGGAAATTGAGCATATGGGCAGTTCAGCAGTATTTACCAAGTTCATAGTGGTTACCAAGCGGAATAGTGTTCTCCAAGAAGTTAGTGATTACCAAGCAGAACAATGTTCTCCAAGTAGTTAGTGGTTACTGAGCAGAACAATCTTCTCCAAGCAATCAGTGGTTACCGAGTAGAACAGTGTTCCCCAAGTAGTTAATGGTCACCGAGCTTCACAGTGTTTACCAAGCAGTCAGTGCTCACCGAGTCATCAGTAGAACTTAGTGTTTACCGAGTGATCAAGGTAAACAAAGAACTTAGTGTTTACTGAGTAAACAAGGTAAATGAAGGAATCAGTGTTTACCAAGTAAATAAGGTTATGAATGGATTCAGTTTTTACCGAGTGACACAATATTCACCGAGTCACCAATGGTTACAGAGTTCCAAGCTACTTAGAATGATTAGTATGGATTGTGCCTCTACTCTTACCAAGTGCATGACAATGCAGTGTATTGTAGTGGATGCCGAGTATCAGAAGGTCACCAAGTCAGTTTGAGGAACCTGAGTTTTCTACCATCTAGCCAACTCAGTAATGTTTTGTTCACTTGTGTTTGGCTGACCTTGCCAGTGTAAATATTGGAATGGTATATATCATTTGAAATGATGAGATGTTGTATATCATGGTTGGTGTTGTATTGCAATATTTTGAAAAGAGGGAAAGTGAATCACTAGTAGAATAGAGGAATACAGCAAGGTCAACATTGATACAAAAATGTTATATCTATCACATCAGGTGATCGATGCTTAAAGGATCTTATCAGCAATCAGTTGTAACCAGATCCACTACTTTATTTCCCTATATAGAACAAAAAAAATTGCCCTTGAAATTAAAATTTTCTTGCCCACAAAATGTTGGATTCACCAACATGTTAGGCTTTTTTTTGGGAGGGGTGTCTTAAAGTTATCACTGATCATAATTTCCAAAGGCAATAGCCTTAGCATATACATCTTCTACAAGTAATGTTGTAATTGTTGTAGAGGCTTCATCCACATTGATCTCATGGCCTAGTGGCCTTAACCACTTTACCCTTGGAACAACAACATGAATATATGTAAAAGTAGTGTCAATTAGGAAGAAAACATTATTGAAATGTCTCTCAACTAGTGAAACTAGTATCCTTAGTCTTTTCTTCATTGACTGCTTCAAATCTCTGAAGTAGATGCTCATTACAGACTCAAAGTTGTTTCCAAGTTGCTCAATAAATTCACCTATTTGAACTACAATAGATCTATTTGTTTTCTATGCAACTTTACCAAATGTAGGGAATGTATTATGTACATAAAATAATATGCATAGAAGAATTGAACCAAATTTACATTGTGCACTCTTAGTCTTCCTTATTGCTCCCAAATTTTTGACAATTGTTTCATCAACAACTCAGCAAGGTCATAGGTATGATCCTTCTTGACTATCTTATAGCCCATTTCAACAACAATTCAACGTACATTATTGATCCTACTAGATTATTAGAATTTATGTGCTATAATCCTCACCACAAAATCAAATAGGGGATCTAAGATAGTATCAATTTTCATTCCTCGTTTGTTCCACACTACCACTATATTCTTCTCAATAACTTCTTTAGCTTCATTCCTCATGGGTTTAGGTTGATCAAGGGTTGGATACCCTATTACTCTATTTACAATCTTCTTTGTTATCATCACCATTCCATTATCCAACCATATAGAATTATCATGAATTCTTCTCAGAACTATCTTTATCCATTCTGTTTTGAAGCCATTGAGGGAATCTAGGGCACGAGTTAACCATTTTCTCTCTACAATTTTGAATTCATCTTTCCATGCTCCATTTTCACATAGTTTTCCATAGGTTTCTCTAATTTCCATGTCACCTATGCTACCCACCTTTCATGTGTAGCAACATCTCATTTCTTGAGTCATTAAAACTGGTGGTGGTATGATCAATAACAAACCAAATGGATCTTGATTCTAAGCAATATCAGGTATAGCTCTAAAGTTTGGTTGTCTAATATCATTTCTTATAAATTGTACATTCAAAACTTCTTTACCCTTTTTAACCCTAGGATCTAAAGAATAGAATGTCATTATGAAAACCTAGGGCTTAAAAAAATTAAACTATGTAGCTTGGTACACAATAAATACCTTTGTAAATGTGCTGAGATAATGTCGATAAATTGTTGAATCTTGTTTCAAAACACTTGGAATAATCTCTTTAATTCACCTTTCTCTCTTCATGCTTCAATTCAAATTTGAATAATGTCAAATGAGTACAAATTGATCATATAGACCTTAAAACCTTGCATTTAATGCTCAATGCTTACATAGTTGTAAGCTTGGCTTTAATAGAAATTTCAACTCACTCAGCTTCAATGAAGTTTCCTTTTCACTCAATGACCACTATGGGCTCAATCAACACTATCACCTTTGATAGCTCAGCATCATCTAAGATTTCACTTGGAAACCGTAGTGAAACTTTTCATGCTCAGCAGTAACATGAAAACTAACAAATCTTAAAGATTTCTTCTAGGTTATAATCAACATCTTGCATCTTTCTTTATGCAAATATAATCTTTTCACAACTAAATCCTTAGAACTAATGTATAGTATGTCTTTTAAATATTAGTCTCATACATACCTCTTGATTGCTTAATTGGAGTTGGTGTGATCACCTAACCCATTGGGTGAAGTGATCCCATCTAAACTTGATGTTTTGCAATCTTTCTTTCTATTCCATATCTTGTTCATCTAATCTCTGACATTTTCAACATTTTCCTTTCCTTTACCTTTGTTGAATTCACTGCTTGGTGCCTTTGACCTTATTGGATAATTACTTCTTATGTGACCAATCTTCAAATAGCTAAAACATGTAGTTTGACACAACCATCTTTTTTAGTCACTTCTAAAATGTGTTCTTACATAATTTTCAGAAACATGGTCATACTGTTGACAATAGTGACAACTATACCTATTATTATAATCCCAATTATAAGAGTTGTTCATTGTGTTTTACCTTTGTCTTCTTGGTTGATGACCATTTAGGCTTAGATCTACACTCATATGATCTATGTCCATACTTTTGATAGTTATAGCAATACCCTTCAAATCTTTGTGTTCTTATGGTCTTGGTTCTGCATTCATGTGCTTAATGTCCTTTCTTATTGCATTTGTGGCAATGACCCATGAAATTTTGCTTAGGATTCAGATTTGTAGCCTTGCTCCTGCAAACATTAGTAGTATGACCTATCTTACCACAATTATGACAAGTAGGTTCGGAGTTCTTACCCTTGTTACTTCTTTCTTCACCACTTTTGGATGATTCTCCTTCTTCAGCACTAGTGTAACCCAATCCATAAGTGACACTGTTGGATCTAGGGGGTCTTATCAATTCCTCAAAGTACTTGATGGCTTCATTGGATTTGTCAAAACTTTCAGCAAACTCTTTTTGTCTTTTCAGATCATTTCTCAATTTTTCATTCTACAACTTTAGTGTTGTGATCTCAAAATCCTTTGCATTCAGATCATGATTTAAAATCATCATTTGACTCAATAATTCCAATTGTGTGTTAGTAATCTTATTTACCTCTGATGTTTTCTCTTCTAGTCTATTGGTCAAAATCCTTTTGTCATCTTCAATCATGACTTTTTCCTCTTCAACTTTCTGTTTCTTCTTGATCAACTCACATAGGAATACTAATTGGACTTCTTGTTCTCACTTAAGATTTCTGACCTCTTTAGTTAGGGTTCCATTCTTTCCCATCAGATCTACAACTACTACATCAAATTCATTGGTGTTTCCATTTGCAAACAATTTACTACTGTCAATCTCTTGGTATTGTGTGTCATTCTCTTCAATAGCTATTTCCTTCCTTCTTTTCAATGATCACTTTAACTCATTTCTTGCTTCATTTAGCTAATGTAGGGAAAGTTATATTTCAATATTATGGTTCTCAATAATCTTTCCCAACTTGTAGACATCCATTTCCAAGATCTTCCCTCAAACCTGCAAAGTTTTATTTCCAGAGAACTCTTGCTCTAATAGCAATTGTTGGAAATATAATAGGGAAGTAAACTCTGAGAGGGGGGTTGAATCAACACTTAAAACTTTCAGCATCAAAAAGATTCACCACACATCCATCTCATAATCTATGCATATAAATTGAAATGCCAAATTAAGCATATACATTGATATCATGATAGTAAGACATTTAACATGTGTATGACACAAGATATTTAGTTACCTCAAAACCAGCCAAGGGGAAGGTAAAACTAGGGTGGGGATGACACCCATAAATCTTCACTACTATAGTAATAAAGTGTACCTAATGAAGGTTATAATTTTTTAATCATGAAACATGATCTACCCTGTGAAAGGTTTATCCTATTAGAGGCTTTCAAAATTGTTAGATCTTACCCTATTAAAGGATTTCAACACCCTATTAGAAGGGTTCTTGGCAAAAGGACTTTAATTTACAATGGAATAAGCACCTTGTTAAAGGATTTAGAATAGCCTGTCAAGACAACTCTATTAAGATATTTAATTGATTCATCTATTATAATGTTTCAACAATGATCCTTTAGTTAGCACTATCTTGCTTGATGTTAGATCACCTCTTTTCTGATGTGAACTTGATCCTTTATGCTCATATGTATCTCTATTGTCTTCTAATTCCTTTCCTTTGTTCTCCTCTAACCGATTTTGCAATGTAACTCAAATTACAACTCCTTGGTCACCATGAATGCTCTATTTACACATGTAAACTTCTCTCCTTTCTCTACAACATTCATAAAAAATTTAGGGTTTTTCCTCCTTAAGAAGACCTAGGTGACTTAGGGTTAGGTATAAATCAATGATAGTAATTCATCCATATTGCCACTTAATCCTTTCCATTTTTTGATTGGATGTATGTAATGCATAGGGATTCACAATTCAAAATTTTTCTTATCATCTAAGATCATAAAACATTCCTTAAGTTGGCCCAAAAATAGTTTACATACAAGTTTGTGCCATTACAAACAACTATGTCAAAACTGTATAACTCAGCACTTGAAGTTCTTGATGCTCAACATCAACTGCAACTTCAATGATGTAACTCAGGCTCTAAATAACTTGACATCCATTGATCACTTGACATCTAATTAAATTGTCATATACTATCTTCTCGGCACTTGAGTGACTTGGCACATACACTTGGCATCTAAATAACTTGTCATATACTATCTTCTCGACACTTGAGTGACTTGGCACATACTAAATATTCTTCACTCGACATATACTATCTGACAACTTATGCTCAACATGTATTACTTGTTTCACATGAACTAAGTAAATGACTTAAGTAGATTACCACTCATATTTCAAAACCAAACTAAGATTAACATCAAGTTCCACCTGTGGTTTCTAGAGATCCACAAAACTATTCAATATTGTAGACATCAATGTCAATATAATAGAGTATTATCAATTCATGGATAATAGGGATGCCAACACCACCACATTAAATATGAATATGAATATTATACATGAAAGAAAAGCATGTTAAAAAAGGTCAACCATGTATTTCAATACACATTCAAACATTTTTCTAAACATGCAAGAAGAGTTATTGCACTATTGATCAAAACACTATGTCAACCAAGTAAATACACATTGATTCATGTCAAAAAAAAATATTACTCTCTCTTGATAAGTTATCTAATCTTATTTGAATAAAAGAACCAAGATTTTGTTTTAAATTCTATGCACTATCTTTTTGAGGTGATTTTATAGCATTATAAACAAATACCATTGTAGGACATTTCTCCCCTCTTTCCTTAGCGATGTGTTGAACATCTAGTAGAAACTTTCCACACTACTCATAGAGACCAAAAAAATAGTCAATCCCATTCTTTTTTACTCTTACAAGTTCTCCTGGTTTAGTTACAATAAAAGGGTGTTCTATTTTACTATCTTCACCATCTCATTTGGACTCTTGTAAGCACCTTCACCTCTATTTTTTGTTATTATCAAGTAGTGTCATTAGCTCATTCACTACAGTACTAAAATGACAACTATTTTGCAGCAACAAAACATGGTCATTTCCCATATTCAATTTCAATGGATAGTTATTCTATGAAAGAACCATAGTGTTATCTCCATTAGGTTCTTCCACTAATAGAACTATATCAACAACCCAATTAATTTATCATCATGTGATCTAATAGACCCTTATATTCCATATATAGACCTTCTCTTCACCATATATTAGAAAGACCCAATAAATCAAAGAATAGATTTCATATAGAACTCATGAATTTTAAAAGCTATTTAATCTCACCACCGTCCCCACTAATCATTGTTCATGTCACATATATATCAGATTTCCATAATCTATACCAGATAATTACTTTCTCTTCTTGAGTAGACTTTGAGATGGTTTTTAGTATCAATGTTGATCATCGTACATGATTCATGGCTGGAATGCCTTTTCTCATGATAAATAAGACATCCTGAAGTATGATCTAAAATATCAATGCTAAAAACTATCACAAAATTGATCCCATAAGAGAAAATTACCATAATTGACACTATCAAAGAAGACATGTTTTAAAACCCATTAAAGAGCTAAAGCATAAAAAATAATTGCATCTTTACAAATGATGCAACAATGGTACTCGAAATAATATAAATAGTGAAATAGTTCTTAGTTCTCATTTTAATGGAAGAGTAATTATAAGAAACCGTTTCTACACAAACGTATATACAATGCTACAAGTATTTACTATTTTTATATCTTTAGAGGTTACCTACTAATATTTTATAAATTATGTGACTTTGTGAGTACAAAATAGTGTTCTCAGAAGAATGGACTACAACTATCATGTGCAATTGTATAATTGATTAATTTATCAAGAACATATATGTCCCCCAAAGGAAAACAAGCACAAAAAAGTAAGAAAGCCTCTATATGTGCACACAAAAACCTAGCATACTCTTCCATTCCAACGTATGTACCAATGGATAGGCACAAATTACCTTCCTAAGATAGTGTGTCCAAGTCTTGAGTCTACAAATTTTTGGGGTTGCCATCTCCAAGAGCGTAATATGAGACATTGTCACTTAGTTCCTTTAAAAAATTGATTGAAAGCAAGAATTGCATTTGCAATGCTTATTGGCTAGTTTCCTAGATCTCACAAGCATCAAAATATTAAAATTTTGTGCTTAGAAGAAAAAGGGATTTCTCAACAGAAATAAAAATCTTACCAGAGTTTTTTTGTATGTGTGAAGTTGGTATAGAAGCCAATACATTGTATAGACAACCTCAATCCACCAACAAAAAATGTTTGCCCAATTCCCTGTAGGAAGGCTGGTGTAAGCATGTCTTGGACATGATTTTATTTTTTAACAAAATATTATGAGTTTTAAATTTAATGCTATAATTAATTCAATGCTATAATGAATTTAGATTTGTAATATAGGTGGTGAATTTAATGCTATAATGAATCCTAGAGAAAAATAGTGGAGAATCGCCAAAGAATCTCAATAACAATTAATTTCAATATATTCTGTCATCCCATATCCTCCCTCATTCTAGTTCAAACCACTTTGTAGTTTAGTTGAATATCATTGAGGAATCACTCCCAAAACAATGTCCTTTCAAGTTTCAAAAAGTGTCTTATCATGGGATTATTAGTCCAAAATGAGTTATGTATAAGTATACTAAAGTTACACCGTAAATAATAAATTTTTTAAAGAACCTAAAATATTTTGTAATTTTAACGAAAACATAGTTTTCTTGTTCAGCAACAATGTCCCTACAAATGAACCAATACTAGTTACATGGGTTGTTCCAAGAAATGGATTAGCTTCAGTCGTACTAGTCTCTATTACTCTATCAAATGAAGATCTATCTATTAGTGCACAAAATAGGTACATAAGTATAAAATATACCCAACAAAACAAATAATACATGATTAGCACATTACAAAATATAGAAAAATAGGATTTTAACAATTGTACTTGACATAGTCAAGGATGTTTGCATGCTCCTTGTTGTCAAAAATGCACTCGCCAATATTAGAGTGATGATTAAAGAAGGCATCCACACTTCATCATGACCTAAAAAATATAATATTGTTAGAAAAGACATTTGCAATGGATAAATATCAAATGGGATACTAGCTAGAAGCATCCAAAAAAAGAAGTTAAGGGTTATAATGTTGATGAAAATAAATACTATTGCACAAGTTTCACTTTCAACATTAGATTTCCTATTTCAACACTGAGTAGGATAGCCTAAAAACTCAAAAAAATATACCCATAATAGGCATAAGGCTACTAACACCAACACAAGGACCTGGTTAGGTAAGATGGCCAAGTGAAATCCATATCATTCTTCTCTACATACCTTTCATTTGCAAAATGGCTGTAAATTTCTTACATAGTTGATTTAAAAATTTCTTGTATCTACTTAGTACATAAAAAATGCTTAAGTTAATGATAAATTAGTAATTACCCGATATTATAAGATTTACTTTTAATAGTCATATTTCATTCAAATATAGTAAGCATAGAATTAATCATTTATTTAAATAAGGTGGAGAATGAAAAATAGGTTAGCCTACAGTGTAATCTTGTTGTTAATCTATCAAAAAAGGCTCTGAATGTACTAGTTAGTAGTAGAGGAAACATAAAGTAAACATCAATTTATTTTCCACTACATTCAGAATGGTCCACCTACTAATGCTAACACACATAGTTAACCTTGCTCATGTACCTAACTTTTGTAACATATTAGTCCATTAAATAACATTTGTTGGTCTTAATATATTGTTGGTACCTACCTCTAATGTTAATTTTATATTAGAATTTTAAACTTTTATGAGACATCTTATACCTCTAATATTACTTCTATATTAGAATTACAAATTTTTATTGGACATCTTAAACCTCATTTTCTTTACTTATGGTTTCTTACAATATTCCTAAAAGTATATTAGATATATTCAAATTCTAAGGAATTCAAATTTAGGTCACTTGGTTGACTCTATTAATTTTAACTCTAAATGAATTATTTTATTAAAATTAATAGAATGGGTGAAGTGGTATTTTTTAAAACAAAAGAAAAATCTAGAATTAGTTGTGTACATTATTATTGTGACTTTTGAAGAATATTCTAAAGATGGTTGAAAGAAAATAATATGTGATATGATATGAATTTCACTAGACTAACATCTATTTTAAAATAGTGGGATTTTTCAATAAGTGAATTCTAAATTAAGATAATTATATTCTTTTGAAAAAGGAGGATTTCGATAGTGATTCTTTAATCCTCTTTTTATCCCATGTGAATATTGTGTTTTTGCATTTTAAGAAATCAAACATACCATGAATCAGCAGTCATGAATGTCTAATTAAATACCAGATTTTGTTGAGGAACTACATTGTGCAAGGCATATTAATATGTCTAGAAACCCTATGTCTAATTCAGTAGATTACCATTGATTTAACTAGTGTAATCTTGTTGTTATAAGGATCTCCTAATAGTAAATAAGTTCTTAGTTGAACTCAGTGGTCATAACACTCTCACCTTTCATAGTTAAGCACAACCTAAACTAGTTCAAATAGACACCCAAGTATGGAATAGCGCTCAGTCATAACCAAATTTTCCTTAAATAAACTCAACGGTGTAATAATACTACAATTTTCAGCAATGTTGTAAAGAGAAAGTGTTACTTATATGAAGGTTGTGCACTACAACCATCACCATGCTCACCACGTGGTCTTGCAGGTGTCACAAACTGCTATAGAAGAACACATAATATTTTAGATCATCATCTATAAGATACTATAAAATATAAACATCTATTGAAATTCTATTATTTCTTGAGATTAATTAGTGCTTACCTTCAAAGATTGGACTCTACATATCATTTCTTCTCTGAGTACCTCTATATCCTCACTTGTGTCACCTTCAATGATAATATTAAGAATTTCATCATTGTATCTTTGTTTATTTTTTCAGTCATGAACATGGGATCAACACTAAGGGTGATGTCATCTAGACATGACACACATGTTTCATATCACATTTGATCTACTATCATTTTAGCTTTTCCCTATCAATAAATGCCAACTTGTGACATCAATATTAATAAAATTCCATCAAAATAACTCCAAAGCCATAAAGAAAAGAACATAATAATATGACATTTGTATCTATATAATTTGAAAAATTACAATAATTAATGTTTACCTTTGCTAAAGAAGGTGTGTGAGTTGGTGCATCCCTACCTATGGGTGGTGGTCTATCCATGTCGCCCTTTGAAAAGGATTAGTAATTCTTTGCAATTAGCAGTGAAATGGAATTAATAAACTTACCAAAAAAATATTAATTGGATGTTGGAATATTCAAATGGGAAGAGTATTTCTGAGAGGGGGAGGTGAATCAGAAGTAACCAGCTTTTATCCTTTTAAACCCTTATTAACACATAACTAAAAGCAATGTACATGCATGAAAACATATAAGAAAACATGAAATGAAAGCATGCATTAACAAATAACACCATAATTGATAACCTAGAAACTCTCCATGAGTAAGACGGTAAAACTGGGGTGGGGATGACACCCACAAAAATTATTGCAGCAATCAATGTTCAATCACTTCTAATGGTCTACCTTGTCAAAGGCCTGCCCTATTAAAGGCTTTACACTATGTCAATAGTGACTTGGTTAGAGGATTTACAAACACTTACATGAAGTGCCACCCTATTAAAGGATTTACAATAGGTTGTTAAACCCACCTAATTTAATAGGACTTTCATGACCTTCTCCAAAGGTTCTCCTACCTAGCTGTTAAGCTAACTTATCAACATAGGATTTCAACCTCCAATAAAATTATGAGAGAGTATTAGAACATTTGACCTAATTGAATGCAATCTCAAATTGTTGGATTTAGGTGCTAGATCTGTTCTTCTCATTCTGATCTTGATCCTCTGAGATCGGATATCTAATCTTCTCCCTTGCCTCTTGTGTTGTTCTGATCAACTGGATATGAAATTGCTACTCTGGTCCTCTAAGTCTTTACTTCTTCTCTTGAAATTTCCCTATAATCTCCCCATACACTATTCTCATCCTCTTGAAAATGGGTTTTTGACCTACTTTTAAAGATTGTAAAGACTTAGGGTTAGGTATGGATCTACGATCCACATTGAATTTCAAATTCCCGCTCATACCTTGCATTTTTCTCATTGGTTGCATGCCTTCTCCATTTTCCTAATGAGCTACATGTTGATTTCATAGGTAATTGCAAGGATTTAGTCTTATCTTCTTATCCTTTCATGAGTCATGCAAAAACTATTTCACATCTTACTTTGTGATGGCACAAACTCTTATGTTGATCTTGAGTTACTCGGCACATATTGTATTCCTGATGCTCGGCACATACTACATTTCTAGTTCACTTGGCACCTATTATATCCTAGTTTACCTGACACCTATTATATCCTAGTTTTCTTGGCATCTACTACATTTTTGGTTCGTTCGGCACATGAATGTTTCTATATCACTCAACATCTAAACAATTCTGGATCACTTGGAATACATTGTATACTTGGCATATAGTGAAATGGTTAAGTGTGTTGACACTCAATTGTTAAAACTATTCTTTTGACCAACAATCTGCCCCTTGACATGAGTGTCAAAAACACTTAACTAAGCATTTATGAACTTAACATTATTGAATATATTCTTTATTTGCTTGGCATCCATGCAAAATTTCAAAAATATTGTGAGGAAAAGCATACCTTATGACACCCCCTGAGTTGATTATGCCTTGTTCAATCTTGAAGCTGAAATTTTGTGCTTAGGTGCTTGATCCTCTTTATCCTTTGTCCTATTTTTGCATTGTGAGCCTATATGCTGTATTTGATCTGTGTGAAGTTCAAAATTTTGCATCTCCCCCTTTCTCCTTATTACTTGACTTCCCTTCTTTGGCTATTTACAAACTTTCCACTCAAAAAATGAGCAAAATTTTCAAAAATTTGGCATTCTCCCATATTTCTATATACATATCTCCTTATTTCTTCCCCTATACATATTTATTTCCCTTTATGACATTGATTTCAAAGGGTTCTATAGAGTAATACCATTTTTAGCCAAAAATTTACTATTTATCTCCAGGAGTATCTTCAGAGCTGCATCCCAATTTTCTAGTGTAATGTCCAATGACTTATGCTAGATGACAATCTCTATTGCTAGATGTACAAGTCCATCTAAAGTAGAAAGATTTGAATCTTTCTTGAGGACTATTTTTGCATACATTTGCTCCTTAAGGAGTACCTCCAAGTGAGGGGTTATAGAGGACTAGATTTGCATCAACTTAGCTTTTGTATTAGCCTCCTCTACTATTAATATCGCTAATTCTCTTTGAGCATGAAGCATTTGATCAAAATGCTTCTCACTTTGAGCTAGATTGGTGGGGAGTTGCATACTAGAAATATTTAGATTTCTTTCCAAGCTCATTATTCTCTGGCTAGTCTCTTGTGTGAAATTTTAAAAATCACACAACTTGTTGTATAAGGAGAATATATTCCCAAGTACAATCTTTACTCTTTCCAATTTCTTAGCTAGCTCAACTTGAGATAGTGCTATATCACTAGATATCTCCTCATTAACTTTACCTTGGAACTTCCTTTCTAACCATTCCATTAATTTGGCATTTGCATCATGATCTTCATTTGTCACCTAGTCAACTATGCCAGATAGTTGCTCTACATTTTACCTTGACTCATCAAGTGTCTGTAAGCTGAAGGCATCTATAAAGATGTCCTTTATCTCATTCAGTGCTTGTCTATATTTATATTCTTTTCTCAATACCTCTCGTCTCCTTGTTCTATCCAAAGCACTCTATATCTCATTAATATTTTCTTTAGTGAGGGTGCTAGATTCATAGTAGGGTATTTTAATTTCCTCATCTAGCTTAGGAATTCCATAATGAAGTGTCTTGGATACCCTTGTTTAACTCGAGCCTAGTGTTCTAACTTACAATGCTAGCATTTCAGTGCTCAGCTTCTGAAGAGTTTGAGTCGTAGTACCTATTTTGGGTAGTTAAACAAAAGTTTGTATTACAGATTCCTCCTCATCTCTTGTCTCTTCCTTCTCTTATGTTTGTCTCACTTTTTCATTATTAATGGCTAGGGGTGTACCTGCTAACTATACAAATTTTTATTTGTCTTCCTCTACTATTGTACTCAACACTTGAAGTGCATCGATGACTGCTTTTGGTGGAGATGGTGTAGTAAGGAATAGGAGTCTTGTGTTTTCACCTTGACTTCCTTTGATTTTAATACTACCTTTTGCAACTCATCAACACTGACCAGTATAGGACTTGTGCATAGTCTAACTACTTGGGTTGATTGGTCAAGGATCTTTGTGAGATCCTCTGCAATCAATGGATTGATGCTTTGACAAGAAGTGTCAATAACATACTTTATTTTGATATTCTCTATAGGTTTGATAATAGCATGAGGAGGGCTACGAGGTGATAGTTCTGTGTCTTGCACACTTTGTTCTTGTTGCTCATCTGTATCCCTTTCTTCCTCTTTCTCCTCTTTATTCTCCTCTTCATCTTTCTTATCTTCTTCCACTTTCTTCTCTTCCTCAACCTTTTTCTCCTCTTCCTTCCTTTCTTCTCTCTTCTTTCCTGTTGCTTTTATTTCCTTTATCTTGGCACTTTCTTCTGCCTTGTATTCCTCATCAAAAACATCATCAATTTTCCTATAAATTATCTTCCACAATTGTGTGGATTTGTTCACAACATTTTCAATTTTATTCTACAAAATACTAAATTCCCTATGCTTTGGAGTAAATCTACTATTTTGCCTCTTGACTACATTAGTTATTTGAACCTTAGTCAAATCAGGCAACAATCTAGCTAAAGTAGACTCCCTTATTTCCTTTTCCATTTGAAAGAAAAAATGCCATTTGTCTTCTACTATTTTATACAACTCTTTGGGCATTGAGCCATCTAGCTCTAGAGGTGTGTGCTTGTACTCTACCATCATTGTATAAACAGATTCCTCTATTTTATTTTGTTCTTCCTTTGTGAGCTTATTGAAATCTGAATTCTTCAAATCTTTTAAGTCTCCATTCCTAATTTTTGCACATAATTTATCAATTGAAGACTTAGGTGGACGACTTACCACTTTGAACAGACTATTATCATCTGACTCTGCCTTTTCTTCATTTGATTCAAGCTGAGCTACACATTTTCTTCTCTTCCTTGGCTTCTCAACAATCTTCTTGGTGGCTTTCTTCTTCTTTTTTGCCTTTTCTTTAGCCTTTTGAGTAGTGGCTCTGGTGGTAGGCTTCTTCGCTGCAAGTTTTGTCACTTTCTTTGCCTTGGGTTGAGGAGGAGGTTGAGTTTTAGCCTTTCTTTTAGTGACCTTGGTTTTGATAGGTGCTTCCTCAGCATCTTCTTCCTCTGCACCTTCTTCCTTGTCCTCTCCTAGGCCTTGTGTTAGTTGTAGAGGCTCTTGTTTAGGCTCATCTTCTTCATTTTCACTATCATCCTGTTCTTCATTTGCTTCCTCTTCCACTACTATGCCTGTTGCTTCAACACCAAATCTCTTCTTGATCTTCTTGATCAATTTGTCCCTCTTCTTCACTGCAGTGGCCATTTTAAGGTCTGTGACCACTCTAGATTTAACAAAATCATAAGTTCCAAAATGTTTTGTTGCCTTGTTAGTATCTTCTACAAGTAGTGTTGTTATTTCTGCTAAGGCCTGATCAACATCAAGTTCATAACCTAGTGGCCTAAGCCATCTCACTCTAGGTATGATTGCTTGTATATAAGTGTAATCAATATCCACAAGAAAGAAAATGTCCTTTACATATTTCTCAACTAGTGAGATTGGTATCCTCATCCTCTATTTCATGGACTTCTTGATGTCCTCAAATTAACTTGTCATTTGCACATCAAAATTGTCTCCCATTTGATTCATTGATTTGTGTGACAACTGTCTTGTTAGCATCACATCTAACCTTTCCAATTGATAGAAATTCCTTCATAACATAGAAAAATATGCAGAACAACAGTGATCCAAATTAGCATTGGGCTCCTTTTGATTTCCTTATGGTTCCCAAATTTTTATTGATTTATTGTAGCATGAGCTTTGCTAGATCATATGTGTGGTCTTTCTTCACAAGTTTATATGCTACATCCGCTGCTATGCATGGCATGCTATTCAATCTGCTTGATTGATAGAATTTGTGAGATATGACTCTAACAGTGAAATCAAATAGTGGATCAGTAATGGTATCAATGGCCATTCCCCTATTATTCCATTTTGCACGAGTGTTCTTCTCTATAGCCTCCTTTTTATCACTTCTCAAGGTCTTAGGTTGATCTAGGGTTAGGAAACTAGTAACCCTATGAACAATTTTCTTTGTTACCTTCATTTCCCTATTTCTAACCAGAATGATCCATTGTGAATTCAACTCAACACTATACGAATCCATTCAGTCTTAAACATAGTGGGGAAGACTAGGACTTTAGTTAAACCCTTCTTTTCAACTATTTGAAACTCATCCTTCAATATACCTTTGTCACATAACTTATCAAAGGCATTGAAAATTTTTAAATCACCTATGGCCCCAATCTTATAGCTATAGTATTTTTTGACGTCTTGGACCATTACAACTTTATGTGGAATGACTGACAAAGCACCAGTAGGGTTGTTTTCATAGGCAACTTCAGGGATGGGCCTAAACTCTAGCTATTTGACTTAATTACTAACAAGTTGAATTTCATGACTTTCCTTCTCCTTAGTGATTTTTGATCCAGATGCCATCATTTATCGAACTAGGGTTTAAAATTAAATAAACTTTCAAGTTCTACATAGCTTGACACTTGAGTGAATTACCTATTGATCGATGAATTGGAGTTGATTCATGGTTGGAATCACTACAAATGGTGGCTAAATTGCAGTGTGATTGCCTATTTTCTCTGCTCAACTTCACTCTTTGTTCGAATGGCTTGAAAATGAATGATTTTCAACTTTATTAGGTTCAAAAACCTATCATTTATTACATTTGTGCTTACAAATGTACACTCGACTTCCAAAGATTTTATCAACTTGGCTTCTACTGAAGTTCATCTACTCAACAACTACTATCTAATTTCATTCATCATCAACTAAACTTGTCAATTTCTCAGTAGCCACTAACTTCTCTTACTCAGCATCTACTAGTCTATTCAACTCGGCATGTACTAAAGTTTTACTCAGCAACCAAAGGTAGCTTGACATCATATTCTAACTTTTAACCTGGCATATTTTCTCATGCATATTTCTTCTTTGCAGTACTTCTATGTTTTCTTGGGTTGATGTATGATACATCTTTATATGTATCAGCCCCATGTATCTGTCTTGTGCTTAATTGGATAAGGTGTGATCACTTGACCTCTTGGATGAAGTGATCTCTCTATTTGATGTGCTACATTCAACTTTCTTCTTCCATGTCTTGTCCATTTTTCCTCTTATTTGTTCAACATCAATCTTCTCTTTTCCTTTTTTGACTTTAGTCCTTGGTGCTTTTGACTTTGTAGGATAGTTTCTGCTAATATGACCAGTCTTCAAACAACTAAAAAATGTAGTTTGGTTTAGCCACCTACTGTAACTTCCCTTGAAATGTGTCCTTATGCAATTTTCAAGAATGTGTCCATACTCTTGACAATAGTGATAGCTATACCTGGTATTGTAATCCCAATTTTAGTGATGTACATGATTAATTCCTCTTGTAGGCTGATTACATGTCCACATAGGCTTTGATCTACATTCAAATGCTCTATGTCCATACTTTTTGTAGTTGTAGTAGTGACCATTAAATCTTGGTGTCCTCATGGTCTTGGTTCTACAGTCTTGTGTTGAATGTCCTTGCTTTTTGCACTTGTGACAAAAGTTTTCATTTATAGGCTTATCATGCTGATGACTATTCTTGCTTCTACACACATTAGAGGTATGCCCCTTTTTAACACAGAAATGACAAGTAGGTTTAGTGTTCTTATCTTTGTTGCTTCTTTCTTTTGCAATCTTGGATAACTCTCCCTGTTTAGTGCTAATGTAGCCAACTCCTGAAGTATCATTACTAGCCCTTAGTGATTTTAGAAATTGTTTAAAGTATTTGACATCCTCATTGGGTTTGTTATAACTTTCTTATATTTCTTTTTCTCTCTTTAGTTCATTTTGCATCTTCAAGGTGGAGATCTCAATGTCCTTCATGTTTAGCTCATGATGAGCATTCATCATTTGGCTTAAGGTGTCTAGCTGCATATTTGAAATCTTTTTAAATTCAATTGTCTTCTTTTCTAGCCTATTTGTGAGATTTCTCTTGTCATCTTCTATCTCGGCCTTGTCTTCAATAGCTCTTTTCTTTTGTTCATTCACTTCACAAAGCATTATGGCTTGCGATTCTTGTTCAAGCTTGAGTAATCTGATTTCTTCAGCTTGTGCTCTATTTTTCTCCATTAATTCTACTATCGCTACATCAAATTCCTTAAAATCTTTGTTGGAAAAAACTTGTGTGGAGTCAACCTCCTTGTAGTGTATGTCATTTTCAGCTATGGCTATCTCATTCCTTCTTTTCAAGGATTTTCTCAGTTCCTCCTTGGCTTACTCTACATTGTCTAGAGCTAGTTGTACATCAATCACTTGATTGTCAATGATCTGCCCAAGTTTCAAGACTTCCATCTTATGACCTTTTTCTCTAAGCTGTTAGGCTTCTCCTTGTGAGAACTTCACTCTAATACCAATTATTGGAATATTCAAATGGGAAGAGTACTTCTAAGAGGGCAGAGGGTGAATCAGAAGTAACCAGTTTTTATCCTTTTAAACCCTTATTAACACATAACTAAAAGCAATGTACATGCATGTAAACATATAAGAAAACATGAAATGTAGGCATGCATCAACACATAACACCAGAATTGATAACCTAGAAACCCTCCATGAATAAGAAGGTAAAACTACGGTGGGGATGACACCCACAAAAATTACTACAACAATCAATTTTCAACCACTTCTGATGGTCTACCCTATGAAAGGCCTACCCTGTTAAAAGCTTTACACTATGTCAATAGTGACCTAGTTAGAGGATTTACCAACACTTACGTGAAGTGCCACCCTATTAAAGGATTTACAATAGGTTGTTAAATCCACCTAATTTAATAGGACTTTCATGACCTTCTCCATAGGTTCTCCTACCTAGCTGTTAAGCTAACATATCAACATAGGATTTCAGCCTCTGATACAATTGTGAGAGAGTATTAGAACATTTTACCTGATTGAATTCAATCTCAAATTGTAGGATTTAGGTGCTAGATCTGCTCTTCTTGTTCTAATCTTGATCCTTTGAGATTTGATACCTAATCTTGTCCCTTGGCACTTGTGTTGTTCTAATCAACTAGATATGAAATTGCTACTCTGTTCCTCTAAGTCTTTCCTTCTTCTCTTCAAATTTTTCTATAATCTCCCCATACAATGTTCTCATCCTCTTGAAAATGGGTTTTCGACCTCCTTTTTAATATTGTAAATACTTAGGGTTAGGTATGGATCTATCATCCACATTGAATTTCAAATTCCTGCTCATACCTTGAATTTTTCTAATTGGTTGCATGCCTTCTCCATTTTTCTAATTGGCTACATGTTGATTTCAAAGGTAATTGCAAGGATTCAATCTTATCTTCTTATCCTTTCATGAGTCATGTAAAAATTGTTTCACATCTTAGCTTGTGATGGCACAAACTCTTATGTTGATCCTAAGTTACTCGGCACATATTGTATTCCTGATGCTCAACACATACTACATTTTTGGTTCACTTGACACCTGTTATATCCTGGCCTTCTCAGCACCTATTATATCCTTGTTTGCTTGGCACATGAGAGTTTCTAGATCACTTGGTAGCTGAACAATTTTGGATCACTCGGCATACATTTTGTACTCGACATATAGTGAAAATGGTTAAGTGTGTTGACACTCAATTGTCAAGAATATTCTTTTGACCAACATTAGAGGCAATTGGTTTAAATATTATACTTACCAATCCCATGATAGGGAATTTTTTTGTATCTACATGATTCAAATTGTAATCTATTAGAAGCTCTTCCCTTGCACTTATTAATTTTATCACACATACAAAAACATGATTTCCCTCACATGCCTCGAATATATAATTCGACCACTTATTAGTTTTATAAATCCTATAAATCCTATTGCTTTTGACCTATTTATAAATTCTACAATATTCCCTGTTTCTTTTGACCTTCCATCAATATACATAGAAAACCTTTTACTTTGATCATTTTCTTTGTGTTGTATATAATTTTGTGATAGTGCATACCTATGCATACTTTTTTTTAATTGCACAATCTGCATCCAATTATTGTAATTGTAACAAGGTCATACAAACTCCATCAATTCAACAACTTTATTGTAACAAACCTTTATGTTATCTATGGAAAATAGGCCCAAACCACGTATTGAAGATGAAGCTATACAATATATCCTTTTGTTAATAGAAAAATCAATGTTAATTGGAGGTAGTTCTACCTTCCATTATTTTATAGCACTATATAGATCAGTGTAGTTTCATAGTAGTATATGGATCAATATCTAGAGTAGGTTCTAGCTTCCATTATTCTATAGTCATTTAGATTTACTTAATATTTTTTTATTTCTACTTTAATTTGATGTCTAGAAATATTTGATTATGTTCCTTTCTAATTCTTGTTCCACTTTGTATGATTATTATTAAGTCTATTTAGAATTTCAAAAGATCTTTAAGAAATGACAATAGATTGAACATCATTTTGAACATTTATTTTGATCAATGTGATCTAACTACTAGATGGGTTGTGGTGATTCATTATCTAGGTCTTGTTGTTAACAAGATATCATTACTCATTATTTTGATAGTAAATACTATACAATTCTAGAGGATAGTGTCATTTTGTTTGCATGTTTTTATTGTGTGAAATTAGGGAAGATATAAGGTTTTCATTATCATTATTTTATTGCCATTTTTTGGTCCACACCATAACCCTATTCAATACCTTAGATTTGGTCAAGAATCAACAAGTTTTCCTAGAATGACTTTGTGAGTGGTCAATAGGTACTTTCCAAGAGGAATAGAAATTTACATTGAAAATGTGGGAGGAAAAATGATAGAGACCATTCTCAACCAAATCAAATATGAATGCCAAGATTCCCTTGTGTTGAATGATTTCTCAATATAACCAAGTAAGAAAAATTCATTTCTCTAATCTCTAGAGTTGTTTCTAGTCTATGAAGAATGCTAATGGGACTAATTTAAACATCACATACTTAAGAATGGTCATACTAATACCATTTACAAAAATTAATGCTAGATTGGAAGGAATTTTATAGAGTGACAAATCTATTTAAATTGATAGGGAAATGTGAGAAAATGCAAGGCTTTCTTGTGCTTCAGTATCTCCATCGTATGGAGAAATTTGTTGTATTGACAATCTATCCTAACTACAATACTTAGACTTAAGTGCCTGTGATTCCCTCATGATAGTTCCAACTAGTATTTGTAAACTAGAGTCTCTAATTAATTTAGAACTAGGTAGATGTACAACAATCTCAGTACACTTCTTGAGAGCATTCAAAACCTATCTACTCTACAAGTTTTGGATTTATTTGGTTGTGCTAAATTGGCCAACCTTTCACCCACCTTTGGCCAACTCAAATCTTTATTATAACTAGATCTATAAGAAATTTCACTAAGTTTACCTCTTTCCCAGACAACTTGGGCCATATGTCCACTTTGCAAATGCTTATTATTAAGGGATGTGAGAAACTAGTTGAATTACCAAAAAGCTTTGGAGCTCTATTTTCTCTAAATTTATTGGATTTGAGTGGCTATGCCAACTTAGAGAGCCTTCCAGAGTCATTTGGTCAACTCAAGTCTTTGAAATATCTCGATAATGGTAGTTACCAAAATTTGAGGATGCTCAATGGTGGTTTCAAGGCCTTAAATTCACTCATCAAAGTAGATGCACAATATTGTCAATCATTAAATGAAGGGGCAATAGACATCTTAGCACATATCAAACATTTGTTGTTCCTAAAGATACATGGATCACCATCATTATTTCAATAGTGGACACAAATAGGACAATGTTTCCCTTTGATCATGGGTCACACTTATGTGAGTACGAACAACAAGATATTGTGTGCTTATGAATATTAGTTTCCTTCTTTAAGCATTTATCCTGAAAGACATTTGTTGTGAATTTAATTATTATTCTAACATTCCATTGTTGGTTCTATCAGGATGATGACAATGTAGAATTTCTACACACTATTGATCATACTCTATTTTATGTTTAAGAGCATGTGAATAGTTTTGATAGATGGGAGAATGGAAAGGGAATGAGTTACTACCAGGTTCTAGGGTTTTCTATGAAAATATCAAAAGCATGAGTATATGGGTACTAAATTTTTGTAGGATAGGCTAAAATAATAGGGTTTCTAGGCTTGAAAATGTTTTGCGTATTTAAAAGACAAAATATTTAAGGAAGAATTAAAAAAATGGATTTTACAACATGAGTTTGAGACACTGATTTGACAAATTGTTTAAGCTGAATTAAAGAAAGAGCTTCAGCAACTTGTACATCTAGGGAAACAATTTTAGAAAATGTTTGAGCCAAAAGCACAACCAAAAAACAAGGGTTCTTAAGGCTCTAAAAAATCCAAAATTCCTTCGTCAATTTTGTAGTAAGTTCATAGGGAAATAAATTTCTTTTCCTTGGCCCTTGACCTGTACACAAGTGAGCATAAAGTCATTCATCCATACAATTATACCCCAAAGAAACCATAAATAAAAACAAAGGAAAAAATCAAAACATCTAAAACATTGCTAAACAAAAAAAGTAATTTACTTTAGGTTGGTGTTTAAAATTGAATCATATATCAAACTTTGAAGAGCATCTCAGTGTCAAAAATAGAAAACATAGAATTGTAGACACAATAAATATTGAATAGATTCAATATTGAAAAGACTCAAACAAAAATACAACAAAATATTGTTGTATACCTGACCAAAAATGATATAAACAATTGGATTTTCTACATGTATGCAATAGCATTATTGGATGTGTGTTGGACAAGTTCCATTTAGATTGTATACTCATCCATCATTAGTAGGACACCTTTTAAAGACACTTTCTTTGCCATTTGTATTGTAAAAGCACTTGATGGTTTCACTTTCCATACTGATGTGCCTGTGCTAATAGAAAATAGATTATTTAGGGTTATGCAGAAGTGAAACAATCTAATTGTATAATAATAGTTGATTTTAAATAGTGAGTGTTTTTTTGTCTAGGATTTTTCCCTAAAAGACATCCCAGAATAAACAATTGTGTTAAATTGTGAATATGCAATTGTTTCTCTTATATTAGTTTATCAGTATCAATTATCTTCAAGCATATGGGAATGGGCTGGAAATGTCCAGGAAATGTGGGAATGGGTAGGAAATCTCCCCACCCCATCCTCATTTTACAAAAAAAATTGGAACATCCTTACTATCCTCATTTTATTTAGGGGCTTCCTAGGTACATTAGGGGGTGACCAATAATGCTAGTTATCTCTAGGAGTAACATACTGAAGCACATTTTAGTTACTCTTCTTTAGTTGAGTGCCTATTTGGTTAGGACATGAACATATAAGATTTATAAAATATTATGAAAATGGTGGTTTGCAGGAATGTCTATATGGAAATAGACCAATCATTACTCGCACTCACAAAATTTGCAAACTACATAGCCCATATCCAAGATGTATTCATCTTATTTCATACATTGTGCAACTTGTTCAATATACAAAACTACATAGAAAAATCTGGCATGCTACAGTCATTAGACTACCAAATACAAGTTAAGTCATATTTGGTAAGAAATATCACTATTATTATACAAAAATGCCTCAATCCTACTGAATATAGATAATTCATAGAGCAATCTATTTGTATCCCAGTTGAGGTCAGACTAGAACATACCTAATTATCTTTTTACCTTACAATTAACAAGATAAATAATTGAAAGGGACATCTTAATGAGTAGTCCAACTTTATATGACATCAACATTCTCATATTTGATAAACAATGGAAAGAGGATATAGAGATGAAAAGATTCCTAAAAAAATGGGAATCATCTGACTTAAGAAAAAATAAGAATGACTATTCATTAAATTTTGATAGATCAACTTAAACAACATATAACTACCTACAAACTAGTTATAAATTCAAGAGCTTCACTTTGAAAGTGAGGACATAGAGATGGAAGGTAGTCTCTTATTTAGCAAAGTGATAAATTTGTTAACTTTATTTTTCTTTAACAACTATAAATATTGCAAACCTTTGTCATAAATATTTTTTTGTTTTCTTGGCTAGTTTGCAACATTAGTTAGACAATATATTTGGTTCTCAAGTAGAAAGACTCTTGAAGAAATGTGTACTTAACATAGAAAAATTTATGGAACCTCCTTGTCAAGTTTTTTAGAAATAGATTAAGATCTAAAACTGCCAACATTAATATCTCCAAGTGAAGTAACCTACCCTTCAAAAAGATATCAGATTTGGTAAAGGCTATTGGATAATGTGCAAATTGCACAAGGTTGTATCAACTCTAATAGTCAGGAACATTCGAGACAATCCATCTTTTTTTAAAATGAAACATCACCTCCCAAGTTTGTAGCTAACCTACAATCCTATCCAACATAGAGATTACTTGATGAAAACCCATTGTGAAAACTATATACACAATTCTCCTAACCTACATGGAACATACTCATAATCCACTTGTATTTATGGTTCTAGCACTGAGAAAACAAAAATAAGGAATTCAATTAATGAAGGTTCTTAATCTTGTATAGTCAATCCATATAAATACCCATTTGCAAAATTCTCAAAATATATTGCACTCAATGCTTGATCACCCTTCATTATAAGTCCTTCACCATAGGTAATAGAGTTCCATGCACACCAATCAAGGTCATTCATACATCTGCACTTAAGTGTAATTTAGATTCCTTATACAGAGTACACAAAAGACAATAGAATGTTTGATTATCTTTGATTTAAGTAAGTGATCATCTCTTGTAATAATTACACCTTGTCTGTTGTAGAGTGCATGATCCTTAATCTAGTCATTCCAGTTCAAATGTATTGATCTTGTAGTTAGATAAAGATATATTGATTGGAAAGTCCATTTATTATCCTATATTTGTGATAAGTCTTTCAAAAATAAATGAATATTGATGCATATTTAGGTCTATGATGTTCTCTCCAATCGTGAATGTTGACACTCGATAATACTTTCAATATCTCTTTCATGGAAAATCTCATTAGGGTAATATCCCACTTTCACAATAAAATTAACCATGCTAAAATTCAATTCTTTTTTTGAGTCACTTATCCTCCTAGACATACTTATGGCCTGTAAATCACTTTTTGAATTGTATAGAGAATTTTCATTTGTACCTTATATAAGCATATAGGAAACTAACTAGCATGGCATTGCCCTTTGCAAGCATTGCCAAATTATGTATATTATAGAGAAATGTTAGGATGTAAAAGGGAGCCCTTGAAACATGTTTTGACTTCAAAAATCCAAAATTCCTTACTCAATTTTCTAGTAAGTTCACAGGGAAATAAAAGAAAAGCCAACAAATTTTTCAATGAATCTTTCTCATAACAATAAAATGCCCAAAGAGTCATTCAACACATCCAACCAACTCCTCAAACCAAAAAAGAAAATATGATTGCCACTTTTTCTTTTTCTTTTTTTCTATTGAACCTAAATAAGGGGAAATGTACTAGTCATCATACGACCTTTGCTCCCTTATAATGGACCTTATACAATATAACCCCATATGACAATGAAACTGCATATGATGGACTCACCATATAACTAGCTCACTTTGTCATAATCCCAACATATTATGTTGTAAAGTGAAAAGTATATACCCTTTAGTTTTTCACATAGATTTTATCAAACCACTATTCACTCTCATCCTTTAATTGGTAATGAGAACTATAAAGAAAATTTAGATTTTAAGTCTAATGTGTTTCTATTAAGTAAAAATTTCTATGAATGAGAAGCTTTAATCTAACTTTTATTTTATTTCCTCTAGGTGACTTCTCCATTAATACTAATATAGGTATGTGTATAAAAGAGAGAAAAATGAATATCCAAAATAAAATATTAAAATAAGAACTTCAAGTGAGGTTTATAGAGAAATAAGACCATAGATCAAACCACTATAGAGTAATGTTTTTAAACAAGAAAATTGTTTGACTACTCATAAAATGTGGGTCAATGAGTTTGACTCAAAATCACCAAGTTAAATCCTGATATCAATATCAAAAAAAAATAGTTGTTTACATGATCATACTCGTGGCTTTAAGAAATATAGAAAAAGACTAAATAACCTATTACCAACTGTAATGCTTGAAGGATGAAGTCAATGAGAGATAGATCACTATGTTGAATGGTCAACAAGTAAGATCTATTGTAAACATGTATCAAAATAATAAGAATAAGTTCATCCCCAGAATACTTATTTTCTATGAATAGATAATTGTATATTTAATCAGTAGTCTAGCTGTGATGTATATAGTGCTACTTAATCAATTGAATCCTATGAAATCAATAAGAGATAGATCACTGTGTTGAACAATCAATAGGTAAGATCTATTGTAAACATGTATCAAAATAATTGTAAGAATTTTTCTAAGGGTAAAATTCACCTAGGAACAAAGAACTCAAACACAAGCACAACTGTAGACCAAAATAGAGAGTATGATCAAAATGATGATATATTCATTCAATATGTCATATTAAGAGTACACTAGGAGTGCTTGTATATAAAGGCCTCTGAGATACATCTAGAATGCTTCATCATCAGCTACATGATATGTCAACAACTAGGCACATGTCCACTAGATATGGGTTATCCTCCATTAAACATGGAAGTAACTATGGTGATGAGAGGATAAGCCTACAAGGGTCTGACACACAAATTAGTATTGTAGACACCATGTGATAAAATAAAGTTGTGTACTTATGTGTTGTCAACATGACAACTTAAAAAGGTGCACAAACTCCTAAGTGTCTCAAAAAACAAAATAATAAAATAATGAAAAATAATAAAATAATGCATTAACCTAAGTAAACTTAAGTAAGTGTAAATAGTAAATACGTATTTACACCAACACCCCCCTTAAGTGAAACTTAGGGAAATGCCCTAAGCTTATGAAAACTAGGATGAAAATGCATGATGGGTCCCAACTACTAGGTCATGTTAAGTACCCATGTACATAATGAAAATGCAATCTCTCATAAAGTGGAGAAAGAGGGAAAACCTAATGGGAAAGAACCCTCCCCCAGAAAGAGATATAAATAGGGATGGATGGATGGATGGAGTAATTAAGACCCCCCCATTACAACATACATCCAATATATACATAAGTAAAGAAGGAGAGAGACAAAATCTCATAAGAGGAAAAAGTCCTTCTCATAAGAAAGAAGAGGAAGAGAGACAAGGTAGTCCCCCCCCACCCACAAATGATGAATGTTTGTTAGTGAAAGCTGCTTCGATGAAGAAGTTGGTCCAAGAATGTAGAATGGCGTTCCTCCCCTTAGGAAGAAACAATGACAAAGGTACAATCCTAAAGATGTATAGTGGCCCCTAAAACTTGCTCAAGTATCCATGTGTTGATGCTAATGTCTGTCCCTTCCAACTGTGCTAAAAAGAATGAATGCAGATCTGGCAAGGATGTCTGTTGAACCTGTTCCAACGAACCATCTATCTCCTCAACTAACAAAGAGACCTCCTCTAATTGTTGTAGATAAGGATCCACAATCACACCAACCTATGAAGATTGATCATGTAGACAATGGACATGAGGGTTAGAGTGAGCCCACGCAAAAACTATAGAAGGATCATCATCATCAATGAGAAGATGTAAGTCCTCAAGTTTGTCTCCCAAGTCTGTTGAAGTTGGAGCTACAAGATGAGATGTACCATGCGATAATGAACCTTTCACTATGGAAATATAAGCATGTGGACTATATTGATAATGTGACCTCTCACTAAAACTATCAATAGAAGCCCTCATGTCAGAATTTGTTGAAGTACTACCATTGGTATCACTACTAGTTTCTGTTGTGTATGATGTGTGGAGAGGAGTAGAGGATAAGTTGGGAGAACTTTTCTCAAAGTGAACATCCTTCTCCACAAAGATCTCATGAATCTCTAGATCCATCAATCTATATCCCTTAGCATTGTCTTCATATCCTGTAAAAATACAAGGCCTAGGTGCTAGTGTCTTGCAATCCTTAGAAGATAGGTTTGCCCATGCGCGATAACTAAAGACTCTGAAGTGACCCACAACTAGTTTTTTGCTACACCATGCCTCAAAAGGAGTCTTCCTATCTAAGGCAACATGAGGAGACCTATTATGTATGTGAGTAGCACTGCTAATGGCTTCAACTTCAAGTGTAGGATCAAGAGACTTTTCCTTTATCATGCAACTTGCCATGGTTTTGAGAGTCCTAATCGTCATAGCTACAACATCTATCTTATGCGGACTGAATGTTGGTGGGTTTTGAAGATCAATCCTCTCAATTCTATAAAAGTCCTTAAGTCTTCTATCTACATATCTATTCTCATCACCCTTAGTACTTTGATGGTTTTCCTTGACTTGTGTTCAACATGAGTCTTGAAATATTGAAGCTTATGAACCACTTCATTCTTATGATGAAGTAGGCCCAAGTGAATCTTGAAAAGTCATCAACAAATGTGAGTATGTAGGGGCCTTGGCTAACTAAAGTCACTACAAAGGGTCCTAATAAAACCATGTGAACTAGCTGGAGAACAATTGGAGCTCGTGAAGACTTCCCTTTATCATACTTCTACTTGAGATGTGTATCCACTGAACATAAGGAACAGTCTCCGTTAGAAAAGTTGACATTAGGTAGACCTTTGACCATGTGTTTCAAGAAAAGTTTTTGAAGATGGTGGAAGGCAAGGTGACCAAACTATGCATGCCAAAATGTGATTTTTGAAGTAGAGTGAATCAACAAGGCCTAATAAGGAGAACTAGGCACAAAGTGGGAGAAGGAATAAAGCCTCTTGTCATCATTGACTTTCCCCACTACAACCAATGAATCATCTCTTAGACTTCACACCATCACTAAATTTGGAAGGAACTCAACTTTATGACCATCTCCAAGGTGAGTGATTTGGTAAATTGATAGAAGGCTGGAGGTAAGGTTTGGAATGTAGAGAATGTCTTTGAATTCCCCATTTTCAATTTTCACATGTCCTTTTCCTTCAACTTCCATTTTAGTATCATCCCCCATGAAGATGTGTGGTACCTTTGACTACTTCAATAAAGAAAAAACTCCCTTTAAAGAACCCATATGGTAAGAGGCACCTAAATCAAGTATCCATTCTTAAAAAGAACTTGTATTTGCCACAAGTACTTGCCATTTTACCTTTGAAGAGGTTGGAGTTGAATCCTTGGAAGTACCTAGCACTTGAATCTTGTTCTTCCTAAGTAGATTTTCTAACCCATCGATTCTTTTACTCTTGCAATGATGCTCATCATGATTTGGCTTTTTGTAGTACACACAAAAAAGTTTGTCCTTCTTTTCATTGCTTCCCTTATTGTTTGAAGAAGAATCCTCCTCTGCTCCCATTGCTTCTTCTTGTTGTTTTTTTTCCCTCCTTGACTTGATTGGTGCACATCACTAGCCACCAAGGCTTTGGTCTTTGATGACTTGTGAAGTCCTAAATCTATCAAGTGAGATTGTTCAACAATCAACATCTTCGCAAATGCATCAAATGAAGGCTTCTGGTAAGTAGATCCCATGGTTAACCTATGAGTATTGAAACTCAAAACAAAGGAAGCATACTCTAAAGGTAGCCTCTTCAAGATGTGATGAATCAACTTTTCATCCTTCATGGGTTTTCCACAATCTTGAAGAAGTGCACTATACTCATTAGCTTTATTGATATAATCCTAAATTGTGTCAAAGTTTTTTGAATCCAAGAGAAGTAGATAATCCTCAATTTGAAATCCCTTTTCATCATCCATCTTACCATACAATAATTCATGTTTATCCTAGGCTGCTTTGAATTCTATACAACTAGTAATGTGAAAAAGGAGATCCCTATGTACACAACTCATGATAACTCCTAAAGCCTATTAGTCTTGATCTTTCTAATTAATGAGTTCTTTAGCATCAGTAGGTTTAGGAATTGTACCATCAACATAAAGACTATATCCTTTTTCCATAATCTACTCCAAGAAATATCTTTCCATGTAGAATTGTAGAATAGTTGCATGAAGTTAGAAGACATTTAAAACCCATGATGCAGAAATGAAAAGAGCACAAAAGAGAGACACAAGAACACAATACACACTCACCCTTTTCACTCAATCAAAAGTCACCCCCCCCCCCCACCATAAAGATGCTTGTGGCACTTTATAAGTAGTGCGTGTACAATGGGTCAGTTCTCAAAATGAACAAAGTGGACTTTCTAATTTTGCTTTTACAACCACCCTTTGAGGTTCAACTTTGTCACTAAGCACTGTAGCTTAGATGTAAAATAATTCTAAAAAGTAATCAAAGCTTTACAATGCAGAAAAAGTCCTAGTTCTAAAAGTGAGAACTTTGTCCACACAACCCTAGAATCTAACTTCAGATCTAGAAAATAGACAAAAAAAAATACACTTACAAAAAAATAGAATCTGAAAAAGTGACTAGATGTGCCTGTATGGAGCGTTTGAAGGTGCAAAATGCAGGATTATGTAGGTATAGTCATGAAAAAATGTAATTTCTGAAAAATACTTACACAAAAACTAGAAAAAAACAACACCACTAGAAAATCTAGAAAATTCTACCCAACTTCAAAAAAAATTGCACCTAAATTGGAGTCTGGATGTCCAAGTTATGGGCTTGCAAATTTAGGCTACCAAATTGAAAAGCAATTTGAAGAGGGGTTTGGCAGAAAATTTGTGAGCTTAAATTTGATAGTCAAATGGCTATCACATCAATTGTAAAATGACTAGGTTTGACAGTCAAATGGCCATCAAATTTAACCTACCGACTGGCTAACAGCATTGAAAAAATGGGCCCCTTGCTAACGTGTCAAGATGACTAGACTGTTGATGTCATTGTATAGTTGTACGAACATGATGTGGCATTCCATACTATATAGATTATGTGTCACAAAAAAAATTGGATTCCATGATGTACGTGGTTGTTCTAGGCTAAGTTAGAAAAGTACACATGTCATAGGTAGTGTAAGACACGTGTCAAACTTGAATTGGTTGCTATGTCCACTGTGTCAATGCCCATGTAGAGCACGTAGAATGGAGGATGGGCTTAAAGTGAGCCATGTGGTGGGGTTGAAACTACCACATGGAAGATGTTCATAGGTCCATTAGTTGTCATAGGTAGGAGGACCTATCTCTGTTGGTGGGAAATGTTGATGTCGTGTGGCTATTTGTGTTGGGGATGAATATGACTATGCCGCAAAGCACTAGGCTATCACTATGCGAGCAGGACTCTAAAATATGTGGGTGGGAAACTTCAACTATCACCAATGAAATATCCCAAAATAGACTAGAATCTACACAAACATTGCACAGGAGGTCAATGTAGACTAGGAGCCGAGAAGAACCTGCGTGGTTGTGGTCCAATTGTCAATGCTGAAAACAATGGACTATCAAAGTCATGATTCTCATACACAGCTAGAAAACTCTTATCTAACTAGATTTAAAATGTTTTCTCCCACATCGAAGGTGGGAACAACTTATGTGTTGTTTATAAGAAAAAGGCCACCAATCTTAAATAAACAAAGAGCTGCCAGTATAGAGAGTCTTTAGTCTTTCTATAGAATAAATGTGGTGTAACCTCTACGCTGAATTGAGGAATATGCCTACGGATTTAAAATGAATTTCTCATGCAAACACACAATATACCCTGTGTAGAGGCAGGATCTGACAGCTCGATTTTGCAAAAAAAATATTAAAAATTCTCTGCTACCAGCCTAAAGGGAAACAAAAAATTTCAACAAATATTCTAATAAAAATAAATAGTAGAGAAATAAAATTGTAGACCCAACAAATCACTTAAATCTACAAAAAATGACCATACTCAAACTGCAAATCGGGGCCTCCAGGGTCAGATTTGTGAAACAAATTTGCCTTATGGTCAACTTTGGGCCAAGGTAGCTGAGTTTATAGTTGATTTTCACCGAATCAGCATTCAAGATGCAATGGCAAGGTTAGATCTAGCTCTAGACACTCCCAATTTCTGCAGTACTCTAAATTCAAGTTGAGGTGTTGAAGCAACAGTGGTCTCAAACAGCTACATGATGAGAAAGTGTCCAAGTTGCTCTAAGACTATGTAAGAATTTTCCTAAGGGAAAAATTCACCCAGGAACTAAGAACTCAAACACAAGCACAACTGTAGACCAAAAGAGAGAGTATGATCAGAATAATGATATATTGATTCAATATGCCATATTAAGAGTACACTAAGAATGCCTATATATAAAGGCCTCTGAGATACATCTAGAATAACTCATAATCAGCTACATGATACATCAACGACCAGGCACATGTCCACTAGATATGGGTTATCCTCCATTAAGCATGGAAGTAAGTGTAGTGATGAGAGGATAAGCCTACAAGGGTGTGACATGCAAATCAATGTTGTAGACACCATGTGCTAAAAAAGAGTTGTGTACTTCTATATTGTCAACATGACAACTCAAAAAGGTGAGAAAACTCCTAAGTGTCTCACAAAATAAAATAATAAAATAATACAAAATAATAAAATAATGCATTAACCTAAGTAAACTTAAGTAAGTGTAAATCGTAAATACGTATTTACACCAAAAATAATAAAAATAAGTTCATCCCCATAATACTTATTTTCTATGAATGGATATTTGTATATTCAATCAACAGTCTGGCTTTGACATATATAGTGCTACTTATTCAGATCTATGGAAAGTTAATATGAAGGGTTTTAACACCATAAATATCCAAATAAAAGACCTTTGCAACTTTTCAACCACATTCTTATCCACAAGAGTTTAATAAAGAAATTTCTCTTACAAGCACACCAAAATTCTCCTCAAATGATACAAAAGAAACTCATGGTTCTAAAATCTTCTTACTGTCAATGCCAACATGGATTTGCCAACTCTTGTGGCATCAATCCCCCTTTTCTCCCAATACCTACGTCTTTCTAATAACTTTCAAAATTCTTCAACCATGGGGGATCTCATTCTATCCATCCCCAACCTCAAAATTCAAAAATTGTTATGCTCTTGAAATTGTTGTCAGTGTCAATCCTAGTCTCATGATGCAGACAACCTTTTTTTTAAATCAAGATAGTTATAAATAGAATATCTTGAAAAATCATCAGAAAACCAAAAATTTGAAATGGAAATAAAATTGTGTGAAAACTCCACTTTGAGTGCCTGCATATTAATTTTCCAAGGCTTTCTATACCAATATCACTAACTGTCAAATTTGCCTAGGTTCAATCATTATTATCCCAACACTAAAATTTTAATTTTTGATGTTTACTTATATAACACAATTTCAAAGTAGTATTATAATTAAAAATTATGGAAAATTTGACAAGAGCAAGTCATTTTTTCTTTCGCATCCTTCTTTTAAAAAATTCCTAAATACAATCTTTTCTATTAATAATTTAAGCGCAATAAGTTTGTATGAGGCAGAACCTAAGAAATTTGAGATTGTTGTTTAAGGGAAAAATATAGGTAAAAAATGTAGAAAGCATGAAGCAAGATTTCAAGCATTTGCAATCATTTCTGTTAAATTATTAAGTTCACTAAATTTGTGTGAGGTATAATTCAATTAATTTAGGATTGGTGTTTAATGGAATGTTATAGATAAAAAATGTAGAAAGCATGAAGCATATTGAGCATTTGAAATGGTATATATTCTTTGAGATATAAAATATATTTTTGAATATGATAGATGAAAAATAGATAATATTATATAAATAGGAGTTGTGGCACACCTTTAATCCATCCCATATGAAAATATGATAGGGCATCATACTCCTCTCTCTCATAATAAACTAAAACTATATAACAGTACCAACAAAGTTGTATTGGTAGTTGGGCACAAGATTATTTCTTATATAATTAGAATATGATTTTTTGTGTGAATAGTATATTAAAAATAAATTAAGAAAAATAATAATTCTAAATTTAAATAAAGATTTTCTAAATATTTGAATGTTTTCTTAAAAATTGTGGTTCTTGCATTTAAAAGACTAAAAATGCATATACTTGTTCAACTTGCAAACAAACAAAATTAACTAAAATCACACCCAATAGCTATACACACTTCAATCATACAGTCAAGTGTAACAAAAAAGTACAATATAAATAATACATAAACAACCATTGACAACAAAGAAATTAAGTAATGGGTGCATACTTCACCAATTTTCCATGGAAAATTACTACATTAAAATAGCACAAAATATGAGACTTGCAGCAAATATTATTATTGATTTCAGAAAACTATTGTCTAATCATGCTATAGTTCTATAGAGTAAGAATTGTAGCCTTTGTATTTACCATATTCAAATCTCACAATTTGAAGTTAAATGGGGAAAAAGAGAAAAATAAAACCACACTCATTCACTCTCTCTCCCTCAACCAACATTCTCTCTCTCTCTCTCCTAATAACAACTTTTTAGAAAAGTTAAGGTTAGAGAGTTGGAGTTGAGGACTTGTAGTTGATGTTGAGCCTTCTCACTCTCTCTACCCAAACTTAAATTTTCTCTCTCTCCCCAAACCTTAACTTTACAAGAAGTTAGAATTAAGATTTGAACTTTCTCCAAAAAAATTTCCCTAATCTTAATTTAGAAAATTAAAGAACCCCACCTCCAACTCTAACCTAGCAAAAAATGAGTGATATAGTTATGTATTACTTAGGATTATGTGTTCCTCTTGTACATGTTGTACTTTCTGAGGAATTCTTTACTTTGATGTTGCATATTCTGGTTCCATATCACTATGTACAACTTTGATTAGTATAGTTGGAGTTATTTATTGGCAGGGGTAGAGAAATAAGAGAAAAAATAGCATTCACTGAGAACAAAAACATTAGTCTTCTATTATATATATTTGCATATATCAAAACATAACATACAAAAAATATTCCAATATAAGGGAGAGCTTTGTTCTACTGCAAAAAATAAAAAATAAAAGGACATTACTAAATTAAAATAATTGTCCTAGATATACATCGAATGGGAAATCTAAAATTATATTAAATACAAGTAAATTTTGATTGAATAGCCAACAAAATATATCTACTATAAGGATATGCAATTAAAACTAAATCAAAATATATCTCTTGCAATGACCAAAGGAAACTAATAGGAGGCAGAGAGTAGTTGGGGATTAATTCTAACACTCCCCCTTAATCACAACTAATGTTGTCTATGATGTCTAAACAATCCCTTTGAAAGACAAAACTTACTTTTCCTAATGCCTTGGAAAAGATATTTGCACATTGATCTTCAGACTTGCAAAATTCTAAGAAAAATTCTCCATTGTTGATGAGTTCTTCAATAAAATGCTATCTAGTATCTATATGTTTTCTCCTCTTGTAAAAAAATGGATTGTTGGACAATGCTATGGCTGAGTTGTTGTCACAATAGGTCTTCATTGCATCTTCGTGTTCATGTTTCAACTCTTTGCACACTCTTCTCATCCATACAACTTGACATGATGCCCCTGTTGCTAGTACATACTATGCTTCACCAGATGAAAGTGTGACTATTGGTTGTTTGGTTGAGTTGTTGTCACAATAGATCTTCATTGTGTCTTCTTGTTCATGTTTCAACTCTTTCCACAATCTTCTCATCCATATAGCTTGAAATGATGCCCCTGTTGCTGCTACATACTCTGCTTCAGTGGATGAAAGTGTGACTATTGGTTGTTTCTTTGAAGCCCATGATACTATACCTGTGCCAAAATGGAAAACATAACTAGATGTACTTCTTCTATCATCAATACTCCTAGCACAATCACTATTAGTATAACCTTTGGGCTTGAAATCATTTGAAGTTGAATATTGAATACTATAATTTCTTGTTCCACTCCAATACCTTAAAATTCTTTTCCCTACTTTCTAGTGTGATTCTTTTGGAGTCTCCATGAACCTTGAAATCAAACTTACAAAAAATATTATGTCTAGCCTTGTGGCTGTTAAATATACAAGGCTTCCAACAAGTCTTTTATACAAAGTTGGATTTACATTATATCCTTTGTCATATTTACTTAATTTCAAATTTGTGACAATTGGTATTGGTGCTGATCTACAATTCATCATATTGAACCTTTTCAAAATATCACTAGCACACTTTGCTTGAGAAATGAATATTCCATTTTGATTTTGATTGATCTCAATGCCTAAGAAGTATTTCATGAGTCCCAAATCAGTCATTTCAAATTCTTTTTCATAGCTTCTTTAAATATGTCAATTGATAAGTCACCCATCAATATCAAATCATCAACATATAAACATACAATTAGAATTTGACATTTTTCATCCATTTTTATGTACGATGTAGGCTCACTACCACACCTATCTTAATCAATTCTACTCTACCAAGCTCTTAGGGCTTGCTTGAGACCATAAAATGCCTTTTTCAATTTGTAGACTTTATCTTCTTGACACAAAATCTCATAACCTGGTTGTTGTTCCACATATATTTCTTCCTCAAGATAACCATTCAAGAATTCTAATTTTACATCTATTTGAAAAATAGGGCATTTGTTTTGAGCTGCTATGGTAAGTGTCATTCTTATGGTGTCTAATTGGGCTATGGGAGCAAATGTCTCATTGTAATCAATTCCATGTTGTTTCGAATAACCTTTAGCAGCTAACCTTGTTTTATGTTTTTGCACATCACCATTTGAATTCAACTTGGTTTTGTAAACCCACTTTACTCCTTTGACATATTTTCCTTTTGGAAGACTAACTAACTCCCATGTTTTCTTCTTTTCAATTGCATCAATTTCTTCATCCATTGCATTTTCCCATTTTTCATCTTTAGTTGCATCTTCAAAATGAATTGTGTCATCTAATTGTGAGTATAAAGCATAAAGAGAGATTGAATCAGCATTATTTTCACCTTCATTTTGCTCATAAATTTCTCTAACACTTCTGATTTTTTGTCTCCTCAAGCTTGTCAATGTAGGATTTGACATGTCACTTGATGTAGAACTGATCAAATGTCTACTTGATGGACCAGCACCTTGATGGCCACTTGCAACTGGTGTCTATTGTCCACTTGTGGGGGTGGTTGATTGTATACATGATGCCAATCTTACATTTGATGATGGTGTCACTTGTGGATCATTGTTTTGAGCTTGAATGGGTGTAGAAGGAGTCACATTTGAAGGAATGTTTGCTTGTATTAAAACTTCATTTTCCTCTTGTGGTATGCTTATGTTGATTTTTTTTCATACACTTCCGTCCCATGCTTCTTCTTCTATGAATTGTACATCCCTGTTGATTGGATTGTATAAGTTGTATGCTTTTGATTAATCACTGTATCCCAAAAATATACATTTTTCTCCCTTATTTTCCAATTTCCTTCTCAATTAATCAAGCACATGTGCATATGCCACACATCCAAAAATTCTCATATGAGAAACACTATGTTTTCTTCCACTCCATGCTTCTTCCAAAATCACATTCTTGACACTTTTTGTTGGACTTATGTAAGTTGCACATGAAACAACTTTAGCCCAATATTCATTTGACAATTGCTTTTCTTTTAACATGCTTCTAGCCATTTTTGTGATTGTTTTATTTTTTCTTTCAGCTACCCCATTTTGTTGAGGTGTGTATCTAGTTGTGAATTTCTTGTGAATTCCATGATCTTTGCAAAATCTTAGAAAATCATTTGAGATGCATTCACCACCTCTATCTGTTCTCAATACTTTGATGTAATGACCACTCTATTTTTTAGCAAGATGTTTGAATTGACAAAAATATTCAACTACCTCACTCTTATGCTTTAGAAAATAAACTCATGTTTTCCTTGAGTAGTCATCAATGAATGTCAAAAAAAAAATAATCTTCCACCAATTGAAGGCTTTTGCATTAGCCCACAAAAATCTGAATGAACAATATCTAAATGTATTTTTGCCTTGATTGACTTACATGTTGGAAATGATTCTCTATGTTGCTTTCCCAAGATGCACCCTTCACATACTCTTTCTAGTTTTTCTATTAAAGGCAATCATTTCACCATGTTTTTCCTATGAAGTAAATTTAGGCCTCCAAAGTTTAAATTCCCAAACCTTAGATGCCAAAGCTATTTTTTATTTTTTATTTCTATTTGAAAGATAGCTTGAGTGACAACAGCAAGTTCTCTTTTACCCTCTTGTGCATTCACTGTTGTGTATGCTTGAGCAAAATCCACATTCAAATCTGGCTTAATATTTAATGGAAACATTCAATTGTTTGTCATATGAATCTTCGAAATGAGATGATTGCTTGGAAATTTATCTAAAATTGTGCACTCTCTATTTTTGAAAGATACTCTAAACCCCTTTTGAACAAGCTAGCCAAAAATCATCAAATTATGCTTTAAACTAGGAACAAAATAAACATCAGAAATATATTTATTTTGCCCCTTCTTAGTTAGAATGTTGATGTCCCCTTTTCCTTTGACTACCACCTTATCATCATTCCATAAAGTGACATCAAATTTTATATTTTTGTCCAAGCTTGAAAACATTTCTAAATTCCCTATTATTTGGTTGCTATAGCCTTAGTCTAAAATCCATACATCTTTTTCATTTTCTTGTGCTACATTGCAAGCCAACAACATTTTATTTTGTTCTAATCATTGGTTTTTATTTTCTTTTGTAAAATTTGCATTTTTCTTGTTGAAGTCATATTTCTTCTTCCTACATTCATTTGAATAATGCCCATACCTTTTGCAATAATGACATTGGATTTGAGACTTGTCATACTTTTGGCCTTGATGTTGATTTTGAGTTTCATTGTGACTTGAGTATTGTTTGCTCCCTCTTCCACTTGATCTTGATGGGCTGCTTCTTCCACCTCTATATGAATTTCTTTCTCTACCTCTGAAATTTGTTCTTCCTCTGCCTCTTCCATGGCTGATTGAAGCATGTGACTTGAATGCATGCTCCAATGATAAACTTGTTCATTTACTAATCCTATGCTCATGAGAAATAAGAGAGGCGTTAAGCTCATCAACTAAAAATTGTGACAGATTCTTTCTCTCCTCAATGGCTACAACTATGGATCCAAACCTTGTAGGTAAACTCCTTAAAATATTTTCAACAATTCTTCTATCTTCTAGTGTCTCACGATGAGATCTAATTTGATTGACTATACCCATCACTTGTGTGAAGAAAAAGTCTATTGAGTCTGATTCCTTCATGAAAATAGTTTTGAAATCCCTTCTTAGTATTTGTAGTTTTGCTATTTTCACTTTTGTCATTCCTTGGTATGTTGTTTGGAGGATATCCCATGCTTTCTTGGACTTAGTTGCTGCTGCAATCCTTGGAAAAATACTCTCATGTAGTACTTGAAAAATGTAGAATAGAGCTTTTGAATCCTTCTTCCTATTATCTCTCAATGTATCCTTCCCTGCTTCAGTTAGAGCATTGTATGTTGCTGCATAATTTGGTTCTGGGTAACCATTCTCCACTAGATCCCAAATATCTTGAGAACAAAATAGTGTCTTCATTGTTATGGACCAATAATCATAATTTTTCCCATTAAACTATGGGATTAGAGGATTTGTTAAACTTGTACGTGCCATTGAATCACTTGGTTGAATACTTTTGCTAGAACTTAGCTACTGCTAAATCTTTCCTTCAACAACTTCTTTTGAGAAACCTTAGGCTCTGATACCACTTATTGGCAAAGGCAGAGAAATAAGAGAAAACAGAGCATTCATAGAGAATAAAAACATCAGTCTTCTATTATATATATTTGCATATATCAAAACATAACATACAAAAAATATTCCAATATGAGAGAGAGCTCTGTTCTGCTGCAGAAAATAATAGGACATTACCAAATTAAAATAATTGTCGATACTATCGAATGTGTCCAAAAAAAGGGGAAATCTAAAAACAAATATTAAATACAAATAAATGCTGATTGAACAGCCAGCAAAATAAATCTGTGATAAGGATATGCAATTAAAACTAAATCAAAATATATCTCTTATAATGATCAAAGGAAACCGACAGGGTGGAAGAAATGACTTGGCACATGAAAGTGGGCTGGAGAAATATTACGGAGGCAGAGAGTAGTTGGGGATTAATTCCAACATTATTGATTCATATTGACGTGTCTAGTATTCAATCCTCGACTTATGTGAATCTGGAACTTCGTAGTGTGGAGGTTCTATCCTCTTTTAGCTTCATTTTTTCATTTTTTATGCTTTCCTTCTTAGTTACACAAAATTAGGACAGCATGTTGTATGCCATTGGTAAAACGTAGCATGGAAGCTCTATGAAATGTGGTATGTTAGTTCTTTGGTACGTAACACGACACTGGTAAATTGTAGCATTATAGTTCTATACAATGTAGTATGGTAGTTCTTTGCAATGTAGTATGACTCACATAAAGTGTACTATGAAAGTTTAGTGAAATGTAGTATGGTAGTTCTATGGAATGTAGTATGACACTGGTAAAGTGTAGCATGGTAGTTTCCTAAAATTTTGTATCGCAGTTCTATGAAATAAAGCATAACACTTCGCTAGAGACTTAAAACCCAAAACAACAGGCATTTCCTGACGTGTTTCATAAATGTGAGTTGGTATTTTGCATACCCTTTTGGGAATACTTTCTCCCTAAACCTTAACAGTTTTCCTACAGGATGCATAGTTCTTAAATGTCAAGAAGAATAATTATTATATCATTCTAAATAGTAAATGAACATGTATGCAATAACCACATTCGGGCTATGTATTTGGAATTTTAAATGAACATCGATTATAGTGTTAGTATGATCATAGGAATGAACCTTGTATAATTAATTCATGTCGATGGAAATGAATGCGTTGTAAGTGATGAACGCTTGGGGATGGTTGGATGGTTAGTTAATTCTTCTCTTATGATCTAATGATTTGTTTTTGGTTGTTGATATGCTTTATTTAACCAAAAATATATATATTAGTATATTGTTCCAAAGGATCTCCGTGACCCCATTACACTTTTCAGAAAAAAGTTCTTGCCACACAAAAAATCAAGTTTCTTTTCTTTACTAGAGTACTCAACCATTGTTACATACAAACAACAGTGAAGTTTTGTACAAGCTCATATTGCATTCAATCAGCCTGACTTTTTCTCTAATACACTCTACAATTAATAATGAATCCCATAACCATTTATTCCCTCCACAATTCGTTATAAAATGTGGTGCGTTAAATCACTTTACACAAACGGTTACTGATGGCCTTCATCCTACAATCGTGAAGGTCACTGATCCATCCAAGTACCATCTCTATCATTCAAGCACCAGTTTCAGTGTACCAAATTTGTTGTATGCACAGATATCGGCTGCATCACATGGCCTTTACTCCCCTACAATGGACTTCGTACAATGGAACCCCAGACGATGGACTCACCCTCTGGTAGGCTCACTTTGTCATAGATTTTGGCATAGATTATGCTGTAAAACGAAAAGTATCGACCCTTTAGTTATTGGCATATATTTTGTCAAACTAATATTCATTCTCATGCTTGATTTGGTCACTTCAGGTGAGATCTACACATACTGAAAAATGTCGTTTCACTAAGACTATTGATCAAACCACCTTACACTTTAACGATAAAATAGTTTTTTACATGATCGTACTTATGGCTTTGAGAAATACACAAAACAATTAAACAACTTATTAGCAATCATAATATTTGAAGTATGAAGTCAATAAAAGATAGATTACTGTCTTAGAAGACTGTTCAAAACTTAATTTCTTCTTTACTGCGTGATATTTAAAAGTGACTCTGTTTTGAAAGATCAACAGATAACAATCTGTTGTAAACATGTACCAAAATAATAAAAATAAATTCATCCCCAAATGTCTATGAATGAAAATTTGAATATTTAATAAGCAGTCTGCGCTAACTTATATAGGACAACTAATGAGTTGAATCAAAAATTTGAGATTATCAAAAGAATCAAAGATCTATGGAAAGTAAATATAAAGGGTTTTACCAAACAAAAAGACCTGTGCAACTTTCCAACCACACTCTTATCGACAAGAATTTAGGAAAAAAATTGTTTCCCAAGCACACTGAAAATCTTGGGAAGTGATAAAAAGAAAATCATGGTTCTAAAATATTCCTACTCCCAATGCCAGCATGGTTTTGCCTACTTCTTCAGTTTTTCCGGCCTTTCTCCCCCCCTCATATTCATTCATCAATCCCCGTTTTTCCCAATAGCTCGATCATTTTAAAAACATTCAAAGTTCTTTTTTTTTTCCCAATACCTCGATCAACACAAGAAATTTAAGATTGTTGTTTAATAGAAAAATATAGGTAAAAATGTAGAAAGCATGAACCAAGATATGAAGCATTTCTGTTAATAATTTAAGTTCACTAAATTTGTGTGATGTACAACCTAATTAGTTTAAGATTGGTGTTTAATGGAAATGTATGGATAAAAAATGCAGAAAGCAGGAAGCAAGAAATTAACCATTTGAAATGGTATAAAGTTTTTGAGATATAAAATAAATTTTTGAAATATAAATTTTTTTTTTAATATGACAAATTAAAAATAGATAATATTATATAAACACGAGTTGTGGCATATCTTTAATCTCTCCCATATGAAAATATAAGAAATTTTGTTTACTTTTTAATATATACAAAGCTCAACAACTCTTGTTTTTATTTATAGGTGATAGGGAACAATTCTCCTCACTCTCTCTCATAATAAACTAAAAATATATAATCATTACCAGCAAAGGTGTATTGGTAGTTGGGCACAAGATTATGTTTTGTCTATGAAAAGTATATTAAAAATTAGATTAAGAAAAGCTATAATTCTAAATTCAAACAAAGCTGCTCTAAATATTTGAATGTTTTCTTAAAAATTGTGGTTCTTGCATTTACAAGACTGAAAATGCATACACTTGTTCAACTTGGAACAAACAAAATTAAGTAAAATCACCACCAAACAACTCTACACTCTTCAATCATATCATAAAGCATAACAATAAAATGGAATGTAAATAATTCACAAACAAACATTGACTGCAAAGAAGTTAAGTAAAGAGTGCATACTTCACCAATTTAGTATGGAAAATTACTACATTAAAATAGTACAAAATAAGAAACTTGCAATAAATATCATTATTGATTCTAAATAACTATACACCAATCATGTTACAGTTTTGTAGAGTAAGGATTGTTGCCTTGTTATTTACCATATTCAAATCTCAAAATTTTATGTTAAATGGGAAAAAGAGAGAATTAAAACTGTTGTCATTCACTCTCTCCCCTTCAACCTCTCTCCCCTAATCTAAGGTTACAGAGTTGGAGTTGAGGACTTGGAGTTAATGTTGACCCTTCTCACTCTCTCTCCCCAAACTTAAATTTACTCTCTCTCTCTCCAAACCTTAACTTTCAGACAAGTTAGAAATGGGATTTGAACTTCCTCCAAGACTATACCCTGATATTAATTTAGAATCCTAACTCCAACTCTAACCAAAACAAAAATTTTAACTTCATAAATTTCCAGTATCATTCTTGAGCAAAACCTTCCTCACGACTTCTCAAACACAGTTGTGTTTTGCTGCTTGTCCACGTATTACCTTTCATATGGTTGCTCTGACAGTCAAGATACTCTTCATGGGAAATTTTCTATCAATTTACAATGGAGCAAGAAAGTTGTTGAAGTTATTGATGCCAATTTATAGACTAAGAAAAATTGGAAACGTGTGTCATTTCACAGAATGCAGAGAGCCTCGTAATAAAAGTTTTACCTCTTGATGAGTGCATCCAATTTCTCTATAGAGTTGCAGGAATGAGTCGTCTAATTTGCCTATAAAAAAATGAGTAACGCATTTATGTCATCTGTAGTGAATATCATGGCAAATAAACCACTGCGCAGGAATACAACTGGTTAGCACATGGATTAAGTTTAGCTCGTTTTGAGACGTTAGCAGTGTGAAGATTATTTCGAAACCACGAGCTTTCTAAGGAATCAAATATGAAGAATGGAAAGTCTCTCAACATGAGACATTTGGGACAGGGAAGTAATGGCGGTGTTGAAAGGTGCGTGTTCATCACTAAGTGAAGATGCCTAACATTCATGTGTCCAAATGTGCAGGATCATATGCAACTATTAAGATTTACAGTAAAGTGATATTACACATTTTGGAATTTCACAGAGTATTAATGAGCTTCATTTCATCGCATTGGAATTAAAAATAACCGTTGACCAATATTTTCTATGCAACAAAGAATCAATTTCGTATGGTGGTTGGTTCAAATAGGTCTTTAAAAGTTGCCAAAGACAAAGAAAGTGTAAATTGAAGGCTACCTTGGCAGAGTTAATGATTTGATCACTCTTGTCACAATATCTCAATTATCATCTCATTATCTTGTAGTCAAATGTCACTTTTGAGGTTAAAATCTCAATTAACTTTCAAGGTTTTAGTTTTCATTTGATGAGGTTAGAGTTGGTTATGAAATCTATTTCAAATTCCGATTTTTGAGGTGGTTATGTTGCAACTTGAGGTGCTTTTTTCATCATCATTTCATCTTTTTTGAGTCTCAATTAGCAGTCGTGTGACTACTATTGGGATTTATATTAACATTTATTTTTTTATTTTATTTTCTCTTTTCATGCTTTTAAGTGAAAAGTACAAAAAAAAACCCAAATACCCACATCATATAGAGGAACTATCCCTCTCAAACATAGAAGAAGATTGTATGTTGATAGTAATCACTTACAATCTGTTGAAACAAGACTGAAATTAACTTAATATTAGTTGAAACATTATTTTCATGGGTAAATTAATTATTTTCATAATTGATTTGGAAATAAAAGAAAAGGTGCAAGTGATGCCCGTATGAATTAACTAAATATATTTTCAACTTCTCTTTGAATGTTTTTATGGGTTAGTAAATTAAACTTTCTCAAAAAAAAAAAAAAAAATTTACACTATTAAGTATTTAAGTTTTCTTTTATAAATTGAAACATTAGATTTGATAAAATTATATTTAATACAAATCTATCAAAATTAACAAACAAGAGTTACAAAATAGTGTAATGAGTTATAAAATAGTGTAAAACAAATTATTAGTTTTTTTTTCATTACAACCTTTTCAAATAATTTTGACATTCTTACCATATTATATACTTGCACACCCCCTCTTCTTAACAAATTGCCTAACCATAGCTCTTCTATGGAGGTTTGTAGCTTGTTATAAGAGAGGCTATCACTATGGCACACCCCCTCTTCTTAACAAATTGCCTAACCATAGCTCTTCTATGGAGGTTTGTAGCTTGTTATAAGAGAGGCTATCACTATGGCACAAGAGGCATATAATATTAATGCCTTAATTGTAAAATCTTTTAAGAGAATTTACAAATCTTTTGCATTTAAAGAACATGCTAAATTGTAAATTGTAAAAAAGTATGCATTTAACATATGTCAATGAATGTACTTTGTATTCTACTTTTGACCCATAATTGAATATTGTATGTCAAGTGATTGTAATTTAAGTTTAATTTTAAATTAAACAAGTGCCACTTTGTGGCTTGTACTTTCATAAATTGTAATTAGTTAAATTTTATTAGTTTGTGTTGTTAGTTACTTTTCGTTTTTCCTAGAGGATTGTTTATGTTGATACTTCATAGATAGATTTTCAGCCCAACAAGTGTTTTGGGCAAGATATATGTATAATCAAGGCGTTATTGTAATTTGTGGGGTTTTGATATTAAGGAAGGGGATTGGTTAGTTTATTGGTATTGACTCTTGAGTGATTTTCAACTCTTTTTGTTGTTTTGGGTTAGCCACTATTTTGGCTTCTTTTTAATATAAAAAATATTACCTCTTCACTCAAGCGACATTATACTTGGTTAACACTAAGATTACTCAATTAACACTAAACTCCATCTTTATTCAATTATTGTATTTGTACTTGCTTGTAGGCAATGTACTATTGCATTAAGTTCAACTCAATTAATCAATAGTTTTGCACACATCGATCAATCATAGATAAACATGTGTTTCTTAATTACATATTTCTAAAGTTTCTATAAATATTTATTAATTTGAAATATTATATAAATGACTTATTTGAATTATGATTGGTTCAATCAATTTGTTCTTATAAGAGCCCTTTTTTTTGAGCCGTACTCCATATACATTTTCTCAATCTTAAGATTAAATTTAAAATCTAATTTTTTCATCAATGTTTCAATTAATATGTGCTTTAATTTATTTTAATTAAGATATTTAATTCTTCTCAATGACACAAATTATATTATGTTTTGAAATTTTATTTCTCTATTTCAACTTTGCCATTTAATGAATATAATCTATTTCTTAAATTCATTTATAATATTTTCTTATTTTACAAAAAAATCACAACTCAATTCAATTTAAATTTAAAATAAAATATTATTTTAAAATCTATTGTTTTATAATCTATTTTATAATATTAAAATTATATATTATATAAAAAAAAAATATTATTCCTCTATTTTTTTATCTATGATTAATTATTATAATATTTAACATTTATTTCTATTACAATTATTTTACAACAAGTACATGCCACTATGTGGCACTTGTTACTTTAGTAGTTTGGACAATATTGCATTCCTTCTTTCACTCAGTGTAGTTGGTGTAGCTTGGTCAATATGTGAACTTCATTACAAATTTACATGATTGTAAAATAAATAAACAAACAAACATTATACTATCAAGTCCAACTCATTCAAGTGCCTAATGAATACACACAATTATCAATTTTGTCCTCATCATACTTTCTTCAAATCTCCTTCATCAATCAAATGATATGTTACAATACTGAATTAGCATAATGTATAACCAAGTATGGCCTCAAATCATTGACAACATATTAACTAGTATGATTATTTCACATACAATAATAACATTTTTAGTTGGGACTAACAAACTATTTATTCACACAATCACAAGTACATTTTTGTGGACTTCATACTTTATTCTATGAGATAATAAACTATCACTCACATTTACTTAATTTTATTTTAATTAATTGTTAATATGTTTCTTTATGTTCATGGGCAATGCTAAAAGTGAAATACACTCTAGCACTATTGAATCATACAACACTTCAACTAATAGATTTACTAACAATTTAAGAATTAGAGAATCCCACCCTCATAAAAATTATAAGATTAAGTTCATCCTATCATTTTACTATAAATTTCAAAAAAAAAAAAATCAAATATTTACAAAACTACTTTTTCTTATAAGAAAAATAATCCCTATGCACTCAAAGTTGTACACAAACAAATGTAATGACTAATATGTATTATTTCATAACCATATACAAGGAAATTTAATTCCTATTACAATAATTAATGGTTTCTAAAGAGATTTTGAATTGATCATCTAATAAAGCTAAGCAACTAGGGAACATAAGCAATTAGGGCACATAAGCAATGGTTTATGATACATTTTTGTAGAAATTCTGGCTGCAAGGGAGTTTTTTTGCTGGGCTCTTATGGCCACAAGTGGGGTTGATAAGAGTCTCATTCCTATTGGAGCCTCAACTTGTGGTGGATCTTCTCCTGGGTGAGTTTACAAAAGAAGATATTTTATGTTGGCGAGCACTGAAAGTTAAATAAAATGAATGGCTACCTTCCACGTAGCCAAGATCAACCTGTGTTGGTTATAGATGTGGACTATTTAACCACAAATGCATTGATATGCAAGTTTTTGTGTATCTGGGTTTCCCTATCAGCTCTAGAAGCCTAGATACGCCATTAATGGTAGGTGGAAGGTGATATGGATATTATGTTCACTAGTAATAGCTACTTTTTGGTGGCTTTCTCTTGCATGTCATATCAGAACTGGGTCTTTGAGGGAGGCCCATATTTTTATGAATGTGTGGGTCCTTTTGTCAAACCCTGGCATACAAGGTTCAATTTTGTTGAGGATCTCCCTTCTAGGGTTCCTATTTGGGTCCGTCTGTTGTGGCTTCCTTTGAAGTTCTTAGGAAGCCCACTGTTATAGCACATCAATCACTAGATAAAAAGGTTATTTCTTATGCCTGTGTTGTTGTTTAAATTGAATCAAATAATCCTTTGCTAGATTCCTGAGAAATTTTTCTAGGCTCTTCTTCTTGGATTCAATAGCTAGATTATGAATCCCTTCCGTTCAGATGCTACATTTGTCATGCATATGGTCATTTACAATGCCAATTCCCTCAAGCCTCTAAAGGAAATGGTACTCCTAGTGAGTTCTCAGGCCCAAGGATGGCTAATGATGGTAAAGGGAATTGTCAAACTGTTAGTACTAGAAAAGGGAATGTTCAGACTACCAGTACTAGTAAAGTCAAAGCTCAAATGAACACTTCAAGTCAAGGACAAGGGACATCCAATACTAGTAGTCCTAATAAGGATGGTTTTATCCATGCTTGAAACCATGCTAAGGGGAAAGGTCAGAAGCAATCTCATCTAGATCAGTAGGCGGGCTTAGGATTTGATCAATGTGAGGTGCTTGATAACAGGGTCATAGAAGAAGACATTCCTGCTAAGGCTCAATGTGGAGTTCCTACCTTAGAGGGGAGGAGTTCTATTCTTAGTGGTGACCAGGATGTTGTAGTTGAACAGAAGCTGAAGACCTCTATTGTCCCTAAATCTTGTGCCCTTATGGTTTTTCCTACTTCACAGGAAAAGGATATTCTTCTAGTAGATTTGGTCAAAGATGTGTTTTCCTCTTGTAAAGGAAAGGGATCTTCTCCTACTTTGGGCCTAATGCAAATACCATTTAAGAAAGTCTCTTTTGCTACTCCCTTGAGAGCTAGGCGAAAATAGGATTAGGAAAATATTAAACTTACATGAGATTTACTAGTAGAGTCTGGGGCTATAAAGACCATGGATGAACATTTTCCCCTCTCTACTCAATAATTTTTCTCTCATGGAATGTGAGGGGTTTGAATAGCATCTCGAGACAAAAATCTATTCATGAGTTGGTGGTTGATCATTCTCCAAATATCCTTTGTATCTGGGAGACCAAGCTTTTAGTGCATTGCATGTTTAGATGTGCTCCTAAAATTTCGTTTCTAGGGCACTATCAGTGTGTTGGTGCTTTGGGGATCTCTAGTGGTCTTGCCATTTTTTGGGATCCTCAGAAAGTTACACCTCTCTACTAGATCTCTTGCCACTCGACTCTCTCAATGGTGGCCTCTTCTCTAGAAACTGGAGAGTTAATTCTTGTTACTAATGTGTATGCCTTTATTGATATCCCTAGCAAGATTAAGCTCTAGGTACATATTAGGCATGTCAAAAGCTGTTACCCATTCTTTCCTTCGATTGTGGCTAGGGATTTTAACTTTGTCATCAATCTAGAGGAGAAGCGGGGAGGGTTGGCTCTCTTGGGTCTTTCTTCTCAGTTTCTTTGGAAAAATATAGATCTTTTACATCTCTTTGATGTCAAACATCTTAATGGGTTCTTTACTTGGAACAATAGAAGGGTTGGAGGTGATGCCATCTCAAAACACTTGGACAAGTTCTTGGTTTCTTGCTTTTGGAATTGTGACTCTCTTTCTCTCTCTTATGAAATTCTTCATTGGAGAGGCTCTGACCACTGGCCTATCAAGCTCACGGCTAGTTATGTTGTTATCCCCAAGAATCCTCCCTTTAAGTTCGAGTTGATGTGTCTTTGAGACTCTTCTCTCCATGATTTAATGGTTCATTCATGGAGATAAGGAGGCCCTACCTATAAACTACTATGTTCTCCTTCTCTAAAATACTATATTATGTCAAAAGGTAGTTGAAGAATTGGAATAGGATCACCTCGATGTTATTACTAGCCAGATTCAAGATTTGGGTTTTTCTAAAGCTCTTGGCATAGTGGAATCCCAAGCTTTTAGTGATCTAGCAAAGTGGGATCTTAGAGAAGAAATTTGTTGGAAACAAAAGGCTCGAGTCAACTGGCTTCAGGAAGGGGACAAGAACACTCAATTTTTCATTAAATTTGTGAAGGCTTGACATAATAGGAGTTACATTTCTTCTCTTGTTACTTCTGATGGGAAGCATCTAACCTCCTCTCAAGCTATGTCCAGGGGAGCTATTCAATTTTACTCTACTCTCTTTTTAGATGACATGTCTCCACTAGAGATTAAGGAGAATATGATATTGTCATATATTCCTTCTTTTGTAACTAGGGAGATGGATGACTCTCTTATGTGGCCCATTAGTATCTCTAACTTGGAGGAGGTGGTCATTAAGGGCAAAGCTCCAAGGCCTAATGGCTTCCCTATTAAATTCTTCTAGAAATTTTGGGATATTATTAATCATGACCTTTTGGATGTGGTTCAAGAGTTCTATTCCAACAAAGATATTCTATGGGCTTTGAATGCTACTTTCGTAGTCCTTATTCGAAAGACTGAAGAGGCAAATTAGTTGGACTTCTTTAGGCTCATTGCTTTTTGTAATTTGGTCTATAAAATCATTACTAAGCTCCTAGTGGAGAGGCTTAAAGTTTGGCTTCCCATGGTTATCTCTGAGGAACAAGGGGGTTTTGTGGCTAGAAATTTTTTTTGGATGGGGTTGTTATTGCTTCAGAAACCATTCACTCTATGTGTACTTCTAGAGAACACACCATGTTCATCAAGCTTGATATCGATAAGGCTTATGACAGATTGTCAATTCAGATTTCTTGTGGGAAGTTCCTCTGGCTTTTGGCTTTAGTCAGGAATGGGCTAAATAGGTTTTGAGCTATGTTACTACTCCTTCATTTTTTATCCTTCTTAATGGTGAAGCATTGGAGCTTTTCTAGGCATCTAGGGGTATTTGACAGGGAGATTCCCTTTCTCCTTATTTTTTTATCATTATGGCTAAGGAACTTGGTAGACTTATCAAGTCTCATGTTTCCAAAATCTGATTCAGGGTTGGCAATAGGGAAATGATCTAGCCACTCCTTCCCACCTTAAGTTTGTTGATGATACCACCCTTGCTGGGAGAACTCAGATTCAGGAAGCTGAAGCCTTTCAGCTCACCTTGGATACTTATTTGGCTGCCTCTAGTCAGAAAATCAATGACTGCAAGTCCTCTATATTTTTCTTCAACACTCCTAAGCTTATCCAAGAGAGGATTACTAATATCCTGAGATTTTAGATTGAGTCTCTCCCTCTGACTTACTTGGAGGTCCCTATTATGGTGGGAAGACAACCCAAGCTTTTTTGGTAGAGATTGATTGACAAGCTTCAACAAAAAGTCAATCATTGGACTCATAGGTGGCTCTCTACTACTGGTAAGGTGACTCTCCTACAATCTATAATACAGGCCCTTCCCATATACAGAAACATGGTTTAGGCTATCTCAGCATATTTTCTTATGGAAATTGATGATCTTTCTCATCAATTTATTTGGAGGGGCAATTTGAAAAATACTAAATGCAGCCTCATTAATTGGGATACCATTTGCAGGCCAAGAAAGGAAGGAGGCCTCGGTCTTCATTTTGCTATCTTGTGTAGTCAAGATCTTGCTTCCAAGCTCTATTGGCACCAGTGTTCCAATTAGTCTCAGCTTTGGGCCCTTATCCTGTCACACAAGTATTTACCTAGTGTTGAACCTTTAGATGTTTCCAGGCTTCCTGTTAAGGGAAGAGGCTCTATGGTGTGGAATACCCTCAATATTGGTGCTCACCTAGTGAAGAGAAGTCTATTTTGGACATGTAACAAAGGCACTGAGGCTCTATTTTTGAGTGATTCTTGGAATGGGCATCCTCCTCTCTTGTCCGCTCATTCGCACTTACAACCTCTTTGTGATTTTTTCCTTTTTGATGGATGGAATAAGGTGGCTCATTATAAGGATGCTCATAACCTAGGCCTTGCTATTGGTTATAGATGGAAGAATTGTGATTGGCTACTAGGTGGATCTCTAGGGGATCAATTGGAGCTTTCTTAGATCTTGGCTTCTAGGGAGTGCAACTCTCTACAAGAACATGTTGTTTTGGCTTGAGGAGGTGCTTCTTCCGTCAAGTATTTTGTTTCTTTAGGGTACCATGTGCTAACTAAGAAACTATTTGGTGAGGGGGAGGTCTCTTAGTGGAAGAAAGCATGGACTAGCATTTCTTGGCCTAAGTGTAACTTTTTCCTCTAGATTTTAGTTTAATATTGTTGTCTTACTTGGGAGAATCTTTGCAAGAGAGGCTTCTAGGGGTCTTCATCTATGTCTTATGCCACAATAGTGAAGAGACTATTTCTCACCTATTTTTTCAGTGCCCCTTTGTCAAATAGATTTGGCACTTCTGGTGGAATGTGCGGGGATGCATGTGCTGGCATGTCTCCTCCTTGTTTGAGTTTTGGGACCGTCTGGACCATCCCCCTTCCAAGACCTCTTTTTTTTAGGTTTCTTGAACTATTGGCCCTTCCCTTATTATATGGCATGTTTGGCTTGAGAGAAATAGAAGGATCTTTCATGATGTGCAGCTAGGGATTACACACTTATGGGGGAAAATTGCTAATTCTCTTCATGTAACACTCCTAGCTAAATGTGACTTTGGTGGAGTCTTGGAACCTAGAGATGCTAGTATTTACTCACACCTTTCCTTTCCTCTTCAAGGTGGCACTCCCTCTTTCCCTCATAGATGCTCTAGGAATAGAGCTAGCCAACCCTCTCAGTGTGTTAATCGTGATGGGCATTGAACTACTCCTCAGGCTGGACTTCTTAAAATCAACACTGATGGCTCTTCTTGGGGAGATCCTGGACTGGCTAGTATTGGGTAAGTTGGGTGTGACAGCTCCGGTGATGTTCAGTTTCTATTTCCTATCTACAATGGTTACCATACAAATAACCTCATGGAAGCCCTTGCTATCGTGGTTGTAGTGGAACAATGTTGTCAATGTGGCTGAAGAAGAATTACCTGTGAGAGTGACTCATAGGTGGTTGTGAATTTATTGAATAGACAAAATCTTGCAGGTGTGGATTGACATTTGTCTTTGGTTATTCAATAGACCACTCAGTTATGCAATTTTCTAGATTCTGTTTCTTTTATGCATATCCCTCATGAGTGGAACAGTGTGGCTTATTGCTTGGCTAAATGGGCCTTCGAGCATGTGTTGGATTGGAAAATTATTGATGATAAGATGATTTCCCCTAATTTATCGGAGAAGTTGGCTCAACTTGTGAACTAGGATAAAGCTCTTTAGTGCTCTTTGTTTCTTTTGTTGTTTTTTTCTCTTTGATATTCAATAAATTTTTTACCCTTCATTTAGTAAAAAAAAAAACAAAACCAACTTAGAGAAAAATTCAAAAACGTGAATGAATGAATGAAACAAAAGATTAAGATTTCTAACAAAAATGCTATCTCAAAATTACTCCCTATAGAACAAATTCCATCACAATTCATGTATAATTAATGATTTCGTAGTCAATGAGTAGCTCAAACTCAAATAAATTATATTAAAAAGAGATCCAAATCAATTGTGAAATCAAATAAAGCGATGGATCATAACGACACATGAATACATAATTGGATTATTTTATATGATGAAGAGAATCCTTATGTGAAGAATATGTGGCATAGTAAACACTTTTATTGTGTTTTTAACACTTTCTATCCATTGGCAGTGAAAATGAGTCAAATTCCTACTTTCTAATAGTTCTTTCATCTATGAACAGAGAATAGGAATGCATATGGCTATTCCAATAACTACTATTTTTCGAAATAGATATAATTTTAGAGGTAAAATAAGAATATGTATTACTATTACCTATTTCAATTGACAAACCAAAAGAAAATAGAAAATATAATCTAAAATTTATATTCCTATTTCAACAACCAAACAGAACCTAAATACTTAAAATTAAACGAAAGCCTACATTACTAAAACATCATGCAAGCTTGGTGATATATACAATGTTTTCATGCAACAGACTGTACATGAGAATCTCTGCAATAAGGAAACTGACGTGAAAAATGTGACTTTGTTTTCCCCGATATGAATTCGAAGCCGAGCATATACTTCAATAACGAGAACAGTTTGCTAGAATTTTTACTAATGACCAGAGATAGGGAATTAATGTTGTTTTCATTTATTGGTATAGGAAGTATTTGAAAAAGATTGGGGAGATGTCATGTAAATTCTGGACTTTGATTCCTAATTTGTCCACTGGTGCAAATGTCTCTTTGAGAAAAACAATTCATCTTGGCCACATCCTGTGTAGAAATGGGAGAAGATCACTGTGGCATTCTACTTATTCTATTTCTATTCCTTTGATTTGAGTTCTCCCATTCCCTCTCCCTTTTAACATAAGGGAAGTTACATGGAAAAAATATGATACAACAAATTTTATGTGGTTTTTTCTATAAGCTTACTTTGACTGTATCATATCATCAAAGACAAGAAATTTGTACTATTTTGAAATAGCGACACTATGGAGCTTAAACGACGTTGTGGCTCTTTTTTCAACTTAATGGTTATGGTGATGGATGTCCCATATTGGTAATAATATAAATTATTGCCTTAATTTTTTTCATTAAAATAATTTTCTCTTATCCAACAGTTTTTGGTGGTGAACTTTATGAAGTTTAGGAAAATAATCTATACTATATGTAATATATTTTAATCACCAAAATTAGAATTAATATTTGCATCATTGAAATGTATAATTTGTTAATGGCTAAATAATCTTTGTTAACCTAACTTGAAGATTTTGACTTTTTCTTACATAAATGATAGCAGCCTAATTTGGACTGGTTTTCTGTGTATGACTTTCTCTAGCATTGACCTACAAGGAATTAAACTTTTTCTCGTTTTAAAAAGTAAAATAGGGCATACGTATATTATGACAATTATTAATTAGAGAAAATTATAAACTAATAATGAATCCCATAACCATTTATTCGCTCCACATTTCGTTATGAAATGTGGTGCGTTAAATCACTTTACACAAATGATTACTGATAACCTTCATCCTACAATCGTGAGGGTCACTCATCCATTCAAGTACCATCTCTCTCATTCAAGCACTAGTTTCAGTGTACTATATTTGTTGTATGCATAGATATTAGCTGTATCATATGGCCTTTGCTCCCCTACAATGGACTTCGTACAATGAAACCCCAAACGATGGACTCACCCTCTGGTAGGCTCACTTTGTCATAGATTTTGGCATAGATTATGCTGTAAAACAAAAAGTCACCAGTAAATTTAGGCTTAAATTTCAACGCAAAAAGGTCAAAATTTTGACAAGAGTAGGTCGATAAGGCGACCAAGCTTGCTGTCGATCTTTTTTGGTCGATTTTTCGCCACATACATTCTACGTCAAAATTTTGACTACATAAAGGTGGACTTACCAATGCAAATTTTATTGATTTCCCTTGTCCAAGATGAATTGGTATTTCCTCATTCGCGAGCGGCACTGGTCAAAATTTCAACGTAAACCTTCATAATTTGGCATCAAAATTGCGACGAATGCAATTTACTTTTCTACGCTGGTGCCATACAAGCAATGCCAAAGGGGACCAATTTTGGGTTGAAATTTTGACCAAAATATTGCATTTGTGTCAAAATTGAGACCAAGATATGTAGAAATTTCAACGAGCTATCCCATTTATTGTAAAAGCTTTTCTCTCATAGGAGCCTTCTAAACTGCACAAAACTTGATTCTAAAGCATAATTGCTCGGTGCATGAGAATCAGGGTATTGTGCACATTTCTACCTCCACACCATTGTTTTGTTTGTCACATGATTTATTTCATACAGAACAATGGGAAGGAGGAAGAAATGTGCACGATATCCTGAGTCTCCACCGAGCAATTATGCTTTACAACTCAAATTTTGTGCAGTTTAAAAGGCTCCTATGAGAGAAAAGCCTTTGCAATAATTGGCACAAAGCATCTAAATTTTTGTTCCTGTAGGGAAGAATAAAATTACGAAAGAATTATTTATCAGGAATGAAAGCCAATAATTTCATCTATTTTTCAAACAGATAAACGTGACAAAAAAACTTACAGCCTCAATCACATCATCATAAGAGCGCATATATAACTATAACTATGTCTAAAACCAACATAATTTGCAAATATTCACAATTCAAATATTATCCTTTGATGTTTTCTTTAATGCAAATTTTTAAGTCAACTATGTTATCACCTTAGATGTAATACCAAACTGTCATTAGGCTACAGACTACAACAAGATTTACAATTTACAAATGCAAGGAGAACTACCTAACCAAAGTAGAAAATAACATGAAAAGTTAACAATCTATCAATTAACAATCTAGATGAAATATTTCTAGCAATTGAAATGTACATTATAGAAACAAAAAATTGCCTTAAAATTGACACCTTGCCAGTTTTTCATTTGCATCCGTAATGGCTTCACAAAAGTTGAAAGCTTACGATTTGTCAAGAACATAAAAGGAACTCATAGTTAGCTGCATCAATAAAACTAAAGTAGTTCAGTTGCATGGTGAGGGCAAGAGACTGTCAATATCAATTGTGGAGTTGCAGATAGGTAAGCGATAAACATAAAAAGGTACTACAAGATTTTAGTAACAATTGTGACCTTCACAATTTTTCTCAGTAGTTTTGGGTCATTAAATTGGCTAGAAAATTGATAGTAAAATGTGAAAGAGAACACATATAATGTCACATCAAAATAAGTTTGCATCCTACATATGAGTATGCATCAAAACTGATTTTTTACCTCCTCAATCTATCTATATCAATAAAGAAATAAGACGTTTTTGTAAAACAAAATTCTTGAACCCTATTCCACTGTAATCTTTCAAACCTGCAAAATAAAACAAAAGCCATAAGAACTAAAATAAAAGGATTTATTTCTAACAAACTATCACAGATGCTTTTTATATACCTTAGGACATGATACAAGCTATTTCAAAAGCAACACTAAACATTCCAATTTTTTTCTCGTTTACTAGAGTGATGATAAACTATATGTAAAGTAGAAATAGTGTAGCATAATAGATGATTAGTATCTACAATTTTTAATACTGAAAATTATAAAGAATGTAATACTCACAAGTGTCACTACCTAAGAGAATGCAACCCAAGTTTATCATGATCTCTGCAACATTCATTGCATTGGGAATATCCAACTTATTTGCAAACACCAGTAACACTGCATCTCATAGTTCATCTTGCAAGAACAAGAAACTTAAATGATAAAAAAATAAATCTACGAATAACATGAAAATAATTGTTAAAAGAATGAGGCCAATTTTACACATAATAACCAAAGTTGCCATGAGAAAGACATGAAATATTCTTGATCCATTTTCCAATTGTGTTTATGCAATCCTAAAAATTCACTTTGTTAGTTCTGACTAATTATTGTTGGAAGGATTTTATATGCTTCATCAAATGAGTGTATATTGTAGTCTTGGCTTCTTGTATTTTCAAGATAGTATCATTACTCATCTAGTATTGTTCAATCTGAAAGGATGATATTGATATGTTGTTTTTCTATAACAGCCAAAACAAGGGGTTGTTAACCTTTACACAAACAAGGGATGAAAGCATAAACATAGGGCATCAACAACACAACAAAATAAAACTTTTCCTATGCACTTGGACAAAAGTCTAAGCAATGCTATTGTTAGGATTGCAACAAAGGAAACCCCACTACAACCTGTCAACAAGGCCCAAGAGTGATTATTTAAGAGTCAACATTATCAGTAGAAATTTGTTCAAAATAGAAGTGGGAGCAGTAACTTCAACAACATAGGCCACAAGGCTACCAAGCATCACACCTAAAATACAGTCTAACATCCAAAATTGTGACAAGAATGGAAGTAATAGAAGTCTAGCTCAGACCAATAGCATGAGAAGCATTAATATAATCAAAAAAAGTTTCTTCTTCATTAGAAAACAAGTCCTCAAAAGGAAAATCTAAAATAGAATCAGAAGCTGTAATTGTCAAATGGTCATTTTTCATGGCCCTCCATCAAGCGACAGCACCTATCCAACACAAAATGGCAATCATTAGGCATGTATCCTATAGAGATGCAATCTCTACAAAAAAATGGAAAAACCTCATATTCAATGCTTCACCCATGGCCTCTCATCAACCATGATTGAAGTGGAGAGATCTCTATTTCAACTAGAATAAAAACAGAGAATAGCCCAAAATTGTACTAGATCCATCCAATTTTAGGAACTAGCAAAGAGAATTTCCAATGGCCTTAGGCAAAAAAACTCACAAAAGTGAAATGAAGATGAGGAAGGAAAAACCAAACATAACTCACATAGGTATAGCTCAATGTCACTAAACATTAGGGACTTCAAAGAATTAGTCACCCAGCGGTGTAAATCTTAGAGGCACTAGGGACTCTAAGAATTTATAGACCATACTTCTGCACTCATAAAAGTTCATGTTATCACCACAAAATAGGACAAACTTTGCATAAGACTTGACAGCCCGAGCAGAGCTCCTTCAACCAAAATTTGATAGACAATTATCTAGAGCATTCAGTAGGTCTAGAACCACCAACAAGAGCAAATATCCTAGCACCTAGGAGCCTAGCTTAGTGCTACACCAGGAGAGTCAAACCCCAACAAAAGCCATCCAATGGATCTCTTTTGATAGGGTGTGTTATGAGTATATTAACTTCCCCTCTTTCTCTAGAGTGGAAAACATCATGAATTTTGAGTTCAGATCTACGTTATGTAATACTGCTTTACTCATTTTTAGAGACCCTTACAATATATTCTGAGATACTTATTATATCTACTTTATAATAAATGGCAGTGTAATAGCATACTAGCATCAGAGTTCATAACCCACATCAAACGTGATTAGTTACACAAGAAGAAGCATCGAACATGGGACATGTAAAACAAATTTAGATTGATTTTTCCTCTATTATCAGAGGATCATAGTAAGGCACAACACAAATTCTCAAATATAAATAATAGTCAACTATCATTTTACTTAGATCGCTATGAAAATGTAGCACTGAAATACAATATACATTGGAGTTAGTAATTTCGTTGAAAACCAAAATCAATTGAATTGAAATAAGAAACTTCACCAAAGAATCAACTAAATATGTAATTTTAAGCATATTTTGCTACTCAAAATGGTGCAACTTCTTCCTTCTTGACCTTAAACTCATGACATTTTCTAGTTTTATGGGGGGAAACACAATCTCTCCAACTATTAGTTCTAAATGGCTTCCACCTTAGGCACATAGAGTCTTTGAACTAGATAGATAAAATACACAACCATGCTGAAGACCATGGAAATAGAGGATAACATGGAAAATACCAAACAACAAGTTGGATGATGATGAAGACTATAGTGAAGGTAGAAGATCCCAGACATCATCAATTAATACCAAACTACCAAATGGAGTATACAAACTTGAAAAGATAAGACACACCTTACAAGTAAATGAAACTCTAGAAGCTACCATCAAATGGCATGACATTGAATCATTACCAATAAATGAATACAACATAGAGAAGCTACTAGATATGGTATTTCTATTCATTTTTCAAATGAAAGAGTGCAGTAGGTATGCAACCACGACTAAGGAAAGTGCAATTTCACACCATTTGCCATGTTGATGTTGAGACATAGACCTGTACAATCCAATCTCCCAAGGAATAGACATCACCACGTATCACCATCTTTGCCAAAATAGGATTTTTTGTAAAGCGATGTTAGAATAGTTACTAAAATGGTCATAAATTATGTTGTTATAGTAAAAGAATACTTTAACTTAAAAAAAAATCTATACAATATTAAAACATGATATTGTGCTTTAAAAACTAAAAAGGTACCTATAACGAAGAACTTCATTTCGACTTGCTAATTGGTTGTCACTATTAACTATAAGTTTATCTTTAAAGTTTGAGCTTCACTTGGTTTCGAGAATAGTTAAATATTATCTACTTAACAAGGCCAACCACATGAAGGTGGAAGCTCATTTGCCCCCCCCCCCCCACATCACTCTAAATTCCCCATTAACATTTAATACCATTCAATTCATCCATTTTTAAAATATAACATTCAATCATTATAATCACATGATAACATTCATTAACACGTAAAATTCATAAACACACAACATTCATGAATAATTCAAAAGTAAGTCATTCATGAATAATTCATTAACACAATATTCAAGAGTAAGTCATTCATGAATAATCATATCTTTTTTGCTTTCTTGTCGTTTCTTTTTTTCATAAAATTTCTAAGAGGAATATCAATGTCCTCATCATCCCCATTAACATTTCATAACATTCAATTCATCCATTTTTGAAATATAACATTCAATCATTATAATCACATGATAACATTCATTAACACATAAAATTCATAAACACACAACATTCATGAATAATTCATTAACACACAACATTCAAGAGTAAGTCATTCCTAAATAATTCATTAACACCCAACATTAATGAATAATATTCATTAACAATATTCAAGAGTAAGTCATTCATGAATAATCATTTATTTTTTACTTTCTTGTTGTTTCTTTTTTTTCATAAAATTTCTAAGAGGAATGTGTCCTCGTCATCCCCCTCCTCTACTGATTCTAACACATGTCTCCTCCTCATCTGTTCAGGAACATCATGAGGCGATTGCACCAAAGGGGGGTCCGCTGCAATAACAAGTACTCCATGAGTTAAATTCACACCATTTTATATTATTGAATTACAAGTTTTTATTTAAGTAAAAGAACTATAAATCAAAAAATTAATTTAAAAGAACAAAACATAGATTTTCTTTACCTGAATGTGCGACATGATCTACCTGTTGATCAGTCTAAACATCCTTCGGCACTCGTTCAGCACGACATGATTCTATATCCTCAACACAAAAAGGTTACACTAAGTTCAATTAAAGATGTTAAATTGTATTAATAATTATATAATTAGTTTTAAATAACAAATGAGAACCTCCATCGATAGTACAATGCACATTAGGGGCTTCATGATGCTGTGTATGATCTGTGTCACGATTAATAGGCTGCATTGCGATGTCATGCACATTATTATCAAATAAATTGTTTCTCAAGTATTCAATTTCTAATATATATGTTGGCATATTTACCTGTAAACATGATGCAAGAGACTGTTTAGTTGGGGTAGTGGAAGTTTTCCATAGGCATTCAGCCACTACTGCATAGCCTTGCTTGAAGGCAATTTTTTTGTGTTCTTCTATGGCCTTCAGATTAAAATCAATGCCCTACATTTTTTATTAATTAACAAAATAATTTTCATTTTATAAATAATTTTTCTTTACAATTCATTTATTGCTACTTACAATGCATGCTTTGATTTTCGAATATCCCCCAGAGCCAAGTCTGTGCTGCCCAACCTTTTCTAGCCTCACCTTTGTTGCCTTTGATGTGTCTTACAATCTATGAAAAGTTTGAAATATGTTAGATGATATAGATATAAAGATCAGTACTAAATAGTGGATTATTAAATGGTCTGAATGTTTTAGCATAAAGTAGCATGTTCCACCAAAAATATGAAAAAAAAGGGAAGAAATTATAGCATCATACCTTTAATTGACATGTGTAATCATGCTATTTATCCATGGAGTTCATGCTAAGTATTTATCCATATTCTGACATGCCTCTCCATAAATTTACACATCAATTTTGATAGTCTATATTATCCATTGTCACACAAAGTAAACAATCAGCTAAAAGTTGAAACAGCTAGTAGATTTTATAGATTAAATTTTTATCCCTAGATTCCACACTCAAAGTTTTTTTATCCCCAAGGCTACAATAGGTATAAACTTAAGGGCAAATTTCATATTTCAGATTGTTTTAATAGCATTCCTTTTAACCTGTAGCTGAAAAGTAAGTAATTTTTTGTTTTCAATTTAAAAGACATCACCTTTGTGTATCAAGTGATTCTATAGCCTCCACACTACATGGAACTAATTTTATAAATGGTGGTCATAACTAAAACAAAATCCCCACTGATTTGCTAAGATAACTAGCAAGTAACAGGAACTACCTAGCATTGTTCGAATAGAAGACTCATGACTTAAGACTTGTCTTAATCTATGTTTATTTTGGTTTCTTCTAGTAGTGGAGCACCATTCAGAATGTTTGAGAAGATTAGAAACATTACATCATAGTTTGGAGGATGTTTCGTATAGTCTACATCCACAACAAATGATTTCAAAGCTAACACTTGGATAGAAAACTATTTAGATAAGCTTCAACTATTCTTAAAAGTCACATAGTAAAAGAAGAATTAAGGATAGAAAAAAATAAAAAGTCAACTTTAACACTTTTATTGTAGAAATTAAGAAAATTAGTATGTGATCATGTTTAAACCATTCGCTTTAATAATGCCACATAATTTTGATCCTATAAATAAGGTATAAGAGTTTAAGAAACAGTAAATTTCATAGAGTGGAAAGAAATACCAAAAATTATTAGCATTATTTATAAGAATGAAATTTGGGTTAGAGTTTTCCAAAAACAAAATTCATAACTTTAAATGCTTGCAAAAAAATGCTTTCATGCAAATTAAAATAACATAAATGCTTACACTTGTAGGGGACATGGCCAATAATGGAGAATGCACACACAACTTCTCCAAATAAGGAAAGCATTGTAGAACTTTGACATTAGCAAAATCTTCATCATCAGAACAGGTGATTTTCCTGATCGATTTCACTTTTGCAAAATGTTCCAGAAGTTGAGTGTTAGTTTCCAAATAGAGACATTTAGGTAAATAGAAGCTCACCATTATCTTACTGGGAAAACTACAATCAATAATTCTAATGTTTTGTAAGAGTAGACAATTCACATCTAGTGTCATATATATATATATATATATATATATATATATATATATATATATATATATATATATATATATATATATATATATATATATATATATATATATATCATTGACATGTCAAAGGGGTGATACAATCAAAAGATCAAAACTAAGTGCTAATCAGAGCACTATCAATATCTCAAGTCTCAAAATGATACATCGAATATAAAATGAATCTGATGATCAATATAAAGATACAAAAAGGAACAAAAGATAGCATGGACCTAACTACAGCCTTCCCCCTCATCACCAGGAGGAGGAGGAGGAGTAGCATCTGCACGTGTAGGAGGCACTACACCATCACAAGCTCAAGCATAATCAAAGAACCTTGAGACATGTTGAGCTAGAGGTACTAAATTTTCATATACTACATAATAATGAGCAACCCGAGAGGTATGATGATAGGTCTCATCTTGCTCTAACTATAGGTCTCAGGTATGATTACTATATTATATTACAATTATAATATATCATTATATATTACAATTACTGAATATCATTTATCACCCATACTGCTAACACATACAACTATGGTACATGTAGTTGAGCATTACTATATTTTCAAGACATAATATAGCTATATGTGAAGTTATATATCATTGACATGAGCAGCCCGAGAGGTATGATGACAAGTCTCATATCGCTCCAACTCTATCTATCTCTTTAGCTCTATGATCTCAGACCATATATCATTGACAATTCACATCCAATGTCATATATATATCATTGACATAAGCAGCCTGAGAGGTATGAAGACAGGTCTCATATCACTCTAACTCTATCTATCTCTTTAGCTTTGTGATCTTAGACCATATATCATTGACAATTCACATCTAGTGTCATATATATATCATTAACATGAGCAGCTCGAGAGGTATGATGACAGGTCTCATATTGCTCTAACTCTATCTATCTCTTTAGCTCTATGCACTAGTACAAAAACAATAATTTATTACTAAATAAACTACTAAAAATTGTAGATATGTGACTAATTTTGATCATGTGACCAATGGTAGTTTATTTCCAGGCATTTATCTCCACACCAAATTTATGACTATACTATTTTAATCATTTATTAGGTCATTGATTTAGTCGTTTATTGTTGTTAATTGGTAGTTTATATGGTAATTTGTTTGGTAATTTTGGTAGTTTATTTGGTAGTATATTTGGTAGTTTTCTTGATATTATATATGGTAGTATATTTGGTATTTGATTTGGTAGTATATATGATAGTTTATTTGGTAGTATATATGGTAGCATATTTAGTAATATTTGGTAGTTTATTTAATCATTAATTTAGTCATATCAGGGCACGATGGAATTAAACCACCATCCTCCTACTTATAAAGAAAGTGCTCTTCCATTGAGCTAGAACCGTTTAAAGAAAAATGCAAAAAATTTACAAATTTGTCTTCCTAACACTAATTTACCATTAATTTAATCATGTATTTAATCTATAAGTTAAGACTTAATTATCATTTTGATGTCATCATCATGATAGTTTTGCTTTTAGTTAGTTTTATATAATTATTTCTAACTATTTAAAAATAAAGGACAACAATGTCAAATAGAATTATAAATGGAGAAGTAAGCAAGCTTTAAAAAAAAACAAATCAATAAATTTTGAATTTTATAATTATTTGCATGCAATACAATTTAAAGTGATCCATATGAGTCAAAAATACAAATGATAGTAAAAAAGTAACAAAGACTACACTACTTGAATTTAAATGTAAATTTTTTAACTAAAATTTATAATTTGATTAATTTTTCATTTACGCACTTTTATCAAATTAATATTATTCAATCGAACCAGCAACAAAAATTGCACACAAATTTTTTACAATAATGGCATACATCGGTGCCTAATTCCAAAGGGGTAAGTTATAAGAAATCTAAAACTTTGATACATAGTTTTCATATTGTGAAAGTGATTGTAGAAATTTAAAAAACTTAAACAATAGATCTTCATCATCCCCATGCTACAAAACAACAAAATGACAATAAAAAAACTACTATAATTTGCACATTTCTTTTTATTAATTTCATTTTTGAAGACAAACTACTAACTAAGCTATCATAAAATTGAAATATTTCTTACAAATCTATTTCCTCGCTTACAAATTTTTTAAATCATTTCATGATTCCTCGTTTCTTATGCACTGGCCCTGTATCATCTATTTAGTTATCAATAGGGGAATTCAAATTAGCATATTTTACATTTTTAGGTATGTCCCTTCTGCTGATTGCAAAATAATTCATTTTTAGAAAGTTAGAGGTCAATCATACAACTTCTACTTCTCTATTTACTTTGCAATGCATGAGGCAGTGATTGTCTTCCTTAACTATACCAGTTTATGTTCCTTAGCCTTGATATTATGAAATCATCATTCTACTATGGCATATTGTCTTTTACAAATAATAGTGCTGCACATTTTAAGTTAGTGCCCCTTCATGTGGCATACCTTTGCGACCATGTAGTTGTCTACCTTCCCCTTGCACTATTTTCCTTTATGTGCCTTCATGACTTCCTAATTTCCTCATGACGTGACAATTATCAAGATGCTTTGTCATCTCTAGCTTTGAAATATTTTGATTGTACTTTTCAAACATTTTTGTATTATTGTGCATGACACTTTGACTACTGCCAATATTGTATGATCTTAATGTTCTATGTATTCATGATATTTTACTACTATAATCATTGGCCTTTGCATTCATAGATCACTATTTTGTGACTTTCATTATTCAATATTTTGTAGAAAAGCACATGTCTTGTCTTCGGTTAATCAAAATTTCTCATATATCAAACTTTTCAAGAATGTTAACATAAACTGAAGAAACTTATCAAAAACATTGATGCTTTGAATATAAGAAAAGAAAAATTTACTACTTTAAATAAAAATATTAAGATCACTATCAAGAATAGTACCTATGCCCATTGAAAAGATCATTGACCTTTTATCTTGCATAAGATAAATTCTATTATATGACCATTGTTTATATTCAATGTGACCGTCTTTGAATAGATCTCTATAATTCATTGAAAAATCATGACAACCATTAAGCCTATAGAGAATAATCAATACACCTAAAGCATAGAGTTGGGGATCACAAAAAAGTCATAATCTCATAACATTTATGAATGGAAAATTAGAGTAGAATAATTCTACACAAGTTGTGAAAGAACTATGCAATGTAACTAAATGCATAAGAATAAAATTCAATGGCTAAGAAAAATAATTAAGGTATGGCATTGCCTGGTTAATGATAGACTACCATGACAAAATCTAGATTTTCCCCTTCTAGAATGATACCCTATGTCTTTAGAATTCCTGTAAAATTGTAAACAGTTGGGAGGTTAGTTTAAAATGACCAAGAAATTATGAAACTTAACTCTCCCTAACATTTAACTATTTTCCAAGTACATTCAGTCATATGAAATCATGAAAATAGAAAGCAATCATAGGGGAAAGAGAATGGAAAAAATATCAATCTGATAGGAGTATCAAATGTCATGCTTTATTCTAATGAGTTTTCCTTATGTGACATATATAGTTGAGTGCATTCATTCAGTGGTATAATCATAAAATAACATTTAATTGAGTTGTTTTGAAAATAATGGCATTTTAGTTATAAGCTATGACAATATTGACCAATCATTTGTAAGACATCTCAAAGGTACAATACTGAAAGTTCAAATAATGTAGACAAGTCACAACAAGTCAATTGAAGAAGCAACAATTTCAAATAAGAGAGTGCACTATTTTAAAAGAATGTCAGATGCAAAATAAACATATCATTTCTATGATACTAAAATAACAGTCATGTTGCATTTCCTCTTTTAGCAAATGTGGTTAAAAGTTTGAAAAATGTGATTTGGGTTTTTTACAGAATGAGTTGTATTAAGCTCTATCATGAGAAGAATCTTTAGAATATAATCAAGCAAAGAGATCAATGCATTTTCAATGGAAACACTTTCTTATTAGTTCCTACCAAGGAAGGAAACTATAGCGGGAACTATTGTCACTTAGGTTTGCACCCTTTTCCAAGGCCTATGCGCGAGGACAACCTAGTGAAACAATGGAAACAACCTCCAAGTTTTGAGACTTGAACTATGAGGTTGAGTCTCTGGAGAAGGTCGGCTTCCTCTTACTATCAGGGTGCACCTATCTACTTCTTGGAGAGGAAAAGGGAGAATGAGAGCACGAAAGAAAATCTACCTAGTCTAATCTAAGGAGGTGATGCACCAGAATAGAGTGTTCGAACCAATTCTCTACCCATACATGTGCTATTGAACTAGAATGAAACTAAGGATATTACACATCCAGACTTGCTTTGATTGAATAATCACACATAGATCAGAAGACCAAGATGAATAACAAAAGGAAGAAATTCATTTATATATCATTCATAGGCCAGCAAAGATACAGTCATGCAAGTTACAGATTTCCGTAGAACAATGGCACAAGCAAAGAATTCTTGCACTTTAATACCAATGACTGAAGGAGATAAGTAGAGAATCAGACAGTTCAGAGGCACAAGAGAGTTTACACTAGAATTGCAGAGCAATGACCGAGGAAAATCAGAGAGAAGGTCCCCCCAAAATTTTTACAAAATTGCCTTTATAGTTCAAGCCTAACTGAGATCTTTTCCTGCTGAAGTGACCTTGCAACTACCTGCCATTTAAGTCCTGCGGAGGACAATCATGGGAATTTGAAGAAAATTTGATCTTTGTTGCAACAGGTGTTTTGAGAGGACTAAAAATAGCACCATCAATGTTTTGACTGGGTAGATGGACTGACTGAGATGGTGGAGTGTTCTTCCTTATTCTGCATTCATTCTAGGTAGGTCGGGATCAATCATGAAGATCAAATCGCACAACAAAATAGATTACCTCCATTTTTGTTTCATGAATCAGTAAGATCAGTGAGTCAAACTAGTCTCATAGCCAACTGGGCCACATGGGCCAATCACCTTTCTTTGTTCTGCCACCTGAGGAAGTCTTTCGTGGTTGACCTTCTGTCATTGAACTAACCGCGCCACCCTCAAGCTATTATCATTAACTGCGGCGATTACAAACCTGACCGCGACATTAACTGTCGGCCGCTAACCATCAACCCTGATCTGCCAATGAGACACGTGTCAGTAGGAACTAATTGTTAAATAGTGATTAAACAAAATAGTCGAAACCAATCACCATTCAACATTATTGGGTACTTTCTCAATATTTATTTTTCTATTAGTCCTTACGTTGATGGAATTGCACATTTTTTACACCATTTTTTTGTGGTAGGGATTTTGTTTATCTGTAATTGGTGCTACATAAGGTGGACAGAATTATTTGTAAACCCCAACACAAGAGAAGGCACAAGAAACTATGTCAATGCCAGTGCATTACAACATTGGTAATGTGTTACAGATCAAACAAGGAAAGTATCAATTGCATGAATAGTTCTTGTGTCTTGTTTTGTGCTTTTACATTTTGGCTAAGCTGGTTATGAGTCTCAAGAATTTTTTTCCTCAGAGAAGGAGCGAGGGAACAAACAAAAATCTACTTGGAACAAATAGAAATCTTCTAACACACTGTCAAATCTGTTTAAACTGTCTAACTTGTCACTATATCTGCAACAAGATTTAAGGTTGTCAATGTCTAAATTTTGGTGGTCATTTTTATAAATTACTAACTTTACATGCTTTTAAAATAATTGCCTTGAACAAAATAATGACAATTAATATAATGTTGCTGGAAATAAAATTGAATAGCTCTTTTGGTTTTATATTTTTATGAAATCAATAATCAAATGCAACTGACCAGACAATTATATGGAAATGAATAAATTAATCTAATTATAATTAAAATTGTTTTTTTCAAAATACAAAGGAAACTAATGTAATGTCTTAGACTCTTAACTGAAGATAAATAGATAAACATAAATGAACATGAAAGAGAACTCATAATTGTTATGGATGTCAGGGGTAATAAAGTTTTGTTAAAAATTATACAAACAAGGCTTAAAATTGCACAACTCTTATGGAACATCCAATGTGATAAAAATAAATTGATAAATTATGCATTAGAATTAGTTGACTAGAATTAATAGCAAGATACCTTAAAATGAAAAAAAAATGATTAGTTGAGTTATGAATACCAGCAATTGTTATGGACCAACTGTCCATGTATGCTGTGATACCTCATAACAAAGTTTCCCAAATAAATTTTAACGGAGTGTGTATGAAATATCAACTAGGTCTTGACAACATAATTTAATTTTCTTAAATGTGATAAAAAAAAAACTAGAAACAAATAAGTCCAATTATAGTACAAATTTATAGCTTCTTTTCCAATCATAATAAATGATGATTAAAAAAAAAAAAAATTTGATTTTTCTTAATTTATTATACTAGGGTGATAGAGTCAAAGCTAAACAACCCTACTAACATCAATAAAACATCAAATCAAAAGACTAAGCAAAGCATCTCTTCTCCTTCTACCAAGCCTAATAAGATAAATAGTCATATATAATTAGAGAGATAATAACCTAATGATTTCATCTCTATGTAATCAACAAGGGGGTTTTCCACTTCACATTCCCTAACCCTCTCCACCAATTTTAGTAGGAGATAATAAAAAATGACACAAACATACTATATCTAATAACAAAACTCATAGTTTTATAACAGATCAACCAAAGTGAAAATTGCAGGAACAATATACACATTCCAAAAGTATAAAAGTATAGAATAACATATGGGAACATACTGTGTAGATGTGAAATAAAAGTATTTTTATATAACATGCAGTTCTAGAGACATATGTATCACTTTGATCAAGGCTCAAAAATTTAGTTTTCCTTATAATGTTGTTGATATTTTTCACTCACATGTGCATCAAATCTAGCAAAATCAAGATCAACATCAAGTGTAGTATTATTTGGCAATTAAAAGTCGATACTGGATTGAGCCCTCTAGTGGCCTTCTCTCCAAGGTGTAATGATTGAAATCTACCAATGGTTGTATAGCTACATTGAAACTAAATTCCTTGTGGGTATTGTTACTGATGAGCTCCCTGGCTCTTGCATACACAGATCTATGAATGTTGAATTACCAGATCATGTTCGACAAAGCTAAGGTTGCTTCTATTTTTATTATGAATGAATTACCAGATCTATGGATGGATACCCTGCATACCTACAATTTTAATAGTTCACATTGCCTTTCTCATACTTCCATGGCTGCACACATAGATTGAGAGAATAATGGAAAAAGGTTGTAAAATGCTTACCAATCACATTCACATAGAATTGCAAAAAAGTTTCCACAAAATTTACTATAGGCAAAGAAGATGCAAAGACCACCAGCTAGGTGTCACAAATTAGAAGGAACTCAAAATGGAAATGGTAAACGATAAAAGTAATTAGGGTTTCATACTTTATAAAGGCATTTTTGGGTATAATTTAGATAAAAACTAAATTATAAAATATCTTTTCAATTTTAATATTATATTTATTAAATAAAATAAAATAAAAATATATTGTTTAACAAAAGAAAAAGTATATTATTAATTTTTTTATAAATAAAATATATATTTATAAGAAAGTTTCTAATTTAAAATTTAATATGCTTTATATTTTTCTAAGTTTCTAAATATAAAATATATATTTATTAGAAAGCTTCTAAATTAAAACTTATGTGCTCTATTTTCTTGTAAGTTTTCAAATATAAAATATATATTTATTAGAAAGTTTCTAAATTAAAATTGATTTGCTTTATTGTAAGGAAACTTGGCAATAAAGAATATAACCGTTTCCACATAACCCATAATAGATCTGAAATAAACACGAAATTAAAATCCACATGCAAGAGAATAGACAACATACCCACAAAATTGTGACACAAGATATACCCTGGGAAACCCTCATTGAGGGAAAAAACCCAACCTCCAAAAGCATCCATCACCATGTATTATTCAGCAAAAAATACCATTGCTATACAACCATGGAAGCCTTCATGGCCATAGCCACAATCGAGCAAACTATGTGAACAAGCATGGATCCACACATCCCATGCCATGCTTTCAACCTTCACAAATGCTCCCTTGGCTAACCTGTCAAGCCTTGTCCCGCTCGACTCTTGCCTTTTGTCTTCTCCTTGTCACTCTTTTTTTTATCTACAACAACTACCCTTGTGGCTGCTTATATAGTAGCAAGTCCCACAAAACCACCAAGTGGTATTACATAAACCATGTGCTAAAACCATGTGCTACCTAACCCACTGACCCCACATTTAATATTGGGCATTTAATTCTTTTCCCCAATATTAAATAATTACATAAAATATTTTCACAATGTTACAATACAACTCATCAAGTATATCCCATAGGAATCTTTACATGTTGCACGTCCATCTAGGTACAACATTACATAATAAAATAAAATAACAATATTATGCAATGTGTGCAACACCCATTATCTCAACATTTATATTCTTTTAAGTTTCTAAAAAAAAATTGATTTGTTTAAATTTAGACATAAGTTTTAAAATGATTAATTTTTTTAAAGTATATATAATTTTTATTTAGAAATATATTTAAAAGAATATAAAGCAAACCAAATCAATTTAGAAATTTTCTAATCTTAATATATTTTGAATCAATTTTTAAAATTTTGAAATTGTTATAATATAGTTTCACTTTTTTTATTAAAATTTATTTTCAATTTGATTTAGTTTTAGATAAATATCATTATTTTATTATTTTATTATTATTGATAAAATTTAAATTTTATTTAATAAATATTGTATTACAGTACAAATGATGTTTCTTTTTATATTTTAATAATTTATTATTCATCTTATTAAAAAAAAGTAATAAAAATTTAAATTAATTGAATTTGAAGTGTTTCTCTATAAATTATCTAATATATTTAAAAACTAGAATATCATTTCTACTTTAAAATTTGTAGTAATAATTGGTGTTTGATTTGAACATTTTTAGGCATATACAACATATCTTTATTTAATTTTGAACTATTGAAGAAAATAAATACGCTCTATATAATTTTAGAAAAGTACAATTAGAAATAGTTTAATGTGTATATATTGTGTTATCAATTGTAATATTTATTCAAATATTATTATGATTAATATTTATAATATAGTATTTATATATTAAATTATTAATAAACATTAAACTAATACTGAATGCAATAGTCATCCATGGATGTGTAAAGGAAAGTTTATAATTACAAAATGCTTAGATGAATTATGTAACCTTCTAACAGGAATGCTTACATTTAGGGATATTAGCAAATAAAGGAGTAATAAAATAATTATTTTAGTCATTTTATCTATCTATTTAATTATTTAGCTATAATTTTATCCGATGATCAAATTAGTCATCTATTCTCGTGAGTAGCAAAAAAAATTGGTACAATTTGATTAGTTTTAGTCACATGGCTAAATTTTTTAATAGGGTAGTTATTTATTTTCCAAATTTCTACTAGTGATAGTTGAATCCTATACCAATATCATAATTTTAAAAAACTTCACCCTCTTACATAAATTTCATAGCCAACCAGAATAGTTACCATTTAGAGATATTGTCAAACAATGGCTGGATTGTTCATATAGTAAGCTTAACAAGCTTTATTGGTGAAATGCAACTTCTAAGTATATGAATCTAAGATATTATTAAATTATATTATAAATAAGTAATAATTATTTATTTTTCCATTTTTATTAGGGTGACTAATAGATTTATAAATCAAATAAGTAACATTCATTAGATTATACAAATATAATAAAAACATCCATCGATCATTCATTTAGTCATTTTTAGGGTGACTAATTGTTTAGTCATTTATTTGATCATTTATTTAGTCACTTATCTTAGTCTAACCTTGTGATTTTACTCGATGACTAAATTAGTCATTTATTTAGTCTCTTATTTTATAAATTTTAAAAAATTACTATAATTTGATCAATTTTAGTCACGTGACTAAAATATTTAGTCACGTAGTCATTTATTTTCCCAAATTCTACTAGTGATGATCTCAAACCATAGATCTACTATCTCATAGTTCCCCTCTTCTAGCTAGTCATGCATCTCTAACTATAACTTGCACCTGTAACTTGCCCACCTACCTCTAAGAAGTCCTCAATCTCTCCCTCACATGTCATAGAGAATCTTGAGTCTATGCTAATACATTTCCTATGGGTGAAACTTGTGGAGGCTAATTTGGCATATCATCATCCCCTCCTCCACCCACATCCTATTGTGGTGGTTCCTCTACCCTATGTCTCCTAGCATCACCTCCTACTACACCCATGGTGCTCATCTCTCTATGAGTTCTCACATGACTAGGCCTATGTGCCTATTCATTGTTACTCGATCTAAGATCCAATCTAACAGTATGAGAAGGAATTGTAACAAGAACTACTAGTGGCCATTATAATGGTCTCTCCTCCCTCAAAGGATGTTCTTGTGGTTGCTAAACATCAAGGTGTGGTGCCTGACTAACTACCCCTATAGGATCAATTATATGAGGAAATGAATGTGTGGCCAAATGCTCTATCTATTAGGGAGTGACACCATCATTCACTACATCGAGAAAGTAGTGCCACCTATAAATGGTAAGGCCAATAACATCTTCCATACATCTAATTGGGTCCAATCTAGGAGAACAACCTTTCTTTACCTCCTTGGTGAAGCAAGTGTAACTATAGTACTCCTCTGATATACTGTATTGATAGTTTAACTATCTCTAGACATGGGTTAGGGGAAATCTCTCTATCTTTAATGAAGAATGGCCATTCAGTGGCTAAGATACCAACATGAATCCTAGCTAGGAGAAGACATCATCTTATGGCTCTATGCCTAGCCATGGTCTATAGGTAACATACATCATGTCATCCAAATGAAGTCTCAAATAGTTTGTCTTACCTACTGTAGGCTGGATCGTCTCTCCACAATACCAATAAATATAAATCTACAAGAGTTTTTGTCAGTCCTCAAAGATAGGAACATGATTGTTGTCATTAACTTGTGTTTCTAGCATTGAACGTGATGCTTATTAATTTTAGGAGACTGACCATTAGTAAAATTCTTGCAAAGTTTTTCAAAAAAATTGTATTTGTCATTACAATTACTAAATATCATTTATCACCTATACTACTAAAACATACAACTATGGTACATGTACTTGAGCATTACTATATTTTCAACACATAATATAGCTATATGTGAGGTTATAAGTGCACTATATATATCTTATGTATGATTTATGCCCAGATTGAGATATATATAGTTGTGTCAGAATTGAGATTGAGATTTATAAGCAATTGTGTCAGCATATGAATTTAGGATTTATAAGCAGTTGTGTCAGTTATATCTTATGTAGGATTTATGCCCAGATTGAGATTGAGATTTATAAGCAATTGTGTCAGCATATGAATTACATACCTTTCATCAATAGATAGATTAGACTGAGCTAGTTGAAATTGTTGATACTGAAGTTGAACCCTAAATTTGCTCATTAATGTACTAGTAGTTAATACTATTGCATACCTTTTCGGATTTTTTGGTGTACTTTCTTTTGGATTTGCTGGTGTACTTTCTTTTGGATGTTCCCTTTTCTCCTTTGCATCCAAAATGAACTCATTCCAGTCCCCCACCAAAACAAAGGGAGGACGCTTATACTTCGAGTTTAGGAAGAGGCTCTTTCTATATGTGTCCCTCACAACCTTAAGATGTCTGGAAGCTTTTTGTAACAATTTCTTATGATCAAAAATATTACTACCAAACTCATGCTCTATATCTTTAATGAGCTCATTTTTTAATTTTTGATCTTGGTAGTTCCACCATTTAAGAAAAAACACAAAATTTTTAGATATAGCTAGTATAAGAAAAGACCTGAATGAAAGGAAAAATGTTGCACCAATTAATGATATGAAAAAAAGTAGTGGGATAAAATTAGTTTAGTTATGATGTTCCACCTTTTACATATCGTGGGCCCAAATCTTCACAGCGTGAGGTGATAAAGCCTCCTATAAAATGTATCGTTTCCTGCAAAAAATGTCATGGGATAATTAATAGTAAGAACCATTAAAATGAATCATGCGAGGAATACTTTTTATAGTGAATAAAAAATACATAAAATGAGATACATTTCATCTTTTTAGTGATCTATTTCAAGGTTGGAGGATCAACTTGACCAAAATTTACCAAAAAAGAAGTTTGGAAAAAAATTTAAAATGTCTAAAACCAGTCAAACTCTACCAGGGTTCTGTTGCTAATGTTCTGAAACTAAAAAATGTACTATGACTATATTAATCAGTATACCTTGAAAAAAAAAATTAGTGCATAATACATATAACTTGCCATGACCTTCACTTTTTGTCATTCTTAATTGATCTTGTCACTGATCTTACCTGGGATATTATGGAAAACAAATATTGCTAAAATAGACAGTGAAGCTAAAAGTGAGCACTCTAAAACTCTAACAGGAAATAGCAATGATGTGGGAAATCATTGAAAACTGAACATTGAATATGAAAGAAGACTCCCACTTTTGGTTCTCTATAAAAAAAATTGGTTAGTATCTTCTACTGAAAGCATGAAATTGCAATGTACCGAATTACTAAACTAGAGAATTATTGGTATAGAAAAAAGGTCATTGACAATTTGGATGATGCTACCAAACCACTTCCTATCATGTTTACGTCTTGCAAGAAAATCCTTATTACAATATAAAACAATATTATTTAAAGTACCTAGAATCTTAGGACATTTCAAAGGCATTGATTCATCATCGTCAATCAACAACACTGTATGCATAGCTCCCATGCTAGAAATATGGGTAGCTCTAGGAAATGACGGTGAATTATCACCAATACATGCACTATAATCCGCATTTGGTAGCGTACCAGATGGTGCATCTCCTGCCACAAAAAAATAATACACTATGTGATGCACCCAAGATTAAAGTAGATATTATCAACCCATAATTAACACAAAACCAAATATAGCAAAACAAGAATTTACTAGCTAGATGTCCCCTTGTTGTCGACATTACAATCTGCAATCTCGTACGGGCATCTGTCAACCTCTTAGGAGTCTCCTGCACTGGATGACTTGAACAATACATTGTTAGCAAAGACATTCTGAAATAATAAAAGTAAGAGTTAAGAAGTTTTGAATGTTTGAAACAAAAAATTCCTTCTAACTTGTCAACTAAAAGATTATTTTACCAATGGTAGTCGGAGCTCTGCTACTACTGGCCTCACTGCGTTGTCCTTGACCAAGTTTTGGATCAGTTGCCAAAAATTCCTGTATAACAAGAATTTAGTAGTTAAAGTTTCTTACAACTCTTTAAAAAAATTGCATCAATAAAGTATTTTTGCGAATATTACATATTTTACTTCACAACATAAAAGATTATAAAATACAAATCTTTATTAAACTTTTCTTATAACTAAATACTCATTGGAGCTTACTTCATTATGAAGAACTTCCACTCTCAAATCTAATAGCCTCTTCATCATCTCCTTGGATTCCATATTTGCCTCATCCAAAATTTTCATTGCTTCTAAATTAATTTTTTAAAATATTTTCTTCAACATTTTTATGAAATTGGGAGTTTTAGCAATATCCTCATCAGAAGGTGTAGCCAGTGGCTCGACACTTACTAATGTTGCTTTACCCTTATCCTGAACATCAAATTGTGAGAGGAATATTAGTAAAACTATCATAAAAACTAAAAAATCGTAAATAAAATAACGTAATAATATAACATTTTTCAACTATCTAATTTGTACAATTTCAAAAAGGTTTACCCTCACTGAAGAAGGGGTGGGAGTAGCATCCTGGTGACCTCTATCATCTATCAGATCCATATCATCCTATCACAAAGATTAAACATAAGAAAATTCAGCTAACTGAAAGCAATAGATAGCAAAAAAAAAACTTATTAACAAAATGGTAAATAGTACTTACACCATAAATAAAATAATGTAATAATATAACATTTTTCAACTATCTAATTTGTACAATTTCAAAAAGGTTTACCCTCATTGAAGAAGGGGTGCGAGTAGCATCCTGGTGACCTCTATCATGTGTCGAATCCATATCGTCCTGTCACAAAGATTAAACATAAAAAATTCAACTAACTGAAAGAAATTGACAACAAAAAAAAAAACTTATTAACAAAATGGTAAATAGTACTTATAGCCCTCATGACAATAACTTTTTTTGTATCTATTCAATTTAAATGGTAATCGATTAGCAGTTCTTCCCCTGCACTTACTGATTTTATTGCACAAACCAAAACTTCATTCCCCTCATGTGCCTCAAATATGCAATTGGGTTGCTTACTAGTTGAAGAAGGTCATGTACTATTTATAAAACCTGCAATATTACCTATTGCTTTTGGTCTCCCATTAACGTACATAGCAAATCTTTTACTTTGATCATTTTCTTTCCATTCTATATAATTAGCTGATACCCCATACCTACACATACTTTTTTTATACCGAACAATCCACATCCAATCATTGTAATTGTAATATGAACCGACATACTTAAACAATTCAACAACTTTGTTGTAACCTGCCTTCATCCCATCCATGGAAAATAGGCCCAAACCATGTAATGAGGATGGAGCAATGCAATATATCCTCTCATTAACAAAAAAATTTGTGTTAATTGGAGGTAGCTCATTGGGTACCCATTCTTTCTCAATGTGTGAGTACCGAAAGGGCACCTTGATGTCACCTTTGGTCTCATCATCATAAGAACATGACCCCCCATTAGCAAGGAAAAATTGCATGCGTTTATGAATTTTTTTTCTATTCTTTTGACCTCTAGTTGATCTCCCTTTTTTAGCCATACTACATGTAGAGCTTTCATCTACCAGTTCCTCATTTCCCTCATTCAATGTAGATAGATCCAACAAGTACCTATTTGGTGGGTCCTGCAATCCATCAAATGGAAAGTGAAAGTGAAAAATATAAAATGTAGTAAGTTGAAAGTTATAATACAATTATATTTCTATATGGACCTTCTTTGTCTATATATACATTATATGATTATATAATATGTCTATTTATAGCATACGTGGTCAATGATAAACAAGAAGAATATAAGAAAATTATGTCTATTTATTGACTTATACCTACTGATCCATGTCACTATGCACAATCCATGCCAAATGGGTCAAATTTCTTGTAGTCAATTGACTGTTTGCGAAAAGAGTGACAATCAGACACAATATAAACTTTGGTAATTATAAATAACATATGTTGTAATCATTAGAAATAAACACAATAAATATGTAATCAAATTTCCTAAATATATTAATCATTTACTTTAAGTTAGCTAAAAATTACATGATACACGTTTGCTATAAATAACTTAGAAGACAACATGAACAATAGGCAACATCGCAAACATGAACAAATTTCCCTTATACATGGAATGCAAGATCGTCAACAGAAGGGGCAACGATCTACCTATAGTCAATTGACTATTTGCAAAAAGGGTCATAATCAGACACAAAATAAATATTGGTAACTATAAATAACATGTGTTGTAATCATTAGAAATGAACATAATAAATATGTAATCAAATTTCCTGCATATGTTAATCATTTATCTTAAGTTAGCTAAAAATTACATGATATGTGTATGCTACAAATAACTTAGAAGACAACATCACAAACATGAAAAAATTTCCCTTATATATGGAATGCAAGATCGTCAACAGAAGGGGCAACGATCTACCTGTAGTCAATTGATTTTTTGCAAAAAGGGTCATAATCAGACACAACATAAACATTGGTAACTATAAATAACATGTGTTGTAATCATTAGAAATGAACATAATAAATATGTAATCAAATTTCCTGCATATGTTAATCATTTATCTTAAGTTAGCTAAAAATTACACGATACGTGTATGCTAAAAATAACTTAGAAGAAAACATCGTAAACATGAACAAATTTACCTTATATATGGAATGCAAGATCATCAATAGAAGGGGTGACGACGTTTGTAGTCATTGATTATCTTCTTCTTCTTCTCCATCATCATCATCATCACCATCGCCGTCATCACCATCATCATCACCATCATCACCATCACCATCATCATCATCATCATCACCATCATCATCATCACCATCACCATCACCATCATTGTCATCATCATCATCTTGATCTTCATCATCTACTTCTTCATCATCTTCAATATCTTCTTCTTCCATAATATTATACTTTATCGGCCTTCCTCTTGGATCATGTCTAACAACAAATGACCAACCATGTTTATGTGGAACCTCTGAGTAAAACACTTGCTCACATTGGCTTGGAAGAACATAGGGCTCATCTCCAACTGGCTCAAATGACCTTATATTGATCATTGTAAATCCATTATCATGTTGAATAACTGTTCTATCTAGATCATTTTGATTTAATCGTAACCTGTACCATTTGACAATGAATAGAACTACTTTGAAGGTGTTAAATTCACACTCAATTATATCATCCAAGATGCCATAGTATTTATTTTGAGATTTTTGAGGATGTATGTCATTTCTAGATGATATATTGGTGACCTCAAAAATTGCAGTTATCCCAGAATTACAGGTTTTCTTTGTGTCATCCAACCTTTTTATGCAAAATTTGTGGCCATGATAGTACATAGCTTTGAGGTGCTTGACCTAAAATTTTTGAAGTATGTGTATATTATTTGCATTGTGAGTTGGTACGAAACATACCTCGAGCTATGATCATTAACAAATTTCTATGTACCTCTCCACCTCTTAAACCCTTTACTAGATCAACTACCATCGGCATAACATTGGAATCTCCATTACGATGAGCTTCTGTAACCAATGAAGCAACACCTTCCCATATTAATGAGCAACCATTTTGTTGACATCATCCAATCAAGATTGTTCGCAATATACAAATGTATTGCATCCCACTCTCGACCACCTATTTCAAAAAAATACACCAATTAAAAATAACTTATATTGAAGATTTATAATAATTAATTAACTACAATAACATCTTAGATTTACCTATCACTTTCCTCCATCTACATTTTCCCATCAAGTACACCCCTTCAAATTTGTTAATTGAGTTGGGATCCCAAATATGATCTACATGGATCTTTGCTACAAACTTAGGAAGATATTCACTAATGTACACCATGGTCTAGTATACCATATATCCCTCCACCATAGAACCCTCAGGATGTGCTCTCTGTCAAACCAAGCCTTCCAAAATTTTCAAGTGCCTCTCAACCATCCACATTGACCTAGTTAGTACAGGTCCACACAATTCAATCTCCTCAACTTGATGTATGAGGTAGTGTTCTTGTGCATTGAAAAAAGTTGGAGGTAGACACTTTTGCATTTCACACATTAGAAGAGGAATTGTTCTCTTCCAATATTTTATATCTTCTTTATTGATTTCTTTAGATGAAAACCACCTCATGTATTTTCCAAGATTATATATAACTTGTTTGACATTGTTGGCAAATTGGCGTGGGAGAGATAGAGGTAGAACGTACTGCAATATTTTTAAAATGATATTGTCAATATTTTATAAAAGAATGCAATTGAAACTACATGCAGTATATAAATATATAGTGAATACAAAATAACATGAATTACCTTAATAAATGTATGCCAATCATCTATTTTCAACCTTGGCCCAAATTCACTTTTATTTGATATGACATTGTTTATGTTCACAGCAAATCCTATGGGAAATTGTATTTTTTTTATGACTTCTTTTATAGCATTGCTCTGCTGCTCTGATAATAACCAACTAAGGGCACTTGTATCAATCTGGTCTCCATTGTTATTTGCTCAAATGCCATTTTTCATTGCATGGTTGGATTCTTCAATGTCACTACAAGTTTTGACAATTTGATCTTTGTCACGCCTTCCATCCAAGATTTTCCATAATGTCTCTGCTACATTCTTTCTAATATGCATAGGATCAAACAAATGCACAATTGGGAGTTTCTCGTAGTATGGAAACCTAGTAAATTGTGTAGGATAAATTTTTAGTCCTTTTGGAAGTTGGTCATTGATGTCTTGATGACCTTCACAAGCATCAATCAAATCATCAGTAAACAAAACACAATATTGAAATATAAATTTGAAACAAAAACCATCAAATGGAATAACATTACCTCGACAATTTATTTTATTGTATGCCAACTTCCATAGGTGAGGTTTCATTCTCTATGGCTTTGACGTAGTCTCTTCTAGACCATTGAAAAGATGTTTTTCGGTAATTTGGTCCATATGAATTTTGTGCACAAAGTGTCTATTCTCATCAAACACCTACTTTCTTAAACTTTTTGAATGATGAGATTTCATCTTTGGACCACAAACTGGACATGCAAATTTACCCTTTGTCTGAAGACCTACAAGATCGTGTATAATTGGATTAAATGTGTTAACTTTGACATACCAAAAAAGAGGTGTCAAGAAGAGAACGTACCACAAAAATGTGTTAGCCTAGGGGCATCGTGTATTGTCCATACAAGCATTGCATGAAATTGAAATTGTCTTTTTCCTATTGGTCTACAAATGTCATACATAGTAACCTCATTCCATAACACCACCAACTCATCGATAAGGGGTTCAATATATAAGTTGATATCTTAAACTTGGTACTTACCTAGTTGAATGAGCAAAAATATTACATAATTATTTTGACCATTTGATGGATTAATAATAATAAATTAATTTAGATGACCACTAAAAAAAAAAAAACCTAGAACAATCAGTGTTAGCATTATGTGCTCTATCTTTATGGACAACCAAGGAGGTATGTTATTGTTGATAACAAAAATAGGCCACACCAAGTAAGTAGATCTCATCTCTCCATAAGGATTGACATCGTCTGTTGCCAATGAAAGCTTGAGATGACGAGGTTCTTCTTTAAAGTGTGGCCATTTTTCCTTTATTTCCTTAAATGCCGAACCATCTGTAGGCATTCACATAATGTCATCTTGACTTCTATTGCGTGCATGGTAATCCATAAATTGTGCCAAGCTATTGCACTTAAATAATCGTTGCAGACATGGAATAATGGGAATATGCCGAAGAACCTTGCGAGGCACCCTTTTTGTTAATCGATCTGATTGATATCTACTGATATGACAAGTAGGGTATTGTCTTGCAAATTCATGTTGTTTATGATATATAATATGATTGTTCAGACATGCATGTATTTTTTGATACTCCATTCCAATATCTTTCATAATGGCAGATAATTCTTGGTATGAGCGAGGTAGAATGTTTGATGGTGGTAACAAACACTCACCTATCAACCTATGACCAAAAATATAATTTCTTAATTTAAAGAATATTAATTGATACACAAACCCAATGTTAATTATAAGGGAACTACAAGTAAAATAATGAAAGAAAATGGCATACCTTAACATATGTGTCATTGCTACATTGGATAAACCATTCATAACCTTCAAGTTCACCAATAGCAATACAACAGCAAAAAGAGTTATTTTGGAGCCTTTATATAAGGACTATTATGCCTTCTCAAGTAAAGGTACATCAAGCTCTACATCATCATCATCATCTTGATCATTGTGATCTTCATCATCTTGGTCTTCTTCCATGGTATTATTACCTTCTACTTCAATATTTACACCTCCATGTTCCCTCGTTTGGAAATCTTCTTCGAATTGTCATGGTCCATAACATGAAACTTAGGGATGTTGACCTATATGAAAATGATGACCTTAGATTAACCATGTCCATGATGTCATCATCAAATCATGTCTTATGTAATTTATAAACTATTAAAATACATACCAATGGGTGATACTTGTTTCCCCCTTCAATGTGACCATGTTGCCTACAATGTTGCTCAGCTGTTGTGATTAGATATCTTTGAGTCTTTAAGCCCTTACACATTTTGCAAGGACAATAACATTTTCCATCACCTTTTCATTTTAAGTTAGACCACAGTCTAGCAATTGTCTCTCTATTTCTTTGTGCGTTGATATCATGAAACATGGTCTTTCTTGAATGGAATGACTCATTGGTGGAAGAAGGATGATTTGTTTGCAACCTGCAAATGGAGTAGTAAGAGGAAGACACATATAAAAAAGAGTTAGGTCTCTAAACCAAGTAGGAGTTAGGACATGCCAGAGTGGGGTCATCCCAAGATATTTTGGAATCTTGAAGAGCCTAGTAAAGGGTATCTGGAAAGGTGAAAATAAACAAGTATTTTTACAGCTACAAAGGAGGAATCGAGAGCATTATAAATAATGAAAAAGAAACTTAAATCCATACAACTTCACCTCTATTTAAAATTTGACCTTTCTACAAGTGAAATATGAAAACATACTAAATTTTCAATCACATTTTCACTTTTAAAAGAACACCAAATATACCTTTGCTACAATATCTTCTTCAAATTATTCACTATCAAATTCTTCAGAACTGCAAGCTCTTGTGTAGAAAAAAGATGAGATGTACTAAGTAATTTTTGATGGGCAATATTTAAAAAAATCAACTATCAAAAAAAAGAAATTATGAAATTCAGTTACTTTATTATGTACTGAAGACTTGGCAAGATGTTCCCAAGTCTATCTATAGAATGCCTATCTGCATGGTTGTTTGCAAATAGTCTAGTATGGTGCCATTTTTGAACAACAAAAAATGTCATTGAGGCTGGTAATTTGGCTCAAGAGATGCACAAGCCTATTGACACCACAAAACTTTTAGTTCATATAGCATTTAGCTATCTCCTTTAACAAAATCCAAAGAAAATACAAACAAACTAATGAGCCGTGTCTATCTCAATTAAATAACAAGTACTATAGTGAGTATTAGGAAACTGGCCTTGCGAATAGCATCGAATTCATAAAGTATTAGGAAAGTGACCTTGCTGATTAGTCTAACATAGATTGGTGAACAGAACATTCATAATAAAAATCTGATTTTTTTCCACACTTGTTCAAACTATATAATGAAATGACAAAAAATGAATTGTATACGAGTCACTCCAAACCCTTAGCTTTTAATACACTTCATAGATGAGATTGCATTATATGTTTTGAACAAGATGTGGAAAAAAAATCAAATGACATAGGTATAAGCATTCTCACACCATGAGTGAAGCAACAATTGCATAAAGCTTTATTGCAAAAAAATTGTCAATATTATTTACATTGTACATACTTGTTTATATAATGCTTCAATTCCTAAACTAAGAAACTATAGCTAGTGTTCTAACCATGCATAAAAATAAAATTACAGTGCAAATGTATGAAATTATATGCATAACTACTCCTATACTACTTTATAATACTAGATTATAATACAAAAAATCCTCATCTGAGATTTAGAATACTACTTTGATGATAAGCCCGAGGCTTTTGTGACCTAGACCAACACACAAGCTGATGGAATAAGATGGTCACATAATAAGGAGAAGAAAGAGGATCAAAAGTTTAGACTTACTAACTCAAAAAACTTAAAAATGATCCCCTTGAGGTCTTCTATGAGGGACTCTCATGCACATTAAAAACTACACATGCACCCATATAGGTAAAACTTCAAAAGATGAAAATAAACAGCTTGCATGCAATTTGGCAGGCACTACTCCATGTGGGAACTGTTAGTTAAATGGCACAATTCCCATCAAAACATGAAAAATTACCTACTAATTATTAAGAAGCAACACTTTGAAAACAAAACTCAAGGGTCATATGGGAATGTGATGAGAGGATTGCCATTACTAAGGGAAGCTGACTCTTTTTGCTCATCCATATTGGATCTACTGGATGAGATCCAACTTTAGGATATGTCCTAAGGATTTCTACTTCTCATCAACTAAAGAAAAGTATGTTTGATAGTAACAACATATGTCATTTGGTAAGCCAATAGAATTGCTAGAAGTCTTCACAATCTACTCCTTCCATGCTACAAGGCTTTTGAATGGTCTCTTTCAATGCCTTATCAATGGCTTCTCTTGCCTATTTGCCCTTGGATAGTTAAAAGCATGATGGTGAGTGGAAGATACAAAACTCTACTATTGCTACTCTAATAACAAGGTTAAGAAATGACGACCACAACCATTTGTTGTTTGTTTCATAATCCTAAATATAATTAAAATTGGTTCATACAAACTTCCATTGTATTTACCTATTTTCAATGGTCCAATTTTGAAAAGGCTACTCTTGGTTCAATTGAGAAGTTCAAGAGGGCATAAAGTTTTTTATGCACTTTCTAACTCTCTAGCACACATCACAACCCGTCAGGAACTATTTGACACCCTACTATACTGATTCCTACCAAGATCTTGCTTGCAGTACTTTATGTTGCATCATGTCTATACATTCCATTTGCACATATTGAAATATTTTAAAAAAAAACAATGACAATGAAAATAATTGGATGACACATAGTAGAAAAAGGCTTGATTTGGGGAAGACTCTCTAATAGTAGACAACTAAATATAGTAGGGCTTTATTAGCTCCTGCCTGGCCAAGGAAGAATGCCTTACAAATAGTCTATACAAAAACATGAGCAAAGAGTTAAAGAAGGTTTTCTAGGCAAACAAAACAACATCCTTTCATTTTAAAATGATATATAAAGGCATTCTTCCAGAGAGAGGCCAACTCAGTTCATTTTGAGTTTGTTGGGTTTAACCCATAGGCATTACTACACCAAAATGGATCTCAAATAACCTTTATATCAGACCCAGATCCAAGGACTATGAGTGCCAAACTGATAACTTAGATTTTTGTACAATCAAATCGACATATTAAAGACATAAAGCCATTTGTACAAGGATGATATTTCCTCAAGTTTTCTTTGTTGCCAAATTCCTTTAGATAAAGATAGCTACTGTAAATAAGTGGATAGATTCACCCAAGAATCTCTCCTATAAATGGAATTCCTTCTCAATTTTGGAAGGATAATTTCACAAATATTGTAATGTAAACTTCTAAAATTAGTTCATCCAGACACAAAACCAACAAATTTCTGCCAAATCTTATGAGAGAGAACAAAAAAATAATGATCAAGAAATTGAAGTGAGTTATAGGATCAGACATTTCACATACATTTCCATGTAATTATTGGTCTAAAAGGTTGAGCCCTATCTTCCTTATGAGAGTAGTTTTGGTTTGGATAATAGTTTATAAAGAAAAAAAGCTATGTTGTGGACTGAATCCTTTGGTAGATACATATCTTGATTAGAGAAGATTATAGTGCCAGGTTTTATTATAAATGCTTTTTTTGTGATTTGACTTCCATATCCTTGAATCTTGATCTTAATGTTTTGTTTTAATTTATATTTTGATTATGTAGGTATAATGGGAGAGAATTGGGGTATGTATAATTTCTTTTGTTCCTCGTAAAATTGAGCTTCAAATGAGGTTCAGGGGTGGAACCAATATTCATTTGCATTGGACATTCTGTAAGGCTTATAGTTCTGGCAGGTTCGAATTGAATTTTGAATGGGTGTCATGGGTGGTGGTGGCATTGCTCTATTCCAGCATTGCTTCAAAAATCTAGAGGTGAGTCATTTTATCCAATTAGATTGGATTTGCTGAAAGTTTTTAACATTCTAGTTGATTGGAAAATTATTTTATTCTTTTAGTTGTCATCTTTTCTTAGTTTTCAATCTTATCCTTATTAGACATGGTTTTTTTCTCTTGTTAATTGAGACTTTCACTCCTTTATTAATATTGAATCTCTAGGTAATCATTTTGTGTGTCATTACATTTTGCAATACCCCCGTGCCCGAGATGTTTTGGATATCCAAGCATTAAATGAATCCTAGCCATGCATCCACATGGAATTTCATTTTAAGCCATTAATATATATATATTCAATGATATACTCCTCTCTAATTAGTATACTAACAATATACTTACGCCGTGGGATTTATCCTTCTATGAAATACATAAATTCTGAAATCTTTCAACTTAGGAAAATTTGACATATCTATCTATGAAGTCTTCAAAGATAACTGAAAATATCATGACTTTATCTTTGATGCCTTCATAGATCACACAAAGTAAAAAAAAAATTTGAAGCCCTTGAAGATTACTTAAAATATTGTAAATTAATATATGAATCCTTCAAAGATCATTAAAAAATAATTGTAAATTTTGATCTATGAAGCCTCCAAACATGACCGAGATCTCAACGCCAAAGAACAATGTGGCTGCATCATAGATCATCTGTTGTAAAAAAAAAAAAAACATGTTAACAAGGTTATAGTAGTATATTAGTTCATGTTAAGGGTTCCAAAATGTATCTTCATAAGTCACACAATATGATCATATCCCCCTTATTTCATTAATTTTCTATATCCATTAGGAATGATTTTTGAATTTTTATGTGCATTGATGAATTTTTTTGTGCATTGACTCTTTTCTAACCAAATAAATATGTTGAGAAATCTTTTCTAATAGTGCCTTATCAACCATGAACATGGTTGTGAGGTAATATGTTTGGTGTCCAACCTCAAAAAAAATTGGTTCCATAGAATAAGAGCATAACATAATTTCATAAGCTATGTCAACTTCTTCCCCTGCATGTTCCGAGAGGCTTGAAATTTATATTTGGAAAATAAATGTTGATGACAGTCCTCATTAATTATAATCCACCTTTTCCTATTCTATTTAGAATAGTATTTACTCTATTAGATCTAATCTGTTACTATATCAAATAAGATTTGGGGACATTACATTGTGATAGAGGAGTGAATCTATGTAAGCAAAAGACTAAAACTACACTAGCAACCAAAGTAGGTCATTGAGTTACAAGCTCAATCACAATCACAATCACAAGAAATAGCTCATGGATAGATGAATGAAAGGGGGTATTTTTTTGGATGATAATAGCTCACAGAGACCACAAATCAGACTTCACAGTCCATCAAGCTTGAGTTGCCTTCTAACATCTCAATGTATCATACCCTGAATACATAGGATTAGCAGTACATAGATCAGCAAAATGGAGCAATTCCAATTGATAGATGAATATGTTTAAGTTTATTTCCATCATCTTGGTGTATTAGACCCTTGATGTACAACAATATCAACTCATTGATCATGACATATGCTTGTAGTTTTGCGAATTGAATATTTATTATTTATTCAATATTTTTAGGCGTCTGTCCCAATTGATTTTGTAGTTCCAATATCTCTATTCTTTTGCATTACTATTTTCTATCTTATTTTTCATTCTATGATTTGTTTCAATACATACATAGACTATTGTCTTAAGATTTCTTCCTTTTGTCTATTTCTTACAGGTAGCCCAAAAGTGGGTACTATAATGGGCTCAGATTCTAATCTGCTAGTCATGATAGCTACTGCAGAAATTCTCAAATCATTTACTATCTCATATGAGGTTGGTTTGTGAATCCTATTTGAATTGCACACAATTTCTTGAAGAATAATTTTAAGAAATGCTTAAGTAAATAGAATGCAACAATATTTGGTGCCACACATTTTGATAAGATATTTGAATTATGGTTGTTTTGTAGATAACCATTGAATCTAGTCATTGAACACCTGATGGAATGGCAGAATATGCTAAAGAGGCCCATGGAAAAGGAATCAAAGTCATAAAAGCAAGTGCAAGTGGAGCAGCACCCCTGCTTGGTGAGTGAACCTCTAATGAATGAAATAATAATGTATAAATTCATTTGTGGTTCACATCTCTAAAAAGAAACAAAATTTTTGATAGGTTCTTGAATCTTTATTAATGAAACAATTAAGTTATAACACAGGTATGATAGCTTTGATGACTACACTTACTGTTCTTGGTGTCCTAGTTAAAGGTTCATCACTAGATGAAATGGACTCCCTACTATCAATACTTCAGGTGTTTGAAATGCTAATTCATCTTTCACGTTTGAAATGGACCAAAAAAATATATTTTCATGACAAGAGACAAGATCGTGAAAGACCATATCCATCCAAATAAAAGAAGGATAGATTAGAAAAAAAACTAGTCAATTCCTACCACCAACAAAAAGACACTAAGAGCTACCACTCTTCTTTCCCATATATGAGATCGAATAGTCATATCAAAAGAGAAGACAAATTTAGAGTTTTTTTCCCTTTTTACAATAATCCAATCCTCTTTCACCTTTGTAGCCTCAACTTGCTAGAAAATGGAATCTAGTAATGGAGTCCCCACACAAATCAAAGAGCCAACAAAAACTAAGGAAACAAAACCACCAATAGAAAAGGAATCAACATCCACTAAATAGATAGCACTAGAAACACCTTCAAGAAGCATAGAAGAAGCACTAATTCGGGCCTTATCAAAAATATTAGCAAAACCATAAATTCAAAATGGAACACTATTACTTGTTGAGCCTACAGAAAGAAAAGAACTAGTAGGAAAAACCAAAGAAGCAACAACATAACCAATAGTTCCAACAAGGACAATAGTGTATGCTAAGCCATAAAAATGAGAAGAACTAGAAAGAAAATTCTCATAAACACCTACAATAGCATCATCCCCCATTTGGGAAGAATCTATCCCAATTGCACCTACTAGAGGAGAAGAAATAGGATAATCATGAGCAACCATCTAGGACAAGCTCAGCATGGATGAATTCTTCTCAATAGTATAATGTTGGAAAGAGTAATCTTTCCACTAAGAAACAGATTATTTAGACTTCACAAGGTCATAATTAGCAACAACGTGACATATTTTAAAGAAATTTCTACATATGAAGGGGATCTCTTCATAATTGAAAGGTTGAATCCAACTGCCCGGTGTCAGGGCTAAGATTGAGCAAAAAATGGCAGAAAAATGTGATAAGCACCTTGATTCCTTGCCTCTTCCTTGATTTTTGCCTCTTCTCCTAAATTGCTTGTGCAGCTCCCCAACGTGCACTTTGTAGAATCTTTCAAACCAGCGGAGATGAGAAAGATGGTGTTCACATTTGTATCCCAAGCGTATTCACATCTAAATCAAGATGCCTTATGAGCGATATACCTCCCACCCTCTGCGCTAATCTCCTCTCGATTTAACAAAATGCAATGAAATGGGCAGCCAAACCCTTATTTAACAAAACAATGAAATGGACGGGCACAACTCTTTTTCATTTTGACATGTTCAACTAAGTGTTGGTCGAAATTTTGACCAACGCTTAGTGTTGGTCAAAATTTTGACCAACAGGGGCATGGAGTTTTAAAAAAAGAGATTTTTCCTTCCATATTGTGACCAATCTAAAACATTTTAATAAATGGTCGCAAATTTTGGTCGCAAAATCACCTTAAATGTACTAGTGAGTATCTACCCTTTAGTTTTTGGCATATATTTTATCAAACTAATATTCATTGTCATGCTTGATTTGGTAACAAGAACTATAAAGAAAATTCAGATTGTATATCCAATGTGTTTGGTATTAGGGATAAGTTCTATGAATGAGGAGTTTTAATCTAACTATAATTTTATTTCCTTCAGTTGACTTCTCCAATAATACTGAATATTAAGATGGGAACTTCAGGTGAGATCTACACATACTAAAAACATCGTTTCACTAAGACTATTGATCAAACCACTGAATAGTTGTTTACATGATCATACTTATGACTTTGAGAAATACATAAAAGAACTAAACAGCTTATCAGAAATTGAAATATTTGAATTATGAAGTCAATAAAACATAGATCACTGTCTTAGAAGATTCCTTATGTCAATATTGACTTAATTTTCAAAATTTAATTTCTTCCTTAGTGTGTGATATTTAAGAGTGAAGCTGTGTTGAAGAATCAACAGATAAAAATCTATTATAAACATGTACCAAAATAATAAAATTAAATTCATCCCCAATTTCTATGAATGAAAATTTGAATATTTAATAAGTAGTTTGTGCTAACTTTTATAAGACAACTAATGAGTTGAATCCAAAATTTGAGATTGTCAAAAGAATCGAAGATCTACGGAAAGTAAATATAAAGGGTTTTACCAAACAAAAAGACCTATGCATCTTTCCAACCACACCCTTATTGACAAGAATTTACAAAAAAAACTATTTCCCAAACACGTTGAAAATCTTGGGAAGTGATACAAAAGAAAATCATCGTTTTAAAATCTTCCTACCAATGCCAGCATGGGTTTGCCTACTTCTCTAGTTTTTCCAGCATCTTTCACTATGGAAAATTACTACTACTAGTTCCAGCATGGGTTTGCTTGCTTCTAGTTTACTATGGAAAATTACTACATTAAAATAGTACAAAATCTGAAACTAATAATAAATATTATCATTGATTCTAAAAAACTATAATCATGTTATTTACCACATTCAAATCTCAAAATTTTAAGTTAAATGGGAAAAAAAAAGAATTAAAATCATAGTCATTCACTCTCTCCCCTTGCACAGCTTAAACATAGAATTAAAATCATAGTCATTCAATCTCTCCCCTTATACAACTTAAACATCGACTTCATCTTAGAGTCAAGGACTTAGGGCATCCCAGACAAGGACTTAGGGCATCCCGGACATAATCCTAGCCTTATCCCTTATGATGTTGGAGCCTTGCACGACTTGATCCCTGGTGGGCTCTTTGTGAGTCATTCAACTTCACTAGTAGACCAAGGGCCCATTGACCTCCCACCCACTATTTATTAAACCATTTAATCACTTTTGTGTCCCCACACATTCCACCAGATGTCGGTGTTTCTTAATTATTTTACCATGATTTCAATTTGTTTGACAAAGTTTTTTTGCCAAATAATTCAAGGTATGTAATTTTACCCCATATTCTCCATTTAAAATTCTTGTATTCCAAATGAATTGCATAAACATGTAATTCTTATCATTGTCCTTAGTTTAAATCTTTTAATTTGTATTCTCAAACAAATTTTACTGGCATCATAGTTATTATAATATTATTTTCTTGATTTAACTCCTAAACTTCAAAGCAACTTTTATCAATGTAAAGACAAATTAGAAGTAGCTTAAATTATAGATGCTTGTTGTTACTTCTGATATAACACTCTACAATTATATAATTACTTTATAATACAAAATATTTTAGAATCATGAAAATCATTAACATGTTGAAGAAACTTTGATATAGAAGTTTTTACATATGGATTAAATAAATAGAATTTAAAATATCTCTAGCATGCACTTTATGAAAAGAAACAATAACAGACATGAATGTAATATTCAAATCATTCCTTGAAAAATAGAGCTGAAAATAGAAAATAGAATATTATTTTTTTCATTGATAAACAAATTACAAATTTGTGGGGTTTAGAGGAGGTCTAGATGATATCAAATCAAAGAATACAAAATGAAAACAATTCCTCAGCCATTTCATCTTCTCATCACAAGGAATGGAAATTGCTTTAAAGAATATCCCCAGATATAACGCTCAAAATTGATTGATTTTGAAATTATTTGACAGAATACTTGGTACTGTAGTGGTTCAAGGATATAGAATTATTTTGAAACAACTATGACTTGTTCTCAAAATCAAGCCTATGAATGGACATGTCCATATGATAACAAACAATTCAGAAGACAAAATGACAAGATCATCTTATTCTCTGACACACAAAATTATAGCCAAAGTTTTTCTAGTTCATAATAGCTATGAAGCTTTATAGTGAAAAAAGGTCATATAGAATTGGTTCCTATTTTCTACCATAGATGGTAAGAAGTATTTAATGATATTAAGGGCAGCTGAATATTCACAACAAATGTGAATCAACACAACCTCTTCAACTATAGTAAACTAGAATTTTATTACAATACACTATCTAATAATAAATCTATATTATTGTAATCACAACCTATAATTTTCCCTTTTTCTAGCTTTTCATAAAAACTTTTTAGAAATTGAACTAGGCCCTTACCCACCTTGAAATACTATATTATTGATTTTAATGGAGAATAAATTATTTCCACCAATATTTAAAAACTTAAATTTATTGATGTGAGCAAGTATATAATGTTTTGGGTGTGAGTACAAAACATAACAAAGACTTTCTATACTAAATTAAGCTTGCCTCAAAATATCTTTGACCTGCTACTTTGCAATTGCAAAGTGGGGATTAATGTTAAACTAAAGGAATTTAAAGGGAAAGTTTGTTGGACCACACTTTACTTTTAACATTAAGGTGTGACAACAAGATATTAAGAATCAACAAGGGGTATAAATTAATGATAGGTGAATAGATTAAAAAAGATGGGACATTTGAATTAGTTAGATTACATGTTACAATATGAGGCTCTTTGCCCACTACATCCATGGTGGTTGATAGTGTTGGTATGTTTACTATTGTGCCAAAAGAATGTCACAAACACAAACTTACCCACATTATTAAGAAGAAGATTTTATTATTAAAAAGGAATTAAATTATAAATTAAGAAATTTTATTATACTTATTCCATCAGGGTCTTTTTATACCAATTATTTAAATACTATATATGTATTTCATGCTTTGTTGTGTTATCAAAAGTGTATTGATTTTCTACCAAGTGTTTGGTTATTTTCTAATCAAATTCTAATATTTTTGTTGTGTATATTAGATGGATGTTGATTGGTCTCGCACCATGGACAAAGCAATTCAATGCCCTTGTAGCAAAAAATATTCTTATGTGGATCTTTCATGGAAAAAATATGTACTTAAAAATTCAAAACTATTTTAAGCTTGGATTGATTGATAGATTGAAAGATTTTATCGATGGAGAATGTTCAAGGGACTAATGTTCAAGGGACTCATATCCAATATGCTTTCACATAAGTAATTCAAGGAAGCCATCTCAAATTTTTGATACAAAAAATAGGATTAATAGTTATTCTAACTAAGATTTTTTATACTTTTAATTGTAAACTAAAAAAGTTTCTATAATCATTTGCTAATAATATGTAGTGTTAATATGAAGATTCTTTATGATTTCCATACGTATTGGTGTATTCATAGGCCAAACCATGTATTGATATGGTAGAGTCAAGTTCAACATGTGAACAAGAGTGGCATACCTTGTCACGGTCAAATAAACAATGCATTTTTTTGATCAAGGTCCTTCTTTGCATCATTTATTAGTAAGCAATTATATCAATGGGTTGATTCATCACTATTACTTGGCATGCCTATAGATGCAGTACATAAAAAACACAAGGAAATGATGCATGAAAAGATAGACAATATTTGAGGGTCAATCTTCTACAGATGATTTTCTTACAATGGATGATATTGCAAATATTGATTACAAAATTAAATCATTAGGATATATGTATGATAGTAGTGATGCTCTTTCAGTGCAATAATGGGTTTTGGCAAACCCTGACAAATAGTTTGCATATCAAGAGTATAGTTCCACTATTGATGTAGATGGAGAGATGGAGAGGTCACATTTGTGCTAGGGATCCAATGGCTAAAGAAACTTGATTGGATACTTCAATTCCCATAACAATATATTGGCCATGGATTCTACATTTGGTATGAATGCAATGAAAGTATATAGTGTATTGCTTCATAGATTTAACTTCAGAATATTTACACTCAAAGTATAGTATTGATACATTATTTTGATGTCTTATGATAGCTTCAATTGTATACAATGCTTGCATTCTATTCAAAGAGTATGGGGGTACCCATGGCATGAATAATTATGTCCAGATCTTGTACACATGATATCACATATTGGATGCGCATTTTCTTCAATGGGCTTACTTGAATAATAATGATTAGAAACTAAATGCATTCATGGTAGCTGATGCAGCTATTAAGATCAAAGATACTAGGTATATTTTATTTATCATTTATCCCTTTTAATTTTTTAAAATATTTCAATGCCTCCTATGGTAAAATATTTGAAACTAAGTGAAAGTATTTATGATGCAGAGTAGTGTTGCAGAGTAGTGTAGTGTTTCAGTGTGATTTATATCTATGCACTTGGCATCTTAGACGTGTGTGGCTAAAAAAATATGATTGCAAAGGTCAAAGATAATGTAGTTAGACAATAGATGTTTGATAGACTTGGATTTATCATGCATCATTCAAAAAATGAGGATTCAACAAAGAATGAGATTCACAATTTTATTAAGGACTTTAAAGATGCACAAACCTCATTCATTGAATATTTTGAGGGACGATGGTCTAATAAATTGAGTATGTGGGCAAGATGTTTTCATACACTTAAACATCCAAGACAATAGACAAATGGTGTCATAGAGTCTTAATATTCACACTTAAAGAGATGATTTTTGAAAACAATCGAGCGTGATACAAATTGTAATGTTGATTGGTTGGTACATATACTATCAGCACATGTTTATGTCTATTATTGGTGGGTGCAAGTTTAAAAAAACATGGTTTCTATATGAACTTTGATATTGAGAAAATTGAAAATACATCTTGGTTTAGGTCTATGAAAATTCCACATGACCATGTTATATTCAATGACACTAATGATCACATAGCTTGGGTGACTTGTGAATGAAATCCCAATTTTTGATATGAAGTGTATAGCTCCTCACCTAGTCTATCTATGTGCTCTTGAAATTTTTTGATATGCAATGAAGGTTAACTTGATGAGAGAGAGACAAAGACAACATCTATCTAAAAACTTGGATGTACACATTGATAATATTACCAATGCAATTAGTTTTCTAGTAGAAGGATGCTCCAAAAATCTCTCTAATTGAGTATTTTATTATATTGATATACAATTATTTGCAAACTACATGTTTTAAAATTTCAAAATGTGTTGCAATATGAATGTAGGTAACAGATGCATTTGAAGAGATTGTAAATAATGAAAATTGCCAACAGTATTGTCATAGAAGTTATTGTCATATGGTGAAGTTATTGCAGGCGTGCTTACTATTCCTGCAAGAAATGTTGATTGTGAAAGAGGATTTTCAAAGAAAATTATCATCAAAGATGTCAAAAAGTCAAATCAGGGTTGGGTACACTAGATGCATTGATGAGTGTATCATTAAAATTGATGTGACATAAATGATTTAAATCAGAATGAAATATATGATATATGGAAGAACACAAAGTCAAGAAGAGTTCTTGACCTCTGATTAATTTATTTTTACCAGTTTAATTTTTGTATCCCGATTTTAAATGTTTTTTTTCCTATTAGAATATTATGTTTTACCTTTGAGTATATTTTTTATATTTAATATATTACAAATTATATTGAAAAAATGTTTAAATTGATATATAATTTATTAAATTATTCATAAAAAATTGACAATCAATGTTTTCCTTAAAATATAAAATGAAAGGCACTAAAATGACTCAACTGTCATAAAAAAATCATATGACAGACAGAGATGACCGTCAAATTTGAAGCCAAAATAGACCTGTAAATGGCCCCTGTTTATACACCAAAATAATTATTTTCAATAGTGGACAAAGGAGTCTTTGTGTCAGTTGTCAAAAGCATCAAAAATCTTCCAGATTACATTTTTATTCATATGCATTATAAGGAAAACCTATGAACAAGCTAAGACGGGGTTGATCGATCATAAATACTTTTCAGTTTCTTTTGTTTAACATTCTCATGTGTCTCGTAATTGACATCTCAATCAAATGTACAATTAAGTTTAATGAGTCATATGTTGTTCTTTCTATAATATAGGTATGGTATTCCTAAAATTTTCTCGAGCACTATCAGAAAGAATGATATGATGTTTCTTTTAGAAGTCCGAGAGCTGTGCCCATCTTTGAACATGTAGAACAATGTAGTCCTTCGTCGAGATAAAATCCTTCCGTCTTTGAGTGAGAGGCCCAAAGAAGTCAAAATTTCATAAAATTAATAAACCCTTTAGATTGTTTTAGGAATTGAAAATAATTAAAAATCCAAGATCCAAAAAATACAAAAAAAATCTATCGTCGTATTAGGATTTTGTGTCCAATACAACACGATATGGAATAAAAATATTAAACAAATAATTCACGTGGCCAAGAAAAACTACCACTAAAGAACACAGACGTGGCCGAAAAAAACCATCAATAATGTCTTAGATTTTTTTTGAAGGTCGCATGACTTTGTGACTAGCTGCATCAACAAGACTTTTTAAAAAATAGGACTACCGACCTTTGGGCAGTAGTGTAAATCGTAGGGTCATCACAAAAAATAGCTGCCACAAATATTTGGGGTTTGCTGGAAAATAATAAAATCCCAGTCCACCATCTTAATTTTGTTTTGCCGATGACTACAATAGCCAGCCATCAATACTCTCTGCATACTAAACTAGTTTGATAACATTTTCAATTCAGAAAAACTAATTCCATAAACAATCTTTAGCTGAAAGAATCTTCAAAATCTGATTTTCAAATAGATAACGCTATGTAATCCTTTTAAAAGTTCATCATAGCTACACAGATTCTACAGAATTATGCCTAGACGTCTAACTACAGTAGTACCAAGAGGTTATAGTGGGTGAGTGTCATCTAACTATAACAGTACGAAGGGGTTAAAAGTTCACCATAGCTACACAGGTTCTATAGAATTATGCCTAGATGTATAACTACAGTAGTACCAAGAGGTTATAGTGGGTGAGTGTCATCTAACTATAGTAGTACAAAGGGGTTACAATGGGTGAGTGCGTTCACAAAAATTTAGTTATTATTAGTATATTAAAAATTTAAGTTAACTGTGTTCTTGTGTAAAATAGTTGAAACTTATTAAAGAAATATCAATATAAAAGAGTGATTACTCTCAGAAAGATAGAGCAGGAAAGAACTAAGTAGAGGCAAAGAAAGATCAGAAGATGCATGTAGTATTTCTAAAAGGCAACATTGACGTGGTCAAAATGTAACTAAGCCAGCAATAGAAAACAAGAAACCGCAATTCCCAATGAATAAATAAAATAAGGAAACATTTTTTTACGCCGCCCAATTACAATAACAAGAAGAAAACCCTAAATTACCTCGCTGAAATTTTAGCTAGTCCGCTGCACGAGTGTTTGTGCTTAATTAGGAAATGCATCCTAGATGTCAAGAAATAAACTTTACCAAGGACATCGTATTCATTCAATAATAATTAATGATATTTATTATAATAATAAATAGTACAGCACTGAACAACAGGGGTGAGGATAAATTCCACAATTTTTTCAATATAAATTATTTTTTTCATTGCACCAATAGAATTTGGAAAAGTAATGCATTTTTAAATTTTAAAAAATATGATCAAATAAATACAACTTTTAGAAATACAGGTAAATATTCAGATTATTTTAGAGTTATATATGACCTCTCAAACTAATATGGAAACTAATGATTCCATTAAATGCCTGATTTTATTAGTTACTTGCCAAAAGCTAGGAACTAATAAAAGAAACTCCACCAGAATAACCTATGGATTAATCATAAAGAATCCCAAAACTATAGGCATCTCATTGCACTAAAGTTTGATATCAAAAGCCTATGCAAGGTCATATTTGGATTAAAAAGAACATAAAAAGTAAGCATCTTTTTATATTAGATGTAATTCATGTTGTATATTAATAAAACAATACAAAAATATTAACTTGTATCCATTTATATTGAGTCCTTATTGCAAGATCAAATCATAGGCCTCATAAATGATTTGGAATGAATGTCGTTTTATAACTACTATATAATAATATGCAAATCAATAGTATCGAATGTGTTAGGCATTAGGAATAGAAGAATATTATTATGGTAGAAACAAAAAAAATGGAGATGTGTGGTGTGAAGTTCACATAGTCGAATAATAAGAAGGGGGTTGACCTTATTCAAGTCAAACTGGATAGGCTTTTGGTTCCGACTGGTTGGGAAGGACTAACTTCCTCCTCTCTTACACGATTACCCAGGATGGTCTCGGATCACACCCCTATCCTTTTTAACTAGAAGGAAGATTCCCTAGGGGGGCCAAGACCTTTTAGATATGAAATAATGTGGCAATCCTATCCTGACTTTAGCTCTAGGGTGGTTGAGTGGTGAGGGATTATGATTGAAGGGACAATGATGTATAGACTCTATTAAGCTGTAAAATGTTAGAAGAAATGTGTTGCCCTGGAAGAAAATACATTTTGGTGATATATTCAAGACTAAAGTAGAAGTGGAAGGGAAGTTAGTCAAGCTCCAAAAAGCTATGGGGAAGGCAGGATCACAGATAATATTATTTAGGAGGAGGATAAATACCAAAAAGAGTGGAAGGAAATGATGATCATAGAGGAGACTTACTTGAAACAGAGATCTAGGGTGCTATGGCTCCAAGTGGGTGATAGAAATGTTGTGTTTTTTCATAGGTTTGCCTCAATTTATAAATAGAGAAACACTATTGATAACATCAAAGATGCCAATAATGTGAAGCTAAATAAACTTGAAGATATAAGGAACTGGGCAATGGTTTATATTAGAAACTCTTATCTGGAAGAGCAAAGGGACTTCAAAGAGGAGGATAGGCAATGGTTGATTGATTCTATGCCCATGGTGATCTTGGCTGAAGAGAATGAGGAGTTAGCTCAAATTGTGACTAAGGAGGAAGTCCATAGAGCTTTGTTCTCTATGAAATCTTATAAATTCCTGGGACTTGATAGTTTCCTGCTAGCTTTCTTTCAACACTTTTGGGAGATTATCAAGTTGGATCTCCTTCGAGTGGCCCATGATTTTTTTAGACCTAGGAAACTTCTTAAACAACTTAATAAAACTTTTATTGTGCTAATCCCCAAGGTGAAAGACCTAGAGGTCCTTTCTAACTTTGGGCCTATCAGTCTATGTAACACTACTTACAAGATATTCTCAAAAATTCTAGTGAATAGGTTGAAGCTGCTACTACATAAGTTCATAGGGAGAACCCAGAGTGGGTTTGTCCTTGGAAGACAAATCCTAGATGCAACACTAATAATGCATGAAGTCTTGCACTCCATGGAGAAAAGTGGTAACCCTAGTATGGCCTTGAAATTCAACATCTGTAAAGCTTGCAATAGGATTAGTTGGATTTTCTTGTACAAAGTTATGGAAGGTATAGGCTTTAGTCAAAAGGTTATTAGAATGGTGAAGTCGATGGTGGAAACTATCAGCTATTCTATGATGGTTAATGCATCTTACTAGGGGAATTTTGGAGGGAAGAGAGGACTCAGGTAGGGAGATCCTATCTCTCTCTACCTATTTATTATGGTTGCTAAAGTCCTGGGAAGAACGTTTATGAGAAAGTTGGAGGGGGAGATAATTAAAGGCAATAAACCTAATTCTACAGTTCCTCTCAAAGTGATTTAGTAGTTTTTTGATGACACCTTTATTAGTGGGGAGTCCTTGGTGGGTGAAGCCAGAGCCTGGAAGTCAATGCTAGAGATATATGTAGAGAATGCAAGTCAAAAGATTAATTTTGATAAAAGTGAAGTGTTCTCCTTTAATACCCCACTAATCTTCAGTGAAGGATTGTTAATATTTTAGCCTGCAACATCATTGAGCTACCAAATACTTATTTGGTTCTTTAATTGTGAAAGATGTGAGTAACAACTTTTGGAAAGAATGGAGAAAAAATTGATTGGATGGAAAGGTAAAACTCTAAGTAGTGCAGGAAAGCTGCAACTACTAATTTCCTCCCTTCAAGGATTACTGATGTACTTCCTATTAGTATTTAAAATTACTCAGTGTATGGCTAATAAATTAGAGATAATTCAATGCAACTTTCTTTGGTCTAGAGGAAGTGAGAAGATTTGAATAAGTTTTGTTAGTTGGGAAATGGTTTGTAAACCTAAGTATAGAGGAGCTTTGGGGGTAAGGAAGATATCTAATTTGAATAATGTTCTTCTCACTAGGATGGGGTGGAACCTAATGAAGGGAGATTCTAATTGGTGTAACATTATGATAGCTAAGTACCTTGGAAATTTGATGTTCTCTCACTACACTTGGAGAAATGACCTTCCTATGGGGCTCCAAAATTTGGGGTAATATTGTGAGAAACAAAATTCTTTTGAAGGGGGATGGTAGGTGGCTTGTGGGGAATGGTAACTAGATTAATTTCTAGGCAGATCCATGGCTTATGGATAAACCTTTAATAAAAACTAAGTTTTGGTCTCTCTGGTATAACCTACAAGACGAGGGGGTCAAATGATAGCTGATTTTATTTTCCTAGGAAGAAAGTGGAGAAAGGAAAAGCTACAACAGAATGACATGATTGGTAGAGAGCTAATCAATGAGCTTAATTCTATTCTAGAAGAGTATAGAATCCTAGGAAGGGACAAGAATGATGAATTCATTTTGAAGGTTACCTCAACAGGGGAGTTCTCGATTAACTCTACCTACAATTTAATGTTTGACAAAAATATTGAACCTAATAACTAGAGGAATGTTTGGTTTAATCACTTAATCCTAAAGATCAATATTTTCTGGTGGACCACCATTCATGGAAAAATTCTCACAATTGACAATTTGATGAAGTGGGGGCTTCAATTACCAAATAGATGCTATATGTGTAAGATGGAGGAAGAAAGCATCAACCACTTATTCCTACATTGTAGTTTTGCTTTTGAGGTGTGGGGAAGAATTCTTTAGAAGCTAGAAGTGAATTGTGTGTTTAATGTGGACATGGGGCAATTTGTAATGAATTGGTAGGGTCTATTTACCCACCCCTCCTTATCAGTATGTGGAAAATAATCCCCTCACATATATTTTGGGGTATTTGGAAAGAGAAAAATAATAGGGTGTTTAGGAATGAGGAGAGAGAGGTGAATGTTGTAGTGGAAAGGATCTACAAATTGATAGTCAAGAACATTAGTTGTAACAAGTGGAGGAAACTAGCATTCCCCCCATCCACCCTAGAGGTTAGAGTGGCCAAGTGCTAGTCATTGGTGGAAGGGGTTATGGAGATTGATAATTCAAATCTTATGGCTAGAAAAAGAACCTGATGGAAACCATCGCGTGCTAATTGGGACAAACTCAATTTTGATGGTGCTGCTAGAAAGGAGGGTTCAACAGGTGGAGGGATTATTAGGTATAGCAAGCAAAGGATGTTGTTAGCATATACTGGTTAATTAGGAAAAGTTTCAAATAATACAATGGAGGTGATGGCTCTGTATTGGGGCTTAAAGTTGGTGATAAGTGTGGGATGGAGGGATGTACAAATTGAAGGAGATTCTAAAATAATTATTGAGACTATCAAAGGTAATATGAGGGAAGGATGGGCTATCAAATGTGTAATAGATGATATCAGGAACCTATTAGCCATTTTAAATAGGTTTGATTTGAATCACATATTTTGGGAGAGAAATAGTGTAGCTGACAGTATAGCAATAATTGATTTTAAATGAAAAGGGCCTTAGATGTTGGAGAAATTTGAATGCATTTCCAAAGCTAGTAAGGGAGTTAGTGAACCATGAATTGAAAAATGATGAATCCTAGCTAGAAATTATGTATTATGTTGTTGAGTTGGTAGAGAGGTCATGTCCTTGAGGATCAAGTGGCATGGAGTAAATGATTAGGTATGGTCAATAATAAAAACACATGGCCCAAAAATTGGAAGTTCAAAATGGGGGATATTTTATTTATTTCCCTATATGTGTAATTGTGCAATGTGCAAAGACAAGAATTATTTTTTAAAAAGTTGATGTGAGTTCGGAATGATGCAAACAATTGGGGGATAGATCATGGTGGTTGAAATTTGATCTTTCTTGCTAAGTTGGTTCATTTCATTATTACTATTAATTGTGATTATAATTTTTTCTTTTGTGTTTTTCTACCTAAGTGTGAAGTCTTTTTTAGAGATTGTGTTTGTGTATTGAAGAATAGGAGAGAAGAGAAATAAATTGCAAAGATGGGTGGGGATTTGATGCACATTGAACTAGCTATGATCAATGAAAATATGAGAAAGCCCTTGGTGTGGTACTTACTGAAGGAGGACAATTTTGTCTCATTTTTGGGGGCTCTTAATGGGCATGATGTGAATTGCTCTATGCAATTTGTTAACTCCTGGGAGAATCATAGAGTTATGATTAATGGTATCTCATTTCATGTTTTGGAGGAGGTGATTGCTATGGATACGAGCTTGGCCATGAAGGGTAGGAAACGGCAAAAGGTAACGAGGGTGATAGATGATGTGAACTTGCAATGTTTTTTTGTGGAAAGCGAGGAACTGATTCGACATAGAGGTAGTTTCATGCGACAGAAGCTTCCTAACTCATGGAATGAGGCTTGTTTTCTTTTGATTAAATATCTTACCCTAGAAGGAAGGTATGGAGTCTGCTACTACTATCACTTTCCCCTCCTTAATCATTTTTGTCATTGGGGTTTTTTTTCACTTCCTTTCTTCTTGCTACATGATTTAGAGGATAATATCATTGATGTGAAAAGAAAAATGAAAAAGGGGGTTAATTTTACTATTTTACACCAAGGGTTAATCTTAAGTCTATATGAATTCCACCTCGCCTGGTCCCCTCTAGGATTGTGGAAATTAACATTTTTTCCCATCTGAACCCTCAACCCCAAATGGTTTCCCTTAGGATCACGAGTCCCAGAGCCCCTACCCCGCAACTTTCACCTCGTGGGTCCTCAGTGACTCCCTCCCCCAAGGGGAAAAGAAGAAGATAGGAGAAACGGAAGGAGAAGGAGTTGGAGAAGTTGGAGGAAGAGAGGAGATAGGGTAGGAGGAGGTCAGGGAGGATAGCAAAGTCTAATGCTAAGAGGAGACTGAATGAGGAAGTGTCGTAGGAGAAGGAGTCAGGTTTTAAGGATTCAGGCTGCCCCAAACAAAGGATGAAAGAAAAAGTAGTTAAATTTGGTGAGGGAGGTGTGGAAGAGATGGAAGAGGAGATTTTGGACTCCTCTAGGTCATATTTGGGAGAAAGAAAGGAGAATAAGGATGTGACACATGCTTTGGCGATAGATGATCTGGGATGTATGGACCTAACTGGGGATCAATTCCTAGATACAAGGGATAGGGTGTCCTCCCTCATAACAATCTCCTCCCCTATTAAGGTTGGTTCTATAAATGCTAATAATCCCTTGTTTATGCAGGATTCTACAAAGGTTGGTACTAATGGTCATTCGAGCAAGCCGCAAAAGGCTAGTAACGAGGTGTGAGAGAGAATCCAAGTACTGGAGGAGAGAATGCACCTACTAACCAAGTTCATGGTTAAAGTGACACATGTGGTTGCCTCCACATTGATCCTGCTTAAGGACACTGAAGTGGACCTATCTAAAGAGGACTCTAAGATGCTATTTGACTTCTTGGTAGAAGACTGGGAGAACATACTCCTGGGGAGGAAGGGAGTCAAGAAATCTTAAGGGTTCCCTTCTTTTTTCTTTTATGTTGTTAATCTTCTAGTTACCAAGCCTTTGTTAATATTTTACTTAGTTTCTTATATTTGATAACAATTTTTTTATGGCTACAGATACTTTCTTAATTATGGTTTTGAACTTTGTTTTTGTTTCTAACAACAATAGGGGTTAGTTTAGTTTTAATGGTTATCCATTGGTAGTTGACTAGTTTGTCTATTATGGGCCAACCCCCTTTGACTAATTTTAATTTAAAAAATAAAAAATGGACATGTGATATTATAACATTATAAAATACTCATCAATAATACAATTATATAAATGCAACTTCAATATTAATCAATATTAATAATTGTGCTTTTCTTTGATAAGTATGATTTGCACTTGCTTTGATTCTATGGTTTATCTTAACTTGGTTGATGCAATGAAAGGGCCTATTGATCCAATTTTCCAAGATAATGAACTTGACCCAATATATTTACTGCACAAAAAAAATACATATAATATTAAGAATGTATCTTTAGAGAACCTCTATATTTTTCAACAATCAAGTCGAAACCAAGAAAGATGAGACAATACGTTGCATATCATTACTCATATCAATGTAATAGATATTTATTTAATTATTCTTTGATTAAATATAAATATAAAAAGATTTGACTTGTTTGTTTCTTTATCACTAGAGTTAGGTTTAGGGTATTTTTTGTTGGTAAAAGTGGCAACAAAAAGCCAGGAAGTCGACGATAGTGGATAGGCAGATGTCCTCATGCATATGATTAGAACAAGTGGTATTTCATTTAACACTCCCTTTAATGCTAATGTCTTTGCAGGTTCTCCACTAAGTTCTTTGATAACTCCTGTACCTCCATCATCTGCAACTACCTCTACCAACACTAATGGCAATCCCCACTCGACTTCTACTAATGCCTTCAAAGCTAGAACATTCTTAGAGGTGGTAGCTCATTTGGCTAGGGTCATCGATGCTTGAGCAAGGTTTATAGTTGCTGGTCTTTAGCACAATGAGGTTTTCTATGATGGTAAAAAGCCTTTGGCTTCCTTGGTTCCTTTTTTTCCAACTCCTAATTCAAAAATGATTGCTGAAGTTGTTAAGGAGAAAACTAGGCTTAAAGACACTGCTATATTTCTTGCTGTGGTTGAAATTGATAAGTGTCCTCCATGCAATTTTTTTGATGACTAGCTCCATAATTTCTAGAATATTAAGTTAGTGTTTCATATTTTTTTGCTAATAATGAGGCCCAAAAAGAGGTTTTGAAAAAATAATACTGGGCAATTGGGTCGACTTCCTTCTACACTTTCGCCTAGACCCCTGAAGCCATCCATGAGGAAGTTTTGGCTCTTTGGCTCCCAAATGGGTTCTTGTGAAAAATATCCCTCCGTTTCTTCAGCATTTTATACCATAGTTATTGTAAACCTTGGGAAAAACTATCCAGATGGATGACACCGTTAGACTTGTTCCTCACATGGATTCTAGGGTTCTTTACTTGCTTCTCCCTAGCAAAGGAATCCCTTCTAAGATTACTATTAATATGCTAAATGAAAATTTTGTTTTGCCTATTGAAGTTTTAGGGGGCTTGAATGCTTGCCTTCTGTGTAGGAAAGAGGGTCATTGCAAAAGAGATCACCCCATCATCAAAAAGTCTTCTACTAAATCCAACAATAGCCCTAACTCTCCTCCCAACAACACATTACTAGTCAACCCCTTTTTTGTTTCATCATCTATTCGTCAGCCTGATAAGAAAATTCTAGAAACCTTTGGTAGTACCCAGAATGCTCTAACTTCCAATTTGAATCTATTACCTCCTCTAGAAATGATGTCAGGGCCTGATCTTGATGAAGGCTTTACGATGGTTAGGAACAAGAAGAAGAGAAAGGGGAATACCTTAGGCAACCCTAAACACAAGAATCTTGAAGATAAACCCAATACTCCTCTTACCCTAGATCCTTCTACGAGTGTTGACATGATTGAGTATCCTACTCTTGTTATTGAAACTATTAAACCCACTTTGAATCCTCCAAAGTGACCACCAAGTTTTTTTAAGGAAATTAATGAAGATTATGTTTTGGAAATTATTCCTACTACCAAGTCATCTCAAAATGAGTTCAATATGGATATGGAATCATCTGACTTTGGTGAGACTCCTAGGTTAGATACCATTTCCACAAAAAGGCATTGGAAGCCACCAGGGTCAAAAAATAAAATTGTGAGTAAGAAATCTGGGGATAATCCCAGTAGTCCCATAATGACTACTAATGGTGCGTGCCATAACCCTTTCAATGTGTCTCAATGAATTGCTTATCTTGGAATGTAAGGGGGCTCGAGTCTCTAAATAGAAATTAAAGCTACTAGTTTCACTCTTGAAACTAACCTTAATTTTATCTGGAAAGATGCTATTAGGTTTTACTCTAATCAAATCAGGGGTAAAGGTGGAATTTTTTTCCTTGTCAATCCCAAATGGGGGACACTCATCTCTGATAATGGTGTTCCTCCCTGTTAAAGGGATGTTTGGTTTATCATGAACATTAATAATAAACCTATTGGATTTTTCTCTATTTATGCTCCTAACGATACTAAAGCTAGAATCTCCCTTTGGAACTAGTTATTCACTCTCCTTGATATACCTTGGTTTTTTGGAGGAGATTTCAACATGGTTGAGTCCCAAAATGATAAAACTGGTGGCAATCCATTCAAATGGAAAGATTATGAGAATTTGCATTGGTCTAAATTTATAAACTCAAAAAACTTGTTTGATCCTCTTGCTAATAATAAGGATATTCATTTTGGAATATGACACACATGGTTCAATTTCCAGCAAGGTCAATCTAGGATATTTTCTAGATTAGATCATTTTTATCACAATAAGGACTTCTTTTCTTTTCTTCTTGATAGTAAAGGTAGCGTTGTCTTGTCACAGCTACTACTCTATTTGATCATCATCATATTTTCACCCGTATTAGTATCAACTTTGAGCCTATTTGATAGAAACCTATCTATACCAAATTCTTTTTGAATTCTAAGCTTCTTTAAGATGAAAATGTTCTTTGTGCCATTCAAATCATTAGAAAAATAAAATTCTTTAACCTTAAGGAGTTCTCCATGATTGACAAGTGGAAGGCCAATCTTTTGGCTTGGAAACGTTTTCTTCAAACTATAGGTCAAAAGTGTGCCAAAGATTATAGATTCACTAGAAAAATCTCTGCTATGAACTTCAAATCACCGAATATAATGTTCAGGCTAACCCTTCTAATTTGAATTTCTTGAACCAGGTGATTGCCATCAAGGATGCCCTAAGCAAGCACCAATAAACCAAATTTCAAGGGGCTAAAATTCAATCTAGGATTAATTGGCTTCAGCATGGGGATCATGGGTCTAAATTTTTCCTTAACCTTCTTAAGTAGAAGCAAATTGGAGAGTCTATTGATAAACTTGTTATTAAGAATCAGGAAATTTCAGACCCTAAAAGCATTTCTTTGGCCTTTACTAAGTACTATAGTGAACTTTTCTCATCTAATAATTCCATGTGGGCTGATGAAATTAGAATCAAATGCAAACTTCTTATTCCTATTAAGCTGGATGTTGATGATGTCACTTTTCTCTCTAACCTTGTATCTATTGATGAGATCAAAGGGGCTATTAAAGCCCTTAAGGATGACAAGGCCCTAGGCCTAACGGGCTTCCTATTGAATTTTTTAAGTCTAATCTTAGTTGGATTAGTAAAGATATGTTTGATCTATATAATGAGGCCTTATGTGCTAGCTCCTTCAGTCCTGAGATTAACAGGGGTATTATTAAACTCCTTCTTAAGGAAGGGTATAAGACTCTTATCAAGAATTGGAGACCTATTACTCTCCTTAATATGTTTTATAAAATATTAATGAAATTTTTAGCCCTTAGATTGGTTCATATTCTCCCCAAGTTTGTTAGTAATAATAAAACGAGTTTTATTAAAGGTAGATACATTCTAGAAAATCTTATTACTACTTGGGTAGCCATGGATTGGGCTAAATGTTCTCGTCAGAACTCTACTTTGCTCCTCATTGACTTTGAGAAAGCTTGTGATAGGGTTGAGTGAAAGTTTATCATCGTGATGTTGCAATCTTTTGGTTTTCCTCCTTATTTTTGTAATGTTGTTCAAACTCTTCTCAAAGATGCTTGTGCTCAAATTGAGATTAATGGATCTCTTTCTGACACTTTCCCTCTTGGTAAGTCCATTAGGCAAGGCTGCCCATTGGCTCCTTCTCTCCTTGTTATTGATGCTCAAGCTTTATACTATATTCTTAGAGACAACACCCTTTCTCTAGAATTTAGAGGTCTGTATGTTGCTAATAATGATGAGCTTATAAATAGCCACTTTGCTGATGATACTACTCTATTTTTTGAGCTCACTGATAACAACCTCAAAAATTAGCAAATCAAGTTGGATTTGTTTTGTACTATTTTGAGTGCTTAGATCTCCTAGGCTAAATCTATTTACTTGGGTTGGGATGATCAGCCTCTTGAATGGTTCTTTCAGTACAAGTTTCAATGGGGAGGTCCAAAAAAAGTTGTGAAGTATCTTGGTATACCCTATTCTATTGATCCTTCTCTTAAGGACATGTGGGCTTGGGTTAAGGCTAAGATTGGGAATAAACTTAATAAATGGCATAATAGATCCTTATCTCTCATTGGGAGAATTCAAGTTTGTCAAAAGCTTTTATCTTCTTATATTATTTATTACTCTTCTGCTTGGATGTTCAACAATTACCAAATTCTTGAAATTCAAAAGGTTATCAGGTATTTTCTTTAGTCTTATGGTAAGGGCAAATGAAAATCTCATTTTGTTAAATGGGATTGGTGTCATAGTGATAAGACCTTGGGAGGGCTAGGGTTAAAGGATCTTATGTTACATGGTATAGCTCTTTCTGCCAAGTGGATCTTTCAGTCTTTAGAGGGTGATAGTCCTTGGAAAGTGCTTTTTGGACACAACATTGAGAGAGGTTTTCCCAAGGAGGCTAGATCTTGGTAGGACCTCCTTTTATGTAACCTTATTGTTGGTAAATTCTTGATTGTTGTTCAAGGTTCTATCATTTTCAAATCTTTTTGGCCTACTTGGGACCATGTCCGAAGATTTATCACCAATAAGGATTTTTATAATGATAATAAACTTCATGGTGAGAGATCCATTTGGTGGAATTTTAGTATGAATAATAAATCCTATCTCTCAACAAGGGATGTTCTGCCATGTCCTAGGCTAAATCTGGTATTACTCAATTTGCTGATATTTTTGAGCATGATATTCTTATTCCTTGGGATGATCCCAAGAGTAAGTTTAATTTACCTCATTCTCAAAAGAAAACTTATAATTTAATTCTTCAAGCTTCTAAAGACCTTCCTTCTATCTTCCATGTGGACTCTTATAGAAACCTTAAATGTAAATGGTCAAATGGAATTGTTTTAGACAATCTCAAAGCTAAGAATATATACAAGGTCATTGATCATAATGAAGATATTATTATTCATATTAGCAAAATATGGTACTATTATTTTGATAATAAAGCTTGGAATAAGTTCCTAGATTATATTTGAAAAACTCCTATTGAGCCAAAAATTCAATGTTTTAAATGGCTGATGTTAATTTATAGACTTCCCCTTAAAAGAAATAGTCAACACTTTGATATATGTAATATCTATAAGCTGCCTAATACGAGTAGACATATTTTGTTTGATTACTTTTTTGCTAAAGAAATATGGAATATTTTTGGTATTTACTATCCCTTTAATGTGAATATCATTGAAATTGTTACTGGTCACATTATAGGTCTAAGTGGGGATGCTAATTTTTTCTAGAATATGTTGTCTTCTAACATTCATTGGTAGATCTGGAAATGCAGGAATGGGGAAAAATAGCAAGGTAAGCCAAGGGTTCTTAATAAGTTTTATCATGGACTCACACATTTTAATATCTTCTTGCAGGTTCAAACTACCATGATAATTGAAAAGGATAAATTATGAAGGTTTCTCAAAGATGTCCAAGCTACTTTCTTCTTTTACAAGGTTAAATATGGATATAAAAGGAGGAGGACTCTTGATAATTTGCACATGTTTGAACACATGTGCTAGAAACTGAACCAAGTGATTAAGAGGAATCATAATGCAAGAAAGGAGGAGATCTTTATGTTGTCCCAGATCCAAGAGTGGAAGAATGTTGTTTGAATGGAAGGACCACTCAGTTGGACTATGTGGGTGGATACCTATTTTGATATTCTACACTAGTTCTTATGCTTTTTATGTTCGGCTCTTGTTGTATATGATCTATCCTAGTTGTATTATTGCTACTTTGTTTTCAGAGTGAGGCTATGCCTATTTTTTGACTCTCGATGAACTATATATATTTTGATCTCTCTATAACTAATATGATATAAAAAGATTAATCCAACATTAAGAAACTGAATCTTACATGATCCTTATCAATATATACTTTAAAAAATGTATGTCACGTAAAGAAGAGAGACCTGACAATTTCATAAACAAACAAGAGGAAGAGGGATTTGACAAAATGCCATTACCACATGAGCAGAGGGTGATATCTCTATTAGGTATTTTTCTCTTCTTTTCTCCTAATTGATTCATAAAATGAGAAACCGTTCGCATAAAAGGTGGAGGAAGAGGGTCAGCCTTTCAGTCACTAGAGTTTTAGGATTTCTAGAGCTTTGAGAATAGGTGAATTAGAAAAAAAAATTTGTCTTGAATGGAATATTTTTGCTACAAAGGTATTGAAATTCTCTACTTGTGGTGTTCCCAAATCTTGCATTACTTCTTGTGACGATATTAATTCTTCCTCCCACTTTTAGTTGAAACTATAGTAAAGAGGAATCTTACTACTCAAGTTTGTTCAAATTTGTAAAATGCACGACATACTATAGAATTGAAGACATCTGGTTCCTACAAAAATAAATATGTGGAATGCACAAGACACGTGGAAGAACTAGTCACCACTTGTTGTGGCTTTTTAGTTTCCAATTGGAGATCTAGCAAAGAAGACATGATCCACCCCTATTTTCTACCAAATTTCCCTAGGTGTAAAATATAAATATAGCTAGGGAAAATAGAAGAGACCAATGGGAAAAAATGAATTATAATTCAGATTTCTTTTTTTAATACAAGATATTGTATCAGCCATGATATTAATGGCATCCTTCTACATAGTCCCTACCTTTAGAGGGAGGGACTAATACGGCTGGGTCTATGGGGACCCACTTCCTTAAAACTAGAGCAGGTGCCACAGATTTTTTTTAGGAATATTTATCGAGGAGCGGTCCCATGAATTTTATATTGAACACACTAAATAAATATCCTGACCATAAACCTTCAATGGAGGTTAGTAGCTCAGTACAATTGAGGCTATCACTTTGGGGAAAGAGACATAGAGTATGATATTAATGCCTTAAGTTGTAAAATCTTTCAAGAAAATCTACTAATATTTTGTAGTTAAAAGAGCATGCTAGATTATTATGCATATAATATATGTCAATGAGTGTACTTTGTATCCTACTTCTTACCCATAATTAAATATTCTATGTCAAGTGACTGTCATTTAAGTTTAATTGCAAATTAAACAAGTACAAAGTAGTGGCTTGTATTTGTACTATGTCATAATTACTTAAAGTTTATTAATTTGTTATATCAATTAGCTTTCATTTTTCCTAGAGGGTTCTTTATATTGATACTTTATGGACTAGTTTTATGCCCAACAAGTGTTTTTGGGCTAGATATATGTATAATAAAGATTGTATTGTTGTTAGTAGTATTAAAATTACAAACATCTTAATTTGGGGGTTTTTTTACATTAAGGAAGGGGGTTGGTTTGTTTATTGGTATTGACTCTTGGCTGATTTTTAGTGTTTATTGTTATGTTGGGTCAACCCTAATTTTTTCTTCTTTTTAATATAGAAAAATAGTACCACTTCACTCAAACAACACTATACTTAGTTAACACTACGATTACTTGGTTAACAGTAAACTATATCTTTACCTTGCCAACTTGGTTATTATATGAGGAGTTCACGTAATATTGTATTCCTTCTTTCACTTGGTGTAACTGGTGTAGCTAGGCCAATATGTGAGCTTCATTACGACTTTACATGATTGCAAACAAAATAAACAAATATTATGCTCTCAGGGTCTAACTCATTCAAGTGCCCATTGAATACCAACAATTATTAACTCTATCATCATCATACTTTCTTCAAATTCTCTTCATCAATCAAATGATATGGTACTCTACTGAATTAGCATAATCTCTAACCAACTATGGTTTCACATCAATGACAACATATTAACTTATATAACACTTTCACATACAATAATTTAGCATTCTAAATTACATTATGAGTTGGGACTAACAAACTACATATTCACATAATCACAACTACATTTTTGTGGATGTAACACCTTTATTTTATGAGATAATAAACTATCATTCACATTTATTTAAGTTTCTTTTAATTATTTTTTAATATTTTTCTTTGTGTTCATGGGTAATGCTAAAAGAGAAATACACTCCAACACTATTGAATAATAGAATGCTTCAATCAATAGATATAGCAACAATCTAAGAATTAGAGAATCTCACCCCTCATAAAAGTTACAAGATTAAGTTCATCCTATCATTTTATTATAGGTTTTTAATTAAAAAATTAAATATTTATAAAATCACTTTTTATTAAAAAGAAAAAAGAAAATCCCGTCCACTCAAAGTTGGACATATTTATTATTTCATAACTAAATACAAGATACATCAACTCTATATGCTGAAATTTAATTCCTCATACAACAAGAGCTCTAGGAGAGTAGAAGTCCCCACCTTGTGCAAGGGTGAGAAAGAAAAAAGATGGAAGGTTAAGGGAATGCAAATTAGAGGTTAAAAACTTGAAAAGAATTAATAGAAATAGAAAAAATTGATAGACAAAAATGAGAAAATTGGTTTAATCTTTGAAAATGAATAATCTACTCAAAAGTGTGCCTTTGGTTTCCTCTTACAATTATAACTAATTTTAATTTTATCCTAGTGTCTACCATTAGATTTATAATCTAGAAATAATTATATAAGTGTTCTCTATGATCTACGGAAAATAAGATTACTATTAACAATAGTTTAAATGATTTTTTAAATTTCAAAAAACTTATTCTAGAGAATATAATGATATTTGAAGAATTTTGAATCCCTCAAAATGTGATTATGTCTCTGATGATTCACAAGTAGTAAATAAATCTGCTCAATTTAATTTTGAAACATGTTCTTAACTAATATCTTAACTAATATAGAATGACAATTATTCTCTAGAAAACATGGAATACATTAAAAAGAGGAAAAAACTGTTATAAAAATAACAAAACTCTCCATGTAAGGATTGTTTTAGAATTATTTTTTACCTTTAGCACTACTATCGATATAATTTCTATTCAGTATACAACGAAAAACTTCTAATGACAATATTGTTCACAAATATTAAACACTATAGAATAATTTGGTGCTAATAGAGCCACCAAAGATATGTTTTCTACTCCATAAATACTACTCGTTCTTTTTACGCAAGATGTCTACCCTATTTCATCTTTATGAGATATGCACTGGAAGATCGGTAATTTGGAGAGGACCAACGGTCAAAGTTAATATAATTAGTAAATAAAATGAAATTATGATTAGAACTTACAAAATAAATTAAATGCATTGTAAATCATGAAAAGTGGAGTGTAATTATTTTATAACAAATTAGTTCTTGTATTAAAGAATGGTTAATATTTTTATAAATAAATTCTATTTACACATTTATATTATATGGAAAATCTAAAAAATCAAGAATAGCTTCTAGCACCTGATAATCTAGAAATAATAGAAACTTGTTTGAAAACCTAAAAGGAAATTATAGCAACAAAGTTATATTTGGAGGATTCAAAATTTTTATTAATTTTATAAAAGTTTGTTGGACTTCCTATTCCTTAAGATGCTTTTAAGTTAAAACTATGAGTTGCTATTTAAAGAAATTCTCTCTTCAAATTTCTTAGTTTCAACAAAAACTACATAAAATAAGAATTCTAAAATTCAACACAAAACAAATTATAAAAAATGACTGCATTAGATAAAATTAATTACAAATCCTAGTCAAATGGATCTACTAAAACAAAATTATGACCTAGAGCACAAAAAGCGTAAATATATCACCATTAACATGCTACACCTCTACCTTTTAACTATTCTACAAAGAAGGACAAATTAGTCATAGAAACCCTATGAAATATGCTCTCTAGTGTAGAATTCTCCCATGGTGAGAAATGAAACATTATGTAAATGGGTGAGAAAGAACTTGTACCTAAAAAGTTAAATTTGACTCTTAAAACTCTTTGGTAAAATCTAAGAATATCCATTTTTAGAAAAGAAAGGTCCTCAAATTTGTATTTATAGAGCTCTAAACATGTAATTTTTTCCTTAAAAATTCCACCTTTCAAATGCCACAAAGAAAAGTAAGGGAAATTGTTAATCTAACCATTCGAGGAAGCCAAATTCATTGGGAGTATCAAACTCTATAAGAATCAAGAGACCTGCTTCTTTAAGTCATTATCTTGTTGCACCTTATGCCATCCAGAGGATGACAAAAAAATATCATTATATCAACTTTCTTGCAACAAATATAAAGCTAATACATGGTGACATTACAATTATCTGCAATGCAGAAGTAGACAACACAACAATGAAATTAATATATTATTATCGTATAGGATAACTTGAAAGCATGTAGAAAAATGTTGGCAGCCAATTAGAATAATGAAATAAAAACTTAGAAACTTAGAATCTCACTTTAATACAAAATATTCTAAGATCGTAATTTAACAAAATATTTTGAAGTGCATTAAAAAACATAAGTATTTATGAACTAAAAAATAGATTGTATTTATCAATTCTAATCTGAATATTTGTGGGAATGGAGGAACTTTGGAGGCATATTTAGTATGTTAGAAGTTGTCACACTTTTCATCCTTTAGTGTCAACAGGAGACTTCAATTCAATTTTAAGTTTGGAGGAGAAGCAAGGTGGTTTTGCTATATTGGGGCTTTCTTCTAGTCTTCTTCGTCAGCACATAGTACTTTTGTAACTCTCTGATGTTAAACCTTCATTTGGTCTATCTCACAACGTCTAGATAGATTTCTTGTTTCTTTTTTCTAGGTTAGCAACACCCTTACTCTCTCTTCAGAAATTCTAGACTAGAAGGGTTTTGATCATTCGCCAATCAAATTTTCTATTACTAGGGATTTTATTCTAAAGCATCCACCTTTTAAGTGCTAGTTGATGTTGCTTCATGACTCCTCTCTTCATGATCTTGTATTATGTTGGTGGAGAGATGACACTCTTGCATATGGTACTACTATGTTTTTATTTTCTACAAGGCTTAAACATGTTAAAAGGCAGCTTAGGAAATGGAATAGACAATGTTTTGGGAACCTTCACTCTAAGAAGAGGCTTTCTCAGGAAGATCCTGATGTCATAACTAGGTAGATTAGATATCAAGGTTTCTTGGATGATCTTGGAAGCGCTGAATCCCTTGCTTCTAGAGTTCTAGAAGAATGGGAACTTCGAGAGAAAACTTTTTGAAAGAAAAAGGCTAGATTTGATTAGTTCTAGGAAGGTGATAGGAACAATGATTTTTTCCATAAAACTATATTATCTCACCAAATTTGGAGTAATATCTCTTCATTGGTTGATTCTCAAGGTATCCATCTAACTTCCTTTCTAGCTTTATTCTAGGAGGTTACTCATTACTTTTCTATCCTCTTCTCTAAGGACTCTCCTCCTACTAATAATGAAGAAAATATTATTTTTGTCTTGAATTCCTTCCCTTATTACCTAGGAAATGAATGATTATCTCATGCAACCGATCTCTTTGGAAGAGAAAAGGAGTTGACTTTGGCATGCCTAATGGAAATGCTCCTGGTCCTATTTTCTATCTAGTTGAAGTCTTTTACGAATTCTAGGACATCAATTATCATGATTTGTTGGAGGTGGTTAAGGAATCCTATTCTAGCAAGCATATGCTTTAGTCATTGAACTCTACTTTCTTGACTCTTATTCCAAAAAGAGAGGGGGCTAATCAATTAAAGCTTTTTAAACCAATTTCCTTATGCAATGTGGTTTACAAAGTCATCACTAAGTTGAATGCTAAGAGAATTAAAAAGTGGCTCCCCATTATTATCTCAGAGGAACAAGGTGGTTTTGTTGCTGGCAAACAAATTTTGGATGTAATGGTTACTGCTACTGGGAGTATTTCACTCTATGGTTAGTTCAAGGGAGTAGTCTATGTTTGTTAAGATGGATATGGCTAAGGCCTATGATAGAGTTAAAAATAAGATGGTTTTGTTGCTAGCAAAAAATTTTTGGATGGGGTGGTTATTACTACTAAGGCAATTCACCTTATGGCTAGTTCAAGGGAGCGGTCTATGTTTGTTAAGATGGATATGGCTAAGGCCTATTAAAGAGTTAAAAATGAGGTGGTTTTGTTGCTAGCAAACAAACTTTGGATTGGGTGGTTATTGCTACTAAGGCAATTCACTCTATGGCTAGTTCAAGGGAGTGGTCTATGTTTGTTAATATGGATATGGCTAAGGCCTACAATAGAGTTAACTAGAGTTTCCTAAGAAATATTCTTCTTACCTTTTCCTTTAGCTTTGACTAGGTGAGTTGGACTATGAATTTTGTTACTTCTGCCTCTTTTTCAATTCTTCTTAATGGTCAACCTTCTCAGCAATTTGATCCCTCTAGAGGTCTCTGCCTGGGTGATCCTCTCTCCCCTTATTTTTTCATCATCATGGCTGAGGGCTTGGGTGGATTCATTAAGTATTAGATGTCCCAAAATTCTATTTAGAGGTGGCAGTGGGGCAATGGTTTATCTACTACTCTTTTTCACCTTCAATTTGTTGATAATTCTACTCTTGTGGGTCTTGCTAGGATCAAGGAAGCTACAACCTTTCAAAATACATTAGATATTTATTTGGCAGCTTCAGGCAAAAAATTTAATGAGCATAAATCTTCCATTTCCATTTTTAACACTCCTGATTCTATTCAGCAAAGAATTGCTGATATCTTGTGGTTTTATATTGGGTTGCCTCCTTTGACTTATCTTGGCATCCCTATTTATGTTTCTAGGCAGCCATGGCTCTTCTTGAAAAAAATGATTATTAAGCTTCAGCGAAAGTTAAATCATTGGACTCATAGATGGTTTTCTACTATTGCTTGGGTTACACTTCTTCAATCTATTATTCAAGCTCTTCCTAATTATAGAAGCATGGTTTGGGTTACTCTTATTTACTTTCTCAAGGAGTTTCATGCTCTTTCTTGGAAATTCATTTGGAGTGGTAATTTGCATAGCACTAAATAGAGTTTGATTAGCTAGGAGACTATTTGCAGGCCTAAAAAGGAGGGTGCTCTTGGTCATCAATCAACTCTCTTAAGTAGTCAAGCATTGGTTGTTAAGCTTTATTGGTGATGGTGCTGTAGAAAAAATCAACTTTGGGCTCGTATTATCACCCATAAATATTTTAGAGGTGCTGATCCTAGCTCTATTTCTACACTTCCTCTTGAAGGTCATAGCTCTATGGTCTAGCATACTCTAAAGATTGGTGCTCTATTAATCAAGAGAGGTCTTTTCTAGATATGTAAGGGAGGCTCTGAGGCTTCATTTTAGTTTGATGCTTGGGATGGATTCCCATCCATATTATCCATATAAGCTCAATTTCAGACTCTCTATGATTATTTTCATACTATTGGATAGGATAAAGTGGCTCATTACAAGACTTCTTATCAATTGGGACATGTTGTTGGTTATAGATGGAAGCACTCTTTCGATTGGCCTCCTACAGGCACATAGGTGGATTGTCAGGAGGTTTCTAAGATTTTGGCCACTAGGGAGTGTTCCTCTTTGCTAAGACTAGATTTTTTCACTTCGGGAGGTACCTTGTCTGGTAAATATCATGTCTCTACTAGGTATCAAGAGATAACTAGACAGTTATTCGGGGATGTTGAGATCCCTTGGTGGAAGAAATTTTTCGAGTAAATTTTCTCGATTCAAGTGCAATTTTTTCATGTGGCTAGTGGCTCACAACCACTATCTTACATGGGATAATATTTATAAACATGGATTTTAGGGCCCCTCTTATTGTATTTTGTGTGGTAATGGAGAGAAGTCTACCTCTCATCTATTCATCCGTTGCTCCTTTTCTACTCAATTATGGAACCTTTAGTGGAGTGCTTGGGGTTGCTCTTCGAGGGATCCTTTCTTGTTGCTTGAGTTTTGGGAACACTTGGGTAGGACTCCCTCCAAGTCTTCTCCTCTACATGCTACTTGGATTCCTGGCCCATCGTTCATTCTTTGGCATATCTAGCTAGAGAGGTATGCAGCTTTGGTGGAAGATCTGACATTCTCTTCAAGAAACTATTCAAGTCAAGTGTGCACTAGATGGGGGTATGGATTTGACTGATCTTCCTATATGCAATCATCTCAAGTTTCATCTTCAAGATGGGGTTTCAGATCAATGGTATCAAAGAGCCTTGACAACAAGGGGAAGGATGGAAAAATTAGGAGGGGCATTGGACTTGTCCTCCTAATGGAGTTCTAAAAATTAACACTAATGATTCTTCTCAAGGGAATCCATTCTTGCTAGTATTGGGGAGTAAGGGTGACCATATTGAAAATCTCATGGAGGTTCATGCCATTTTATATGATATGGAACAATGTTGTTTGTGGGGATGGTGCAAGATTATCTATGAGTCTAACTCCCAAGTGGTGGTGAACTTGCTTTCCTCGCAAGAGCTTGAGGATGTTAGTTGGAAGCTAGCCACTATTCTTAATCATACTCTTCTCCTTTGTACCTCTCTTGAGTTCATTAGGTTTATTTACATTCCTTGTGAATGGAATAGAGCTGCTAATTGTTTGGCCAAATGGGCTTCTGGTCATACACTAGGCTAGAATATTATGGATAGGAGGCAACTTCCCCTTGACTTGTTACAAGAATTTGATGAACTTGTTGCTCAGGATAGAGCACCTTGTTGAGCTCTCCTTTTTGTAATCCTTTCTATTTTAATAAATTTTTACCCCTCTTTTTCCAAAAAAAGAAAATATGGATATTTGGTAAATATTAACTAGAAATTTACTTGGTTGAGCTCTATTCATTTTATCGTCTAGTGAAATATTTATTAAACTCAGATATAGGCTTCTAATGTATTTCAAGGATGTAAGATGATTAATATTGTTCTAATATGCAATTATTTATTATAATAGAAAAATTGGCCTGTTTGAATATGGAGAGAGATGGAAATAGGCAAATTGTTTATCATGGGAGAAAGAAGAAGCCGAACCAAATTCTAGACATTGTGGTTTTATAACAGTTTCTCGATATAAGGAGCGATCTCTTAAGGATTTGACATGCACAGACATATATTCCTTGACATCATAATAAATTTCGATAACATATTGTTTCATACAATTAATAAGCCATGGATGACAAATAAAAAAGCTCACATGGATATATTAACATGGGTATATAGGCGATGAATGAAACCCTAAGTGATATTTTGTCCATCGATATATGTAGAACATACAAATTCAAATCCTCTAAAATAAAGAAAACGTTTTCCCTAAAGATCAATATCACATCAGAAAATAATTGCTGAAAATAACAATGAAAAATAGAAAGGTTTTGGAAATTCCTGTTAAATAGTAGTATAAATTGATGGAAGATGGATTGATTGTGATACCTATGAGTGAAAATTTGACAAAACTTGTCTCCATTGGAGAAGACAACTGCAAGCTCTGTTTCGTGGGCATTGATAATTCCAACTACAATGCCTTGTTTACAGTGTTCTCTATCTCATTGGTTCCATCAACCATCACTTTGTGCAAACAAATGTTTAGGAAGAGACAAGCAAGAATCAAGAATACAAAAATAAAACCATGAAGAACCACACACACAAAAACATAGACAAACTATATTAATTCTAAACATAAAGTTTTGTATACAGCAAGCATATGCTCTCTGTTTTGAGAAGCCAATTTTATTTTTTCAGAAAATTGTGTTTTTATCTGTCAAATTGCCAAACCAAAGCTTAGACAAATGAAAATTAACAAAATGAAGTTTCCAAAATATTTAAGAAGAAGTCTTGAAACTTCGTTGACAAGATGGGAAATAATAAAATGGTTGGAGTAGGTAGCAAATGGGAGGGGAGATGAAAATAAAGGAAAGGCACACGATCCAACAAAACATAGAGACAGATCTACAAAATCATTGAATTCCCTGAAAAACATAGACAAAACGACAACTATATACTCAAGATACTGTCTTTCCATCTCAATGATGGCATTCAAGTTTCCATCCTGTCCTCATGGTGCGGTTCTCAGGTAATCCACTCATTCATTCTACAATCTTTAATCCCCACCCCGCCCCCCAAAATCTGGCCAATCAATTCACTCCACCAAATTCTAGAATAATTATGCATATAATAATACACAACATGTTCCATTGATTCTAGATATATAATTCCCACAAAAAGAAAGAAATAACACACCATACTAATAAAACCAATCGTATCCAAATCACAACTAGCTAAGTAATGCTCATACCCTATAACAGTTCTAAATTCTCTTGGAAAGATGGAGCTCTCAATTTTCTCCTGCCCTTTTTTACCTTGTTTCTTTCTCCTTTACCTTTATACTAAAGTTGGAGGAGGGAAAAAGAAAACTGGATCAAAATAAACCGTTGAAATGACATCTATCAAGTTCAACGTATTCATTTTCTAATGTAGTGATATAAAAAAATCCAGCTTCAATGCAGATGTAATATACAGTTAACAGAAAGACCAATACACAATAAAAACATGAATCAAATCTAAGAAGTCAAATTTAGTAGCCTAATAGTCTATAGTCTTAAGAAGTCAGATTTAGCAGTCAAATAGTCCATAATCTTTGTTTCTTTTTCGGCTAGTGGTGTTATAACTCTTTCACTAGTTTCCTATTTATGGTAAGAATGGTAGTTGTTGAATTAGAAATAGAATTAATACCTTAAAATGGTCAAGAAATCATGAAACTTGGTATGATTTATTCATTTTGGCTATCCCAATAGTCGCATAAACAAGAAATTGGACAAGTAAAAAATGAATAGGATTCCTTGCAAGGGCATTTTAAAGTTGGTAAAACAAAGGAGATGTTTGCAAAATATCACTTAAGGGATTCTTCCATCTCCTAGCAGCAGTGCATGTAATTCATCAATAAAATAGCATTTATACCATCATGGAAAACATCTGTATGCATGTAATTATTATGTAGAATCTATATCAGTGACAATTGGAGTGTTATTGGAATAATATATTTTTGCCACATAGACAATGCACAATTGTACATGCCCTTGCATGTATCCTAATCATAGAAGCATAATGATGCACATGAACAATTTTCTGAATGTCACATGTAAATCATATAATTTTTATCAAATTTGTTGATTCATAAAAGAAAATAGTACCAGTAAATTTAGCTCTAACCAATTAGAAAATAGATATAATAGAATAAAAATCAAAATCAACTGATTAAATAAAATGAACAAGACCATAGATTAAAATTTTCTTACATTGTTTTCAAGACCAAACTAATTGAAATAAAGATATGAAAACTTTAGTCTCCTGCCTTATGACAGCAACTAATAATTAAGACCAATTTAAAAGAAACTTCAAACACATCATCGATTGAATGAAACAAAAGATGAAGATTTCTAACACAGATTCCATCACAATTCATGCATAATTCATGATTTCACCTGAATTCTATTAAGAAGACATCCAAATCAACCGTGAAATCAAATAAGACGATGGATCATAAAGACACGTCAATATAAAATAGGATTATTTGATACGATGAAGAGAATTCTTATTCGAAGAATATGTGGCATTACAAACACTTTTATAGTGTTTCTAACACTTCCCGCCCATTGGTAGCCCAAATGAGCGCTATTTTGGGCTTCCTAATAATTCCTTTACATATAAGTGCTTAAAATTAAGTGAGAGCCTACATTATTAAAACATCGTGCAAGTTTGATGATATTTACAACTTATTCATGTAACAGACTGTACATGAGAATCTCTGCAATAAGGACACTCAGGTGAAAAATGTGACTTCCTCGTTATCAAATATTCGCATTTTGTTTTCACCGATATGAATTCGAGGCCGATTATATACTTCAATAACGAGAACAATTTGGTAGACTTTTTAGTAATGACCAAAGATAGGGATTTAATGTTGTTTTCATTTATTGGTATAGGAAGTATTGGAAAAGGATTGGGGAGATGCCATGTATATTTTGGACTTTAACTGCTAATTTGTTCACTCATGCAAATGTCTTTTGGAGAAAAATAACTCATCTTGGCCACATGCTCTGTATAAATGAGAGAAGGTGGTTGTGGCTGTTCTAGTTATTCTATTTCTTAGCTTTAAGTTCTGGGATTCTCCCACCCTTTTAACATAAGGGATGTTGTTCGGGGAAAACTGGATGACAACAAATTCAATTTGGTTCTTTCTTTAAGCTTATTTTTATTCTACCATATTATCAAAGATAAGAAATTTATACTATTTTTGAATAGCGGCACTATGGAGCTTAAAGGACCTTGTGGCTTTTTTTACTAATGATTATGGATGTACCCTATTGGTAATAATATAAATTATTGTGTTAATATTTTTCATTAAAATAATTTTATCTTAATTTTTCTTATCCAAGAGTTTTTGGTGGTGAACTTAATGAAGTTCAGGAAAATTAGCTGTACTATACGTAATATATTTTAATCAGCAAAATTAGAATTAGTATTCGCATCGGTGAAATTTATAATTTGTTAATGCCTAAATAATCTTTGTTATCGTAAGTTGAAGATTTTGACTTTTTCTTACAGCCTAATTTGGCCGGTTTGCTGTGTATGACTTTCACTAGCGTTGGGCTACAAGGAATTATACTTTTCCCCGTTGGGTTCGCATATGTTGATTATGGCGATTATTAATCAGAGAAAATTATATCAAGAAAACTGTCATGATAAATTTATTTTTCTTTCATAAATTGGCGTCGAAAATATTATTAGTCCCTGTCTTATTTAGCCCATCTCGTCAATTTGTATTAATTTTTTTAAGGAAAAAAACAATGTCATATTGCAAAGTTTCTAAGGTTCAATTTTTTTTTAAAAATTATGATTTCTTTTAGTTCTAAATTAGTCTGTGGATATTTTGCCGGGGGTTTATTGATATTTTTGTAAGTAGAAAATACAAAAATTAAAAGTCGGTGCTCGGATTCTTCCATAGCGAATTTTCCAGCGCGTCTTTGATTCCATTTAATACATATCTAACACAGAAAGAATGATAGAGAAAGATCAGTGAAGGACATTCAAGCCAGGAGTGATTTAGCTCTTGAATTTGGCTCAACATTCCCTTTTTTCCCCTTTTTCCTTTCTCGTTTCTCATATTTGTGTTCCTCAATTAACAAAATGATCTATTTATTGTGTATCATCTAAAGAATTTCATCTATAATATGTATGATTTAAGTTGGGTGTTGTCAAGGTGGAGGAAAATATATTTCAAATATAGATCTACTGCAAGAAAGGGCCAGGCGTACTTACTGCCCTAACGAAAGCTCTTGAATCCCTTCACCTGGATTTTTAGAATGCCAATCTTATGTCATTTGATAGTCAGATTATTAAAATAGTGATGCAAGGATGGTGGTGGTAATTATGTTCTTCACTTACTAGTTTTGATTACTGGGCTTCTTCCAATCCTACCAAGCATATCATATGCTATCCCTTAGGATTCTCCAAGTTCAAAGACCCAGTGATTGACCTATTCCTCATACCCCCACACCTCTTCCAAATGTCTCTATTTAACTCTTCACAATACCAAACAACTAACTCTCACAATATCCAACACCTCCACCACCTTACTCCCTCTAGGATCTTTATCAACACCATAACCCTATAAACTTCCGAAAGACTTAACTCATTGCCAATAAAGTGCCTTCAATATTCATAAGGTTCTAGACACCTTGGTGGGCTTCAAAACACCAATACAAACTCTCACTATGAGACTCTCCCTTATAGCCTACCTTGGAATGTAGTGTAAGAACTCAAACTCTTTAACACATCTAACAATACTAAAAATGGAATCGGATATCCATTATTGAACTCTCTCAAATTCCAAAATCTAAGGTTCTAACTTGCTCATTAAAGCATATAACTCAAAGGCCCTAGTTTATGCTATTAGGCCTACACACTTACTCAAGATATAAACCCACTCAACTTTCGAATAACAATAAAAAAAGAACTTTTTTATAGTTTGACCTGATAAAAAACTATCCAACTGCTAACTTTTGGGCTCCTAGTCTTTGAGGAGATCGTTAAACTTTCAAACCTGTGCTTGGTGAGGGTTTCATTACTGAATAGCACGACTGGCTTCCAAACTCCAATCAACCACCTTTTCTTCACTTCCAAATGGTTCTACAACATCCTAAGGGTATATACTAACTTTCCAATACATATGCAATAGTAATCACATCTGTCACAGTCACATTTTTTCCAAGAGCGTTGATTCACTATGATTAATTACAATAAGAAACAAAGGTATGGGTTCAATCCTTAGTTGGAAAACTAAAAAAACTAGAAGGAGCCTTTAAATCTTTCTCTACTTTATATATAGATAACATGCAACAACTATAACCACTTAACCCAAAAATACATATTTGCTACTCTGATTGTGAATACAAAAAACTATATACGTAACTTGTAATGTTAGATATATTTGTTGTATTAAGATTAATAATCACTTCATTATTATGTAAAAAGAAGCTTCAAAATCATCACAACCATGAATACAAGGGGAAGATGTCAACACAACACTCAAATACCATTGTATGTGCAGATTTTTACCAAAATGTTGATTTATTATACAAAACAACATACACATGCTCTTTAGCTTTCTTCACCACATATCCTCTCTATCTCTCCCTATGAGATTACATGGTTTTTAAACACAAAAATGACCTTTCACCTCCTCTAAGAGGTTGACCAAGATGGATGACTGTCCATCTTCCTAAAACTTGTCATTTTTGTACAAATTCATGATTTCAACTTTTTGGCCAATTTACATTTTTTCACATTTTCACATTTTATGACTTCTCATGCTTACTAGACACCCTAAATAGGTTTAAAAGATTATTATCACTTTCTAATACTACATTCTATGGCCTTACATCGAATTTTTCACTTTTATGAACTTCGACTTCCTTTGACTAACATATTGCTTAAAAAATGAAATTGCTCAACATGACCTTAATTGAACACTTAACAACATGAAATGAAATAACTAAATCCCTAATCTAACGTGACATAAAAACCTACTAATTATGAATCTAGATTCCATGGAGATGATCAGGGTGCCTTGTACCATACTCCCCTTGTTGAAAAAATTCAAGTCCCTCGAGTTTGCTGCAGGGACACTATTTGGTGTTGGTGTTGCCTCCATGTTCACTTGCTTGCCACCTTGTCCAATCATTTTATTTTGTCTTCTAAATCTTCAAATTCTTCCAAACGGTATTGAACTTTGCTATCTCCTAAGTGTGATCTTCAATTCTTCAACTCTCTTCGTTTGAAGTAATGATCAATATTATGCCAATATCTGATGGCTTCTTTATCTAAGTTACCTTGGCTCCACATGGACCAATCTTTTTCATTTTCACCCAAGGTTTTCCTTCCTTGGTGACACAAACACAATATATTGATTACTTATCATCCCCATTATCAGCAATGGTGACTTCTCCTAATTTATCAATAGTTTCTTCTTGTTTTCATTTGCTTTGACTTGCTGTCCATAAATAATTTATTATTTCTTTATAAGAAGAGTCTATACCTGCATTTTTCTAGAGGTCTTATTTTGATCAATCACAATCTTCATGCTATTCTAAATTTTATCTTGCATGAAACCTAGCCCAAGAGCTTCATGATTCTAATTGTATCTTGTCTTAATCCAATCTTGCTTGCCAACATCAAAAAAAAGTCAAGACTCTCCAAGGGATATTTCTCTATCTTCTTCATAAATTGAGGTATTCTCTACCTCTTTCACTAATTGAATCATCAAAGGATTTTCCTATTTAGTGTTTTCATAAGCATTTTCAGTTCTATTGCTAACTATCTAGCCCATTTTCCTTTCATGCTACAAGGAGTATACTACCCCATTATGTTCCAACTCCTCTTGTATGTCTTCTTCACTCTTTTTATTCTCTATTTTAGACATTAGTTGTTCCTTTGGCTCTTCCATTTCATCTAACTTGGTGACCGTTTCTTTTCCATCTCCCTAATTCTCTATCCTAACATTTTCCTCAATCTGTTTGTCCTCTTGACCATCAACTTTCGTCTTAGCTTCTACCTACTGCATTATCAATACCTCTAGTCTTCTTCCTCTTTCTTCATTCCTTGCTTGTGCCGCCTTCAAACTTCTAATCTCCTCTAACATTCCTTCCTCATCTTCTCTCTATCTTCTCTTTCTCCTTTCTTCTTCCCTTTATCTTCTCAAGGTATCTCTATTGCATACTCATGTCTTCCATACTTCTTTCCATTATGGTGTCATCCTTGGTGCCTCTCAAAATACAAAAAAAATACATCTTCAACAATAAACTGAAACAAACTCTTTCCCACTTCTATCAAACTTCTACAACCAACACAACTATTCTCTCCAAAATGGTGTAATCCCACTCTAGTACCAAATATGATGCAAGGATGGTGGTGGTAATTATGTTCTTCACTTACTAATTCAGATTACTAGCCTTCTTCCAATCCTACCAAGCATATCATATGTTGTCCCTTAGGATTCTCTAAGGTCAAAGACCCAGTGATTGACCTATTCCTCATGCCACCTCACCTCTTCCAAATGTCTCTACCTAACCCTTCACAATACCCACCACCTCCACCACCTTACACCCTCCAGGATCTTTATCAACACAATAACCCTATAAACTTCCAAAAGACTTAACTCATTGCCAATGAAGTGCCTTCAGTATTCATAAGGTTCTAGACACCTTGGTGGGCTTCAAAACACCAATACAGACTCTCACTATGAGACTCTCCCTTGTATCCTACGTTATAATGTAGTGTAAGAACTCAAACTCTTTAAAAAATCTAACAATACTAAAAATAGAATCAGATATCCATTATTGAACTCTCTCAAATCCCAAAATCTAAGGTTCTAACTTGCTCATTAAAGCATCTAACTCAAAGGTCCTAGTTTATGCTATTAGGCCTACACACTTACTCAATATATAAACCCACTCAACTTTCAAATAACAATAAAAAAAAGAACCCTTTTATAGTTTGACCTGATCAAAAACTGTCCAACTGCTGATTTTTAGGCTCCTAGTCTTCAAGGAGATCATTAAACTTTCAAACCTGTGCTTGGTGAGGGTTTCATTACTGAATAGCATGATTGGCTTCCAAACTCCAATCCACCACCTTTTCTTCACTTCCAAATGATTCTAAAACATCCTAAGCGTATATACTAACTTTCCAATACATATGCAATAGTAATCACATCTGCCACTATCATGTTTTTTACTAGGAGTGTTGATTCACTGTGATTAGTTACAGCAACAAGTAATTTGCTGATTTATTGGCCATATCCATAATAAGAAACAAAGGTATGACTTCACTTCTTAGATGGAAAGCTAAAACAACCAGAAGGATCCTTTAAATCTTCCTTTACTTGATATATAGATAAATTGCAAACAACTATAACCACTTAACCCGAAAATACATATTTGTTGCTCCAATTCTAATACAAGAAACTATATCTGTAACCTGTGATGTTAGATATATCTGCTGCATTAGGAGTAATACTAGCTTTATTATCATGTACAAAGAAGCTTCAATATCATCACAACCATGATTCAAGGGGAAGATGTCAAGAAAACATTCAAATACCATTGTATGTGCATATTTTTACCAAAATGCTGATTTATTATACAAAAACCATACACATGCTCTTCACCTTTCTTCACCACATATCCTCTCTATCTCTCCTTATGAGATTAGATTGTTTTTAAACACAAACATTACCTTTCACCTCCTCTAAGAGGTTGACCAAGATGGATGACTGTCCATCTTTCTAAAACTTGTCATTTTTGCACAAATTGCTGAAAGTTTTTGGCAATTTTACATTTTTTTCACATTTTTGCATTTTATGACTTCTCATGCTTTCTAGGCAGCCTAAATAGGTTCAAAAGCTTATTATGACCTTTTAATACTATACTCCATGCCCTTACATGACATTTTCCACTTTTAGAAACTTTGACTTCCTTTGACTAACATATTGCTTAAAACATGAAATTGATCAACATGACCTTAATTGAACACTTAACAACATAAAATGAAATAAATAATTCCTAATCTAACATGACATAAAAACGCACTAATTTAGACTCTAGATTCCATGGAGTTGGTCAGGGTGCCCTGCACCAAACAACCATCCTTAAGGTACTGGAAAACTTGAGAACTCTTGTATATTGTTTAATTTGAGGCGTTATTTGTGAGTTTCTCACAGATTGGATTTTTCACACTATGTAGGTGAAGAAATTTGGAGTATAAATGGAAAGCAAGTCACTGAAACAAATTATTTTGAAAGCTATAGCAAACTACGTATTTGAAGCAATAGTAAATACGGGCTGTTAAAAGTTTGAGGATTCTATTTGATTTAGTTATCGAGAGGGAAAACAATTTGTATTCAAATAACAATTTGTAATCAGATAATATTTCAACATATTTTAATAGGCTGTTAGAATGTTCACTAATTTTTCCCAATTGGGTATTGGTGTCAGCAGACAGGGCCATCTAGACTTGGAAAGTGAAAGCCCTCTCCTACAGGCCAGAACTAGCTATGTCTCCAAGAGGGCGTGCAAGATTCCAAGTCGCCTTCATTTTGTAGCCCTACTTTGTCTTTTTTGGAAGAAGCAAGGCATAGAATTCTCTGTCCAACGAGGTAAAGTGGCCTCGTGGTACTTAGATTAGTGCCTTGATAGAAAGCCTAAGGTGGTTGGACATCGAAAGAAGTTGTTTACATGCAAGTGAGATTCATGCCCATTGGCTTTGCTCTGTGAATGCCTCAACACAATTTGCCAACATTTGATAGTTCTTTGCATTATTTCCATTCTGATTCAAAATATTAAAAACCAAATTCCAGACTCCCATAGTAGTAAATTTTTCTTTTAACAAAATTGCCCCATTATTATTATTAAATGATAATTCCGCTTATTCCAGAAATTGACTGCAGTTTGCACAAATATTATGTCCTATTTTTTTCAATGTAATTTTAATTTTTAAAAATATTCTAATTGTATTTATAATAATAGATCAATGACCATTTAATTTCTATTTCAAATTATTAAAATTATTATAAAAAGATAATTTTCTTTGATCTTAATAATACTAATAAATATAAAATTTGATTTTTAAAGATTGTAATATTAATGATTTTTCAAAATGTTTTATTGTGAAGTTTGTTAAATCTTTTTTTGCAACAATTTATTCTTATATATTTTTACTTATTAACTTAATCATTCTTTTCTAATTTTTTAACTTAACATTTTTTCATTTAATATTGATTTAATTTCATACAAATTACACACAAACTTTTCTTTACCTTTTTATATAGTACCAAATTTAATGTTCTATATCCACCATTACACACACAAATGGAATGACCATTTTCTACTAATTCTCAACTATGCTTTCATTTGAATATGAGTTCTACAATGACAACTACCCTCAAGCCAAGGACTCTAGCTCTCTCCTAGAGAACTTTTCCAAGCAATTTATGTTTTCTTTTTTAATAATGTTAATGAACCTTTAGACTATTGGTGAAGCTAATGATTATATTTATAACATTTTAATTAACATAAATTATTTTTTCAAAGAGTGTTTTGAGTCTCTTATGTAGTAGGTCTCATTTGGGATATCTTGAATATGAATCCACTTGAACATAATCTATAATAATAAATGGAAAACAAATGATAGGTAGTGGCTAAGTGCTTGCCTTAGGGATAACAATGTAAATTTAGATAATAAATTTTTCATAATAAAAAATTGTATTGTACAATCATATGAATTGTAGTTATAATATCAATTATTTTATTAATAAAATATATTAATAAATAAGTTTAAAAAATTACATTTGTAAAATTAGTATAGATCTCTTAAACAAATCTATTTAAAGAGATTAAAATTTAATTTACCTCAATATATTATAATTTTTTAAATATATAAATTCCAAAAAGATATTTAAATAGAAAAAATAATAATATATTTTATAAAAGTTTATATTTGGAAAGATTATATGTGGATAGGCTTTTATGATCTCCTTGCCATAAATGTTAATTATTTTTGCAAAAGGATGAAGGTTGTGGATTTTCTTAGATTCAAAAAAATGAATGAAAAATAATAACAATGACACCTCGCTCATACCATACTACAATTACAGTTGGCATCAAGTGATTATGGAAGGAAAGAGATAATTACCACATGCCATGGAAAGGGGTTTCTTGGAATTTGGGAAACCTTAAAGCCTTATGATGGCTTTTTACTATCTCTACATTTTCATCTTGAGTATATTTTATTTAACTTATGAAGACTACCTTACCTACAACATGGTGATGTTAGAAAAATCAAAGGACTTGGTGGAAAATTATGAAGAGTTGGTGGTTAACTTGGCTAGAAGTATGGGTACCAGTGATCGCATTGAACCTGTGGGTGTGGAGGAGTACATTTACAAGAGAGAAGTGGCAATTTTTTATCTATGAGATTGTGGCTTGTTACCCTTTATGGAAGGGATGATAAAACATAAGGAAAAAATCTCTATGCAGTGTTTCAACTCGTGGAATGACAAAAGAGTGACCATCAATAGTAGGAGATTTGAAATCACTAAGGATCTTATTGCTAGGATCGGTGGGTTTCCCATGGGTGCCAAAAATTGGCACAAATAAGATCGCATGAACAATGAAACTAGCATGAGGAAATTTTTCAAAATTAATGAGGAACTAGTTCATATGTGTGGTGGGTTTTCTGGGGAACACCTTCCTAAGCCCTAATACATCATCTACTATTCTTTTATGAGATATATTACCCTTGAGGATCTATTTCAAGTACTTTATTTTTATCATTTCCCTATCCTCAACCATTTTAGAAATTTAGATCAAATTTCCTTTCTGTTCCTTTTGTTGAATTATATCAAAGATAGTATTTTCAAGGCAAGGAGAAAGAAGGAGGAGGGAAAACACTTTTACCTCATCCACCAGGGTTTTATGAATAAGTTGTATGCCCATCACCTTGCCCAAAAACCTACCGCTCCTAGTTAACTTTCTAGCTACTAGTATGCACCAAGTCTCCCTTGACTCTTGCCCTGGTCCTAGCCATAAAAAAATCAAGAAAACCCCAAATCCATAGGTTAACATTAGTCTTATTGACTTTGGCACAAACACTAGGAAAAGAGAAAAGTGTTTCTTGAAGAACCAACAAATGCCTCCAATTGGAGAAGTTTAAGTCCCCTCCCAAACAAGTTTTCATCTTAGAATCTACTGAAAGTGACATTAAACACCCTAAAATGAAAAAACCCCATGAAGACATCAGCAAGAAGTCAAGGTCCAATCTTCCTAGCCCCTCCCATATTTTTTACACCATTGAGATTAACCCTTCCCTGACACGAAGTGGTGGTGAGGAAATTGCCTCTTGCATGAAGGACACACCTAAGGGAGGGTGGGGAGGAAAGCATAACTGGTGATGCACCAAATTCAAAAACAAACTATATGTTCTTTTAATGTAATGAAGCTTGAAACCACCCATATGCAAGAAAAAACGTTGAAGTAATAATTTTTGTATTTTATTTCTTCATAAGATGGTCTTGACAAAAAAAATATCAAAAGGAAATTTTTATAACTAATAACTTCAACTCTCACATAACTTACAACCCATACAAAAGTATTCACTAACTTATTATTGGTGTTGAGATGAAGCATACATAAAGGGATTCTTAAAAAGAAAAACAAGAAGAAACATAAATCAACAATAAGACACAAGAAATATAGCTCATGAAAGATCCAAAATACTAGTTGTAGTATGCACTCTAAAGAAAAAAAAATCATATATCTTATTTGAGATACAATAAAAATGCACAATGTGAAGGACTTTAGGAAACTCGTTGTACATAGGCTCCATAAAATTTTACTCACTTAAAATGTATAAATTGAGGGAATATATCCTCCTCAAATTTCCACCAAGAACCCCAAATAAATAGGAGTTGAAATTCAAATGAGGCAAAATACAAGAAAATGGCCACAAAAGAGGACCCACAACTCCTCCTAGAGGTCTCTAATGTTGGAAATCTAACTGGGAAAGTGAGAGACTTGGGGTGTGTGTGGGGGTGGGGTTAGTTAGGATCTTGTACACTTTTAAACTTCAAACAAGTATCAAATATGATATCTTCACCACTAACTCTTATCTCAACAATATCAAAAATCAAAGGAACATTTATTGTAATGTATAATCAAATCTAGAAGATATTATCATGTATAACTTATAAACATGTAAAGTAACTCATAACACATGAACACAAGGATTTGGTTATGCATAAACCCTCCAAGGTGACAATAAAAATGTAATGGGGATGACACCCAAAAATCTTGATCACTACTGCAACAAATAAAGTTTTCTTGTTTAGGGATACAAGTTTGATAACTTTTGATGATCTACCAGGTGAGGGGTCTTCCATGTTAAGAGATCATGAGACTTGTACAATCTACCTTGATTAAAGGATTTAACCTTACAAATAAGTAAGTACTTTGTTAAGAGATTAAGAATGGTTTGTTAGGACCACTTTGTTTAGAGATTTAAACCCCAACTACACCCATTAAAATGTATTAGTACCTGATCATTCAATTTGCACTAATATGTTGAAAATAAATCTCCTCTATACATTAATTGATCACCTCTCTGAACTAATATGTCTCTATCTCTACACTTCACTACACTATTCGGTCTCTACACTCTATATAATCCTCCTTCAACATTGCATGCATCAAATTCTTCACACTTCCTATGGATGTAACAACCTTACAAATTAGGTCATAGACCCTCCTTAAATATATGATTGGGTGAACCTTCTAGATCTAAATCAATAATCTAGAATCAATCCTTTTGCTACTTAGATCTTACAATTTTATGATAGGTGAATTCCCTTGCCTAGGGATTAATGATCCTAAAAAAATGCATAATCACCTCCTTAATTAACCTCCTCATCACCAAGACAAACTTCCAACTCAAAAAAATGGTTAACATTGAATTCAGTGTCATTCTAAAAAAAAATGTAAAATTGTGTTACTTGTCACAATATACTTTTATACTCTCATAAACAACTCTTTCATATAATTCAAACCAATCACACAATCTATCAACATTTCCCATAATTATCCCCCATGTCATTTCTTTAGTTTTTTGGACTAAATTGTTCATTTTTGCATTGACTTGTTCAAGTTATTTTCTTAGGTTGTAATTGTTTTATTTTCCTTGTATAGCTCTTGCACTAATTGTGACAACTAATTTTCACTTTGTTTCTTAATTTTCTCTGCTTTCTCTTCCAACTATTTTTCTTTTTCCCTCTCATTCTCCAGTTCCTCATTTAGGTTAGTGTTTGTGTTTGTAATAGACTCCAACATTTTGAAAATACTTAGTGAGGATTCTTTTTCATTCTCAATTTGTTTATTTCTTTCTTGTAACTTTTCCCTCAGCTATTTGAATTTTACTTCTACCTCCATATTTGTATCACTAAGTTTTTTATTGCTTTCTTCCAATTGTTCCTTCAACTTTTTGAATTCTACTTCTCTCTTCATATTTATATCACTTAGTTTATTGTTGTTTTCTTCCAATTATTCCCATAGGATTTTAATTTATGCCTCCATATTTTTTGGTTGTATAATTGTTTCTTAAGAGGAAGCATTTCTTATCATTTTCTCTAATTCTATGTACCTATTATTTCTTTCTTTATCCTTTGCCTTTGAATTGGTTAGATTTTCTTGTAACTTTTTAATTGGTTTCTCTAGCCCTTCTTTCTCTTTCTATATCTTGAACAATGAACTATAGATCACATAGTTGGTCTTTTTTGCCACATTAACATTGTCTACATTTTCTACTTTGGATAAATCCTTTATTAAGGTGCTAACATGAAAATCTATTAGATTTATCCTGTGCTCTAGTGGATTATTATCTATCAGTGGGGGTGAAGGAAAAATATACTTGAACATTTATTTATTTGGGTTATATGTTGAAAATACCCTACTTAGTGCATATTCTTAAAAACAAGTTGCATAAAGTACATCCTTCTTCAATGCCTTATTATTTTTTCTATTTATTTTTGGAGTTCAAAATTTCTTACAAAATTATTGAATACAAAATCTGGGTTTCCTGATATAATATGATGTTAGAAAGGAGAAGGATCACTTCCAACAATATACATTCCTCCACCTATGCTCAAGGTTAAAATAATTATATTAGGATGATTAGAAATGACCTTGCCCCTTACTAATCATGTCCCATACCCACTAACAAGCAGAGGTTTTGGACTATCCTAATCATAAAGGAATTGAGATTAGCATTGTATCCATAACCTTTTACTTCTCTACACTACCTTGTTGGATAAGATCTCCTATACTCTTCATCCAGAGTTGTAATCTCCTTTTTGGACCACTAGAACTACCATTTTCATCCCCACCAATGGCAGTGGTAGTGGCAATACTAGTGACACTTGGTTTAAATTGGAGATGGGACAAATGATGTTTGAAGGGACTTACCATTTTTTGTTGAACCTAATGGGTCATCTCCATTGACTGGCTTAGGACCAAGTTTTGGTGTGGGATGTGGATATCAAGCTCCTTGACCTATTGGACCAACCCACCATCACTTGAATAGTCTAGTTTTTCTCATCATCACTACCTCTTTGTTATAATTTTCCCTTGTTTTATGGATGAGTATAATATATGGTAAAAGAGATGTACTTGTATTAGTTTGGGGAGTGGAACCAATGTTAGTGAATATGGCTTGGGGAGTGGAACAAGGTCTAATGGATATAGAATCCACAACACCTCATACTAATTATCTTCATCCTCAACATTGATTTGTTGTGTTGTTGCTTCATCTAGATGCTCAGTACACCATAATTCACTAAATATTTTATCCTCTTCTAAATCATTAAAATCTACAAATGTCTTTAGATCACCTAGATTATTCCTCATTTCCCATACATTAGTATTTTTTCTTCGAGGCTAATATTTAGCTCGATAGTCTTCATTTATGGTGTCTAGGATAGAGTTTTTTGTTGGATGATTTACTTTCTAGTAGAAATTGTAGGATGTCTTGGGCTACACTTTTCCTTTTTTTTTGTATAATTCTTTAATTTGTGCTCACAATTCCTAAATTAAAATATTGTTTTCATTGGAACATTTCCCCATCTCTTTTTTGACCCCTTCCCAAGAGTCCATGTTTTATAATTTTTCAGTCAATAGAATACTCTCATGCTGACATTTTCTTGCAGAGTTCCTATTATGTATAATATTTTTATCAATTATGTTTAAAGGATCACATGTCTAGTGACTTGCAACATCACATTTAAAAACTATATAAAACTAGTGTGCCACTTTGGAAGCTTCTCTCTCAAATGTGAACCTTTTTAATGAGGAAGACAAGGAAGAACATATAGTTTTCTTTTGTTGAACATAGAAGACTATATTTGTGCTCTCCATTTTTTGTAATGACCCTCCTCAAATCTGCCCTCAAAAAATGTTGATGAAAGCTCAAGGAATTTCATCAAACAATTCACATGCAAGGGACGTATGATTGATATAGTATTTCAGCTAGCTTCAAATGACTTTTTCTTCGATTTGCATCAATGAGAATCTTATCCTAGAATGCTACAATGGACTAGTTGTAGATGGCTGTAATAATTTCCTTCAATGCTGCCCCTTCTGCTTTGCTTTTTTCGAACTACTTTTTCAGCCTGCTTTTTCGGTTCTACTTTTTCAGACTACTTTTTTGTACCCACTTTTTCAGCCTACTTTTTCAGTTCTACTTTTTTGGACTGCTTTTTTGTATTTTCTTTTTTGGATTGCTACTATGTTGAATCTCAAGACCATATCTTTCAATGGTGTCAAGATTTTCAGCTTGAAGGGATTTTGTCCTTCAAACTATTGAGACATAATCTCCAGAAAATTCCCCAATTTCTTTGATATTTCCAACCATGCATAAATGAGAGCCATCCTCTTTATTTTAATCCCTTCCTCACTTGCCCCACGCCTCCGTCTTACCAATGTGGGATAATACATGAGTTTTAATATTACTTCTTTTCTCCTTTTTACAAAGTCCATGTACGTACTCAAAAGGGGGACTCTTGATTTTTTATAAAGTGACTTTATGAAACATTATAATATTTAATTTAAATAGTCACTTTACCATTGTAACTTCAAATACTAAAATAATATACCAAATAAACTTGAAATCCCACATATAATAGCTCATCAGAAAGAGCCCAACAAAATGCATCTCATCCTATGACTGAAAATTGAAGGCACTGCATCCCCCTATTGGCTTACTAAAAATAGTAAGTCTTTCTGAAAACCCAACAAACGAACTCTGTTTGGCCTGTAATTAAATTTGACTAGGCCAAATAACCTCAAGATCCCTTTTGAAGTCCTAGGTAGCCCTCAAGACCATACAAGAATGGGCTAACTACAACATACCTCCAAACTGGCCAAGTGGGGGACATTACAATCTGCCTTTCTTGAAATTGCTTGTCCCCAAGCAATCTCAACTCAGGATGCTGAATAATCTCCTCTGCCTCCCATGTCGCATCCTCAGCTGGTAGGTTCCTCCACTTTACTAGGTACTCCCTGATAGTCTGCCTGCGAAGCACCCTCTCCCTGGAGTCAAGTATAGCCTCGGGAATCAAGATAAGGTTTCCCTCATCATCGAGAGGTGGCAATACTACTGAAGGCACCACATTATGCCCTAATTCCTTCTTAAGGCATGGCACATGGAACACATTATGCACTTTACTATCTGCAAGAAGCTCCAGCTCATAAGCTACCTCACCCACTCTCTTGATTACTTTGAATGGTCCATAGTAGCATGGTTTCAATTTCTCTGCTCCAATCCTCTTGAGAGAGGACTGTCTGTACAGCTGTAACATGAGGTACACCATGTCTCCTACCTTGAAAGATCTCTCAACCCTATGCTAATCAGCATATTGCTTCTGCTGATTTTGTGCCCTTTGCAAATTTTCCTTCAAGGATCGCATAATGTCCTGAAACTCCTGCAATATATCCTTGGCCTTAGGCACCCTACTATCCCCAAATAATAAATCTAGAAAATTAGGAGCATCATACCTATATAGTGCCATGAAAGAGGATATTTGAATAGACATATGGAAAGAGGTATTATAGCAGTACTCCCCTAGATGTAGCCACTTCACCCAAGCTTTCTGCTCTCCTGCAATGTAGTTTCGAAGGTACCCCTTAACCCATTTATTTGCTATCTCTGTCTGCCCATTAGTTTGGGGGTGGTAACTGGTACTCGAAGTTAGCTCTGTTCCACACAACTTGAACAACTCCTACCAAAAGTGGCTCCTAAACCTACTATCCCTATCACTGACTATGTTTCATGGCATCCCATGTAATCTAAATACTTCTTGAAAGAATAGCTCTGTTATCTGTACTGCTGAATATGTGGACAAAATTGCAAAGAAATGTGCAAATTTTTTCAATCTGTCTACCATAACAAAAATGCAATTCCGACCCTGTACCTTGGGGAGGCCTATAATGAAATCTATGGAAATGTTATCCCACTTCTTCTCTGGTATGGGTAGGGGCTGTAGTAAACCACTTTTAAAGGAATGTTCCTATTTGTTCTATTGACATACAGGGCACTCCCTAACAAACTAAAGCACCTCTGTTTTGAGTCCTTTCCAAGTGAAGCGCTCTCTCACCTGCCAATATGTCTTAAAGAATCCAGGATGTCCTGCCAATGGTGAATCATGAAATGCCCTCAAAATCTTCTGCTTCAAAGCAGACCCGGGTACTAAAAAAATCCTTTCCTTGTAGATGATCAAATCATTTACAACATTGTATCAACTATCCCGAATAGTTCCTTCAATAACACTAGATGCCCAACTATCCTTGGCATACTCTACCAAGATCAACTCTCTCCAATCGTCCATGACTACCCCAATAGCAAGAAAATGAGTCCTTCTGGATAACGCATTTGCAACGATATTTTTCTTCCCTTTGACATAGACAATGTCAAAATCATAAGCCTATAACTTACTCACCCATTTCTGTTGCCTATCATTGAGATCCTTCTGTCCAAAGAAATGTTTCAAGTTGTTATGATCTATTTTTACTATGAATTGGCTCCCTGCTAAGTATTGCCTGAACTTAGCTAGCGCATGCATGATTGCTAGAATTTCTTTATCATAGATGATGTAAGTTCTCCCAACACCACATAATTTCTTGCTCTCATATGCGATGGGATGTTTTTCCTACATGAGGAAAGCTCCTACGCCCTCTCCTGAGGCATCACACTGTAGCTCAAAAGGCCTAGTGAAGTTTGGAATGGCTAAAATAGGGCATGTACTCATCAGCTCCTTAAACCTATCAAAACAATCCTAAGTCTTCTTTGACCACTTGAAACTATCTCTCTGTGTCAAATTTGTAAGTGGTGCTACTATCTATGAAAATCCCTTCAGAAATCTATGGTAGAACCCAAAAAGCCCAAGAAATCCCTTGAGTTGTGAAGTGTTCCTCGGTGATGGCCAATCCAGAATGGCCCTGATCTTTTTTGGGTCAACTCGAACACTTCCTACACTAATAATATGCCCTAGATAGAGCAACTCTGTCATCTCAAACTCGCATTTACTCATCTTGGCATATAATGACTCCCTCTCTAGAATGCTGAGCACTGCATCAATATGCTTCAAATGTTCCTCCCAAGTACGGCTGTATATCAGTATATCATCAAAAAAAATCAACACAAACCTCCTCAACTGATCTCTGAATACTCTATTCATACAAGACTAGAAAGTGGTGGGGGCATTAGTCAACCCAAAGGGCATGACTAAGAACTCAAAATGTCCATAGTGGCATCTAAAAGCTGTCTTCTCCACATCCACCTCTCTAACCTGTATTTGGTGGTAGCTGGATCTCAAATCAATCTTAGAGAAGTAGCAAGTACCGTGCAATTCATCAATAAGCTCATCGATGCACAGAATAGGGTATCGATTCGTGATTGTCTTCTTGTTTAGTTCCCTATAATCAATGCACATCCTCATTGTACCATCCTTCTTCTTCACTAATACTACTGAAGAAGGGAAAGGACTCTTGCTTGGTCGTATGTGCCCCATGTCAATCAACTCCTTGATTCCCTTTTCTATTTCATCTTTATATCTCTTTGGATGGCGGTAGGGTTTGATGATGACTTGCTTAGCCCCTTCCTCTAACTCAATAACATGCTCGATACCCCTATCAGGGGGTCTCCCTGGAGGTATCTCACCACACACCTTAGTATGTTTGGTTATTATTTTTTGTACATCAAGTGGATACTCCTGTTTATGTTGCTCTGTCACCTTAGGCATTACTCTAAACTCTGCTATCCACTGCACCTAGTCGTGTCTGAAGAAACTCTACATCCGCTTGAGTGACACCACTTGTAGTCTCCCATCTGACAAACCTCTGAGTACTATCCTTTTACCATTTGCCTCAAATCTCATTTCCATTTTTTGGAGATTAAATGTAAACTCTTCCAGAGATTTCATCCAATTCATCCCAAGCACCATATCCTGATTACCAATTTTGACAACAAAGAAATCTCCCACCATGTCATAATCTCCCAAATGAAGCTGCAAGTTGGAGATATTCTTGGTATAGTTGATTTTGAAGCCATCGACAACCATCACCTTAAATCCCCTATGCTCCTCTATATGTAGCCCTCTGCGTGACTCAAACTTTTCATCAATGAAGTTATGTGTTGCCCTTGTATCAATGAGTGCCACAAATATTTTTCCATCCAAAGTTCCCCTAACTTTGAAAGTGATAGCCTCCTGTACACTGGACAACTGAGCTATTCTACTATCACTGTGTGCTTCCTCATGTGAAGAATTATCATCTCCATCTAATTTTGATGACTGGTTTGAATCTCCATCCACTAATTCTTCGGCTGAAAAGTACTCCATCTATTTAGCTTTTGCTTTCAATGGACACTTATGTGACAAATCCCAAGGCTCCCTGCAATGAAAAAAAAGCTTCTTCTTCCTAAGATCATTAAGTATCTCACTGTCCAACCTCTTACTTTCCTCCTTAGATGGCTGAGCTTCTCTATGAAAAGGTTTACTGTCCTTATCTTTCCTCGAAGGGAAACTCCTTCCCTGGAATTTAATTTTTAGAAGCTGAAGAAGAATCCATGTCACAAGCTTTCTTAATGGCTTCCTATAAAGTGGGAGGATTGAGAGCTTTAATCCACCCTCTCAACGGATCAGCTAACCCATCCATAAATAGAACCAATATCCTCTGTTCAGATACATCTGTTACTAACACTGCAAGTTTCTAAAATTTTGAAATGTATGTTCCCAATGATCCCCATTGTTTAAGCTGAGCTAACTCCTTGAAATGGAGTTCTGGATCCTTCCTATCAAAACGTTCAATCAGTCTCTTTGTAAATTCCACATATGAGGTAATGTGTGCATGACCCATAGTGACCATACCATGATGCCATCACTCATGTGCTAACCCATCTAGATGAATTGCTGCATACTTAATAGCTTCTTCCTTAGGCATAGGGTTCAATTGAAAGTATGTATCAAGCTTTTGAACCCAAGCTCTTGCTGTAGACTTCCCTGAGCCATCATAATATGGTAACTAAAGTTTCCCTACTTTCTTTCATAACTCATAAGTCTAGTTCCTGTCATGTCCACGTGGCATATCTTTCATCCGTACATCCATATACTCCCTAAAGGTAATTGCAATAGTAAAATCTGGACCTCCGGCTTCCCAATATTTTCTCAACTGGTCCTATATATTAGTGATCTTGGGATCTGGTACATATTGCTCTGGGGCTCTAGGAGGAAATATGGGAATCATGGGCCTTGAACTCACTGTCCTAGCTTGTTGGGGTGCATGATCGAAATTGTTCCCAACTTGTTCACCTCCATTATGTGTCCCATCCTGATTATTCCCCATTTGATTGTTACCATTTTGATTATTACCATTCTGATTATTTCCTCCACCCATGTTTGCATCCAACCCCATTTGATGAGCCATCATTTGCATCATAAGCTCCATTCTCTAATTTTGTTCATGTTCCCTCTATTCTGCTAATCATTGTCCCTGTGCCAAGGTCTCTAATAACTATAAGAATCTTTCCTCTTTAGGATCCCAAGCATTCCTGTCTCCCATATTGCCGTCTCGATCAAAGAATACCTCCTCTATGTATGTATGACTGGATTCTATGTCCACCTGCACGGATGAACTAGACTGTTTGCTCTGCAGGTCTAAAATCTTATTTTGTCTTGCTCTGGTATTGCAGAAATTATAAGGCCCCTATCGCATGCTCAAACATAAATGCTCTAATTTTAGTGTTTTGACATTTTGTCAAACACTTTCCCCTCTTTCTGGCTATTCCAAATTCCCTATAAGACCTCCATAGGATGGCAGGACTTATAGCTCTAATACCACTATAATGACCCTCCTCAAATCTGACCTCAAAAAATGTTGATGAAAGCTCAAGGAATTTCATCAAACAATTCACATGCAAGGGACATATGACTGATATAGTATTTCAGCTAGCTTCAAATGACTTTTTCTTCAATTTGCATCAATGAGAATCTTGTGCTAGAAGACTACAATGGACTGGTTGTAGATGGCTATAATAATTTCTTTCAATGCTGCCCCTTTTGCTTTGCTTTTTTCAAACTGCTTTTTTGGCTTACTTTTTTGGTTTTTCTTTTTCGGACTGCTTTTTTGTACCCGCTTTTTTGGACTTATTTTTTGTATCTGCTTTTTCAAATTGCTACTATGTTGAATCTCAAGACCATATCTTTCAATGGTGTCAAGATTTCCAGCTTGAAGGGATTTTGTCCTTCAAACTATTGAGACATAATCTCTAGAAAATTCCCCAATTTCTTTGATATTTCCAAGCATGCATAAATGAGAGCCATCCTCTTTCTTTTAATCCCTTCCTCACTTGCCCCATGCTTTCGTCTTGCCAATGTGGGATAATACATGAGTTTTAATATTACTCTTTTTTTTCCTTTTTACAAAGTCCATATATGTACTCAAAAGGGGGACTCTTGATTTTTTATAAAGTGACTTTATGAAACATTATAATATTTAATTTAAATAGTCACTTTACCATTGTAACTTCAAATATTAAAATAATATACCAAATAAACTTGAAATCCCACATATAATAGCTCATCAGAAAGAGCCCAACAAAACACATCTCATCCTGTCACTGAAAATTGAAGGCACTGCATCCCCCTATTAGCTTACTAAAAATAGTAAGCCTTTCTGAAAACCCAACAAACGAACTCCGTTTGGCCTATAATTAAATTTTACTAGGCCAAATAACCTTAGGATCCCTTTTGAAGTCCTAGTTAGCCCTCGGGACCATACAAGAATGGGCTAACGACAACATACCTCCAAACTAGCTAAGTGGGGGACATTACATTTTTTGTACATATTCCAATGAATAAACCCTCTTTATCTTGTTTATTGTAAGTTTTTAGTGTTCTACTGCTGAAGTATAAAACCTTAATATAGTACTCTTCCATGAAGTACCAATCAATCAATAGAATTTCACTTTCTAGTTGAATGCAATCTTTACAAAGCATAGGCAATCTAGGAATTGAAGTTCCTTTAATTTTATGATACGCAGGTGCTAAAATTAATTCTACAAAATGGTTATAGTCAATTTTGTTACTCTTCCTTATTAGAGGTGTCCATTCATTTATGATTTTTCTAAACATTAGCCTCAAGCTTGTTTGCTTCAAATATTTGATGATGCTTTGATAATAGAATATAGCATAAGTAGGTCATGGATCTAAATATCTTATGTGAACCTCTTTTAATCATTTATAATTATTATTGCATGTGATGAACAATGTGTTTAGTAAAATTATATCCTACGGGTTATTTTTTATCATGAATATAAAAAATTATTTTTAAATGGTTGGCTCTCACTTTTTTTTTACTTTCCAATCCCAAATGCATTTCTACCAAGGATATACTATCCTAAACCCATTACACAAAAATATCAAAATCATGAGGTCAATGATCACGAGAAAAATTGTATATGTCTACTAATCCTCTGATATATGAATCTTTTCTATTAGCTTCTAAGTTCTTTTTTCAAGTTTCCCAAATCAATATGGGTTGAGTTTTGTGCTTCATACCCTAGGTCCAATAGACTAGAAAATTCATTCTAAGTTGTTGAAAAAATTACCTCCTTTGTCTTTTTATTGATAATTGCCTTTTTTTTTCATCATAGTTTTTGGCATAGAACATGACAATATCTAGACAAGGAAATTTTGGAGGTAATGCCTTGTGGGTCATTCTAGTAATCTGCATTGCAAATTCATTTATCTTGGACCCTATCAAGGTGTTATATTTAATATATGTTGACTCCTTTTGTGGATTATTCCAATTATTTTCAACTATGAATCTATTTTCCATGATACTCCTCTGATAGATATCAAGATCATAAATGTCGTGGAATTCATCAATGAGACCTGACATTTTAACCCATTTGTGTAAGTTTATTGTATGTTTCCCCTATATTTTAATTTTTTTTGCACTACCACTCCTCTTATATGTTTTCATAATTGTTGAAAGTTTCAAATAATTATATACAGTTACATATTACAATTTTTAAGTGTGATTAAAAATTAAACTCTAGATTGTAATTCTATTAATTTACTTGGCAAGTTGGTTGGGTACTAGAATGCATGGAAAATTTTAAGAACCCCCACCCCCCCAAAAAAAGTACATAATACTTGTGAATTCTATAAAATAATAGTGAATCATTATGGAGACTAAATTATTATCAGAATTGAAGGTTAAATTTCTCGTACATTTATCACTCCAATTTCCCTTCAAATTATTAAATGGTGGTTTGGGGATAATGTCCCTAAAATGATATAAATGGAAAGAACACCTTCTGGGATGTAGGGGAAATTCCCCTAATGCATTCCATGCCATAATATAGGGCGGGGTTGAGTGGCAAGCCCTTGCACAGGTGTTTGGGAGCAATGCCTCTAAAAGCTCAATAAATGTTATAGTATTAGTAAGCTGTCTTACTTAATTTTATATAATCTAATATATACTAACTTGATTTTTCATAACCATTGGATGATCCTATATCAAAGGCCTAAATTTTATTTTGGACCAAAATTTTAAAGGACATAGGTTTTTGCATAAAGTCTCCAAAATAGAGACAGGTGCCCTGTTAAATGTATTTTAGGCCAAATTTTAAAAGGACAAAAGGTTCCATATAAAATCTCTAGAATAGAGTTACATGTAAAATATATATACTTAACTTGTTCTTTAACCTTAAATCTTGACAACATATTAGAAAATATGGTTACCGATAAAGACAAGATTTAGAAATTGTAGGCAAATATATGTAATTTACAATGTGGAAAGATTTGATTCTATTTGTGAAGTCATCAGTGAAATATTTTTTTTTTTGTATAAGTATTTATGATTTTCATATGCATGGGTCCCAATTTTTATAAAGTGTGGGTGATATGGCCACCCCAAAAGTGTATATTTTTTAGCCAAATTATGGGTCCCTGATGAGTGAATTAGACTATTGGAGAATATTAGCCACTAAAGTTATCTATTCTATTATGTAATGATTTACACTTACAATGCATGATTGAATCAAAATTAAATGCTAAATTCTTCAATTGATAGTATACTTATAGTAGAAAAACATGGTGAGAAAAATGTGTTCAAGATTTTAACAAGAAAATTCAAATTCAAATTGAGAACTATGAGTAGTGTTAGAAGACAAAGATAACATGTTGAAACCTGCAAATCATAACCCCTTACCGTTGCTCCAATAATTTTACTAAATCTTGGTATAACTAAAACACATAGATCTAAGATTGAACAATGAAAACAAAACTTTACAATCTACACAAAGGGAAAATTTTACAAATTTTAAATTTCTGACACTGTGTTTGATATATATTTTGTTACTTTTATGAATATACATTGTGCAACTTGTATTCTTTTGAAATATAAAATGTATTCAACATTAACTTTTATAATTATTGCTACTCTCTAAAGAGTCTAAGACTTCTTTCTAAAGACTTCTTTTGTAGGGGCATTTGGAAAAAAAAGTCAAGTGTTGCTAAAATTATCATGAAATACATCTCATGTTTTTCATCCAATGGTGGTCAATGTGTCACCTCTATTATGGACAATAAATGGTATAGATGTTACATCATTGCATGTCTCTATAATATTTACCACATCATAATCAATAGTGATTAGTCACACTTGATACATGTATACCACATGTCTTCCCTCCATTGCCATCTAGGAAGAAAAGTGGAGTATTATTGAAATTGACTTGAAGTACATCTTGATTCATTGATCTTTTTTTTATTCAATGGTGATGAGTGTGTCCCCTTTTTCTATAATTAAAATGATGCATATTTTGTGTTGCCATTGGTCCCTATGATTTTTATCATTTCAAACTCAATATGGATACTAATAAGTTACACTCACACTAGTTATTGGACACATGTTACATTTCTAGAAAGGCTTTAAAAATATATATTTATTTTCCCTGACTTCTTGGAATACATTGTATGTCATTGATTTGTTTTTGAAGTATTAGATAGCAACCAATAAATATGTGGGGCTGACCCCAAGTAACAAAAAGGCACAACAATTAGTCAAAAGTAATCTCATAGTTATCTACCCTATGCCATCTATAAACTTCAAAAACCAAAATATGTCCATAGCATAATTAATGCTTCCATCAATCCTTAGTCTAATATGCATATAAACTATAAAATAGACCAACAGCTCCAAAAAATAGATTGCTATTAATTGATATAAACATAAATACTAATACCCCATGGAGTACAAAGTTCATAGCAATAAGCATAAAAACCACACACAAAAAAATTTAAAAACTAGAACTAGGGCTAGCTTCCCTCTTCTTTCCCTTGCTTGTGCTCCTTCTTTTTCTTAGGAACATCCTTTTTTGCATCTTCCCCCTCCAACTTAACCGGTTTGTCCAAGATGGTCTTTAGCCAATCCTCCACTAGAAATCCATAGATGGATCAGGTGGTCTCTATAGATTTTCCCAAGTCCTTCTCATCCCTATTAACCTACAAGAAGTGTAAGGTTGTGGCCATGAAGTGAAAACCCTTAGTAGAAAATTCCATCAAAGTTTTTAATCTTTGGAAGATACCAGTTTGATTATCAAGCTAGTCCTTCATATACTATTCTAGCCTTTCCAGTCTAGCCTTACTATGGTTGTGATTCCCTTTCTTCCTAGGTATCTTTGTTGGTTTGCTTCCTAGGGAAAGTGATATCCTTTTGCCCACTTCTAGTTTGGGTAGCCTTTAGGGTGTCAGAAATATTGGAAGGGCTAAGAGGGCTAGGATTAGAATTGTTGTCCTGAGGCAATCTCTTCTTTTTCATAGGTTTTTCGTCACTTTTGAAAGACTTAGAAGTGGAATCATGCTCGAGAGGGGCTTAAATTAATCTAACTGGAGACTTTTACTAGCTCTCCTGGTAATTTGTGTACCCTTCCTACTATTTGAATCTGACTCTACAAGGTTGATTTTAATCTTAGGGTTTATTTTTACTTCCAAGCTAGGGGTTTTCTTGAACTTCTTGTAGCTAGGGCTAGGGCTTGGGTCCAAGAAGACTTGGGGGTAACAAAGGCCAGAGGTTAACCAAAAGAGGCATGCTTTGGGCTAGGTGTTGGATATACAACTTTTTCATATGCCCTTGATGGATAAGGTAGAAATTTTTACTCTCCTCATGTTTCCTCCTAGCCTTGAAAACATAATCTTCCAATGAATGCAATAATAGAAATAGGAAGGAAATATTGTCAAGATTCTAGAAGTGATTCAAAATAGGCAAATGGTAATAATAAATTACTTGAAAGTGGTCCTCCAAGGTGATATACAACAAAATATCATAGTAGATGGCATCCCAAGGCTTAGGGAGGGCTTCCCATGAAAACCCTCCACACATTCACATCATTTCTTCCTTGGGTTTGAAGAATATTTGGAAACTAGCTTCATCATTAACCTTAGCCTACCTCCTCAATTTCTTTCCCTCCATAGTGAATTCTCCAACCCTTCCAATGGTTTCCTCCGAGATCTCAAATCCTATACCATTAACAATCACCTTTCTATCCTTCCATGTCTAGAATAATTGCATCAAGACAATCTTGTCATGCTTCACCATACCCTTCATATACAGTAAGAGGCTGCCTTCCTACAAGTAGACCATCACCCCCTCACTACTATAGATACCTTCCTCCACACCCACCAGTTCAATGTGATCACTAGCACCCATGCCTTCTCCCAGTTTGATCACCAATTCTTTAGATGACATAGCCTTGTTATAGGTATGGCAATTACCAAATATAAAATGAAAAGCCTCAACAATAAAAATGAAAAGGAATTGCATAGTCATCATAACTTCGCAAGGTTTCCCAGAAAACATAAATCCACCCTTCACAACACATGTGAGAGATCTCTTTCCATCCATAAATGGTCGACGCTAACTGTAGTATGTGTGAGAATTCAAAAACTTGTAATTTTGATAATTAGTAGGTTGTTCTCTATATCTCACTAAATCCCCCCTTGCATCCTTTTTAGGGAGTAATAAATACTCATGGAATTCAAAACATTAATGCTTATCATCATACAATCTTTCTAAACAATCCCTTTATGGAGTGCATTGTCTTCACACCCACACAAAAAAATCAAATCTTGCCACTTGTTTTGATTATTCATATGGAATTTTTGAGAGTACACTCCCTTTCCATGACCACTTGCATTGATGATGGAAACATTCTAACATCCTCCAATTCTAGTAATCTCTTGATACCATGGCCAAATTTGGCCAGCTCATCTGCTACAACATTCCCTTCTGGATATATGCATGCCACTTGGATCTCATGGTAATCTTCCATCAACCTTCAAATTTCCTCAATTATGATTCTAATCAACTAGTTGCTTTGACCTTCTCCCTCAGTAACCTTAATGATAATAATAGAGTCACCCTTAATGGCTAGCTTATTGATTCCCCAAGCTCTCCGAATTCTCAATCCCCACAAGAGTACCATATCTTTAGCTTTGTTTTTAGAGCCTCCTATGCAATTACCAGCATAGGTTAGTCACCATATTTTGCATGCTATTAAAGAGGAAACCTCCCACTAGGGTGCTCCCCATTGTCACTAACCCATCAAAGTTTAGTTTAAACCAAGATAGAGGGGGTGCCCATGCCACACCATCTTCTTCCTTGCCAAGACTTTTGAATTGTCAAATTATGTCACAATTGAATCTACATTCCAAGCCAAAGCCCATTTCATATCTAGTCCACCTGAGGGGGTTTGGCAGGGGGAGGGGGGGGCTAGCAGTGGCTTCAAATACTAGATCTTGATACATTATATTATGAGCCTAATAACCTATTGGGCCATGCCAAAACTGGTAGTGGCTTGTTCCCTGAAGATCCTATTTTCCTTTCCTTCCAGATGTGCCAAGAAACATATGAGGGGATAACCAACCATATGTATCTCAAATATGGGTGCACAACCAGACTATTCCAATGAATAAATTATTTTAATTTACTCTCCATACACCATTGGACCTCCCATAGGGCAAGTAATTCCCTCCACATAACTATGGAAAAGGGGTAGTAGATAAGTAGGTGTGGAATATATTCCACATCTTTGAGACATAAAATATAAAAGTTAGCAAGTTGACAACCTCTACAGTGGAGTTATCAACAATGAGGATTGACCCATGCAAAGTTGCCCACCAATAGAAGTTTATCTTTGGTAGGATTTAGGGGCACCAAGCTTTTCTCCAATCAGCCTAGGACACCTCCTCCCCCATCCAATAGAGATAAGTAGACTTAATTGTAAACTCCCCTGAGGGTGTGAGTTTCCACACCAAGGAGTGCTCAACTGGATCAAGGGGGATCCTATAGGTATTAAGAAGGTCTTGTAGCTCCCAAGAAAGCCCCACCTCCACATGTTCAGGGTTTTGGAAAGTAACACATTATCTTTCAGGGGTAATGAAGTTTCAAATCTTAGGGCCATACATTCTAGTTCACTTCTCACACAGAGGTAAGAAATTAGTATGCATGAAAGAGTTATCATGAGTCTATTAATCCTCCTAGAATTCAATAGAATTACCATTCCCCATAATCTAGTGACACTCTATTTTTAGGATCTTTTTGGTATTAACCACATTGTTCTAGATCTTGGAGCCCTGGTGGAGATCATGTGCCCAAGGGAATGGGTGGGGAGGCAATCCTTTGAGATATTTAGCCTTGATAATGTTACACCAGTTGCCCTAAGAACTCACCGATTTCTAGCTGATTTTGGTTAATAGGGCCATATTCAATGTCCCATTTTTGTTAATTTTAGATGACCAAGATCTTTTGGTTGAAAAACTTTCTCCCACTTAACTAAATTCATTCTTAACTTCTCTTCAGTGTTAGACTATAAATAGTTTCATTGGATTTTGTCAATAATATCTCTAATCCTGCCTAAAAAATTTTAAATGGGGAGGAAATACACTAGGATGCCTTGTATGGAGATGGAGAGAAGATAGAGTTTCCTAGTATTACTCAATATTTTTCATTTCTAGCCTGCCAAACTCTTTTGGAAGCATTCAACTAGACCATTCCAAAAATGATTAGGGACTTCCTTTATTGTGAGTGGTAGACCAAGATAAGTAAATGGGAGGTATGTCTCATGGCATCCAAGAATGGCTGTCACCTATTCTCTCAAATTGGTAATGGTGTTAAAGAAAAATCCTTTACTTTTTTGGTAATTTATGCATTGAATAGAGACCAACATGTACCGATTCAGGATTTCTTTCCATTCTCTACCTTCATGGATGGAGTAGATGTTGAATAAGAAGGTATCATCCACAAACTATTGTATGATTTGTAGGAGACACGGAGAGGTAGTTTTAATGCCCTCAATTTTCTCAAAGTTAGTCAAAGACACTAAATTTCTTCTTAGGACTTTTTCTACAATAATAAAAAGGTAGGGAGATAGGGGGTCATCTTAGTGAAGACCTTGGGAGGAAGAGAAAAAATCATTAGGGGCTCCGTTAGTGATCATTGGGAAAGTAACAGAGGTAGCAACATTTTTTATAATACTATGAAACTTCTCATTAAAACCAAGTTTGACAAGAATAGAAAAGAGGAATTCATGCTTGACATTGTCATATAGCTTTGGAAATGTCTAGTTTATGTCCCATACTTGGGTTCTTAGACCTTTCCATAGAGTGTATTACCTCATGGGTAGTTATAATTGCATCAAGAATTTTCCTTCCAGGCACAAAGCCATTCTAAAAAGGGCCAATGAATTTTTCCATGACTGTCTTGATACAATTCTCCATTACCTTAGCAAGAACCTTATAAATTATGTTACAAAAGCTAATGGGTCTGAAGTCTTCCAATCTCTGAGGTTCTTTGATCTTAGGAATGAGAACAATGAAGGTCTGGTTAAGTTCCTTTAGAAGCTTTCTCATCCTCACAAAGTCACAAGCAACATGGATAATGTCATACTTGATAATGCCCCAGAATTCCTTGAAGAAAGTAGGAGGAAACCCATCAAGACCAAGAACTTTATATCGATCCATACTAAAGATAGAAATTCTAACTTCCTCTTCTTTAACCTTGCATGTAATCTTCTCATTCATTTGATCATTAATCATGGGTTGAAATGACCTCAAGATATCACTTTCTATGTTGTTGTTAACCTAGACCGCCAGGAGGTTACACATTTCCTCCAAAAGAATCATATTAGTGTAATGTTCAACATATTTATGTTTGATTTCATACTACTTCCTAGTGCTATTTAGCCCTCTCACATTCTAGGATATGATCTTCATCTTTTATGGTTTTGGGTTTCCTTCTAAGTTTTTTGTTTCCCCTGTGTAATATCCTTTTATGTTTCTTTTTGATAGATCTTCCTGGTCGAAGGTTTCCCTATTATCATAGTTGATCTAACATCTATCCTATTCTCCCCTCTTATCTTTCTATTTGGGATTGTCTATTCAACTTCATTACTTAGGAAATCAAGGTTTGGGCCATTAGAAGTACAGGAAAATACTTCCATAATACTAAAAAGGGAGACCATAAGGGTTCTATTAACAATTTGTGGGACAAACCCCAAGTCAAGGGGTGGGTTGCAGTAGCTCCCAACCCCCTCTGTAACCATTTCCTTGTCTAGCAAACCATCACCTAGATGTGGCTTTTCCAGGGTCTGCATGTCAATAATCTTCCCCTCTTCATGAGCAACAAAATTCATTAAATTAGTCATCTCCTTGCCTTGCACAAAAAATTTCTCTTTCACCAATGTTTTTGTGCTCTCATCCATGCAAGGGGTTCCATTTAGTAGAGGCTCCCCCACAGAAGTTTTGATGGAACCACCTAGTTTCATTTTTTCTTGGGTTATGGGTACAACATTCCTTTCAACTATTTTTAGCTTACAACCATCTCCGCACTTGGGTATGAGACCTTGTTATTGAGTTTCTCACTCTTTGGGAACTTCACTAAAAAGATGGCCAAAGTTTTTACATTTCTAGTAGAAAGGAAAAAAATTCTCACCAATGGTTGTGACTAGGCTTCCTCATTTTATAAGATTAAGCCTTTAGAAAGAATATAATAACATTGCATATTACTAGATCCAAGAAATGAATGAAATCCATATTACAATTTGAACTTGCATGGTCTGTCATTCACTTAATGCTAGAAAATAAAACCTCAAGAGGCCAAAACCACATCCAAATTCATTGTATCTATTAACCATATTGTTGGTAAAATAAGAAATAATTTATTAGGGAAACCAATAAACCTCTATCTTACTAAGTTAACTATTTGTCCAAAAATTTAAGTATCATTTTAAAATTGACGTTCTTTCGTTCTCACAATTTTGAATTATTAACTAGATATTAACCATATCAAAAAATTTAATATCTTATAATAACCAGTAAACCATTTTCATACTGGGTTAACTACCTGTACAAAATTTTAAGTATCATTTTAAAATTGAATTTCGTAGGTTCCAAATTTTTTAAAAGTATAAAAGTAGCTCTTTAACAAAAGATATCTAAAAATTAAATATTTAGGAAGTAAGCACATTGTTCCCTATATGTTTCCCTCAGATCATCAACGATCACATCTAACAAGTGCTCATGCAAAATGTCCTCATTTTCTAAGTAGGATTTAAGCCAATCTTCCTCTATAGGGTCCAAAATAGAAAAGAAAAATATAAGGAAGTGGAGATTCCTTTCATAGATAGCCCTATCCACAAAAAAATTAGCAAAGTACTTCATAAAAATAATTAGGTAAGTAGGAACCAACTCCCCCCTATTATATAAGACACCATAATTTATAGCCAGAGACATTGTAAGGTTGTCCCTTATGTTAACTATAATTGTGTCTAGGTTACCTAGAAGTTCTTCACGGAAAAATTCTCTACATTAGTTGGCTATGAGGTCACAATCTTCATAGATATGTTTAGAAATAGTGATGAACATTACCTCATTGTATGTATTGGACCATAATCAATATTGACAATGATGCAGTACAAGGTAGGAGAATCCTAAAAGGAGATGTCCTAGCCCTCAACAAATAACCATACAGTGAAACACAAAAATAATACAAGATCTGATACCAAATCATAACTCTTTATTCATAAAATAACTAATTACATGTAATGTGTCAGGTTGTAAGGCCTTCCCAGTTGCAACCAAATACAAAGCAAGTAATAATTCTACAAGATTCATCAAGATCTAATCCAAACCCTAGCTAGTCTAGATCCACACTCTGGTAGAAACCCCTAAGGAAGATCTAAACTTGTGCTCACAAGCCCACCAAGAAATCTCCTTGTTTCTCAAGGCTCAACTACTAGCCCTTCTAAAAATATACCCAACATTTAGGTGTAAACTGCCTCACATTCAGCACTCTATCCACACACTTAGGAAAACTTCTCTCACTCAGCTACTTCATCTTCCATGCTCTTGGGTTATAATGATGGTTATATAAATAATAAAGAAGGACAATATTTAAACAAGTGACATTCTGCACCTAAAAATTCTTAAGAGAAGTAAATTTATGCAAACTCTATAGGCTTAAAGATTTTGAAGCAAGTTTATAGTGATCAAATGACATGCTACACATAGATTCTACCCTACTTACTTCATTTCCATTCTATGTGAAAATAGTAAGCACCATGGAGATTTTTTCCATTATATATATTGTTAAAATATTATACTCATATTATTTTATTTTAGTGTAAATATTATAAAAGATAAATCAGTATATTAATCTTTCTTCACATTTAATGTGCAGATCATCTATCAATTAGATTTATGAGATATTTAAGTTTGAATTAACCCTCCACAATATTTATAAGTTTAATATATTAATTTTAATTAAAATTTATTGTAAATACTTACATCACCTTCTAATCCGTAAGCTAGTATAATAGGTTTTCTTATGAATATTCTATATTTTTATCTTAACCTACATCCATAATATTAGATTTTTATATAAATTAAAAGTGAAAATAAAAATTAATTAATTAGCATAAATGATTCTTTTTCCCAATATTATATGTACTATAATTGAAGATGTTAGGGCTACTTTTTCTAGTAAATTATTATTGCAATAATATAATAATCATAATGCCAAAACATCAAATCATAGGAATGGCCACATACATTATATCCCAATTAATGAACCAATCCAAATACGAATGTAACACATGAGTTTATATTCATATATCTACCTTTCAACAAGTCAATATATAAGTATGTGAGCATCTTTAAATGGTCCATTGACTCCTCATTCAAGCATGAAACCTTACTAGAAAGCAAGTCACATGAAAAAAATTATAGATATGAAGAAAAGTGTGGTGTAGAAGGAATAACAAAGGCTCATCCATGGGCATGAAACACTTATGGAAAATGGTCAACACAAAGAATTAAATTGCAAGGAAGGAGAAGTCACATGGCTCATCAACTGCTTAGGAATAAGAAGAGGAGAAACCTTAGGAGCTTTTCTATAACTTATTTCAATGTATTAAAGGAGCTTACCTTAGAATCTAATGCTTCTAGTTCTCCTAGTTCCTCCAATTTTTAAATGAGTAATTATTTGCCTATAGAAAAGAAAATATGTCATAACAAAAACATGCACTTAATCCCTAATTAAATACATCAAGGAGAATGTTTTCACCTGTTAGAGTGAAGATAGGCACATGTAGATACATTAAATGACACATCTATTATTTTTTCAACTTCCACTAGCACATTTCTATTTTTTGATTCTTATTTTTTTTGAAATTTTCCACACAGAAAATGGAAAAGACTATAAGGAATAAAGCCCAAAACCAATAAAAACTTAGAAACAAACAAAATCAAAATTTAGTTTAATAGAAAACATGGTTCAAATCATAGGAAAAGTGAATTTCTTTTAAGCTTGCACATTCTTCAAGATTCAACTAATAGGGAAAAAGCTAATTGAAAACTATAGTCTCCTACCCTTAAGGTAGGACTAATAAATATACATTACGAAGATTGATGCATGTGCTTAGAAAGAGACAATTACATTCAAAGCTATTGCTAAAAGAAAGATGCCCAAAAAGCATCGATATCTTGACTTTTTCCTAACAGATGCTTAAAAAGATTTAATGGTTTTCCATTTATGCAATACATCTATTTTTGACCTCTATTTCTTTTTTAAAAAATCTTCTCAATGTGGGAATTTTAGTCCTTTTCAATGTCACAAGTTCCTTGACTTGATAAAGTTAATGAAAAATACAATCGACATCTTAATCAGGGGCTAGTTAAAGATGAAATTGTACCAACTAATACAGGTCATCAAACCATTTACTCATGACTAAGTAAAGTTTTGAAACATATTCTTCCAATCAAAGTCCATATTTGTGAGC